>OZ024800.1:34361110-34992934 GCA_964017045.1 Omphiscola glabra | reverse complement strand
AGACATAAGTTTGGCATCTCCACAAACTCATTCATCTAAACTCTTTCACATCATTATCATAAAATAAGAGGAAAAAGAAAGAAAAACACAAGATAGCAAAATGATGATATAAGTGAACCACTTCTAGATCAAGACCTCTGTTATTGTCTTTAATGAGCCACTCGATGTGGAAATCTCTGATTTTCCACCTAAAAAATGGAGCAACGAGCATCACAATAGATGGGCGATTGCATAAACACAAGTAACAACGCCTCATTAAGTGACATACAATTTGAATAAATTACAGCACATATTTTTTTATGTCAACATCTGCAGGTGCAATATTCAAATATAGTTTACCAGATGTTGACCTAGATACTTGAACAAGTCCTAGCAAACAGAAACAAAAAAAAAAGGTAGTTTTGACTTTAAGCCACATTACTGTCACATTTGTATGTAAAGCCACATTACTGTCACATTCATATGTATATGGACATTATAAATTAATATTAAAAAGAAAATATCACTTTTAAAAAATTGATTTCATTTAAATAAAATTTGTTGCATGCAATATAAACAACAGTTTAGAGAAGTAAAAGAAAAAAAATCCCTTCCACAGTATTTTTGGTATATACTTTTTATTTTAAAAATTTGTCTTCTACCTTCTCATAAATAGTAAAATATTTGAATCAAAACATAAGAACAAGATGTAGTGAATCTAAAACTGCCATCCAGTGAATCTAACACTGCCATAAAGTGAATCTAGCGCTGACATCCAGTGAATCTAACACTGCCATCCAGTGAATCTAACACTGCCATAAAGTGAATCTAACACTGCCATCCAGTGAATCTAACACTGCCATCCAGTGAATCAATGAGTGCCACCAACAAAAGAACACACCCACATAAATAGGTCACATCTAGCATCAAAAACACTGGGATGATACTGACTGTGCTTAAAAATAAAGTGCTGCTTTGGGAAGATTCTATAGTAGAAGTACATGTGCGTATTACTTTGAATACATATTTGATCCTACAGGATAGAGTTTCTGAACCAGGAGATGAATGAGCCAAGCACTGCTCCCTCCCGGCCCAGAGAGGAAGCAGTGCTTTTTATTTTAAATCTATCAGACAAAGAAAGATGAAAATCTCAGGAAGATATATAATCACTCTTGCATAGCAACACGGTGGAACCTCTGTTAACAAGCACCCCATTTAACAAACAAATTGGTTACAGAAAAAAAATTTGTGAACAATTTTTGTCTCTGCTAATGAACAATGCTTCAAGTTACAAACATACATATACGCCTGTTTACGCATCCCCTACCGGCTCAATAGTGCTTTGGCAAATTGGCAGTAAATATCGTTTGCTCGAGTGCTGTGTTAAAAAATATTGTTATTTTTGCTCTTTATTTTGGTATTATTTTAGCCCTCATTATTGCCCCTAAAGAGGAAAGAGTTATTTATAGAAATCATGTGAGTGTGGAAGCAGAGAAATAATTAATCCAATTGACAATCTGTACAATTATAAAGAAGAATGAGGCTTTAACTGCGGCTGATGTGGCTGATGCAGTGACTGTGTTAACGAAGCAAAAGTCTAAAGTGCTAGAGGAAGTAGGAAAAACTGTTCTCAGTTTGGATAAAGGAAAGCAGCTGGTGGGTGATAATGTTAGTGAGATAATAGTTTGTGAAAAGGCAGATGCACATTAATGCATTGGCGAAAACACCTGACACACGTGCCGAAGCTGAAGACTTTAAAGTGAGTAGATGGTGGTTGGATACATCCCCCCCCCCCCCTGGAGTTTGTGCATTTCCTTGGGGAAAATTAGTTTGGTTAGTGAATGTTTTGTATGAACGGAGTTACAGAAGGGATTAAGTGCGTTATCCGAGGTTTCACCGTATTTTCAATTGGTAAGATTTGAGTGTGTACAAAAACAAAATGTGAAACAACATGAAATGCTCTGCTTTAGAAAAATGATACAAATCGTGAGAGGTCAGTGTACATTTTTCTTCCATAACACAAAAGCAGTGGATTTTGAATATTACCAATAATTATATGTTCAGGGTCTTTTCAGTAGATGGAATGTTTTGGAATAACCAATAAAAACTTTTCAGCTACTTCATTCTATCAGAAGATAAGCCTGTTCAATGTGAGAACTTGGAACATCAAAACCCACATCTATTTTACATTAAAAAAATCATACATAATTACATAACATGGAACACACACACAAAATTAAATAAGCCATTTTTTTGGTTTTATGTTCAGCATTGAAAAGTAAATAAAATATTGAGCGTTTTATTTCACTTCCCAATCCCTGGTTTACAAGTCGGCGGCTGATGCTTACTGGTTCCACTTGCGGCTGATGCCTACTGATTCCACTTGCAGCAGATGCCTACTGGTTCCATTTGCGGTCTGTTACTTTAGAAGTCCAAACTTGAAACAAACCACTGTTGCGCCGTTACACATTTGTGTATGGACCTGGTCTAGACGTCTCCTTATAAATCCACTGGACGTTCCAAGACGGTTCTGAATACTTTGGCCTTGCACTTTTTTTGTTTGGAGATGCGCCCACACAGACACATTTCAACTAAAGATGCATCAGGCATCGTGTCATAACATAATACTCCATTTCTCTCCAGGAAAATATGTACACTTTACACTTACACCCTTGAGATCGAGCTTAATTCGAATCCTTGCAGTACAGTGAAACCAATAATCAAAACGTCTTGAAATAAACACACGGGAGCAGTAACATGGGACACATGAAACATTCACGGCACAGCCGGCACGTAACAGGGTGATGACTGCTGCATGAACCACCGACAACTTTGGACTCGAGTGCCGGCGCTCCCCATGGCCCAGAACAAACCAGTCAAGAGATAACCAAGAATTTGAAAACACAATGTAACAAAACCTGGCCAACGTTATACCATGTTCTCGGGGTAAAACAAACTTTCTCGCTGGTGGAGTTTACTGTTCTCATGGCGACGGATAAAAATTTTTCTAATTTCAGCAAAGACAAAAACTGTCGATGTCAGCGAGATGAGCAGGGCAAAATCTGGAGAAAATAAAATATTAAAAATAAAATTTAAAAAATGTGCTGCCAGTCATGTTTAATTGTTGCAGAGTTAATTTGAAGGTAATAATATCTTAAATTTGTGCCTAATTCCTATTTAAACATCAGGATCAACTCATTATGAGGCATTGGATCAACTCATTATGAGGCATTGGATCAACTCATTATGAGGCATTGGATCAACTCATTATGAGGCATTGGATCAACTCATTATGAGGCATTGGATCAACTCATTATGAGGCATTGGATCATAAATATTTAAATATAAGGATTAGCTCATTTTTAGGCATTGGAATAACTAAAATATTAGGCATTGGATTGACTCATTATTAGGTAATGGATTAACCCAATTAGGCATTGGATTGACTCATTATTAAGCAATGGATTAACTCATAATTAGGCATTGGATTAACTCATTTTTAGGCATTGGACATAAATATAAACAAAGGGAGGACAAAATAATGAGAACATTTGAAAAGGATAAAATGAGCAATGCAGGATGTTGTGACAGCTAGGATGTTTGATGAAAGCACATGTCAGATGCTGTTGTGACAGCGAGGATGTTGTTGTGACAGTCACAAAGTGCCAAGACAACTTTCACTGGAGACAATTTTGAATCTTATTCCACAATAAATATAGTGTTGGCGCTCACTGGCTTTCCCCCCCAAAACACCTTTAAAATTTGAATTGATCTGAAATAACAAATAAATCAAAATATCTTTCACTGACTTGCAACAATGACTGCTCAATTAATAAAACCATTGAGCTCTTCCATAGCCCTTTACAGTCCGATGCGCCCAAAACGCGGCAATTTTTTCCTTAAGCCTACAGTCCGTTGCCGCCAAACCTGCCAGTTTCGAGGTTGTTTACTTCATCGCTTAGCACAGCGGAATTCCGTCGCGCATTACTATTTATAGTTCTACCGGAAGAGAGCCTCGTTGTCTGCATTAATTTTGATACTAGTTTGAATTCAGTGTGTTTAGGGGCTCATTTTCTACAAGTTTTTTTTTTAAGTTGTGATTTTTTTCATTGTAAAAAATGGCTTTCCAAGCCTTGGATAACATCTTGAAAGAACTTAGGCCTAATGAAGCTCCACTATTTCATGAGCCTAGCAGCGATGGTGAAGAATCTGACATTAATTTAAATGACGTTATTAGTGATAGTGATTCAAGTGAAGAAGATAATAGTAATAGTAAAGACATCGATGACAATGGACCTATTAGTTCCACTCCAACTGATGATCAGCAAGATCATGAGTGATCTGGGAACTTCACTCGGTCGCTGGGAGTAGAAAAGTCTGAATAGGCTTAGACTGTAAAGGGTTAAATTATCAAATTATGACAGTTCTTACAAACCAAAAAGGCATTCCCACAAAATGTGCAACATTAAAAGTTGTTGTCTTGTACCTGATGCATAGAGAGCTTCTGTTTGAAATATTTGCTGTAAGGGTGGCAGGTAAATGACCAGCAGCTGACCCACAATGGAGCCGCCGACAGCGTACAAGAACATTTTGTTGGACAGCAGGCCAATTTGGAAAATAGACTTACTCTGGAACAGAGGAGAAACGCAAAGTAAAATAATGGTAACTAAATGCTTGCGTACAAACATACCGGCATACAAACATACTGACATATAAACATAATGGCATACAAACACACAGGCAGTCCTACTTAGTGCCATCATATACAAGTGCAGGCAGTCAAATGTTATGCTTTCAAGTAAACATGTCGGCAATTGAATATGATTCTATCGTATAAACATGCTGGCATACAAACAGACAGACAGCCAAACTTTATGCTTGTAAACACAAGGGTGCCCATCTGGCCACGACCACGCGCATCGGACCACCCATCATCACCCACCCGCCCATAAACCCACCAACTTTCCCCTGTACCCACCCAACAGCCCCCCTACTCATGCATCATACCACACACCCATCACCACACCCACCGACCAACCTGCCCCTGCTAGCCTACCCAACCACCGACCCATCCCCGCCTGTCTGCCCACCCACAAGTGCCCTCCTGCCCATCAACCCACCCTTGCCTGCCAGCCTACCCAAAGCCACCTACAAACTCGCCCACCACGAGCAGGCCCACCCACCAGCAGGCCCACCCACCTGCGAGCACCCGCCCATCCCAGCCTGCCAGCCCACCCACCCCCCCCGACTACCAGCCCACCCAACTACACCTACCCGCTAGCCCATGCACCTGCGTCTGCCCACCCACCCGTGTCCGCCCATCAACCTGCCCCCGCCTGCCAGCCCACCCCCCCAAAACACCACCCAAAACTACACACCCACCACAACAAACATTGTGTTAACACCATTTATGACTGCCCCTAAAAAAAATCAGATTATCTTACATAAGATCTACAGCTAAGTGCATTAAACATGTCAAAGAAAACAAAACACGTGAAAGTCATGGTTGTGTCTCTTGGGGTGACTTTGCCATCTTCCATCTGTAAACACAAAAACAAAAAAAACTCTCTTAGTTTCTCTTCAAAAGTTTTAAAAACATTTCACAGCTGAATATGATACTATCCTATCAACATGCTGACAAATGAACTTGTTGCTATCATACAAACATACAGGCAGCATAACTTGATGCTTTCATAACACAGGTAGCTAAGAAATAATATTTAAACTTAAACTGACACATTTTTTTAAAAATCATGTAACATTTAAAAAAATCACATATGCCAAATTTCTTGGATTGGAATTATCTTGAAAAAGCCATGCCGCCAATGTGCCAACCAAGATTTTTTGTTTCTTTTTTAAATTTGAATTAAAAATTATTTTTTTTAATTTCACTTTGATTATGAATCAAAAAAACTATTCTTTCCTCTGTTATCACCCACTGACCTCTTTATGAAAGACCCACAAGGTGCCAGTGATTATGATAAAGGCAGACGACAAGGTGCTGATCATGAGACTTCGCGTGATGATGTTTTCACTGAGCTTGCGAGGTGGCTGCCGCAAAACATCATGGTCCACAGGCTCCACACCCAAACTGTACAAACAATACATTAACACATAAGCCAAGACCTATGAACTGTAATAGCAGTAAAAGTTAATGATCCATTCCAAATGCTTTTTTCCCCACTCAGATTATTTGGTCAAAAATCAAAATCCTAGGATGAATGTGTCAAAACAAGAAGGTGCTCTCTGGTGTCCGCATGCGGCTCTTTAACGACCTGAGTTCCGCTCGGAGAATCGGCCACAAAACGGTTTTGACCCCCGACAGCTTCTTGAAAAGAAATTTGGCTCTCATAAAAATTGTAATCGTCCCGCTGCTGGTTTTTGGCTCTTTTGACTAATGAGTTTGCCGACCACCGGGCTAACACATCAAAATTGTCATTTTAGGAATCCATAGGGACATATTATAATGTCTTCTTCTCCAGAATCTTCTATATCTTTTTAAATGAATTCAACACATAAATATTCAGAGATGGCAATAGGGTCATTTAGATGTCCCATCATTATTTCCCATTGTTTGGGAGAGGGAGGGCTCAATTCAAACACTGTTGCGAGTCGGAAAGACTCTCTGCCTCAAATAAGACCAGCACTGAACACTCTGTAACAGAATAGCGATGGCCATGGTCCTAAAGATGGAAGATCACTCACCTTTGAGCTGGTGGACCGTCCATTATTATGTTGATCCATAATATCTGCATGGCGTTGAGTGGGTTGGGCAATCTCATGACCATAGCTATTGCTACCAAGGACAAGGCTGCCATACTCCTGTGAACGAGATTCAAAGATGCACTTGAATAAACTGACCATTTGCTTCCAGATTGAAAGATCATAGAAATTGTGTCAGTGGCGGCTGGCTAGGATTAATATTAATTGTGTCACTAAGGGCCAGGTAGGATTATTAACACTACAATAAGCAAAGAATGTGTGTCTTTAAGCCATACTTGTTTTTATTTTTGTTGATTTTTTTGCATTCATTAAAAAAAAAGAAGAGGAAAAGAATTTCAGATCATTTTAAGAAGAGCAAAAAAGAAAAAAAGCTAACATTAAAATCAAACTTTAGGTACTGGAAGTTTTAAGTGTTACATTTTTTTGACCAAGTGAATAACCAAGTGAATGACCAAGTGAATGACCAAGTGAATGACCAAGGGAATGACCAAGAGAAAGACCAAGTGAATGACCAAGTGAATGACCAAGGGAATGACCAAGGGAATGACCAAGGGAATGACCAAGTGAATGACCAAGGGAATGACCAAGGGAATGACCAAGTGAATAACCAAGTGAATGACCAAGGGAATGACCAAGGGAATGACCAAGAGAAAGACCAAGTGAATGACCAAGGGAATGACCAAGAGAAAGACCAAGTGAATGAGCAAGTGAATGACCAAGGGAATGACCAAGGGAATGACCAAGGGAATGACCAAGAGAAAGACCAAGTGAATGACCAAGTGAATGACCAAGTGAATGACCAAGGGAATGACCAAGTGAATGAGCAAGTGAATGACCAAGAGAAAGACCAAGTGAATGACCAAATGAATGACCAAGTGAATGACCAAGGGAATGACCAAGTGAATGAGCAAGTGAATGACCAAGGGAATGACCAAGGGAATGACCAAGAGAAAGACCAAGTGAATGACCAAGTGAATGACCAAGTGAATGACCAAGGGAATGACCAAGAGAAAGACCAAGTGAATGACCAAGGGAATGACCAAGAGAAAGACCAAGTGAATGACCAAGTGAATGACCAAGGGAATGACCAAGGGAATGACCAAGTGAATGACCACACGAATGACCAAGAGAAAGACCAAGTGAATGACCAAGTGAATGAGCAAGTGAATGAGCAAGTGAATGACCAAGGGAAAGACCAAGTGAATGACCAAGTGAATGACCAAGTGAATGACCACACGAATGACCAAGAGAAAGACCAAGTGAATGACCAAGTGAATGACCAAGTGAATGACCAAGGGAAAGACCAAGTGAATGACCAAGGGAAAGACCAAGTGAATGACCAAGTGAATGACCACACGAATGACCAAGAGAAAGACCAAGTGAATGACCAAGTGAATGAGCAAGTGAATGAGCAAGTGAATGAGCAAGGGAAAGACCAAGTGAATGACCAAGTGAATGACCAAGTGAATGACCACACGAATGACCAAGAGAAAGACCAAGTGAATGACCAAGTGAATGACCAAGGGAATGAACAAGTGAATGACCACGGGAATGACCAAGAAAAAGACCAAGTGACTGGCACAGTGAATGAACAAGTCAATGACCAAGTGAATGACCAAGTAAATGACTAAGTGAATGACCAAGGGAATGACCAAGGGAATAACCAAGTGAATGACCAAGTGAATGACCAAGTGAATGACCAATAGGAAGACCAAGTGAATGACCATGCAAATGACCAAGTGAATGACCAAGTGAATGACCAAGTGAATGACCAAGTGAATGAACAAGGGAATGACCAAGTGAATGACCAAGTGAATGAGCAAGTGAATGACCAAGTGAACGACCAAGTGAAAGACCAAGTGAATAACCAAGTGAATGACCAAGTGAATGACCAAAGGAAAAACCAAGTGAATGACCAAGTGAATAACCAAGTGAATGACCAAGTGAATGACCAAGAGAAAGACCAAGTCAATGACCAAGTCAATGACCAAGTGAATGACCAAGTGAATGACCAATAGAATGACCAAGTGAATGAACAAGGGAATGACCAAGAGAAAGACGAAGTGAATGACCAAGAAAAAGACCAATTGAATGACAAAAGAATGACCAAGTAAATGACCAAGTGAATGACCAAGTGAATGACCATGTGAATGACCAAGTGAACGACCAAGTGAAAGACCAAGTGAATAACCAAGTGAATGACCAAGTGAATGACCAAAGGAAAAACCAAGTGAATGACCAAGTGAATAACCAAGTGAATGACCAATAGAATGACCAAGTCAATGACCAAGTGAATGAGCAAGGGAATGACCAAGAGAAAGACCAAGTGAATGACCAAGGGAATGAGCAAGGGAATGACCAAGAGAAAGACCAAGTGAATGACCAAGTGAATGACCAATAGAATGACCAAGTCAATGACCAAGTGAATGAACAAGTGAATGACCAAGAAAAAGACAAATTGAATGACAAAAGAATGACCAAGTGAATGGCCAAGTGAATGACCAAGTGAATGACCAAGGGAATGACCAAGTGAATGACCAAGGGAATGACCAAGAAAAAGACCAATTGAATGACAAAAGAATGACCAAGTGCATGCCAAGTGAATGGCCAAGTGAATGACCAAGTGAATGACCAAGGGAATGACCAAGGGAATGACCAAGAGAAAGACGAAGTGAATGACCAAGTGAATGACCAAGGGAAAGACCAAGTGAATGACCAAGTGAAAGACCAAGGGAATGACCAAGAAAAAGACCAATTGAATGACAAAAGAATGACCAAGTGCATGCCAAGTGAATGGCCAAGTGAATGACCAAGTGAATGACCAAGGGAATGACCAAGGGAATGACCAAGAGAAAGACGAAGTGAATGACCAAGTGAATGACCAAGGGAAAGACCAAGTGAATGACCAAGTGAAAGACCAAGTGAATAACCAAGTGAATGACCAAGTGAATGAGCAAGTGAATGACCAAGGGAAAGACCAAGTGAATGACCAAGTGAAAGACCAAGTGAATAACCAAGTGAATGACCAAGGGAAAGACCAAGTGAATGACCAAGTGAAAGACCAAGTGAATAACCAAGTGAATGACCAAGTGAATGACCAAGTGAATGAGCAAGTGAATGACCAAGGGAAAGACCAAGTGAATGACCAAGTGAAAGACCAAGTGAATAACCAAGTGAATGACCAAGTGAATGAACCCGGGAATGACCAAGTTGTCCTTGACAATCTTTAAAATGAAAAACGATAATGAAGAAAACAAAAACTTATTTTTTTAGGGAAATTAATTGCATTGTGTTTTAGCACACTATACCACAAAACACAGTGGCGGGATATTCAAGTACAGTAGTATTTACTTTAGCTTGGTATAAAAAACTCCCCTTACTGGATAAAAGAGTTTCATGTCAATCATTTTTTTAATATAGTCTGTTGCTATACAGCTTTGTTTACTGTTGCTATGCAGATTTGTTTACTGTTTCTATATAGCTATGTTTACTGTTGCTATACAGATTTGTTTACTGTTGTTATACAGCTTTGTTTACTGTTGCTATACAGCGTTGTTTACTGTTGCTATACAGATTTGTTTACTGTTGCTCTACAGCTTTGTTTACTGTTGCTATACAGCTTTGTTTACTGTTGCCATACAGCTTTGTTTACTGTTGCTCTACAGCTTTGTTTACTGTTGCTCTGCAGATTTGTTTACTGTTGCTCTACAGCTTTGTTTACTGTTGCTCTACAGCTTTGTTTACTGTTGCTCTGCAGATTTGTTAACTGGGAATTGTGTTTAATGTTCAGCTGTCAGATGAAAGACAGGGGAGTGAACAAAATGAGACCTATCATAAATTACTTTATTTAATCTTGATATTATCACTGATAAAATTTTTTTATTGACTTAAGGATGTTCTTATTTTCAAACTTGGAAAAGCTTTGCATTCTTTTTAGTAACTACTTTAGTAACTATTTTAGTAACTATTTTAGTAACTATTTTAGTCACTATTTTTGTCCACTAATTTTTTTCTTATGTAGTTTACATTCATTTGCTTTTTAAAAGAAAACTATCATAAGTTATTTCTGTATATTTTTGCATTATTAGTATATTGAAATATCGGTGAGCATTTTTTCTGCTTGATAATATCCCCGGACAAAAAGAAATTACGTTCAATTATAATCAAGTCAATTTTTATGTCGCACGAAACTCAATTTTCAGTTAATGGTTTAAATATATTTATCAAACTATACTATGGGCATAAATTATTTATTTTTGTTTAACTTACGTGCTCAGTTGAAATCTAACAAAAATTTTTGTTTAACTTACGTGTTCAGTTGAAATCTAACCAAAATTATTGTTTAACTTACGTGCTCAGTTGAAATCTAACAAAAAATTTTGTTTAACTTACGTGCTCAGTTGAAATCTAACAAAAATTTTTGTTTAACTTACGTGTTCAGTTGAAATCTAACAAAAATTATTGTTTAACTTACGTGCTCAGTAGAAATCTAACAAAAATTTTGTTTAACTTACGTGCTCAGTTAAAATCTAACAAAGTTTTTGTTTAACTTACGTGCTCAGTTGAAATCTAACAAAATTTTTGTTTAACTTACGTGCTCAGTTGAAATCTAACAAAATTTTTGTTTAACTTACGTGCTCAGTTGAAATCTAACAAAATTTTTGTTTAACTTACGTGCTCAGTTGAAATCTAACAAAATTTTTGTTTAACTTATGTGCTCAGTTGAAATCTAACAAAAGTTTTGTTTAACTTACGTGCTCAGTTGAAATCTAACAAAATTTTTGATATTGTAAAAAATTCCTTTGCCTTCTTCAATTGCTGCCCTGCAAAAAAAAATGTGCATTAAAATTATTTATTTGGGAGTTTATTTCAACAGTGTCTATCATGCATGAAGAAATTACCTTAGGCAACCACTCCATCTTTCGCAGGTTTTTCATTGAAGCTATTACTTTTGCATTATATTTATATATTCAATTTTGATTTTAGATAAATTATAATCTATAATTAAATTGTATAAACATTGAGGATAAGGAAAGGAGTAAATAAGTGTACAATGGCCATGCTGATAGCACAAGTACCAACAACATAAAGACAACAGACATTTTGTCCCGGGCCATTCTGACAGTCCCAACAACACAAAGACAACAGACGTTGTCCCATGCCATTCTGACGCCATCATTCCCACCATAAGGACAACAGACATTCTCCCATGCCATTCTGACGCCATCATTCCCAACAACATAAGAACAACAGACATTGTCCCAGGCCATTCTGACAGTGCCAACAACATAAAGAAAACACAGAAAATACCAAAGAAAACTTACAAAACAGTACCCAGATCATCATCCACTAATATCATATCTGCTGCCTCTTTAGAGACATCTGTCCCAGTTTTCCCCATGGAGATTCCAATCTCAGCTGTCTTGAGAGCTACAGCATCATTCACGCCGTCCCCTGTCATCCCCACAACATGATGGTTGCTTTGCAGGGCCTGAGAACATGGTGCACAACATGAAATCATTATGGCAAACACACAAAGCAAGTAAACTCTTGTGTATGATAAATCTATTGCAGATATTTACTTATTAATAAAATAAATAGTCAAATATGAAAATACTGAAACAAAATTTACCTTGACAATTTTGAGCTTGTGTCGAGGGGTCACCCTGTAAAAGATACTGACATTATCAATGACCTTGGCTAACTGGCTGATATCCATATCATCCAAGAGATCACCCGACATTGTTGTGCCACCTTCAGCATAGAGACCGACCCTTGCAGCTGTCAGTTGGGAAATTGAAAATATTTCAACATGTTTAAAAAATGTAACACACTCAAAATATATACAGGACATTTCTGAGTATTCATTTATCATCAATATATGATGGCTGAGGCCATTGTAAAATGGAGCATAAAAATAATGACTGGTACGAGACGCATTGGAATGTGATGGAACCCGTAACCGAGATGAAGAGAAGAGCCCTACTTGCCTATAGGGATGCACCTTGCGCTCGTACACTACAGGCTCTCCGAAATGCAAAAAAAATATCCCAGCAGACTGCCCGTCATTGTGCCAACACTTACTGGCTGGAAATTTGCAACTGCATCCAATCAGCTTCTGACAACGGGGATGCAAGAAACATGTACGAGGGCATCAAGAGGGCATTAGGTCCGCACACTTCAAAAATAGCACCGCTCAAGTCCAAGACTGAACCCAAACAAACAACTCCGGCGTTGGGTTGAACATTATCTTGAGCTATACGCAACAGTGAATGTAGTCACTGAGACCGCTCTGAATAACATTCCAGCCTTGACAATAATGGAAGAACTAGATGAAGAGCAAACAATGCAGGAGCTCGAAAAAGCAATAGATTACCTTGCTGTTGGGAAGGCACCAGGGATTCACGGCATTCCCCCGGAAGTCCTCAAAAATGGAAAAACAATACTAATTCAGCCCTTACATGAGCTCCCATGTCTGTGTTGGGAAAAAGGTCACGACATGAGAGACGCTAACATTGTAACATTGTACAAAAAGAAAGGGGACCGAAGTGATTGTAATAACTACCGAGGAATTTCTCTCCTTGGTTTAGTTGGAAAGACCTTTGCCCGTGTTGCCTTAAAACGATTGCAGAGTCTGGCTAACCGTATCTATCCAGAGTCCCAGTGTGGCTTCCGGAGTGGGCGCTCAACTATAGACATGATATTCTCGTTACGCCAAATGCAGGAGAAGTGTCGTGAACAGCATATGCCTCTTTATATCGCTTTCATAGATCGACAAAGGCATTCGACTTGGTAAGTCGGAATGGCCTGTTCAGTATCTTACAAAGAATAGGTTGTCCCCCACGACTGCTCACAATCATATAATCATTTCAAAAAAACATGCACAGCACAGTCACATTCAATGGCGCTGTCTCTGAGGCATTCCCAGTCAGCAGCGGAGTAAAACAGGGTTGTGTACTGGCACCAACTCTTTTCTCCATTTTCTTCTCGGTGCTTCTTCAATTTGCTTTCAAGGACTTTGAAGATGGAGTGTACATACATACCAGATCTGATGGTAGGCTGTTCATTATTGCTCGCCTTCTTGCAAAGACCAAAGTAAAAAGGGTACTACATCGTGAACTACTGTTTGCTGACGATGCCGCATTAACATCTCACACAGAAGAAGGTCTTCAGCGGCTAATTAATCGTCTATCACACGCTTGTAAAGAGTTTGGATTGTTAATTAGTCTACAGAAAACTCATGTCATGATGCAAGAAGCGCCATCCCCTCCAATTATAACTATTGAGGGCCATAATCTGTCGGTTGTTGAGCATTTCACATACCTTGGATCCAATATTTCTAGTTCTCTCTCCATTGATGAAGAGATAAACATCAGGATCGCAAAAGCAGCAGCAACTATGGCTAAACTGAATAAGCGGGTGTGGAATAATCTCAATCTAACTGAAAAAACAAAGCTAAGTGTCTATCAGGCATGCGTGCTTAGTACGCTCCTATATGGCAGTGAAGTGTGGACCACATATACCAGTCTGGAGTGGAAACTCAACAGCTTCCTTCAAAGATGTCTGCGTCGCATTCTACGCATCCGATGGCAGGACAAGGTGACAACACAGAGGTCTTGGAACGTTCCAAAATGTGTAGCATATTCTCCGCTCTTAGCAAGAAGAGCCTTCGCTGGTTAGGCCATGTAAGGAGAATGGAGGAAGGCCGTATTCCAAAGATGCTGTTGTATGGAGAGTTGGCAGAAGGGACAAGACTTATTGGACGGCCTCGCCTGAGATATATGGACGTTTGCAAAAAGAGCATGAAGGAAGCGAACATTGAAGTCAACAAATGGGAGATCATTGCCGAACAACATTCCAGCTGGCGAACGGCAGTGTACGAAGGAGTGAAAAAGGCAGAAGATGTGCGGAACGAAGCCCTTGCAACAAAAAGAACAGCACGGAAGACCAAAATTAACCAGGAATCATCATTCTCCTGCGTGAAATGCAGTCGAGATTGTCACTCCAGGATTGGCCTAGTGAGCCACTCGTCAAAGTGTAGGACTACAATATAGCTACTCCATCATCTCGTGAAGACGGAAGGATGCCATACAATGATGGCTGAGGCAATATTCGTTGTTTTTTGCTTGTCTAGGCTGGGGATTGAACTCCAGTCCAGAAGCTTGGTGTCCACTCAGTTTAGACCGCTCGGCCACCCAGCACCATCAGTATATATATTACATGATATGGCGTACGATTTCCAAGTATTCATTTATCAAAGGCTTCAAGTGATCAACTTAATAAAACAACCAGCAAACTACGGGGATGATGGTCATTAGGATAAAACAACCAGCAATCTATGGGCATGATGGTCATTAGGATAAAACAACCAGCAATCTATGGGCATGATGGTCATTACTATAAAAAAAAACTAGCAAACTACTGGGATGATGGTGAAAAAGAAAAAAAAAGCAACAAAATTGTTACTCAAATGTTACTTCAGTTTTGGTACCAATTTTATTAGAGACTACATAACCTCGAGGCTTTGCCCATATGACAGCAAATCAAGCTAAGAAGCAGCAAGTCAAGCTGGGAAGCAGCAAGTCAAGCTGGGAAGCAGCAAGTCAAGCTGGGAAGCAGCAAGTCAAGCTGGGAAGCAGCAAGTCAAGCCGGGAAGCAGCAAGTTTAAGGGGGCCTGTGAAGATGTTGGCAACAACGCTTGATTTTTGATTTGAGTAATAATAACACAAACAAAGTTTAAAGCTTAGGTACTTGGATTCATACCCAGGTGTGGCAACCATCTATCCCAAACAATGGGAGCTGTTGCCAAGAAGAAAAGGTTTTGATATTTTCCATGAATTTGTGTTAGAAAAAAAGAAAGAGGAAAAAAAAGGAACTTACCAACAGCTTTGGCGGTGTCCTCCCCATCCCCCGTCAACATTTTGACCTTGACCCCCATCCCTATCAACATGAGAATGGCCTGCCGTGAGCCTTCACGGGGCGGGTCCATGATGCCAACCATCCCGGTGAACACCAGCGATGTCATATCTTTGCCGTAGGCCATACCAAGAACTGTAGAAATAAGTGGACATGCATTGCAGCAAATTTCAACTGTCATCATAACCCCTTTCTGTGTCACAGACAAAATAATCGGCAGCAAGCAAAAGCATCATTACAAATGAGAATGATTTAATGTATTTGGTTAAGGGGATGTCACTCTATATAAATAAGTTTGCTTCCTATTCCCGTTAACATCAGTGTGTAAACATGCTTTTATCAGGGATTTTTGTGTGTGATTAATCGGGTGTGAAATTTTCTCAAATTTTTTTTTACTGTCATAATACCTGATGCTGGAGAGGGTCCCCCTCTAGATTGCATGTTCAACACAGAAATTTTAATATTGGAATTATTCAAATGGATTCAAATGAGTACAAAGATTTCAGAGATAATCCACCAGCTAGTAATGACAGTATTGGCTCTAGCGGTGATGGCGACATAAGAGACAGATTTTGATCATTTTAGTCCTAAGCTTAGTCATATTGTTACAGACAAAATCGTTCGGGGAAAGTCTGGAAATTGAACAAAAAAAGACAAAGATTGGATCCCAAAGACTTACCCTAAAGAGATTTAAAGACATAATTTATGTTTTTCTATGTTCTGGGCATTGATTAATTTTAAAAAATGGATAAAACAACTTGAATTGAAAGGGAATTTTTCAACTCATTTCATGCACTCTCTCTTGTATTTTGTATGACTGAATGTTTAATGAGGTCAATGAAAAAAAAGGTCACAAATATTACAATTTGCAATATAAGAAGCTATAACTTGACATTTTCTGAAAGATGATTTCTTTCAGTATCTTTAGTATCTTAAAAACTTGGTTTTATGATAGTTTGAGCAACTTATGGAGTATTTTATTGAGCAATGATAGTTTTATGATAGTTTGGTTTCATGATAGTTTGGTTTCATGATAGTTTGGTTTTATGATAGTTTCAGCAATTTATGGAGTATTAGATTGGATTGAATTCAGAAGTTAAGTAGTAAAATTTCCCTCACTCTCTGAAGGTCTTGGTCAATATCAACATACCTAATATAAAAACAAATTATTTTTCATACCATAAGCTATCTTGTCCAATGACCTTTCAGAAAATGTTTACTTGTAGAGGTCTCTGAATTCATTTCGTATGGGATTTTGTCCTTTTGACAAACATGTAAAAGGCTAAAAATGACTTGATGCTACAGAAAAGAGCACTTGGGACAGTTAAGAGGTTAAGTAAGGCCAATTGACTTATTTTGACTCGTTTATTTCCATTAAAAGAGTTTGACATTTCGAGCTAAATGCTGTTTTGCCTACTCACCCCTCAGACCTGTCTGCCCCAGACGAAGAGATTCTTCATTGAAAGCATCCCTGTGCACATCATTCAGGTCTTCTGCAGAGCCATTCTTTTGGTAATAAGCACATCTGGACAGAACGCGCTCAATGGCACCCTTGACAAAAATGTAGCTTTGTTTCTGGGGGGGAAAACAGAGACAGCTGTCACTTTGATGACATGATAAAGCACTCACACAATTGCTTCGACTACCACCAGAGCATCAGCAACGCAATTTTAATTTCAACCATGCAAGGCTAATTAAATGACTTTCAATATGCTTGAAATTAAAATGATTTACTTTCCCCACCTTCATCCAACAAAGATGAAATTAAACATTTAATTTTCCCCATGCACATTTTTTCTTCTTCTTTTTTTTTCTTCTTTTTTCGGAAGTCAAGGAATTCAAGTTTGAGAAACAAAACCCTTCTTTTTTTTCTGAATTGTTTCGGAAGTCAAGGAATTCAAGTTTGAGAAACAAAACCCTTCTTTTTTTTCTGAATTGTTTCGGAAGTCAAGGAATTCAAGTTTGAGAAAAAAAAAACCTTCTTTTTTTTCTGAATTGTTTTTTTTTAAAGAATGTGATGCTGTAGAACTATTTTCAATGAGGATAAAAACTGAAAAAACAATGTGGTCACAAAAAATACTGCAGATATTGTTTTTGTCCTTTTTAAATCAGAGCTGTTCAGATTTCTCTTACTCTCTGTTGAGAGGAGTCCAGTTTTAATACAACTTTTAGATTGGCTTCAATCAAATTTCTTCAAATCCTGACTTGTATAATTTGAAAAAAAATATTTTTATAAAATTAGAACTCCAAGTTTCAACTGACCAAAAAAAAAACAATTGATATCACAATGCTTTTGCCCCATGGGTGCCCCTCCTCACAACAGCAAGAACACTTAAAGAATGAAAAGTTTTACCTTGTCCAAATAATGATGGCATTTAACAGCCATAATCTTTGTATCACTGCTGAATGGCCACTCTTGATCTCTCACATACTGTTGCCTCGGGTTGAGCAGCTTCAACTGCAACGAGCAAAGAATATCATCAATCTCCCATCTGGCATTTGTGCTGTAAACTTTTCATAAGACTGAACAATTTCTTGGAGTACACATTTTTTTTTAAACAAGAACTTTGCATCTCGACAGTAGACCATTTATCAAAATCCTGGTTTTAAAATTCTTGGTCAATGACCCCCAGGTCACAACAAAACCTCTGTGCAGGCCATAAATAAAATTTTCCCTAATGACAAAAATTGTTCAAACACTGTTTTGGTTCTGGCACGGTCCACTTACAAACTATCTATATGAACTAATTAAAAAGTTGATCTTTTTAAAAGTTTGCTGTTTCTATGAAGTAGAGTGCGCCCAGATATAAAGCAAACCTTCGACGCTGCTCCTAGGAGTGCTCCTTCTGTTGGTGAGCCCATCAGGCCATCAGCTGTCAGCTCTGCATTATTGCAGACACAACCGATCTGTGAATGGAGGAGAACATGCAGGGTCAAACAGATGTTGTAACAGCACTGATACTGACCTACACAACTACTCTAGAGATGGTGCCGACCTACTAACATTGCTTGAAATAGTGCTGAGCTGCAAACAAAATTCAATCAATTTTATTGTGCTATAAAATGCTGTTAATAGCACTGAACAATAGATTAATTATAAACGTAGTTCTGACCCCCAAACTAATCCTATAAATAGCACATACATTCAAAACTTTATCCTAAAAAAGGTAATATCCAGAAATCAAAGACTATAAGATAAGATAAGATTCTTTTATTGATCCAAACAAATGGAAACAAATTTTTATATTGCATTGTACATTTTCAGCACATAAATAATACAATTTGAACACAAGACATTTATATTAAATTATTTCACTAGTAATAAAAAAAAAACAGCCATTCAGTGAATTCTCTTAGCCATATCAGGGAATTATTTGTTGTCACTGAGATTTGTGACTTCAAGGGAAGTATGCTGGGAAATTCAAACAGATTGGGGAACAAAAGAATTTTTATATCTTTCAGTCCTCGCTCTGACGGAAAGACTTTGTCCCAAACGGGCCGATCCTAAGTATCTGTGATGAAGAGGGTGGGATGTATCATCCAAAATGTGTTTACAATAACATCTTTCTTCAAATAGTTCTTCAAGTGAAGGATGTTTAGTTTGTCTTATGTTCCTAGCTTTCTTGATTAGTCTGTTTATGCTGTGTTTAATATCAGAATTCCCACACCAGCAAGTAATATTGAAGTTAAGTAGGCTTTCAATTGTTGCACTGTAGAATAAGTTAACGACTTGTTTGTTTACGCCGAAATTGTACAGTTTTTTTAGGGTAGAACAGTCTTTGGTTGAATTTCTTATACAGCATTTGGCCATTCTCATGCCATGTCAGCTTATTATTAATGGTAACACCTAAGTCAGCGGTTCTCAACCTGTGGGTCGCGACCCCTTTGGGGGGTCGAACCACCCTTTCCCAGGGGTCGGCTAAGACATCAGAAAACAAATTTACTCTAGAGTTGTGAAGTAGCCCAAATAAAAATTTTGTCTTTGGGGTCGCCACAACATGAGGGACTGTATTTAGGGGTCACGGCATTAGAAAGGTTGAGAACTACTGATCTAAGTACTTATATGTCTCTACTTTCTCTACACTTTGATTTTTTATGTTGAGATCTGTAATCTGGTGTTTCCCCCTCCTGAAATCAACAACCACTTCCTTTGTTTTTGACACGTTCACCTGGAGATAATTTTCATAGCACCAACTGATACAGCTTGTAACTAAGTATAAGCCTTCTCCTTTAGATATTAAGCCAACGATGGTGGTATCATCAGAAAATTTTAAGATTGGAACGGTGAGCGTTGAATATCATTGGCGTCCCCGTGCTTATTTCTCTGGTTAGAGGTAATTGGTCATTTACCTTGACATATTGTGGGCAATTTCTTAAAACGTTCAGTATCCAAGTTTGAATATTTAAATTTACACCCAACTAGTAATGGCACACGGGTGCTGCGTGTCTGTGTCCATTTTGACTAATGCTATTCGGATGTCATTTGTAGTAGTTTATTTTAGTTTAAATGAAGAATTAAGTTTACAAACGTATAGTACGTTCAATTATCTTTCATTTGATACCTCATTTGGTCTTACAAACCCAACAATAATATTTTAAATCATTTTTTTAATCCAACCTCTCACTTCCGGTACCCGGGTACCAATAGCTACTTCGTTCTTTAAACCCCACCCAACCCCAACTTTCATGACTGCGTGTGTGTGTGAGATTATTTTGACGGGGCCGGAGTTTGTGACTCTTGAATAAAACCCCCAAACACTGACCATCCGAAACACTGACCACCCCAAACACTGACCACCCCAAACACTGACCACCCCAAACACTGACCACCCCAAACACTGACCACACCAAACACTGACCACCCCAAACACTGACCACACCAAACACTGACCACATCAAACACTGACCACCCCAAACACTGACCACCCCAAACCTGACCACCCCAAACACTGACTACACCAAACACTGACCACACCAAACCCTGACCTCCCCAAACACTGATCACCCCAAACACTGACCACAACAAACACTGACCACACCAAACACTGACCACCCCAGACCTGACCACACCAAACACTGACCATCCCAAACACTGACCACACCAAACACTGACCACCCCAAACACTGACCATCCCAAACACTGACCTCAATAACTTTTCTGAATGAGTCGATGCATTCCTCAGTGTCCACCATGGCTGAGGCCTGAATTATTCTAAGATCTCCAGGTGTGTTGTAGCCCACTCCAGACAGCTGAAATTGCCAAAAAGTTTTTATTGAGATGTTCTTATGAGTTCTAAAATAATCAATATAATAGAGAACTACTTCCCTCAGTTTGAGTCAAATCTTGAATACATATTCTAAATTGTATTGCGTGCCCAAATGATGCATTAAATGAACTAATCCCATTGGTCAGATGATCAGTTCGACGACCAGACTATGAATCAACCTATCATCGAGGGTGGTGGCACAGAATGTTGAGAACCTTTTATGTAATGGTAAGGAATCACTGAAATAAACATTTTGCATCTATTAAGTAGCACCTTTCAATGCCTTGCCTCATTGGCACCTTCAATACTGAGTTTATACTGAGACTGTCAGCAATCCGGTACTATAAAATTATACTTTTAACATTTTATATCCCCATTCTACTTTCATTTCTCTTTCCACAATTTTGATAAAAGTAGTCCTTCATGATATATGATATTTTTCCTTTCTACTTTTTTTTTTTTTTATAGAAATCAAATAATGTTTATTTTTACTTTATGAAGTATCAAAATTTCCCTTTGTCAAAACCCAGTGAAAATCTTGAGTTTTTATTACAAGCTCTAAAATTAACAACAGTAGACCTAATGAAAAGTCATTATTCAAATTTGTCCAAACAGTTAAAAAAAGCTTACCTCTGCACACCCCTACTCTTTTCTATCTATACAAATTAGATTACTTTTGTATAACCATATGTTACCCATATGAAATGGCATATGTTAGCTGACAGTTCAGCCCTTACAACAGTGCACACACATGACACCAGAGTGTTGGAGCAGCTTACCTCACCATGGTAGTGCTCAGATGTTATGATGTGAGTTACTGTCATCTCGTTCTTGGTCAGGGTCCCGGTCTTGTCACAACAAATGACATCAACACAACCTGGCATTAAAAAGAAACCCCAAAATTGAAGTCTGGTCAAACTCGTAAGAAAACCATTTCACATATCACTGATGTTGCCATGATTAATGATTCAAAGAAAGATATGAACTCTATGTGATTTTAACTGACGTAAAATTTAAAAGGCTTTAGTGAGTCATCTTCTCATAGGTGCAGTTAACAACATTAGCTGCACAGTACAGTTTAGATGTAATCAGACAAACCTCTACATCTAACACAGGATTGCCCACATATTTCAGTAGGAACTGGTGACCATGCTGATGTTAAGGACACAGTACTGGTACATGCCTTACTCACCCAGTGTTTCAACCACAGGAAGTTTCTTGATGATGGCCTTTCTCTTGGCCATACGCATGACACCTATGGCCAGGGTGACAGTTACAACGATTGGAAGACCTTCCGGTATGGCAGCTACAGCCAGGCTGTATACAAGTTGGGTTAAACATTTATTGTCAGCTATAATATGAATTTTCTTTTAAAATGATTATCTATAGCTCTAAATATATTTTTTAAATGATTATCTATAGCTGTAAATATATTTTTTAATGATTATCTATAGCTGTGAATATGTTTTTTATGATTATCTATAGCTCTAAATATATATTTTTTAATGATTATCTATAGCTGTGAATATATTTTTTAATGATTATCTATAGCTGTAAATATATTTTTTAATGATCATCTATAGCTGTAAATATTTTTTTTTATGATTATCTGTAGCTGTAAATATTTTTTTTAATGATTATCTGTAGCAGTAAACATATTTTTTTAAAAAGTAAGCCAAATGACGCAAGTTGAATAAAACGTTCACTATTCATGTCAATTAAAACATCTGTAGATGTAAGCATAAGGAGTGGAGTTAGCAGGGGACTTAAATGCAGTAAAATGCCCTATTCAACATGTTTGAGGTCAGAGTTGACAATTCGACCACTGTTACCTGACACCAATGGTAAACATGTCGAGGATCTTCCGGCCTTGTATCCATCCTATAATGACAATGATGCCAATCACTAGAAATGAATAAAAGGACAGCTGCTTGCCAAGGGTGTCCATGCTCTTTTGTAATGGAGTCTTGGGCGCCTGAAAAAACAAAGGACAGCTTGCTGCAGGTCGGAGCATTTGATTTAGGCGTCTTAAGATAAACTATAGGAGCAAAGAACTTATAAATCACATCGCATAATAATTTTTTTTGCCCAGCTCATTAAACATGACACACACTTGCATTAGATTTGCCAGGTAGAAGTGAGATGTGTTTTTAGCTTAGTTTGCCAAAAAAAAGTAAAAACTGTTCCTATTGCCAAGGCGGATGTGTGTTGTACTCGATAAAGTGAACCAACCTCTTCTGCCTGCATCATCTTGAAAATTTCCCCAAACTCTGAATCTTGGCCCGTACCTATGACAATACCCTGAAATGTGTTTACATATAAAAGAGAGGTTAGAATGGTTAGTTCTTCTCAAAATAAGCACTGAACTATTGGTGGATTCATACAGGATTCTATTGCTTGGCTTCATAACGGGTATTTCTTTTACCTACACCTTCTTTTGTATTGTAATGGAGGTACAAAACAGATTTTTTTTTTTTTTAAATTCCATTGGTTGCCTTTGTAACCCATAAAAAACCTATGCCAATATATTTTTATTCAAGTGTTTTTCAAAACACTAAGGCTTTTACAAAGATTAAATTATTGCCATCAGATTTTAAACATTAATTATTTAGCATATAATAAAACTTTTTATCACAGGACTATTTGATGTAATTTCTAGGTATAAATCAAAAGGGTCACAAAAATTAAAAGTACATATTTTTCTCTTTAAAATATGGGGGTGGGGTCAGTGGCGTAGTGAGGGGGGGCAAGGGGGGATCATGCCCCGGGCGCTACTCACAAAGGGGCGCCAAATGGTATATTTTACTATAATATTGTATGGTTTTCGAATAAGGGGGGGGGGGGGTGCTAAAAAGGTATTGTGCCCCAGGCGCAAGTTAAGCTCGCTACGCCACTGGGTGGGGTTGAATTCTTTTTTACCTATTTTTCTTTTCTACGTGAAATAGTCGAACAAGGAGTGTGGGAGCTTGAATCACAAGACAGGACAATAAGATCTGAACACTTTGGCTAAGAGCCTTCCTCAGCAGTCTTGTCATTTTTTTCATTATAAAATTGGTAAAGGCACTAGACAGTGGGGACATTTTGAGATTCTGCTGACTGATAGGGTCAGGAGAATTGAAATTTATTATATTTTCTAACTTACTTTTGCAAAAACAAATATAAAAATTTAATTAAGAAATGGTTCATGAAACCAAATGCACAATAATTTTTTAAAAAAAAGATTCAAAATTTGACAATTTCGCCCATTTCTCACCCGCAATTCCCCTCAACTCCAACCTACCTTTCCCTGGCCACATCTGACCAATGTCCCCATGAAAGCCATGTTCCTTCTTTCACTCAAGTTGGAGAGCATTGACAAAGCCTGGACATCAGTCTGCTTGTTGACTGGTTCAATCTCTCCAGTAAAACTTGACTCATCAATGCTTAGGCCTGAAGCCTGATTGTGAAAATACGAGTAGATTAAATACTGTCATTAAACAAACCCCAAAGAACTTATTAAGAAAAATTAACAAGATGTTACAAAAACTGATTTAATGTAAACTCATCTATAAAAAAAAAAAAAGAAGAAATATCTAGGTGGTTATTCTTTTCTAAATGTAAAAAAATAAACTCTTATAATTCTAAAACTCAACCTTTGGAGACTTTCTTCAATATTTTTAGATCATGCATAAATTTTTGTGTTCATGCTGTGTTGCTTTTTTCAGAGAAAATTGCTGGTAAATAGTCGAAATGTTTAAATATCTTGGAGATAAAATGAAGTAAGAATAGAATACTGACCTCAAATAAACGAATATCAGCAGGCACTCTGTCACCAATGCCAATGTGAATAATGTCCCCCGGTACAAGGTCCTGGGCCAAAAATGTCATCAGGTGCCCATCTCGGATACTTAAAAATTTGAATAATTCTAGCTTTTAAAAATGCAGAAATGTTACTTTGGTATCATAAAATGGTATTATTTTCAGGGTTCCTGCAGCAAAATTAAAAAAAATTCCAGGACTTTTACAGGAGATAATACAAAATTCCAGGACTTTTACAGGAGATAATACAAAATTCCAGGACAATTTTTTTTTATTTTTTAAAAAATATCCTATTTTTGTAGTAGTTGGACATAAATACACTTGTATTGGACTGCTAAAACAATAGTTTGATTGAATGATGTATAGATACTCTGGTCCCAATTTCACACACACATGAGTAACTTGTTTGTTTTAAGATGATCTTGATGTTTGACAACAAACAAACAATAAAGTTATAAAATAATCCGTTTGAATCACATATAAATAATATTTATTTACAAAAATACATAAACATTGGGAGTTTGACAAAGAAGCTGCAGAAGTGGAACCTAAGGTAGGTGATAAAGCTGGAGTGGAACTAGATGAAGTCTCATCAGGTGATTGACGTTTTTAAAACATTTTCCCATCGAAACGGCCCCCAAGAACTCCAGAGATTCCAGTATAGTGTAGGAATAAGAGTGATGATTGTTCAATCATGATGGCTGTCCTAACCATCAGCCTTTAAGGAACTGTTGGTCCTTAATTTATTTATCCCTGGACCCAAAATAATGAACAAACAAAAAAATTAATATTTTATCATGTAAGGTTTAGTAAGGGCATACATGGCATAGCCAAGATTTTCAGCAGGAGAATGATGGGTCGACGACCAAGCATCCACCTTTTTTGGTCTCCAAATTCCCTCCCCCACCCCCCCCCCCACCCCCAAAAAAAAAACAACCAGAAAATGAAAATTTGCCTACACCATTCAGTCCTCTTTGCCAATGAATAACAGTAATAATACTGTGCATACATAGAGCACAGGAGTACATAATTGCCTGACTATTTTAAAAAAATACGGATTTAAATATCTATTTACTGCATTTTACACTTTACTTACTGCTTACCCAAATATCTGTTGAACGGCAAATAGAACAGAGCAAAAATTCTGGTCTATCAAAGCAGTACGGTACGAAATTTCATATTACTAAACCATGAAGAGCATGCGCAGTTAAGGGGAACGACTAGGATGGTGGCAAAATCCCTTTGACAACAGAAGGGCTAAAAACAGATGTCGAATTGAAAGGAAAAAAAAATATTGCGACAAAGATTTTTTGTATACACATTCCTATGTGGAAAAAAAAATTCCTTATATTTATGGAAATTTTTTTTATAATTCAATGATTTTTTTAGTATTTTAAGAAATATTTTGTTAAATTCCAAGTATTTTCCAGGACATGCTGGAATTTCAGGAGGCCACAGGAACCCTGATAATCAAAGGAAAAAAAAATTATTTTTTTTAAATTTCCTATTTTTTCTTAAATTTCTTTATTTTAGTATACATTAAATTTCAGTGCAGGAAACAACACATTTTGGAATTCATCCAAATCCTCATTTTTAAAACACAAGCATTTCGCTTACAGTAACTCACAGGCTTATGAGAAAAGAACAGCAAGAAGATTTGTGTTCTGCGGGTAAAACCCAACAGCCATTAAAACATTTTATGTACTTACCAATGGCATTTAGGTGGAACAAGTTTTGTAAGTGCCTCCAGTGATTTCTCAGAGCGATATTCCTGCAACAAAGCCAATGTTAAAATATTCAGTCCAGTTCCTACTAGCCCAGAGCCTTTAGTTAAGAGAGCATTAAATATGAACAAAGTCACTGTTAAAATATTCAGTCCAATTCCTACTGGCCCAGAGCCTTTAGTTAAGACAGCATCCATCAAAATATGATCTTGTTGTGTTTTTTTTAAAAATTAACTCAACAGCTCAATCCTGTAAAATGTCTGGCATTTACTCTACTTAAGTAGTAACAAAAAAAAATGAAAGAAGAGGACGTTTTAAAAAAAAATAATCTAAATCTCTTAGGGAACTAGCATCTCTACAACACAATAAATGAATAACTTCTGAACATTACCTGTACAAAAGCTACTGTAACCACTATAACAATGGCCTGAAATAGACCAAAGAAAACATGAATGCTGGCATTAATAGGGATTTAATAATAGTCAAAAAATGACTTTGAACTGATGCATTAAACCTGTAAGGAGCTTTGAATAAGTCCCTTTAACCACATCTTTGGACAGCATGGTTCATGTGTACAGCTTGACTCGACTTACTTAGACAAATTTTTACATTAACTATAAAGAAAATAGAAAAAAAAAATAAGATAAGTTATTTTCTTTGTTTTTTAAATATCACCACTTAATAAATTTGATGTCTAAATGAGCATGTTACAATGAATCTAATTTTTTTTTACAGAAATGACCTAAAAGAACAAAATAATCCATAGAATAACTGTGTCCTTTAAAATTTGTATAAAAGGCATGAGGCAGTATACTTCTGTTAACACAACCATAAGGATATCTAATTAGCGTATGACATAAAAACACCATTAAAACTGCAAACCTTTAGAGGCATGGAACAATAAAGTTTTACATACCACTGTTATACTTATAGCATCATCGAATTGTCTCATAAACAAACTGATTCCAGCTGACGCCAGTAACAACAATATCAATGGATTGTTAAACTGAAAGAACACAAAGACAGACATTTGACCTCAATGCAGGCTACAGTTTTTATACTTAACAATACTTTATAAAGGTTTTGATAGGGTCCCACTAACGCATCAAACATTTTGCGTAAATTTAGTCTGGCTAAATGCTAGAAACTTTTTTTAAAAATGAAGTACGACCAAGAAAAAACTAATTTGGGGTATGGGGAGGGGGTTAAAATGAAAATGTGACATTTATATGGTCCCTACTAAATAATACCAATATTCCTCTCCCTGCATAAAGTGACCACCAGCTTTGATGTGACTTTTTTTTATAGCTGTTCCAATTGTTGATGGTCCCTTTAGGCAGGTTCTACTGTATTTTTGACTTGATAAAAATCCATGAAAAAAGCACTTGCGATTCAAATAGTTATAAAGGGAAACCACAACCAAATTAAGAACTGTTTTCCTTGTGGACATTGTTCATACACTTTATAATTGAGATAAGACTTCAAGCATATCTAGACTCTAGTGAATACTTCAAGTTCAGAACTAGTACTTTGATGATTTGATCACAAAAGTATTTAGAAAATGTCTGCTTTAATTAACTCATGTGAATAAAATGAAATTATAAGAGCTGCACATTTTTTTTAGTCTCACCTGGTCGAGATATTTCCTCCACAGGGGATCCTCAACAGCAATATCAAAGTTGTTGGGTCCATGCACCACCAAACGTCTTCGAGCCTCCTCTGACTTCAGACCTTGCTCCAAGTCGGTGCGGAACATGTCCTGCACTTCCCGCACCGTCATGACCGTAGCACCGTTGGATCGAAGTTGCGACATCATGGCTGTCGAGTCCAAAGAGCCAAACTGTTTAACAAAACCTGCTCAAAAGGAAAATATATGAAATCTCTAATTTAACAAAATGTTTCCCTATCTTATGAATGCAGGAAGCTTAAACAAAAATTTTTTTTTTAATCTAACAAGATATTGACTGCCACTCAAAAGAATTAAGAATTAACTAAGTTAAGAATTTATATCTTTTATATATATATATAGCTTGTTCAAATAAAGATTTAAATAATAGTAGTTGAACAATGGCCCTTAAAAATAATGATATAGCCATGAGAATACAAAAATAAAAACTTTAGGAAAATTCATCAAATAATTGAAGGAAGTCTGCTTCATTCATATCACACATCAAGTTGTGTCAAAATATCAAAAACACTTAAACCTTTAATCCTGTTTACATGAAATTATGTTAACAAATGAAAAGGAATTGGGGGATATAATAAAAGAAAGGGAATGGTAGGAGAAATAACCAAATAAAAATAACCCGGGCAAGTAACCAAATTGATATCAGAAAATGATTTGATTTTAAATACAGTTATTTCTGTAAGAAACTTACCAACACCTCCATTTAAATTGTATATCATTTTAAAACAAATAAAATCTTAATTATTCTGATCAGATTTCTGTACAAATGAATGTGAACTTCACGATCATCCAGATGATCTGATCAAATTTCTGTACAGTTGAATGTGAACTTCAAGATCTTCCAGTTGATCTGATCAAATTTCTGTGCAGTTGAATGTGAACTTCAAGATCATCCAGTTGATCTGATCAGATTTCTGTACAATTGAATGGGAACTTCAAGATCACCCAGTTCTTCATTCACATGTATTTTCACAAAACTAAGCTCTTGACAGCACGAAAACCATTTTGATTAAGCCTGGTTTGATTAATTCTCTGTGCTGTGAAATGTTGGCTCAGTATTTGCTGGTTGTAAAGTTGGACAGCTTGTAGAATAATCAATGACAATCTCTTTGAAGCAGAGAGGGGGGGCTGATTGTATAGCTTGTAGGTGGTAGAAGGGGGTGGCGTGAGGAGTATGGGGGTCAAGGGAGGAGCAGTGTGCTATGATATGACATTGACAGGGGGAGCCTGACATTGCAGAATGAGAGTGGTAGTGGGAGGTGTATTCTGTATGTGTGTTAGAGAAGTTCTCATGTGTACATCGGGTAGTGGGAGGGGTCAAAGGGTAGGGCGAGAACTTGTGATGCACAAATAAGTGTTTCATAAGAAAATATTTTTTCCAAATTGACAATATCAATACAATCACAATGACGCCCAAGTTGAAAGCAAATTTTTAAAAAAGCCAGGTTGAATTTCCCCCGGGTACAAAAAAAAAAAAAAAAGGGAAAAAAAAGGATCCAAGGGAATGGATTAAAAATGAGTGGCAACATACTGAATAGTTGTTCTAAACTTATTGCGCCACCGTGTTTGAATGCAACAAAACCTATGGAAAGATAGATTCATTTTAAATAAATACTTAATGGAAGTTCAAACCAATTTTTTTCTTTTCAAACTTGAACGGGGCTAAATGGTACTTCTGATGTGAAATGTTTCATCATAAAACAGGATCATCCCTTACCTAAAAATAAAAATGCAGACAACCCACAATTTAAATACCACATAAAGACTGGTGAATACTGAATGGACAACCAGCAATGGAGTTAATTTAGGCATTGTGAATTAGGGCATAAACATTGCGTCTCTGAAGCGATGTTGCTCTTTGTTACCAATGTCCTATCATTGATTGTGGCAACTGCTGGAAGAATTACACCTAGTGACAATGATCCACACTGATCAATAAAAGCCAACATAAAATGCTAAATAGCAAGAGGAAGTGGATCTCAAACCAAATGGCCAGACCATATAAATACTTCATAACTTGAACTTTTTAATAATTGTAATACCTTTTTATTAACTTGACATGAGCGGATGTTTGATAGTTAATCGTTATTAAAGCATCTTCTAGGTTCTGCTAATCCCAGCAGCTGAAATTTGGTACATAGCTTTAAGTCTCGCAGTACATTGAAATCAACCAAACTTTGGCGGAACCTAAATTCACCTATTCCTCACTATCTCCAGTTAAAATGTTGTTTTTCATGTATCAAGTATGCTTGACTTAAACGAATTATAATATTTGATTATATAGATATATTCCAATTAAACTCAGTGACTTTTAGGTATAATTATTTCAGTCAGATCAACAGGTCTGTATAGCAGAGATAGGGGGATTATTACAAATTCTAGCCATTTTTTTTTTAATTTAATTTCAGAAATTTGTTTCTCAAGAAACAATAACAGCGTAACCTTGATTAAAGAGAGCACAAATTGGTGGTGCTTTAAAAAAAAGCTATTTTCTGTAGATTTAATTTAAAATATTGTTTCTGTATTCTAATGGTGAAGCTGTGCATTTTTTAAAAATTGAAAATGTGCCCTTGGGGCAACTGCCTAAATAAAAACCACTGATTCTTAAGACTAGAGTGAAATAAATACACAGCCATCACAGCCTTATCAGAGACTGTCAATGCCATCTGTTTTAAGGGCAAATATGGAGCCATATTTCCAAAGGTATTATTTAAATTAGGTTGAAATCAATTTTTGCTCAAAACCAAAAAAACTATCAGCTGGATGGCTGATGTCAAAATGATCTAATCTTCCATTAGATGGCAAACTGGTCTATTGTCCTATTACTTGGCCAATTGGTGTATTGCCCTATTACTTGGCCAATTGGTCTATTGTCCTATTACTTGGCCAATTGGTGTATTGCCCTATTACTTGGCCAATTGGTGTATTGTCCTATTACTTGGCCAATTGGTCTATTGCCCTATTACTTGGCCAATTGGTGTATTGCCCTATTACTTGGCCAATTGGTCTATTGTCCTATTACTTGGCCAATTGGTGTATTGCCCTATTACTTGGCCAATTGGTGTATTGTCCTATTACTTGGCCAATTGGTGTATTGTCCTATTACTTGGCCAATTGGTGTATTGTCCTATTACTTGGCCAATTGGTGTATTGTCCTATTATTTGGCCAATTGATGTATTGTCCTATTATTTGGCCAATTGATGTATTGTCCTATTATTTGGCCAATTGATGTATTGTCCTATTATTTGGCCAATTGATGTATTGGCCTATTATTTGGCCAATTGATGTATTGTCCTATTATTTGGCCAATTGATGTATTGGCCTATTATTTGGCCAATTGATGTATTGTTCTATTATTTGGCCAATTGATTGTATCTTCCACTAGATTCCTATTTTCCTATTTGCAAGTATTAGTTGGCCAGCTGAATTTTTCTCTTATTAGTTGGCCATATGATCTAATCTTCCATTAGATTGCAAACTGGTCTATTTTCCTATTACTTGGCCAATTGATTTTATTTTTCACTAGATTCCTATTAGCAAGTATTAGTTGGCCAACTGATTTATTCTCCTATTACTTCAACTTGGCTAAATAATCTTATCTTCCATTAGATGGCTAACTAATCATGGCCTGCAACAAAAAAAGACAAATAGGTGTTTTTGGCCAGAGTTATTTAGAATTAACATTAAATCTATGGCCTTAGAATTGTGATTATGTAGTAAATTAGTAGCTAACTTGTTATAGCTCCCCAAACATTGGCAACAGCAATGCATGAACTTACCATCTACTAAAGTTACTTGACAAAACATGAACTCAAGTAAAGCACATTTAAAAATTCCCATTTTTGCTACACCCCTTCCCCCATGATACGTCACTGCACACTTTTTATTTCCCTCCCATGAACATATTAATATTCTGATGTCTCAAACACTTTCAAACAGAATATTTGTTACACCATATTTAAATTGAGACAATTTCATTTTCCAAAAAGAAAATATTATGCATTATGCACCAAATACAGTTGCGTTATTAAAAAAAATCATTTAGCATTGTTATCAAGAATTGCATTTTTCCCTCGGAAATGGAGCTGTCACACCACAAGCAAAATATATATAAGAGATGTATATTCACAGTGCTTATCATATGCTAATGGGCCACCTACACAATGTTAGGATTGTGAAGGGTATAACTACATATGAATCTAACGCTAACTGTAGGGAAAAATAAAATATACCCTAAAGCCATATGCCCTTACATTATCTAAGAAGTTTTATTTAATTTTATGATGTAATTTTCAAAAATCACAACTAGTTGAACCAACAGCACAATTTTTATTATGTTTGACTCTTATTCGACAACTAATTTCCTTAACCCCTTAACTACCGCTGGGTTTTGACAACGATTTTTGCTAACTCAGCAAAACAAAACTAAAAAACGAAGAAATTTCCGGTATTTTCATTCTTTATCCTATTGGCTTTTTAACTCCCCTTTAGATAAACCAATAAAGAAATATATAGCATAGAAATATGACGTCGACGTGACATCCTTGGTATTTCAGAAAAGTTCTTTGCCTTTTTGTTATGACGACTATGTGACGTCCTTGGTATTTGAAAGTGGGTGATCATGATGTCGACGCAACGTCATCGGTAGCGAAAAGGTTAAATATGTGTGGAAAAAAAGATAATAACATTTTATATAGATACAGATTTTCCAGAGAATTTTAATAGTTATTTATTATGTTGGAAGAAGTATTTTTTTGAAAACTTGCATTGAAGATTCACTTTTGTCTTTACCCCCACGGGTGTCCAAATTTTTTTTTTATTTGTGATTACATTGACTGCTCTTATGTCAGTAAAGCGACCTTTGGAAGCAAAAATATTATTGTGATGCCAATTTGGATTAATTGTATTTCATTTAGCTGCATCATTTAGTTTAGCCTGGGTTTGGATATCAGATAATGTACTCCATCTTTTCCTAAATTTAACAAATTAACAATTAATTAATTTTTTTTTAAGTTGCACTAATTGTAGTCTTAAACAGTACTGGTTTCAGGGAAGTTTCAACAAACCAGGACAAAGATCCAAAAACCAGCCTACTGAGTACTGCTCTGGTAAAATCAGTAGGAATTGTCCCCTTAATGAAATGTGATAACTAAGACAATTCAGTAATCTACCACTTCAGTGTCAGCTATTCAAAAATTGGGTTTGAAGTGCTATTTTACCTGTTATTCTATTATTGATAAGTTAAAATTCTTTTATTGCTCAAAATAAATGGAAATGTTTTTTCATAACATTTTACATATTCACTTAAGCACATAGATAAATATTCTTACCAAGACAAAAATTTTTAACTTAAACATTTTAAAGTATGAAAAGAATATAATATGTAAACAAACAGAGTTTGAGTTCATCATTGTTTTCTCCCCAGAGTAACAATGAAGGGAATAAGATGTTATAAGTTATAAGAGCACCAAACTGTATTTCCATTTTGCACTTCACACTCATCCACATATTTTCTAAATTCTGAAAAAAGTTAAAAATGACTTTTGGCAGAAATTGATACCAAAAAAAAAGCTTAAGAAGACTTTTGGATAACACAGAGAGATTAATATATTTATAACTTGTTCAACCACTGTATACTTTCTGCATACATTGAAAAATGATGGGGAGTATAGATATTTATATGCTCTCTATTTAAAAAATGTGATTATTGTTAATCTTAATAAATAAACATCTTATGAATAGTTTGGCTCTAACCATTTGAATTAAAATTAATAAGTAATTTAAAGTTGTTAATAATAATGTATTTTAAATAGTATGGCATGGTTACGGGTGGCCGGGGGTTTGGGGGCAAAATAGACCATCGGCGCCCTTTGCTTTTATAATTATAGTTACAACTATACCTCGAGATATTTGGTATTGATTGAAAGGTGGTATTTCTGGTAAAATAGCACTTTGACTTCACTGACTTCAGTGCGGAAAGTGTGATTTTTTAATAGCAGTGAAGTGGCAGATTACAGACGATGCAATGACCTATTAATGCAAAACAATAACATATAATTTCCCTTTAATTAGGACGTGTACTATATATTAGGTTATAAAAAATATTTTAATTTAGTTTTAATCAAGTTTTCTGCCTACCTTTTTTGGCGTCTTCCACTGGACCGACAGTTATGTCGATAAATTTTTTCACTGCTTCCAGCTTTTTAATTATAGTTATCGCCCTAATGGATCATTTGGGAAATTATCAATAACAAACAAAACACTTATTAATACTTTTAATTTAAATGTATTATGAAATTGTAGAACTGTAAAACATTTTCTAAACACATTTTCTAACGTTACAGTCGGTCAATTAAAACTTGTTGGCAATTCCGGTAGCTTCTTTCTATCTTTCAACGCTGAAAAGTTATATCAGTAGTGTCCCTTGTTGTTAGACACGAATCATATCAACAATTTAGAATAGCCTCCCCTGTAATAAGTGCCATTTCCTGTCACGTCTGATCAACAAGGTTGTCCATTTATAAGTTTATAATGTCACAACCCCACCCCCACTTTCAACACTTTTCTTTTAAAAAAAAATAGAGACAGCATCAAACTGTGATACCGAAAACAAGTCTCGCAAATGTGTGACACCGCCCCACCCCAATTAGCAAAACCATAGACATAGGCCTGCGTACACCGCGGCGGTGTATCTAGTGAAACCATGGACCTATGCCTGCGTACACCGCGGCAAACATATACTACTGACACTGACTTGGTTTTAAGATACTGACGTTGGATGTGATCTTGTGGTAGAGTAGACGCTAGTAGGGATCTTATATGATTAACTAGATTGGGATCGAATTTTACATTTTTTTTTCCCCCCTTCATTTTATTAAATTTTAATTAAAAGAATATTTTATATTTAATTTATTATGTTCATTTGTAACAGTAGTTATATTATAATTTAAAAAAAATATTTTGTAGCAACTGAAATAGTTGAAGTAGGCCTATATGTAAAATATGTTGAATTTGAAAATAATAAGAAATGAGAAAACAAATATAGAACGTATAATATATACTCATTATGATTATAGGTCCATCCATTTACGCACTATGGAAGAAGGAGGACGTTGTTGATTTTTGATAATTTGCATACTTCTGCGTATAGCGGTTGTCGGAGGGGAGATACATATTTTTCCTTTCGTATGATGATAAATTGAAGCTAACCAGCTCCTTCTTCTGACATTATACCCAGTTCACTTGATACTTGGCTCCTCTACCTAATGTGCAGCAGATCCAATGTCTTGTTGCGTGCTATAACAGTGATGAGTGTTCAAGTGCACCTAGCAGAGGGCAGTGAAATCTCTCACACATTTTTTACATGTTTTCTTCAAATTATGTTCCTGGATAGTTGGATATTTTTGGATCTGAAAGTTTCTTGAACTATTAAGAAGCTGAACTTTTTTCACTCAAAACAAACTCAGTTGTTTAACAGTGTGTAATTTCTTGACAGGACATTTTAGGACATCGGAGCGCCGTGAGCATGTTAACATATAGCATGGAAATGAGCGCTATATAAGTACTCAAATAAATCAATCAAAGAACGTACATTTAATAATTATCTGGAATTTCTGACACTCAAATACATCTATTAAAGCCAACTTTAACCTACAAATCTGTGCAATCAATAATATTTGTGGGGGGTACGACACGGGTTAGGAAAATGCGTTTCACTTACGAAGAGGCCAGATACGACCAATAAAATACTAAGAAATGCTTTCTCTTTACAAAAGTGTAGAACTTACTCAAATATCTTCCTCCCAACCCCCAAAATACAACACAAAAAAATGTATAATATTACCCATTAAAAAAAAAAAATTACAGTTACAGTTTTACAGAAACGTTGTTCCCATGCGTTCATGCAGGGCTCAAGCCCATGCGCACAATAAAAATATCAGTTCTACTTTTGTTTAATCTTGCAGGTATTAAATAATTTTTAAATAAATAGTTTTTAAGAGTTTAACATTAATTTTACAAGAACCGCATGCATATAGTTAAAGACTATTTTGCTGCTTTTACCACCGCGGTGTACGCAGGCCAAAGTCCATGGTTTTGCTAGGTACACCGCCACGGTGTACGCAGACCAAAGACCATGGTTTTGCTAGGTACACCGCCGCGGTGTACGTAGTGCCGGCCTTTTTCCATAGATAGACTTTGTTGGTCTGCACAGCATGAGTAAAACAAACAAGAAAAACTGTTTCATATTAACTAAAGGCAATTAATATACTGGACTTGCATAATTTGCCTTGAAAGTTCTCCTACTATTTTTATCAAATCTACTAAGAAGAAGTACAGGTATTAATGGATAGCAGTGAGCAGAGCCTATTGGTTCTCCTTTGAAAGTAGAACTTTTTCGACGACTGCTTTGAATTGCTTGTTTAATCCAGTGGCGTAGCTAGACTCACCAGTAGATGGCCAACTTTACATCCCCACATCAAATCTCCCCAGTAGACGGCCACCTTTAAATCCCCACATCAAGTTCCCCAGTAGATGGCCAACTTTACATCCCCACATCAAGTCTCCCCAGTAGAGGCCAACTTTATTATCCTCACATCAAAATGCCAACTTTACACCAGTACATCAAGTCTCCCCAGCAGATGCGGACAGGAAAAAAAAGCACCAGGTTCAAGTTTATGTAACGCACCTTGTCTGTTTATAAATGATAGATGTCTCATTTAAAAATGGTCAGAAAAGCACTTGGAATGTTCAGTTGAACATGATTAGAAAAGCACCTGGAACAAACATTACCCCTACATGAACACAACCAACATTATATCAAAGATACCGTACCAAAAATTAGTTCCCCTATATAAACACAACCAACATTAGATCTAAGATCCCAACAAACATTACCCGTACATGAAGACAACCAATATTAGATGTAAGATACCCGGTACCAACAAACATTACCCGTACATGAATACAAGCAATATTAGATTAAGATCCCAACAAACTCCCCGTACATGAAGACAACCAATATTAGATGCAAGATACCAACAAACATTGACCGTACATGAAGACGACCAACATTAAATCCTAGATCCCAAAACCATTTCATTAAGTAAATACATCCAATATCCATACAACAGCTGAAAAATATTGAAAATGGAATCCATTGGTGTATTTGATTAGGTTAGAGAATAATTTTATTATAGTTATAGTATTACGTTGAAATCAAAGGCATGTAATCATGAAATCAGTTTTAATGTAGCAATCGGTATTAAAAAAAAAAAAAAAAAGTTGCAAAGTTGGGCTACTTGCAAGTAATAAAATAACCATGAATTTGATTTTAAAAAGATAAAAGGACTGACCCAGGCCATTATATTTTTATCAGAGCCTTAGGATCTTCTCTACCTGGTTGACTTCCCCAGGCCATAACATTTATATCAGAGCCTTGGGGTCTTCTCTACCTGGTTGACTTCCCCAGGCCATAACATTTATATCAGAGCCTTGGGGGTCTTCTCTACTTGGTTGACTTCCAAACCATAGCATCAAGTTGGTTTTCAATAATCTCAGATCAAAGCAACAGTCTGCACTAAAAATAGCTTGCATAGCTCAAGTAAATATTTTCACATCACCCTATGAGAACATGCATTTTCACATTACATTCACAACTCAGAACCAAATGTCATATTGCATTCAAGAAATGTACATGGCAGGTGTTATATTTTTTATTTCTTTTTTAACCCCATAATTGTCAAGTGCGTTTTCTGTAGCGTCAAGACGTTTTTTTACCATTTTCACATGCTTGTCAAAAACGACAAGATCCCGAACTAAATCAATTCAAAGACCCTTACAAGTATAGATTTTCTGAAGGTAAATTGGACAAGGTATCTTATGTTCAATTTACCTCCCTTTGAAAAGAATTTTGAACAATTCGACCAAGTTTAGGGCTAAAATTGTCAACTTTTGACTCTTATGTTGCCATCACAGCTGGAGCAAATACTGTCAATACTAGCATGTGGCATGATGTGGAAAATATCTCTGAAATAATTGCTTTCATTTTAATCCGTTTGAAATAATTCCACAAAAAAAGTCTGCGTTTTGAAATCTAAAGAGGGAACCCTTTCCAGCATCAGACATTATGGCAGTCCAAAAATTGAGCAAATTTCACACCCATTTATTCACCACAAAAATCCCTGATGAAAGCACTCTTACACACAGATAGAAATGTAAATGATAAGCCAACTCATTTATATAGAGCGATTTCCTGATAACCATTATACTTATACATTAATCATTCCCATATTTTTTATTGACGATTTTGCTAGCAGCCGATTATATTGGCCTATGACACCACAGAAGGTTTTTTTTTTATTTCAGATGACTTGCCGTTATGACAGTTATTGATATGGGGTTAAAGAAATCATTTATTTGATTTATACTCAAAAATTGTTCATGTTTCCCCTCATTTCTGAACTTTCATTCATATCCAATTAACATGCTTTCTCAATAATGATATTGATGCTCACATATAAATAATGTTATATAAATCTATATATATACCAGTTGCTAACTGCAGATTTATACATTATATCATAACAGGAAACCATGTCAGAAGCACATCATGAAACATCAAAATAAAACAAGTGAAAGAAATTATTATTTTTAAAATGGGCATCCCTTAGTCACTAGTATGGTATTGATATTTTTCGTATCATGCTTAAAGTGTTAAAGAACTTCCTACCCACACTTATACCAACAGATCATTTACCTTCCCCTTGCCTATTGCTTAGAGCAGAGGTTGCCGAAACTGTGTGTGGCACCATCCTGGGAAGCAGCAGCTTCCTCGGAGGGGCGCAGCAAATGGAAACAAATTTCTTTTTTTTTACAATGCACTAAATTTTATAGTGCATTTGTTAGCATTAGACATAAGGAGCCCCGTTGGGAAAACCTGGATGTGGTAAGGATGCAGTGACTTGAAAAAAGTTTGGGAACCTCTGGTTCGGAGCATTTGCTAACTAATATTTTGCTTCTTTTAGCGCCTTTATTTCAACATGGTTATCAACTAGTTTAAACTTTCATTAATGATAAAGTGATATTATTAGCTAAAAAGCTAATGGAAAAAAAACCACCCACCTGCATTTAACTTGCTGTCAACTTGTGCATAAATTAAATGCTGCATATCCCAAGATAATAAGTGCACATTGATAGTAGTAGTGATAAAAAAAAAAAAAAATTATTCTTTAATTTTTGGGCAATTTTCAAAACAGCTTTTTTTAAAATAAGAAAGTAAGGCAATTTTATTGATGCTAAATATTTGTCTCCCTTGGTCTAGACTTTCGTAACAACCAAACTGAGTCATCAAAATATGTACCATTTTATTAAGCTTAAAATTTTTTTAAACATCAGATTATTTAAACATTTTCAAACATCTTTTTGGGGGTTAATTTTAAATGAAGAATTTAAAAAATTATTTTCTACAAAGCTTTAAAAAGTATCTTTAAATTAATTTCTATACTCAGGTCAGTAATTGCTCACTATTTTATTATTGTAAAGTTTAATAAATTATAAGCATAACCTCAAAAGCTACCTAACTATGATCTATGCTTATTTCATGTTGACTAAATATGACAGATCGTTGATAAAACTGAGTAAAATATATTCTTTAAATAAAGTGGTTAGTGTTTTATTAATACAATTCATTTGAATGAATAGTTAGTTCTAAGGTAATCAGAATTTATCAAATATATCAAATAATATTAACATAATTATAGCATGTAGAAGTCTCGGATTACTACACTGAGTTCATCTACAGCAGGGATTCTTAAGTCTTGTCACATACACTCATAAATCCCTACAAGGCACTTCTTAATTTTGCAACAACAAAAAAAGACTTCTGTCCCAAATCCCCCCTCCACCTCCCCATACCCCCAGAGGTGTAGCATACCTTTGATGATGAACTTCTGATAACGTCCACAATAAATGTAGTAACCTTAATATGGTTAAGGGGGAAATATATCTGAATGTGTGATAGATTCTGAAGTGACGCAAAAACCCTAAAGTATATTTTTTACATTAAAATAATGATTTTCTGGCATTATCTGCAATTAAAATATTTAAAAATAAGCCATACTTAAACAAAGTGGTTTCCACAAATTAAACACTCGATAATTCATTTTTTTTTTCAACAAGATAAAGGCAAAAGTGGTTCTTGAAATTCTACAAAGTAAGTGCACCCTTTGATATACATATTAATTTAATGTGTATATTTAATGTACTTCATACATCCTCACACACTAGTACATTCCTGCTGTCTGCCACCCACTGCTAACTGCCCCAAAGGCTGCCACCCACTGCTAACTGCCCCAAAGGCTGCCGCTAACTGCCTCAAAGGCTGCCACCCACTGCTGGCTGCCTCCTACTGCTAACTGCCCAAAATGCTACGTCCCCTGGCCAGTAGTTCACAACTGGTCTAGATCACTCAAAGCATTCATTTAACAAACAGACTAAAGTGAAATGACCCAACATTTCAACATGATTCCTGCATCATTCTGTTTAACATTTTCTTTTTAAATATAATACAAAGCATTCTACAACCTTCATTAGAATTTACAAGTGGTTCTCATCATTTCACATCTCCATCTGCCCTGTTTTTCAAGGATTCCTATCATACCATATAGATACCAAAAACGTACTCCAAGGTAACCCCCAGCAGGTTCTAAAGGTTGAGAATTACTGGGTTGATTAACAAAAATATAATGATGAAGTTCCCACACCCATTACAAATTCTCTGAGCTACAACATAATGAGGAAGATTGCTCCTCAAATCTTCTACTGGAAAGTTTGTAAAAAGGTATAATAATATGTACAAATATGTACAAAACTTACACCACAAGTACAAGTAATCACTTTGGTACATTAAAAGTAACTTTTCATGTGAGCAAGACCTTTTCCCATGTTAACGATGATTCCCTGAAAAGGATCAGGGAACGAAAATTTAAGGGGGCTGTATTCTCAGCAAGATCCATATTTATGGGGAATATATTCTCATAAAATGTATTGTCAGGCACTTTTTGCTATCATAATTCTACAGGTAACTTCATAAATTCTACACATCTACTTTTACCAATAAAATTTGTTTCATAATTACATAGATAAATAAAGTAGATGGAAAAAAAAATCCAGTTAAAAAGTGTCTTTTTTTTTGCACTGTAATTTTGCTTATGTTGAAATAAAAAATATTGCCAACCTAGAATTTACATATTTCAAAATGGTTAGGGCATCTTCTAATTTGAATGTATCTTCATTATAAAGTACATTAGAAGCTCCTGCTCACAGAGTATCTGGTCTGCTCTCAAATAGATTATTATTTTATTAATTTTTTAAAATCTGGCTCAAAAGAAAAAGTACAAAGTAGTCACTTGATACATTTGAAAGGTTAATAGTTATGTTTCCTCTCTCTCTCTCTCTTTGCCCTATTTGATTAGAACATTGATTTCCACCATTTATCAGCTGACATCAACGATCCTTCTGAGGTGTGTTCTGTAATCTGGAGGATGAACTCTCTGACCTGTAAACGTTAATCTCAGAGGCCCCCCCCCCCCAGATCTGTTGTTAATCATAGAGGCCAAGCAGAGGAGTTTCTTTGGTCTTTTTCATTCTGGGTCGCTTAGCAGCGAATCGAGGACTGTCGATAGAACTAGGCAGCTGCAGATCACAACATATGTTAGCATTAGTTTTAAGTCTTTTGGTGAGCCCAAAGAAAAAAATACATCTGGGAATATCCCAGAGATGAGAACTTCAATGGTTAAAGAATCAGAAACTCATTGATCAAAAGGTTTTTTTTATTTCAGAAAACCTAGTGAAAACTTGTTTTTTTTTAAAGGGGGCATTTTTAACTCATTCCCGACGGATGCGACTAAATGCGTCCTTTGGGGGTTCCGACGGATGCGTCCAAATGCGTCCCGGCGCATGGCGACACATTTCTCTCGTTTTTAGTTAAAAATAGCAATGAAATCTCGCATCCATCGAGACTTCCAGCGGTGGCGTGATTCTGCGTGATTTCAATTTAGAAACCGGATGTTTTTATCTTGTTTCACTTTTAAACTACGTGTGCTTTAGTACGACGCGTCTATATCTTGCATGTATTCGACCGAGGTGCCAAAAATCGATTTTTTTGGCCATTGTTCATTATTTTTTCGCCGCTAATGTTATATTTTTATTAAACCTTATTCATTCTTTGATGCATTCGTCCTTAATTCATTAACATTTATTAATATTTAGCAGCTTAAAAAATATTTTTAAAATGTAAATCAATTTCAAAACCGAGTTACTTCCCTTTTCTCAGGAAAATAAATTAAGTACGGAAGTAGCACTGACGGAGGGAATGAGTTATAGATTGCTTGTAAAGAAAACCTGGAAATCACGACTGTCACTTTTTGGATTGCTCCAATTAAAAAAAATTATAGAAAGATGTACACGAAGTAGAGATTTATTTGTATTTCTAAGAAATGATCATTACTAATAATTGCACAGTTGAAAGAGATCATGGGGAAATTCAACAAAGATATAATTAGGTATGTTTATGATATCGACAATTTTTCACTACATTACAAGCCCTCCCATTTTGCCTATCCTATCCTATCTAGAACTATATATTTTTAAAAAATCAACTAAGGATGTCTTACTGTATCAGGTCTTACTATACCTGGTTTACATTATCAAAAAGCCAATTTCTTTAAAATAATTTCAACAGTATAGTTTTTTTTTTTTTACATTGCTATCAAAACCTACACCATCATTAAGCCAATGTGGAATATTATTATTAGTGGTCTTATATAGCGCGGTACCGCAGCCTAGGGTTGTGCTCACCGCGCTGTACATAAAAATATTAGCAAAGGAGATATGATCGTGACATTAAAATAAAATACATTTATGTAATAAAGAACAGTTATATAACAATAATAGCATACTATCCAGAACTCCACTTTATTTAATTCCTTATGTGTCCTTTTTTTTTTTTAAAGTTTAAGTTTCCAGCCCTGGATCCCATGATACTTATTCTGATCTCCCCCAAAGTAAACAGATAAACTTACCTCTATCTCATCGGGTTCAGAGCTGTGTGCGTTGTAGTCATGGTAATACCACATACCCAAGGTACCATCCCACTGGAGAAACACAAAGTTGTAATCATTAAAATTCACAACAACATTACCAAAATTTTAACCATGTCTGCACATTTTTTTTACAAAGTTAAAATGAGGATTTGTTATATAAAACTGTACGGATTATAACATTTGTTTATCCCTTCACTGGGTGTCACAGGTTTTAAAATAGAAATGCTAAATTCCAATTACTGAAAGGTCAAGTAATATGACTTTTGTCATAAAATAAGAATGATTCTTTAAAAAAAAAGTACTCTTTCAAAGAAAGCATATCAAAAGTATAGTTACTATCATGGAAGATCTTTTAACAGTTTTATAATAATTTTATTCAAGATCAACTTGGGTCGAGGTCATATGTAAATTTGAAAGTCCCCAAAAATGTGGTAAAACAAAACAAACTATCATTTGTATGAACCACAAAATAAACTTAGTTAAGACACCAATTTAATTGTGAATAAGACAATGAATGGGGGTTGTAAAGACATGAATGCATCTTACAATTGAATTTGAACTGGGGGCTTGAGTGAAACATGGTAAGTAGAAACTAGCATTAGATTTTAGCCCTTTCCATTCATATATTGAAGGAGTTAACTCATTCCCGACGGATGCGACTAAATGCGTCCTTTGGGGGTTCCGACGGATGCGTCCAAAGCGTCCATGCGCATAGCGACACACCTCTCTCATTTTTAGTTAAAAATAGCAATGAAATCTCGCATCCATCGAGACTTCCGGCGATGGCGTGATTCTGCGTGATTTCAATTTAGAAACCGGATGTTTTTATCTTGTTTCACTTTTAAACTACGTGTGCTTTAGTACGACGCGTCTATATCATGCTTGTATTCGACCGAGGTGCCAAAAAACGATTTTTTTGGCCATTGTTCATTATTTTTTCGCCGCTAATGTTTTATTTTTATTAAACCTTATCCATTCTTTGATGCACCCCTCCTTAATTCATTAACATTTATTAATATTTAGCAGCTCAAAAAATATTTTTAAAATGTAAATCAATTTCAAAACCGAGCTACTTCCCCTTTTCTCAGGAAAATAAATTAAGTACGGAAGCAGCACTGACGGAGGGAATGAGTCAATGATGCACTGTCTCCATGAATCCGATCATACTACTAATACTACTGTACCTCTAGGTTTACAACTTTAAAGTGTGATGCAAAAAGGCAGAAGGGTGCATGGCCCCATTGATGACTGCTAATGATGATGTCACACAAAACAATTTCATGAAAAACTCATTATTGCAAGGCCTTTGAGGTCAGACTTACGGAGGTGCTGATGATCGTGTTGTTGTATGGGTGCCAGGACACATCACGTACACACGAGGAGTGGCCCTCCAGCTTACGGATCACTCTACCAGTCAGGACATCGTAGACTGAAAGTGGTGGGTTTAACAATAATTAAATTTAAAAATGGCAAATTACTACCAGAACTTCAGTAAGAAATGCATTAAACTGTGTCAATTAAAGGGAAGTGAAGTGCGAGTTGCCAACAAACAAGAACTATTAATAACACGGAAAGGGTGATTCACAACTACAGTCTGTTAAATAAATCTTGATATTCATACATGAAAAATACTTATTTACCTAAAAAGTATTCAGCTGACAAGAGTTATTTCCTGATTTATTAAGATGATGCTAATTTAAAAGAAAAGATTAACAACGAATGGATTTCCCTCCCTCCCCCCCCTCCCCCCCTCCCCCCTCCCCCACTATAGATTTTAGTTCTGTTATTCAAAGGTAAATAGATTTTTTTTAAACAAATCCTAAATTTACAATTAGTTTCTGCATGGACATTGTGAATAAAAAAAAATTGTAAACAGAACTTGGACATTTTCTAACAAATTAAAAAAAACAACACAAGCACAAATGATTAAAATGTAGTCAGAAGAATAAATCCCTTCACACTTACTGACAACACTGCCTGTGGCACAACCTGTGTAGATAAACCTCTGGCCTGTGTTCGCCTCCGGTGAGAACTTACACCTGATCAATGTATGGAGAACACAGTGACCTCTGTAGGTCATGACAGACGAGTCACCTTTCAAGTCACGCTTCTTTGACACTGAAATAAAATTATTAAAGTTTTACAAAAATTTGATTTTTATTTATATTTTTTAAACAAATATTTCACATCATTTAAAATTTTATAAAAATTTTTTTTTAAATTTGAACATTTTTTAATTTTTTTTTTATTATAGAATCTAATCTTGTTTTTTTAATTTTTTTTATTGATCTTTTCAAAAATTAATTTAATCTAGACTTCAATAAAGTGAAATAAATTGAACAGAATTTTAGTTGGCATTAGGAATATAAAAATATATATTTGTTACATTTCCAAATAAACTTCAGACCCTTTCACACTATAATGCTCAGGTAATATTTAAGGAGCAAATAATCCAAATTTTATTTTCCAGAAGAAAAAAAAAGAGAACTGAACCTACTTCTTCTGGGAACTTGCTGCCATCGGTAGTCCCAACGCTGTGAGGAAACCACTTTCTTTGTTTCCTAACAAAACGATGCAATGACTTGAATGTGTCATTCTTTTACATGTTTCATGATCCATCAATTGATTGATGGTAAACTTGTCTAATGTCTGCACATATTTCTCTACCCACAGATATAAATATGATGTTATTTATTAACCAGGTTAATTTTGATTTTACACAAGACCAGTTGATAAAGCAAGCTGCAGAGTAGGATCCCAGACCTGTTTACTCTCAAGCTCCTAAAATCGTACAATATCGTCTCAAAATCGTACAATACAGTATCTTAATAGTAAATAAATAAAAATACAGCCTACATTATGTATATGATAACTACTCGAATAGCGTGTTCAGTGGAATGGAATTAAGCTGGGGTCAACAAATGGATCGCGCCGTAAGAAATAATTATGTCATAAAAACAAACGCTAGGATGAGCCATCTATATAGCACGTACCGGTACCCATCCAAGTCAAATTATGTAACCCCCCTCCCCCCTGTTGAACACGTACTTTTTTAACGACCCCCTCCCCAATAACAATAATACAAAATTAAAATCCATTATAAATTATATATTATTATTATGATGTTACTATTGTTACAGTAAACGCAATGTGACACAAGTTTTCACCCCAAGTGATTCGGCCTAGGCACGAGAATCGTCTGTAGAAAAGAACTTATTTCGAAGCCTGGTGAATACCTAATTTGGCATAGACGCGGGCATAGGCTATCCAACTATTACGTACGTGCTAAGGATGCGCATGACAGCTTTGATGGGAAGGGGGATCATCAGAACGCACCTACATTTATGCACGAATTCTACAATAATTATCCTAATATTCTCTTATATAGGGCCAACTGTCACCTGAAAACCTGTAATATCCATGAATTCTAATTAGGCCTATTATTAATTGTTATTCTATAAAATATCACCACAATGTTTCGCAGTTATCGTATACCCGGTACTAATGCTTTGTGTTTTCATAAAGAGGTCACTGTAGTAGCAATATTTAACATGACATTGACATAATCACAACACACTAGTCCACCAAAACGTCTTTCCGAGCTGTGACGTCATTATTTCGCTTGGCAGAACCAACCTTGGGATAAAATTGTGATTCCAAACTGTTGTATAAAAATCGTTGAGGGGACAGACTTAGGCGGACAGAGCTGCTTTGCGAGTTCTAAAAATATTTTTAAATGCCGCTGACTAGATCTTATAAAATATGTCCAAACCCAACGTTCCAGTGCAGAACAGTTCGATAATGTATTTTATTTAAAAACCATCTTTAGTTTTCTCTCTTTTTTCACAATCGCCGCGTTTCAGACGAACAAAATAAGCATGTAACAAAACTACGTCACAGGGGACGGTGAGTGAAGTTGTCGCTACAGCGACTAGTGTAAATATTTTAGCTAGTTCACTGTGACAAAACAATATGACCATCTCCATCAATACGATACGTCGTGGTGATATTTTTATAACCTTTGACACGCCCACTAATCCCCCTAGTCATGTGTCTCGTATGCCACACAATCCCTTGACAACCCCCACCTCCCCATCCGTGCGTACATACTCTATAAAAGGATGGTCCCAACTTTAAACAAAAATTACAACCAATCGTTTTTCTCGGCCCATTCACTGCCAGATCTTTTTTAGAAAGGGCTAAAACTTACAAAACCGAACATTTTTCATGTTTTTTAAATCGGAAAAAACAAATTTTTTTCACCAGGTCTCTGAAAAATCGTAGTTTTGGCGGGTCTTGGCGTACAATCGTAAAAGACATCTAAAAATCGTACATTGTACGCCAAAATCGTAAGAGTAAACAGGTCTGGGATCCTTTTTGAAGGCTCTGACTTTTTTACTAAGCTAATGCAGAAGTGGGAAACTAGGCAGGGGTTGTTTATTTTGACTGTAATAAAGTGAATGAGTTATTAGGGTGAATGAGTTATTAGGGTGAATGAGTAATTAGGGTGAGTGAGTAATTAGGGTGAGTGAGTAATTAGGGTGCATGACTTCACCAGGACACTTTTTGCATGGTGTTATTTGTGTTCGTCATAGAAATGATTTTGATTATATGATTTCACCCCAAATTTATCTGACAACGCATGGAGCAAAGCTGTTTGACCAATGACGCGCGTTTAGGTGCCTCATCGCACTTACCTCAATCCCAGCTTGGTCGGAGAAACATCGAACGTCCCAGAGCTTCATCGTCTGGTCTTTAGAGTTGGACACAAAGAACCTGGCGTCCCCCTGATGGCATGAAGAAGATCAAGTACAATGTAATGTATATTCAAATAGCCAGTCATGAGATATTCTCATGAGAGATCAAAGCATTCTTTCGGTTTAAGAGCAATAGAGAATTTCAGTTTAATACATATATTTTACCTTGAGCCATTCCCTTAAAAATACAACGGAATCGCTGAAATAAACTTTATTTGTAACATGCATAAAACAGCTGCCTGACCACGTCAGTTCCTGACAGACTCCCATGATGGCTAGTTGTGTCAGTTTATATTTGAACTAAATACTTGATGTCTCCAGCCTTAACACTGATCAAACATCTCGATGTCAACCCCGAGAGCAAGGTGAAGATATTTTACCTTTGAGTCAATATATGTGATGCCATCACAATGGCCAGCAAGAATGCCCACAGGAACAGGTCGTTCCTCTCTTAATGTCCTTCTGTCCCACACCTGAATTAATATAACAAATGTTGGTTAATTTCCCATGTGCACTACTCAAAAGTCATAAACTCACTGTCCAACAGTTATTTAAGTCATAAGTTCCTTTTGATTTTGAGTCTTCAAAAATTCTTAAAAAATATTTTTTGGTACGAAAATCAAATTATGTCCAAGGGCTCTCTTGAAAAATTAACTTATCTCCTTGTACAGAACATCTAACTGACCCCTGATCAATACAACCTAACTGACCCTTGATCAATACAACCTAACTGACCCCTGATCAATACAGACTCACTGACCCCTGATCTATATAGCCTAACTGACCCCTAATCAATACAACCTAACTGACCCCTGATCAATACGGACTCGTTGACCTCTGATCAATACAACCTAACTGACCCCTGATCAAGACAGACTCACTGACCTTGCATAAGCCATCATCTCCCCCACTGTATAAAATCTGAGAGCTGTTATCAGCAAATCGCACAGTGTTCACATCATCATCGTGGGCATCAATCTGGGGACAGTTCCATTTGTTAATATGTTGCCCATAATACAGAGGATGCTGGCAGTGAGCACAAGTTACTAACAATTACCATGGTTACAGCGTTTACAATCTGCTGAGTATCCAAGTGATTTTTAGGGGGATCAAGTATCAATGGATATGATGAAAACCTACTTGAACAGAGACAGTTTTCAATTTTGAATATTTTTAATAAATAATGCACAAGGCCTTAGCCTTAACTGTATCAGCTTTAAAATAAGTGCACATAGCACAGAAAACCAGGGGGGGGGGAGGGCATTGCCTCATGGGGACACTTCCCTGAAAGTAATACCTTTAATGTTCTTTTGTTGGACTCCAAGTCATAGACGTACAAGTGGCCATCATTTGCCCTGGTGACAAAAAGTTATTTTTATTTAAACCAAAACACTTTCCCCATGGTTTATGGGTACTTGAGAGGTCTAGGATGCCTCTATAGACCCATCATGGGACCAAGTGACTGGATTGAGTTTAGGTGGGGAAGGAGAATATTATAATACATTTCTTTTGAGCATGTCCACCATGAACAGTTATAAAGCTGCATTTATGAAAGCTCTTTTTGATTTGTCATCATACATTGTTTCATGAGAATTCAGTGTCACATAGATTCTTCTTTTGAACAGCTCTTAAGCCCTCTAATGAGTTGTGGAGATTCTTGTTATAAAGAACTACACATATTCACAATGAGTTAGGAGGTGATCGTTGAGTCTTACCCCCCAAGTATCTCCTTGTTGTCAGAGGAAAACATAAGAGAGAAGATACAAAAACTGTGGTCCCCTGGGTCAAAGTGCAGCGCCTCGTGCACATCGTGGTCTCCGTATATACTGCACAGATGAACTGAGGAATAATTTTTAAAAAAAACATGTGCCCTGCAGATGGATATACCGGTAATCATGGTCAATTAACCTAATCAGAAATACGTAACAACCCACTTCTGGATAACCTACTAATTCTGTAACTTATCTGTGTAGGTCAACTGAAAAGCCCATTTGAAATTATTTAATTTTAAATTAATGAAATAATAAGCTCAAAATTTATAGTTCATTTATTGTTCATTAAGAACCGTATTCCAGTGAATTGAACCTAATAAAATTAAGATATCCAGAAGATTACATGTAGCATAACCTTGACCATATCTGATATTGGAAGTATGTACACTTTCACCAGTTCGTTGTCACCAGCAAGAGTGACATATCTGATAGTGAGAGTATCTTCAACAGTTCGTTGTCACCAGCAAGAGTGGCAAATCTGATAGTGAGAGTATCTTCAACAGTTCGTTGCCACCAGCAAGAGTGGCATATCTGATAGTGAGAGTATCTTCAACAGTTCGTTGCCACCAGCAAGAGTGACATATCTGACAGTGAGAGTATCTTCAACAGTTCGTTGCCACCAGCAAGAGTGACAGTCATAGTAACAACACTACTATTAGAGTACGATTTGAGCCACCTCGAACCATAGGATTCTTAAGGATCATACATGATACTTTCTGCATCATTTAAAATAGATCCTACTTTAGTCTGAGCAATAGTTCCATTTCTGAATTTCTGTAACACTTCCCAAGTGCTCTTGGGCAGCCAAGGTGTTTTAGTTTAGATGGTTAGGGGCCTTGAGGAGCATAATCCATTAAACATGTTGAGTATGGGAGTTCACTAATGATTGTTGAGAACGGGTTATTATGTTTGATTACGCGCAGTGTGTTTTTGAGAGATTAATTAGTTAGTGAACGCTCTTCCTGTGCTTGACTCAGTGACATATTTTTACGCTTATTATGACATATTATCTAGTCTGTTTTGTGACGTACGTTTTAGTCCTGTGGCAGTCATGAACGGAGGTTGTATTTTATTTCTATGTGATGGCGAGCTGCGCTATACATGTGTATGTGGAATTAACAGTCTGTGAACTGACATTATACGTTAAAGTTGTATTTATTATGATAAAGGACTTAGTTGATTCAGTTCTGGTACGACGTATTCCAACATGTGAAAGACCTTGATGAATTAACCAATTAGTCTAAACAGGAGTTTGACGATGTGTTGTAGAAAACAAGGGGGGCTACTCTGAGGTGCATTAGACAGGAGTGGGTTAACAGCAATTTGTTTTGTTTTTTTATCTAATACAGACCTGTTTACCCTTAAACTCTTAAAATCCTACAATATCATCACAAAATCTTTCAATATATTATTATAATAGTAAAAAATAAACATACAGTATATAAATTTTATATAATGTATGCACCTCAAAATCGTACATTGTACGCCCAAATCGTAAGAGTAAACAGGTCTGATTAAAGAATCCCCACCCTCTATATTTCTACTTACTGCAATCTGACCAACTTGAATATGCTGCGTAGCGACCATCAGGGCTGATCAAAGAGAAAGATACAAAAATCCAATTGCATCAGTATGAAAAATGAACAGTAACTCAGTTTAAAAGTGTGATCAAATGCTTTAATGTGAACAGGTCAGTGGTGATGGCATCTGATGGATTTACAACTCGTTGCATTTGATTTGCAACCACACAAAAAAAAAAACAACAGAATCAAAGAGTAAAATACCTGAAGGCTGTGTCCAGCACACTCCAGCCTACGTCCCTGGCTCTGATAGATTTGATCAGTTTGAACTCCTCATTACCCGTGTTGTACACACGGATGTTTTGGTCTGAGGTTTAGAGTAGACAAAGAGTAGGTTAATATTGAACTGTGTAGTGTTGTAGAATATCTCCATCACCTCGACAACATTTGAACACCGTCATCAATGCAGCAAATATTAACTGACAATTTTTCAAGCCGTCACAGGTGCAACAAATATTAACTGACAACATTTTTCTCACCGTCACCAGTGAAACAAATACTAAATTTAGAACGGGAAATATCAAATAAACTTTAATTGCATAGGAGGCAAAAATAAAACAACCAGTTCCCTTGTTCTGGTAAGACATTCATGACAAGTAAGAAAACATTTACCCTGACAAGCTGACAGGAAGACATTGCCATCATCTGAGTAAATCCCACAGAAGGCTTTTTTATGATGGTAGGAGGCGATCTTACGCATCTTGTTGGGCAGAAACCTACCGTCGGAAACAGTAAAAATTCACACTTCATAAAATTGCTCCCAACAGACCAAAGAATAAATGACAACATCCGAGGGACTGCGGTCAAGGTCAAGCCAGGTGAAGTAAATAAATATCGGAACAAGATATGCAGTGTCTTTTTCTCAAGCCTAAAGATATCTTGTTCCACTCTTTATTCACTCAAAATAGTCCATAGGAGTAGAACTTCATAAAACAGACTTTGCTCAAGAGAAACACATTGCATTTCTCCTCTCAAATGTGTATGGCCATTAAATATCATCTAGCTGCTAAATTAACTCATGCCCTACGGCAGTGCTACTTCCGTACTTCATTTATTTTCCTGAGAAAAGGGAAGTAACTCGGTTTTGAAATTGATTTACATTTTAAAAATATTTTTTGAGCTGCTAAATATTAATAAATGCTAATGAATTAAGGACGAATGCATCAAAGAATGGATAAGGTTTAATAAAAATATAACATTAGCGGTGAAAAAATAATGAACAATGGCCAAAAAATCAATTTTTGGCACCTCTGACGAATACATGCAAGATATAGACACGCCGTACTAATGCACACGTAGTTTAAAAGTGAAACAAGATTAAAAAATCCGGTTTCTAAATTGAAATCACGCAGAATCACGCCATCGCCGGAAGTCTCAGTGGATGCGAGATTTCATTGCTATTTTTAACTAAAAACGAGAGAGGTGTGTCGCTATGCGCCGGGACGCATTAGGATGCATCCGTCGGAACCCCCAAAAGACGCATTTAGTCGCATCCGTCGGGAATGAGTTAATGTATAACCTTTTTGATATCCATTATCTCAAAGTCATGTAAGTCTTAATTTCCATTTGAGCTAATTGGTAGTTATGTCCCTTACCTTGAGTTCAAGACACACATATCACCATGAGTAAACTGATGTTGATTCTTCAACCCCAATTCTCTCTGAAAATACACATACACAGACAGATATAAAGGCAGTGATATAAATGGAGAGATATAAAGGCATAGGATACATATATATATATTAAGGTCAAACATCTGATTATCCATTACCATTAAATCTTTGTACTGAAAAAAAAAATGAAATTGTAGGCCACACAGATGGCAAGATAATTGAAACTCTTCCATTAAAAACCATTGGTGTTATTTTTTTGGTATGATAACAAACTTTGATAGTAGAAGAAATACTTTGTTTAAATTTGTGTTTTATTGACAAAGAGACACTGTGGGCTGGAAAACTTTCTGACCTGTGCAACAAAGTTTGGTACTGTCAAGGAGTGGTATTGTGAAGTCCATGTTTTATCTGTCAATCTGCCAGACGACTGCATGATTGAAGCATAAATATCACTTTCCTGAAAGTAAAGTAAAAATGACAATAATTTTTTCCCAAAAAATAATTTTCATTAATAACAGTTTTCAACCAACATCCCAGAAAAATATATTATTAGTAAATTCTGTCCATGTTTCCAGAAAAAATCATAAATTTACCTAAATTTAAAGCCTAAAATCTACTCCTAAATTTACCTGTAATGCCTTAACATTGGGTTGGATATCAACTGGGAAAATAAAACATAAACAATTCAAGTCATCCATTTAACATTGTCAAATTTAAACATGGATAATTTCCTTAAGGTATTGTACAACAGTTGAGCTTCGTTTTTTTAAAATTTGAAGAATGAAGCACTCAAATCTTTTTAACAGGCAAGTCAGCTGTTCAAGGAGCTTACAAACACAAACTTCAAGTAACTGCATTATATACAAACTTTACAGATTTGTATCAGATGAAAAGAGATGAGTAAGTTCCCTTGATGTGACTTACCATATTTTACAGACTATAAGACGCAATTTTTTTCTTAGATAAAAATGCCTCTGAAATTCAGGTGCGTCTTATACTCTAAATTAATATAAATCTAATAATAAAAATGGTAAAAAAATTATTTTTTTTTTAAATTGCTTAAAAATTAAGGTGCATCTTACAGTCTGTAAAATACGGTACTTAATAATGCGAATACCATCTTGAAGAATACAATTTATAACATGTGGTGGGTTACTTGTGCTATGACGACTGACGCTGAATTGGGGTTTGGTTAAACAGGCCAAGGGTTGGACGCCATCAAATCATTATTATTTTGTTTAAATAAGGGGGTAAGCTTGGAGCAGATAGGATGAAAAAACATTAAAACTGGTGGAGATGTCTCATTATAAATGTGGGTGGTCAAACAAGCCAAGCATTGCATACAACAAATTTGTTGAATTAATTAAAGGGCCAGGATTGGTGGAGACAAGATTAAAAATATTCAAACTGAATCAGAAGCTGCTGTGTTTCATGTGAGCGGGGGAGAAGTGGCGTCAATGAAACTAGCAAAGAGAGAAACATTGCCAAGTGTCATTTCCATGAGAAAGAATACTGCAATTCCCTGCTTCTTGATCATTTGCATAGGTGAGTGGAATATGTGTAAAGGGAGAAATGTATAAAGGTTTCTCATATGGGAGATCATGAGTACAAAAATGTTGGCAAGGCTTTGGTTGTATTTCAAAATGGATGAGTTCATTTTGTTCAGCACACCAACCAACACCTGCCAGTTATGTTCACAAAAGATGGATCACACACACATTACAATTATCTTATTCTTATCAAAGAAAATACTGTTAAATCAGCTAGAATGAGGATGTAAAGTACAAAAGCTTGGCACACTGAAATGACATCTTCTGTCTACTTAAGCATTACAACTACCATAAGCTCGAAGCCACACAATTGAAAGAGGGTCAAGAAAAGCCAGGAATTCTGGGAGGGACACATTTTGAAAGGACCTGGGAGATGCCCTAAAAACTGAGCCCAAGGAAAGGAGCAGTGGAACTACTTGTTGCCCAATCACATGTTTTGATAACATAAATAAGATCAAATAGATTTACCTGTTGGTGGCTTTGAACATGGGGCAACAAATTCATTCTCTGATGAACTGTCACTGTCTGAGTTGCCTGTGTCCTGGCTGATGAACCGAATCTGGCCACTACAGACAAGGATAAAATGTTACATTTCATCAACATATATAGATGCAAATATCACACACACATATACATGTATAAAAATAATATACAAATATATATGTGTATGTGCTTAGTAATAATTTTCATGAACTAAAACTTATACACGTAGTAAATACTGTGAATTGTACCAAACTATTTCTTTAAAATCTTTTTAATAACCACATTTTATCATCAACTTCTTTCTCTTACATTCCAGTACATGTTTGAGCTGACCCCCTTAAGTTAAAAGCAGTCTTACACACGGACCTTACAAAAACAGTGACATGTAAATATATTCATACTAAGCATCACTGTTGTTATGTATATAGTAATGTAATTACTGGAAATCCTTTCTGGGTCAGAGGTTACCAACCTCACTCTGCCTGAAGAGAGCTCCATTTAATTTTCTTAAATAAATCTATTTTTAGAACACAGCACATTAAAAAAATTCTTTAAAAAACAAAACTTTTTAAACTTGTATTTTCTCATAAAAATTAACACAATATAGTTGACAAGTTTTTTTGTTTTTTTTAAATATTAGATTTCATGGTTTTTTTTGCTTTTTTTTTAAATATTAGATTTCATGGGGGGTTTTTTTGTTGTTTTTTTAAATATTAGATTTCATGGTTTTTTTTCTTTTTTTTTTAAATATTAGATTTCATGGTTTTTTTTCTTTTTTTTTTAAATATTAGATTTCATGGTTTTTTTTCTTTTTTTTTTTAAATATTGGAATTAAATTTTTATTTTTTTTAATATAAGCATTCTTTTCCTTTTTTTTTAAAAAATATTAGATGGCATGTTGTTTTATTTCCTTTTTTGCAGAGGATGAATAAAACAAACTAATTAAGGCTATTTGAGTTTGATTGATTGATTGAGTACTTTCATAGCGCTTGTATCCATGCTATTTTAGCATGCTCACAGACCTCTATGACTTAGTCTTAGGTTGGTTACAATATGATTTAGTCTTTGATTATTTACACACTGGCTGCTTAAATTTCTTGAGTGTACTTTGCACTGATGGCCCATGGCCTAGAATCCTGTCCCTAATGGAGGATGTCTCATCATTAGCCTGTTTTATATGCGCAAACAATGTGAAATACTCCATCAAGTATAACTTGTCTAGTCCATAGGTGTAAACTCAAGTGTATAAAACAACCAGCGAGAGGCAACGCGTAGATGTGTGAGAATGTTAAACGGGGGAGATGTAAAATATTGCCACAGACGAACAGCCATTCCCAATACAGACACAAGATCTGAGTTTGAGTAATATTGCCACAGACGAACAGCCATTCCCAATACAGACACAAGATCTGAGTTTGAGTAATATTGCCACAGACGAACAGCCATTCCCAATACAGACACAAGATCTGAGTTTGAATAATATTGCCACAGACGAACAGCCATTCCCAATACAGACACAAGATCTGAGTTTGAGCAGCACTTAAATTTTAAATTAACATGGGGACTCAACCTGGAAGGTTTGCAACAGTGAGTCCCCATTGGTTGTCATGTGCGCAGAGGAGACTAGTCACATCACAGGCAAGTTTTTCAATGGCCACTCCTGTGTCCACAAGACCACAATGTGCTTCATGTCCAGAAACATTCACAAGTATGGCTCCATCCCTGGAACACACCTGAAACAATACTTCTTACAGCTCAGTCACAGTGGCCTCACGTTGCTGGTAGTCACAGTGAAAAAAAACAAAAACAATAGAACACATTCAGTTTTGGAGCACGGGAATACCTTCGAATAAGATAAGCCACGATGGAGGGTAGGTCTGGTTCCTCGGTTGCTGAGCTCAGTATCCTGTGTGCTTCTGATGGTTCAGGCTCCTGGTCGCTGCCGCTCATTCTGGACGAAAGCCTAGAACTGCCAAGTCCCATCAACAACTAAATGGACCAGCTTGAGCTGAACTGGTCATTGGATCAAGTAAGTCAGCACTTAAATAAATTTGACAACCACAGGACAATGTCACAGTTTCACTTCTGTAGAGTTCCTTAGACACCAAATAACTTGTAGTGGCAGCTCTGGCCGAAGGCTTAACACTGGAAGTCGTATCAATGGTGACTATTTATTATTTTATAATAGTTCAGTATTATTTACAAGATTAATAAATAATCCACTTCAGCTTCACCGGTTATTTTTTTTTTGTCCCACTGCATAATGAAGTCTGGTTAGAACAAACACAACACTTTGGGCTAATCTTTGGTGTCCAACACCACAAAGCCCACATAGATTTTAACACAGAAATGTTCTGAAATGATTACCGCCACAGTTTTAATCAAAACACTAAGTGCAACAACTTCTTCCTAGTCCAAATGCACCGCAGCACATCAAGAGGGGCAGATAAGTCAGTGGAGAGACAATCATCTCTGAGATTTGCTGTGACTTTCCAAGGGCAGGCAATCTACACAGGGGAAATAAAAAAACAAAGCAAGACATCAATTAAATTTTAAACAAAGTCAGGGTTCATAACACCACGCATCCACGCATCCACGCATCCACGCATCCACGCATCAACGTTTGAATAGGAAATGTAGTCTCAATTATGGTTTCAATTACATGCAATTTTTTAAAACTAAAAAGACCTGTTGATGATATGATAGAGCCAAATCATGTTAAAAGGTGAAATCAGACTGTCTTTCTTAATAACCAGGCCTCAGGAGAAAAGTACTGATGCACACACTGGGGAAAAAGTACTGATGCACACACTGGGGGAAAGTACTTGCAGAATAATGAAGCGATAGTTAAACCCTAGAAAAATTTCTACTTATCTCAAATGAACTTTGGGCTAAAAAACCAAACTTTCTTCATTAATCAAAACTGTAGCTAACCATCAAATGTGTCATAGAGAAATTAGAAAACATTTTTTTTTAAGGTTATGAGAATATTTAAAGAGGAATTACTTATAGAGATACGTACAACTGAGGAAAACTAGTTTTATATTTTGATGTGGTTTTTAATGTGCAGTATTTCAAGATGCTCAAACTTACATAAATTTTTTTTTTTAAATTATTGGTTTAAATTTTGTATCGATACATATGTTTAGCCAATTTGATGTTTAAACTTTAAAGAAGTATACAAGTGCACAAAATCCCAGATATAAACATGTTCATGGCTTTTTATATACAAAATGTTATAAAAAAATTGAGTATAGGAAACTAAAATAGGCCAAAGGCAAAAATAAAAAAAAAATAAAAAACAGTGGGCAGGGGTGGGATTCAAAACAATAATAAATGGACAGGTAAAATCATAAATAAATACAAATAGCTATTTGAAGAGCTCTCTGTCAAAACATAAGCAGAAGTCAATATCCTCCTATGCAGGCCTATAACTACTGGTATATGTAACTCTATGCCTACTGATGTGTGGCTTGAGGTTCTGCTGAATCATTGTTACCAAATAGCCTCATATGTAGGATAAAGTTCACAGGTCATAGCACAAACTCAATACAAGACTATTAATATCATGGGAGAGACTCCTGCAATAGCTTCCTCCTAATGAATTATTGATTGTAGCAGTTGTTTATATCTTAAATCAGCCTCCTTGACTCTCCCCCTCCTGCACTTTACTTTGACCTACTTATAGCCTTCTTAACAGTGCAGCATGCACTAGATGGTTGGTCTTTACTTTAGTTATCTAGTCACTGACATCTGTGCAATTCATTTTGTTTTGTTTCTTTTTAGTAGCTTTAATCTGGCAACTTTTTGAAAAACTTACTCCAATGCATATTAAGTACTTTATATAGTATAGTATATAATTGTAATTGCTTCAATATTTCACCTTCACAAAATATTTTAATGCCATCAAAGTAAATCAAGCTTTATAATTTTATTAGATATCACATAAAAATATGTCATATACTATTTTTGAAATAAACCTATACTTTTAAATGGAAAGAGAGAGAGAGAGAGAAATGTTGAAGTTAAAGCACATGAGTTTAGTATTACAACGCACATAAATGGAACTAGGAAGTTTTCAAATTAGAAATAATTGTACTTCTACCAACTATATAGCCAGTATTTGTATAGTGGGGCAGTACAGTAGAAGCTTTACCTGGGGACCTCTTCAGTTATATTGTTGCTTTTTTAGGATCTATATAAATTTTCAAAAAACAATAATCTCTCTTTCCCCCCCCCCCCCCCCATAAAAAAGAACCAAAAATGTTAACATTAATGTCTAAATAAACACACTTGAATAACAGCCAGTTTTCCAGGGGCTACTTGTCAACAGTTGTGGTCAGTCATTAATGAACACTACTGCTGCACTGACTAAACCCCCTCTTGACTCTTGATTTCAAAACATTTCTTGCACCCCCATCTCAACTTTAAAACATATTTCAACATACTCCCCCATGATAAAGAAGACCAATAAAAATGCAACTAAACTTAATTTTATGAGTTTTTTCACACCCCCTGACTGCCTACCACATCCCCACTCCCAGGGATGCAGGTCAACACAATAATCATATATTATCTATATGCTAGCACTATACAGTATACAGTTGCAGATGACGCCGCTTTACACTACTCCACTGCATTCGTGTGCGGGACATGCACAAGAGACTGCCATTCAAGGATCGGTCTCATTAGCCACACGAAGAGCTGCAACCAGACAAGATAATCTATCGTCTCTCGTAGACGGAAAGATGCCATAACATACAGTATACAGTTACAGCCATAAAGGATCATTATAAATGTCAATCAATATTTATCATGCATATACTATATAATATACTGGCTAATGCGAAGAGATATCACCATGACGTCATTGGCGTGTTTTGTCCCTAGTTCCGATAGGGTCAAAACCCTAGTTCCGATAGGGTCAAAACCCAGGTAAGGAATAAGTTAAGGGTTCAGGTTAGGTTTGGGATAGATTTATGGTTCAGGTTAGGTTTAGGGATAAATTTAGGACATAAGTTTGTGGGTCGTGGCAACCAAGATGGCGGCCATGGTAAAAAAAAATGCGGGGATATCTCTTCACATTTACCAATATACCTACTTGTACTTAATTGTAATTGTATCTAAAATTTTTAAATTTAATTAAAGTTAAAGAGTAAAACCATCAGCCATCAACAATAAAATCTCAGTCTGGACCTAAACAAATTGGACCCTGAATGAAGATAGCTGATAGGCCATACTAAAGTTACTTTAGAATAAATGTTTTTAAAAGTAAAACTATCACATTTACAATGACTAACAGTAACAGACAGTATCAGTTACACTGTCAAAAAAAAAATTTAATACAAATTTAATAAAATTTAGAGTGAATCAGATTCAGTATTCGGACAGCAAAATTATATATGGTATCTTGTGGCAAGTTGTGGTACAAAATTTAAAAAACATACGCCTACGCATATCCAGTCTCCTAATATTGGATTCAACCTCTTTGTTCATTTCCTTCAAGCTATAGAGCTTTCAAAGCTGTTAATGTTATTAGTATTATTGTTTAATTCCGAGATAACTTGCCAAGTGGTTGGTTGACTAAAAAAGTTGTTGTGTAATGATAATAATGGCTTCTTCCATGTTCGATTACTCTAGAAATGATGTTATCAACCTTTTTACATGGTATTTTCCCCTGAATAGATTTATACGAGTACTTAAACTTTAAACGTTTCAAACCTGTCAATCTAGTTAAAAACGTGATTTTAAATATTAAAAAGTTACCTATTCATATTTGCTATATAACTTGACTTGTTAAATGCCTAGAATATACTGAAGTTGTTTTTTAGTGGTGATTTTCAAATAAAGTGTGGCAGTTTAAAGATTATGGATTTACTTAAATTACTAAGGACTTGTCAAAATCAACTGTTATTGTTGTTCATTTATTGCAAGACATATATATATATATATCAGAGTTCTAATTAACCTGCGAAATTGAAATTCAGTCTTTCTGACGGCAACATAGAGAATCCCCATTCTCCATTCCACACCCCTCCCTATAATACGTTTGATTTTTAAGTAAGTTACATTTCAACAGTGGCGCATCAGTGGCGTAGCGAGGGGGGGGCATCATGCCCCGGGCGCTACTCACAAAGGGGTGCCAAATGGTATATTTTACATATAATAGTGTATGGTTTTCGAATGGGGGGGGGGCGCTAAAAAGGTATTATGCCCCGGGCGCGAGTTAAACTCGCTATGCCACTGTGGCGCATCTAGGGATAGTGTCACCAATCTTACGCCACTGCATTAAAAACGTTAAAACAAAGAATCGAAAGATCAAATAGCATAAAGAATCAGTTTAGTCTTATTATTATTATTATTTGTTGTTTTATATAGCCTGGTAACCCAGTCTAGGGCTAGGCTCACCGCGCTGTACATACAAATATTAAAAAAGAGACATAATGGTGATATTAACATAAAATACATATACATAATAAAGACCAGATGTGAACTTCAGTATTATGTTACGGCTGAGATTATACTTGTGTTTAATACCTGAAAATGTTTATGTGTGACTGGTGTAAGATAATACTTGAATTGTACATGGATGTCTTGTATCACGTTATTTTTTAAATGTATGTCTTGATCTTGTGGCGTCACTAGGGGGTGCGGACTGCACTGGGCGACACCCTCACATTGGGTGACACCCTCACAGTGGGTGACACCCTCACAGTGGGCGGCACCCTCATAATGCTCTCATGGTGGGTCTTCCAGCTACGCTCCTGGATAAAATACAAAAAGCACAGAATAATGCGGCTCGCATTGTTCTTCGTAAACGCAAATTCGAACAAGCTAAAACTCTTCTGAGAGAACTGCATTGGCTGCCGGTCCGCGCTCGCATAGAGTACAAAATTGCAACTCTGCGCTGTCGCTGCTTGCATGACCTGGCGCCGTCCTATCTATAAGCGCTCATGACGCCTTATTATGTGCCCACTAGACAACTCCGATCATCCGATGGTGGCAAACTCTCGATACCGCGTGTTCGCCTTGAGACTTACGGAAAACGCACGTTCGCATTTGCTGGCCCAACCATTTGGAACACCCTTCCTGAAGCTCTCAGAAACAGCCAGACACTGGAGTCCTTCAAAACAAATTTAAAAACTCATCTATTTCGCAAACACCTGCTGGGGTGATGTTGTCTAACATCTTTTCCAGCTAGTTATTATCTCATAGATTTGTTTTTGTACCGCACTTCGAGCCTTTGGGGATGAAGCGCGATTTTTCAAATTAACTTTATTATTATTATATATTTTGTGGTTTTGTTGATAGAGGTTGAGGGAAAAACAAATTCTATCTACTCCCTTGAAATCCTACGACGTACAATATACGATTTTCGTAAATCCGTTAAATTAATGAACAAAAAATAATGCATCTCCAAGACATAGGCTACTGACTGTATGTCATAGGTTACTGACTGTATGTCATAGGTTACTGATTGTATGTCATGTCATAGGTTACTGAATGTATGTCATATGTTACTGACTGTATGCCATGTGTTACTGACCGTATGTCATAGGTTACTGACTGTATGTCATAGGTTACTGACCGTATGTCATAGGTTACTGACTGTATGTCATGTGTTACTGACCGTATGTCATAGTTTACTGACTGTATGTTATAGGTTACTGACCGTATGTCATAGGTTACTGACTGTATGTCATAGGTTACTGACTGTATGTCATAGGGTACTGATTGTACGTCATATCAACCTAATGACTGTATGACATAGGCTTCTAGATGTATGACATAGGCTCCTGGCTGTCTGACATAGGTTACCTACTAGCTGTAGTGATATAAAGAAGAACAAGAAATTGAAATGTCATCTGTCATATAATAAATAGATCGCAGGGTCTTCTAACTGCTAAGAGATGTGCCACAATGAGACGTGTCGGGAACATAAAAAGATGAAGCAGAGAAAATCCCGAATTAGAAGATCAGTCAGTAAAAAAAGAAAGAGACAAGTGGATTGAAATAATGGAAAATTATCATGTGGTGCCTCAATGCCCCACCCAACACACACACACCCACACACACCTTGGGCCTACACAAACGGGATTTGCAGAACAGAAGAAAATAATCCATAGAATAATTTTTTTAAAAATTTATTTTTTGTTGTAGTTTTAAGCTTGCCTAATTGTATTATTAAAATTATGATGAAATAAATGTTTGCAGTAAAAATTAAATATTATTCAATATTGTAGGTTAGCGAGTAAAATATAACCATTGGCCTTATTAAAATATTGCCTTTAGCATCTTCTTTGTCATCCATGGTCCTATGGCTATTTTAGGGTAACTGAACAATTTAAACGCTGCGTAATTTGAAAGACATTGTAGGCGCTAAAATATTAAGTAGACAGATCTAGGGGAGGGGGGTTTTGTCACGTGGGGGGGGGGGCACCACACTTTTTTTAGAGGCCCGGTAGGGCGACTTTAAAAAGATGGATATCATTTAGTATGTCATTTAAAAATTTGGGATTTTTATTTTCTTCATATTGATTGACAGTTTCAGATACCCACATCAATTATTAAATTAACGTTTAGTTGATTTGCCAATAATAGCTTAGAATAGCTAGTGGGTAGACTCCACATGACCTATCAGATCAGTAAGCTACGACTACGGCTACGCCTACGGACGCTACTTCTGTGGGTAGGGTTGAGGACTTGAAGTTGAAGCTGAATAAAATATGATATCTTTGATCCTTTAAATTCAATAATAATGACTATTTCAATTTAAATATTTAAATGCATAAGTCAAGCTTTAAATAATAGCTACAGAAATATTACAATTAAATAAATTGTTGTTTTTCGTGGGGATAATAGTTGAGTTTAGCAAGTGCAAAATAATCTATTCTAGTTTTTGTTTCTTTCACGATTTTTTGGAGTTAGTAATTTGTAATGGTATCGCCATGAAAGCTCCACGAAATTAAAAAGTTGCCCCAAGGAAATCACAAACAGTGCATAGTGTCGCTCAGATAGAGGTGCAAGTATGAGTCTCTCGTTGAGGTAAGAAAGCTAAGTGACACATTTTTTATAATACCGGCCTTCTCTGTTTAACGCTATAAAATTCAATAGATATTCACTTATTAAATCACCAGTTAATTCTTTTAGCAGGTCTAATTAATAATAGTCCGTCAATATTGGAGAACAAAATCGTGTTTTTCGCTTGATTTTGTTACGTGTTGAAACACGAATCTCAAGTCTTATTTACTAAGACTTAAGACTGTCTAAGACTCTAGGTACTTTGACAGAAGTTTTTAATATTGTCATATTGCCAAAAATAATATATCATTTTAAAGGGCAGGTTATATGCTTTACAAAAACATTAATTTCATCTTTCTAGCTTTTATAGAAACGAAGTTATGATTTTTTTGGTGAATTTTTTATACCCCCTGCCCCTTCTTTATCTTTGTATTTAACTGTAAAAACTTGTGACAGTTGTGACCGACTTTCCAAATTTCTGCATGATTTTTCCCACAACTTTTTTATTTTAAAAGATAATGCTACCAAATTTTCAGAAGACACAGTGAAGAGAGAATGATAATAATATTTTAAATTTTGTTATAGCTCCATGCACTCTTTATTATTTAAAGTTGAGTTATTGCAGTACAGTATCACAAATGCTTGGGCTTGATGAAGTTGATAAAAAAAATGTCTGAAAAATAATTTATTTTGCAGAGCAGAGTTTGCCTTGGATAAGAACAAAAAGAAGAAGAAGCGTGAATTAGCTGATGAGCAGAAGCAAGAAATTAGAGAAGCATTTGATTTATTTGATACAGATAAGGACAGGGCTATTGATTACCATGAGCTGAAGGTATATTTTATAATAACGCAGTGTCTCAGTTGACAATTATTTATTTGTTTCGAGTGATTCTTCTCTACACAACTGTTGCTTCTTGACTTGTTTACTTAAAGGAGTTCAAGCCTGTTAATGTACTGTTCTGACTGGTTATTATGTTTGTCCAAACCACTCTGCCCCAACCCCACCCTGTGCACATACATTTTTCATATATATTTATTAGAAAAAGTCAGCTCACCAAAAGTTAATAAATGAAGGTAAATGTTTAATATCTGGCATCCTCCCATCTTTGCGAGACAATGGAGTAGCTATTGACATGTCATCAAATTACTTAAAAGCCAGATCCTGGGAAGGTAGTCTCAGCTGCACTTCTTGCAGGAGAACCTTGACTTCTGGTTAACTTTTGCCTTTCATAATGCTCTTTTTGTTACAAGGGCTTTGCGCATCTTCAGAACGTTTGTCTCCCTTTATACTGTTTTTGCCAGCTGGAGAGGTGCCAAGTGATGATCTCCCATTCCTTGATTTCTGTGTTGGCTTCCCTGATGTTCATTTTGCAAACGTCCTTAAATCGCAGCTGTTTATACATCTTGCCCCCTCTGCCTCTACAGCAGATTCCTTGGACTATGGCCTTCCTCTATTCTCCTTACATGGCTTAGCCAGTGAAGGTGTCTCATGCTAAGAACAGAGAACATGATACACATTTTGGCATGTTCCAAAACATATGTGTTAATCACCTTGTCCTGCCATTGAGTTAGCAAAATGAGGTGCAGACATCTTTGGTAGAAGCTGTTAAGTTTCTGCTCATGACTGACATGTGTGGTCCACAATTCACTGTGTGTGGGACAACCAATATTGTGCAAGATACTGAACAGGCCACTGCGGCCTACCAAATCTAATGCCTTGGTCAGATCAATGAAAGCAATGTAAAGAGGCCTATGTTGTTCACAAATTTTTAAATGCATTTTCCAGTAGGATAATTTCTGTCAGATATTTGGAGCACAATGTGTTGAATGAATCTTACTTTTTTAAAATTATTTTATATTCATGTCGTATTCAAGAAATCACTTAGGCATTTTTTTCCCCACCACTACTGCCTTTACATTTGATACTTAAAGAAATATAGAAAATAAGATATTTCTATCACTTTCACTCCAGCTTTCAGCACCCCTGCTCAGATCTGCAATAATTTAGATGTCGCAAAGAAACATTTAAACAATGAAGATTTAGTGTTAGCTATCATGTTTAAACCCTCATCCCTTGTACATTTGAAATATTGTGTTTGTATGCATCGCTTGAACTGTGTCATACATTGTTCTTAAATAGGTTGCCATGCGTGCCCTGGGCTTTGATGTAAAGAAAGCAGACGTGTTGAAGATTTTAAGGGATTACGACAGGGAAGGAAGTGGGAAGATATCTTTTGATGATTTCAGTGAAGTCAGTAAGTATGGTGACTTGTTTGACTAAACTCTCTGAAGAAACTTTACATGTCATGATATCGCTATGCATTTAAAAAAAAAAATTTTTTGAGGTGCTCCAAATGTTACTTCACTTTTCCAAAATTTTGGAGTCAGATTTAAATACCTTTTTTAAAATATGTGAACCTTTATCGTTTTTATTTTTAAAAATTTTTTATGATTATTAGGACATTTACTAATATCATCATCCCATGAAAAAGGTGTTGAAAACCCAATTTTAAGCATTTGATAATATAGGATAATTAATTGATATATAAATGAAGAAATGGTTTGTTATGAAATCTAGCTGCACTTCAAATTTGATATTTGATATTTGAAATTTTTTGCTTGACCAGTGACAGACATGATGCTTGACCGTGACCCCCAAGAAGAAATCTTAAAAGCCTTTAAGCTGTTTGATGATGACACGTCAGGAAAAATAAGTCTGCGGAACCTCAGGAGAGTTGCCAGGTATTTCAGGGTCTTTAGCTCAGTGACTGCGGAACTTCAGGAGAGTTGCCAGGTATTTCAGGGTCTTTAGCTCAGTGACTGCGGAACCTCAGGAGAGTTGCCAGGTATTTCAGGGTCTTTAGCTCAGTGACTGCGGAACCTCAGGAGAGTTGCCAGGTATTTCAGGGTCTTTAGCTCAGTGACTGCGGAACCTCAGGAGAGTTGCCAGGTATTTCAGGGTCTTTAGCTCAGTGACTGCGGAACCTCAGGAGAGTTGCCAGGTATTTCAGTGACTGGATCAGAGCAGGGCCGTTAAAGTGACTGAAGCACAGCAGGGCTGTTTCAGTTTAGTGCATCCATTTTTAATGAAAATCAAAATATAAATCAAAATGTCACGGTTATGGTTATGATTGAATATGAACCACTGAAGATGTGCTAACCATAATGAAACTAAGGGCATATATTTTTGTCCTCACATGTTTTAAAATATGGTATTTGCTATAACTAGGTGTTTGGTGTTTTAACATTCTAATCTAGGAGGAAAAAAAGTCCACTTGCTATACAAGTACCAGTATACCTGTTAAATTGTAACAGAGACAGAAACTTTTAACTTGAAACATTCAAAATTTCCAACTGTCATTACATCCATTTTATAATAAATAACTGGAAAAATCATAACTGTTTGAAATGTAAACTATAGAAAAATTTATGAATTTTAAGATAGCTAACACAAAGTTCCTTTACGCTGAAAACACAATGAAATATTGTTCAAAAAGTTCTTGAAGTTAGTTAACTCTTTTAATGAATAACTTCCCTTGTGTTTGATAAAATTTGGGCTGGTACATTTGTAGGATGTAATACTTCACAGGGAATTAGGAGAGAACATGACAGATGAAGAGCTGAGAGCTATGATAGATGAATTTGACAGGGATGGAGATGGAGAGAGTGAGTACAAAATTTCAAAAATTAATTTAACAAAGATTATTCAACTATGGAGCTTGTCACCCTTTTGCAATGTGAAAAACTGGCACCCCCCTGGTAGAGACCAATCGAAAGTGATTTTTCTGATTTCAGCCGAAACCAGACCAAAAGTTAAAAATGACTTTCGGCTGAAGCCAAAAGCTTTAACGAGATTTTTAGCCGAAACTGAAAGATTGAAATATGTTGAAACTCATTTGCAGATATTTTCTATGTGCACCAATAAATGATGGGGGAAAGTATCAATATTTTTATTATTTTCATAAAAAATTAGATTATCATAAATTTTAATAAACTAATGTTGTAAAAAATGTATTTTAAATTAAGAGAAAAGTTTGACTGTGAAGGGGGCCAAATTAATGTAAATTAGATCCTTGGCTGCCCTTTGCTTTTATAGTGTAATTACAATGCTACCTAGACATATTTGGTATCGATCGAAAGCTTAGCCTGTGCATTTTTTATTGGTATGGACGTCTAAAATGTCCAGACAGAAGCTTTGAAGGAACTCTGTGTTCCGAAAACCCTGATGATAACATTAAAATCATCTATATATTGTCTGTCAATGTTGCCAAATTGGAATACCAGAGTTGATTAGACAATGGGGCGTCCATATGTAACGTACAGAAAAAAAAACATATTTTCATACTCCCTCCTTCACCCTGCCAATGTTAGGGGCAGTCAATGTATTATGTATATGCACTGAGGATGCATATCCTCTTAAAATCGTAGTTCTAATGGCCTCGGCATAGTCGTAAAAGACATCTCAAAATCATACATTGATCACCAAAATTGTAAGAGTAAACAGGCCTGCAGTACGGGTTGCAAAACCGGTCCCTTTTGCCAAAACCGGTATTTTTGATATTGAAGTTTACAAATGCCGGTATTTTCTATATTTAGAGAATTTTTAGTTGAGATTCAAGATTAGAGTTGAGGATTTATCAAGGAAATAAAAACATTCAGAACAAATATCACATTTTGATTTTTAATAAGCTTTTAACAATAACACACATGTTTATCTTCAGATTGTAATCAAATGAAAAAAAAAAATATTCTTCACTTTTTAATTTAAATAGTTTTATAAATCAAATATTAAAATAATTGGTGTTGTTTTAATCTTTAGTAAAATTTAAATAATGAGATCGTAAAATGACAACGTGTCTAATGTTTGGTCACTTGACTTTGGCCGCAAATGGTTACAAAAGTAACCAGATGAAGAGAACACCCGCTCAGAATCCACACTGGTCGGAGGAATAGACCTTAGGCTATCATAAGCAATTTCTAGATATCTTTCTCTTGAACCGCCTTTCTCAAATAAAACCATTTCTATTTTTACCAATGTATCAATGTCTGGAAGTATTATCCTAAGCCTGAGGTTTCTTTTGTATTTCAATTTCTAATTGTCTCTTAAGCGGCAGTGTATCATCAAGTTCATCATGCTCAGATCCAAGATGTTCCATTTCATTGTTCAAAGATATTTCCAACGAGGAATCCGCAGTCTGACCAAGCTTTTGAATATCCACGATATGTTTTCACATCTGGTCGCAATCTGGCCTTAGAAATAAGTCCAAGTAATCACTGGAATGTGCAGAGTTTAATAGAGAGTGAAGGCCTGAAGTTGTTCCTCCCAATGTTTTAAGTATCTTGTTACATCTAATAATGTTACATACATTTAGTTGAGAGATTGTCTGTAGCTTTCAAGAAATAATGCCAAACTGATGTCTTTGTTTCCGATAGTTTCATATGCTTTTCAAATTTAGATTTATTTGTTTCAGTGTCCCCCATTTCTTTCTATCAACCTGGGAAAATGAATCATTTAAAAAAAAAAAATTAAATCATTCGAATTGGTTTGACGTGTATAACTTTTTTTTTAATGTTTATATTGTCATGTAAATGTTTGACTAAGTACGGTACAGACAAATTGGGACATTCAGTCATGTAAATTTTGGCTAGATGTCTAGCAATAATGAATAACAGATTGTGGACAGACAGGAAGAGTGGCATTCTGACTTCTGGTAGATGACCTAAATCCTCAATCACTTTAATCGAAAATGTACTGAAAGTGAACTTTTCTATTGTGACTTAAACCGAAAGTCAACTTTTCTGTTGCTTCCTGAAACTATGTCGAAAGTGATCAAATGGCAACTTTCATTGCTGAAACTGAAGCCGAAATTCTGTCCGTCTTTACCCCTCTGGTGAGGGGTTTGACCAAATTTAAAAACAGTTGACTTCACATACTTTAATACAGCAAAATTTGCTTATTGGCTAAGTAACTCTGATATAATCAGGATGAAAAAATGCAGTTTGTTCTATAAAAATGTTTACAATCGTTATCTTATGTTAAATTCATCATCTCCCTTGGACCGTTGGGGCGCCACATTAAAACTATCCTTCTCCATTCCTCTCGTTCTTCTGCACTAAGCATAGTCTCGCCTACTTTTAGTCCAGTCCACTCTTTGATGTTATGTTCCCATCTTTTTCTCTGTCTTCCTCTTCTTCTTCCTCCTCTAGTTGTGCCCGGCATGATTTATTAAGTGAATCTTTAAACTCTTACCGTTAAAAAAAAAGAAATAAATAAATATATAAAAAGTTTTATTTTTGCTACCAGCTACATCTCAGTTAAAATTTTTTCCCTATTTGTGTTTTGTTTCAGTAAATGAAGAAGAATTCATTGCCATAATGACAGGAGATACATAAATGGCCACCTGTGCTTGCCCCCCGCATTTCCTTTATCTTAATTCCATGTAGTTGAGCGCACAATACATTTTACATTTGATTGAAAAACATGAAGATCTATTTAACCATCACACTCTCAGCTGTTGCCAGGTTGACAGGCACAGAGGAGGAACCCATAAAGGCAAAAGCTACGTACAAAGTGTAAACGTCAAGATTTTATCACCCGGTCATTCATTGTCTGGCCGGTCACCATCGTATGCAAGATGAAGTATGTGCTTTAAAGAGTTTTAAATGATGGTGAATGATGTCATATGACTGACATATGTCATGACTCATATATTATGTCTTCTGAGTGTCCAGGACATACTTTGTGAAGTTCTGAACTGATATGAGTGTAGATATGAATGCACTTAAATATATGATTAAAATATATATGTATATTCTTGTAATAAATAGACTTGTGTTATCTGTTAAAATAATAATTGGCTGTTTTGTTGGGGCCCTCCAGTGTCTTCTATAGAAGCATCTCCCATCAAACCCCCCATCTCCCATCAAACCCCCTGTCTCCCATCAAACCCCCTGCCTCCCATCAAACCCTCTGTCTCCCATCAAACTCCTGTCTCCCATCAAACCCCCTGTCTCCCATCAAACCCCTGTCTCCCATCAAACTCTCATCAAACCCCCTGTCTCCCATCAAACCCCCCTATCTCCCATCAAACCCCCTGTCTCCCATCAAACCCCCTATCTCCCTTTAAAACGCAAAGTCTCCCATCAAACACCCTATCTCCCATCAAAACCCCTATCTCCCATCAAACCCCAAGTCTCCCATCAAACCCCCTGTCTCCCATCAAACCCCCTGTCTCCCATCTCCCATCAAACCCCCTGTCCCCCATCAAACCCCCTGTCTCCCATCAAACCCCTTGTCTCCCATCAAACCCCCTGTCTCCCATCAAACCCCCTGTCTCCCATCAAACACCCTGTCTCCCATCAAACCCCCTGTCTCCCATCAAACCCCATGTCTCCCATCAAACCCGTATCTCCCATCAAACCCCCTATCTCCCATCAAACCCACTGTCTCCCATCAAACCCCCTGTCTCCCATCAAACCCCCTGTCTCCCATCAAACCCCCTGTCTCCCATCAAATCCCCTATCTCCCATCAAACCCCCTATCTCCCATCAAAACCCCTATCTCCCATCAAACCCCAAGTCTCCCATCAAACCCCCTGTCTCCCATCAAACCCCCTGTCTCCCATCAAACCCCCTGTCTCCCATCAAACCCCATGTCTCCCATCAAACCCCCTATCTCCCATCAAACCCCAAGTCTCCCATCAAACCCCCTGTCTCCCATCAAACCCCCTGTCTCCCATCTCCCATCAAACCCCCTGTCTCCCATCAAACCCCCTGTCTCCCATCAAATCCCCTTGTCTCCCATCAAATCCCCTATCTCCCATCAAACCCCCTATCTCCCATCAAAACCCCTATCTCCCATCAAACCCCAAGTCTCCCATCAAACCCCCTGTCTCCCACCAAACGGACTAACCATCTTTTAGCTCACCTTACCAAATCCCCCCTGTGGCTAGCTGATTATTTCACCCTCAGCCCCCATACCCCCATAAATCTTTATACGTCATATATATTGATACAGATAGATAGGTATAAATATATACAGTAATACAATTTGTGAAAATAATATTTCCAGTAAACATAAAATATAAGAACTCTGCGTACCGGTATTAAAAAAAAAGAAAAACAACTTTTCTAGCTGAAGTACCACAGGGCTTCTCAAAGTGGTGGACCCAGCTGCGGAAGGTGAAACTTTAAACTTGAGAAATATGGTGGTACAGTATTTTAATTTTTTTTTTTGAAGTGCATGGCGTACGTACGCACGTACGCCATTTGAGCTGTACTTGGGAATTAAGCAATCGTCAAAAGAAGCCTAGCCAAAAGGTTTTTGTATGTCAAACACGTGGCTCCCAAGTAAAGGCATTAATCTTTTTAAAAATGAAGGGCTGGAGCCAATTAAGATCCACATTTTTTTAAGTTTCTGAATGATAGCTGAGAGATTCTTGTGATGTAGGCCGATCAGTTGGGGGGAGGGGGGTCTGTGTGCTCCCAGTCTAGATCGCTGACTACCCTGGCCTTACAGCCAGTGATCTCATTTTCTATTAAGGTTACAATATTGCGTACATTTAAAAAAAGTTTATTGGACTCTTACGCCGTTACAAAAAAGTACCCGACTATGACAACTGATTGAGAGTCACTGACAGCGCGAATTAAAAAAAAAAAACAACAACATGAAGATGGATAAAGCTCCTGGAGAGAGTTTCCAGATATTATTTACAGAAACCTTCTTCTCCTCCCCTAACCCCCCCCCCCCCCCCCCCCGGACCCGTTTTCATATTTGATAAGACGCAAATAGGATTCACCGATACGCTGTCTAACAGTGCAGTAAGGGACGAGGTCTACAGTAGGAACAACAAAGTCGAGTCTGTTGGTGGCGATGGTGTTCTTTTAATTTTATGATTATTGTGAACATAAAGATTTTGCTTCTTTAATCTTTACATTCTGTGAACGTTGTGTTGCGAGCGAATGTAATGTAGCAGATTTTTAAAAAAAAATAAATTACTTGTTTGACTGCAACATATTGTGTTGTAATCGTGCATATCAGACAACCCTACTGTCATTGTGAGATTATGAAGACCAGCGTTGTCGATTTAAAACCAGTAAAACTTTGACCAGAAGTGGGGGGAAAAGGGGGGGGGGCAGTGGCGAGGCGAGCTTAACTCGCTCCCGGGGCATAATACCTTTTTAGCGCCCCCCCCCCCTATTCGAAAACCATACAATATTATATGTAAAATATACCATTTGGCGCCCTTTGTGAGTAGCGCCCTGGGCATGATGCCCCCCTTGCCCCCCCTCACTACGCCACTGGGGGGGTTCTGCTGAGTACCGGATGTTTATGTGTTGTTGTTTTGGGTCACTTGATCATAAAAAAATTTCAAGGTAGATAACTCTTTTGGTAATTTTATTTTCTATATTTCCCGTATTCAACTGCTCGGGTGGGCAGTGCCAGTGACGTAGGATTGAGGGGGGGGGGGGGAGTAAAATGCATATCGTATTTCTCCATTTTGCTTGTTATTAACATTAAAGGGCAATTTAAAGCTTAGCATAACAAAAAATAATGAATCGCTTGCAGTAGATTACATTTTGATAACGGTGTTTACAAGATTTCACAGCTGGGGACAAGTAACATTAAGTTGACTCAGTTGGCTTGGAGAGTTCCTGTTCCGACGTGTACATTCGCCATCAGTGCATTTATCGAATCCATTTGCATTTTGTTACATTATACAAATTATGTCTCGGTACAGCGCGAGACACCCGGTGTCCTTTGGCATCACAGTTGTCCATTGCGCGCGTGTGGGGTGCGAGAGGCGAGAACGCCAAGCAGATACGTGGCTCCCGCTCTTTTTCTTTTATTCCATGGACAATATCAGACATTGATGTTGTGATGGTCGTCACTGCGGAACTGTATACAGAGTTCTTAATTCTATGCACACTGGAGTATATAACTTCTGATGAGTATTGTGGTGAATGGGTTTTACCCCTGGAGCTCTGCATACGCGCAGGAGTAACACAGAACATTGGAGATGATTACCCCAGGTAAGGAGTGATGTGTGAGGAGTGATGTGTGGGGAGCGATGTGTGGGGAGTGATATGCTTTATTCAAGTGTGCCTCCATTAATTATGTCAACAAAAAAAGGGGGTTTGGAAATGTTTGACAGTTGTTGACAAAGGGGAGTGGGGTGGGGTTTAGATTGGTTTACGTCCACAATCATGCTTTCTCTATTAAAATTTTAATCTTAAAAAATTGACTGTTTATTTCATTATTTTTAAAAATGTATACATGTAAATGAATTTACATAGTCATATAATTTGTAGGCTTTTTCCAATATAAAATTTATTTAATGTGAGTCTGTCTGTGCACTGCAGATGGCTGGTCAGAATGTTAGCATACTTTGTTAGTGCAAGAGAAGTTGAAAGTTGGCCTCTCTTCACCTATAGATTCTGTTTGTCACAAATGACTAGGGCGGTGCGTTTGCGATCATCTTGCAGGTATGGAAGGTTCAAGTGTCATGTGCAGTCAAGATAAATGATATTGATAAGATTAGGAATACGATATTTTGACAAGTAGTGGAAAGTTTAGTGATTTATAATAATAACATGGCTGCTTGAATGGATTTGAAAAATCTGTAACATCTATTTTGCATCACAAGTCATGTTGAAAAAGTATGTTCAACAGAACCGACAATGCCCCTTTGGGCATAAGAAATTAGCACCTGCTCCTCAACAATAAAAGGATTCGACGAATGCAAGTAGCTGCCAGGAGACAGAGAGAGAGCTTATGGCAATTATTGCCCACACCGACAATGCTTCAGTTTTAAGTGCTGAATGGTTAGATGAGGATGATGTTGACTGGTCTGGTATATCAGTTCCGTAAGATGAAAATGATAAATCAGCTACTATAGACCATGCCCATCAAGGCCGTCTTTTCGGGGGGGGGGGGCAAAACAAAAACTTGGTCGCACCTTGTTAAGTTGTTTATTACTGGAGGTGCCACAGTATATATAAATTTAAATAAAACCTGCTAATGCCCCCCTGCCCTACGCAAATGATGTCCCTGATGCCCATTGTTAAGATAGAGCCACAAATGGGTACTCCATATGAAGATCATAGCAGCTAGAAACTATACTATAGCTGTCAGTATTACTGACAATAATAATACCACAGACAATGATATTTAGTCTTTGTCAACAACCTTTTAATTGATTCTGCATTATAAAATGTAAGTGTAAAAACTTTTTAACTTGTTGATTAACAAGCTAAAGATGTAATTAATTTTTTTCCTACAATTTTGTGTCATTAAAATAGGTCAGCACAAAGTAAAATGTATTTTTAAATTTATTGTATAATTCTTTTTTTCTTTTTGTGGGTGCAAAAAAGGGGGGGGGGGGTAGAAAATGTTGACATAATTAAATAAGGGGGGGGGGCCTCATTGAAAGTTTGACAGTTGTTGACAAGTGGGGGGGGGGGAATTGCGTCAAAATTTGTGACGTAATTAAATGGACGACCCCCAAGTGTGTTTACATACTGGATAAGATATACAAAAGTTGATATGTGAATGTTGGATGGTTTACTCAAGAATTCTACATATATTTTGGTACATGCATCTGACACAGGGGCGTAGATAGTTTTAGTGCCGCCCGTGGCGGGCCAGGATATGTGCCACCCCCTTCCAAATACTCTGCAATAGTCCGAAAATGACATCCTGCCATAAAAGTTTCACCAGAGGCGGACAGGTCCCCCCACCACACCCCTTTCCTACGTCACCCTTCCGATATACCCTTGGGTACAACCATCCGACATACACTGGGGTAAAACGATCCGATATACATTGGGTATAATCATTTACAAGAAACAGCGTTCGTCACCCGTTGCATCCTGGTCTTTTCCCCAGTCGTCTTGACTAAGTCTTGCCATCGGATCAAATAGGCAAGGACGAGAGAGTGAGGCCGACGACTTGAGCAGCCTTCTCACGCTTAAAACAAAATACAGCTCATGTCAAGTCTACTGCTCAAGTCGAAGTCTTGGCCATCTTCGTATGCCGGACAAATTATTTGACATACATCGGGTGCACCACAACCACCACTTAACATAGAGTGAAGGAGTGATACTGCAGCAAAGCCGCACCCGAAGATTTTACCCTCTACTTTACTAGACACATGACATACCCATCATAACCACATGCAAACACCGACTATGTTACGTCCCCCCCCACCCCACCCCCGCCCCTGATGTTAACTCTTCACTCTCAGCATCCTTAAGAGTGCACACTGGAATAACATGACTGCCTGCGCCAGACTCTCCAATTAAAGGACAAAACACTCTACTTTACTCTTCTTTGGGATCAACTTGAGTCGGTTTATCGAAATCATTAGCTTCATGCACGCAAAGCCAAACAGTTTCTGGCGTTTTTTGTTTTTTTTAAATAATGATCCCAAAGTACAAGAAGGATGTCACATATAAAGATGAGCGATGGTGTTGTCAGTGGGCCCACTAGGGCCGACTTACCCAATTGCAATACATTCACGGCGCCACCCAATCCAAACTTATTCCATGGACCGTCTCCTTGTGTTCCTTGGCAAGGCTATGCAGGAGGGTTACCGGAAATTTGATCGAAAGCAATTTCGTCGACGGAAAATTGATCGACGGAAATTTGATCGAACGGAAATTCGGTCGAATCTTTTTTTCAGTTCAGACGTTAAAAATGTTCGTCAAATTTCTTTTTGAACGCACTATACTATACAGTAAAACAGAATAATGCGTCGAAAAAGAAAAGTGGCGCACAATTTTAACGTATAAACTAAAAAAAAAAAGATTCGACCAAATTTCCGTTCGATCAAACTTCCGTCGCTCAATTTTCCGTCGACGAAATTTCTTTCGATCAAATTTCCGGATACGGTGCAGGAGCACCTATGTACAGAAATGTTTGTGTATTCAAGACCTAGTGTCTAAAAAAAGAAACTGTTAGGGTAGCTGCACTGTGACAAAGTCATTTTAAAAAAAAAAACTGTTAGGGTAGCTGCACTGTGACAAAGTCATTTTAAAAAAAAAACTGTTAGGGTAGCTGCACTGTGACAAAGTCATTTTAAAAAAAAAACTGTTAGGGTAGCTGCACTGTGACAAAGTCATTTTTAAAAATCCTTTATATTAACTTCGCTTTCGTTCGTTGGTGGCCGGCACAATCTTCGGACGGCTAATTGAGCCACTTCCCGTCAACCTATCTATTAATAGCTGAAACTTGGCACATAGACTCTTTGTTGATGGCAACAGATTCTGTCAAATTTTTAGCCCCCAACACCCAAATATCAGTTTTTCCTGTTTTTCACGGGGAACGTGATGGAAATATAATGACACACTTTTCACGAAATAAAACTCACGATAACCGCGCTAATTTATTATTATTATTATTATTATTATGGGTAGTTTTCTATAGCGTGGAACCCCAGCCTAGGGCTGGGCTCACCACGCTGTACATACAAATTAAAATGAACTTAAATTAAAAACCAACCATTCCATATCAATTTACATGAGACGCCATGGACGGCACTCCGCAGCATCGTTTAACTTTCAGACGGGGAATCAGTCAGGATAGTAAAGTTTAAAGAAGTGTGTTTTGAGTGCAGTTTTGAAGGCTGTGATGGTTGATTTATTTCTGATGTGTAGTGGAAGAGAATTCCATTGTTTGGGGGCACAGTAAGAGAAAGATCTTTCACCGTATGTTTTTGTGCGAGTCTTGGGGACAGAAAGAATACGCCCGTCTGCGGAGGAGCGAAGCTGTCGAAGGGGTGAATAGACAGAGAGACTTTCGGTTAGATAGGAAGGGCAGGAATGGACTACGATTAGTCACTTCCTTGTTTTGTCACGTGATATGAACAAGCCATTTGTAGGCTGTCTGCTACACATAACAACACATAACAACACATAACAACAGATAACAGCTGATCAGCCATTATCATTAATTTTAAAGCAAAATGTTTGTCTCCATCAGGGCTTTCCCAATGTTAATTAAAAATTTTACTTTTCAAAATATTCTTGAATATACATGTTTTTTAAATGACATTCATTAATGTGACAATAATTATGATTCAGTTATGATTAAAGTTAAAGAAAGAAAGTTGTTTGAAGAAAAAATTGTGAGCACTAGTATGTTGCAGACAGCCTACGGAAGTCTTACTTGTTTTTACACGTATCACGTGACAAAACATTCAATAAATCGTAGTCCATTCGAGAAAAAGTTGTGGCACAGAACAGAGAGTTTATAATCAATCCGTGCTTGTACAGATTCTAAAAAAAAAAAAAAATATCGCAAGCGCGTTTGGTGCGTAAAATGTTCTTTTGTGTTTCTGAAATGGTTGGTGAAATGGTTGGTGAAATGGTTGGTGAAATAAATCTGAGCGTAAAAAACGGGTGGGACATTACATACAATATTAATATAGTTCAGCGGGCGTGAAAAAAAAAGGTGCGGTTGTGAGCCTTTGGGGGGGGGGGGGGGGGAGGGGGAGAGGCATTAAATGGGATTATAATAAAGTGCATTACATAAGTGCAAGATGTTCACATTTTCAGCCCCCACCCCGCCCCCCCAAAAAAAAAATAAAATAAAAAATTGCTCTATATTACATTATATAAATGATTTGTACGAAAAACCTTGTGCTTCTAAGGGTTAATAGTTTAAAATAAAAACTTTTTATGTTAGCATTACGATTTACAAGTAACTATTTCCTTCACTCTCTAAATAAATTGCAAACTTGACAATCCCTTTATCAAAATTAATCCCATTCACAGAGGCGTAGCTAGAGTTATTTCCACCAGGGTTGGTGCCAAGACTTTTAACGCCCCCCCCCCCTTTCCACGAAAACAAAACACTGCAGTTGGCCGAAAATGACGCCCCTCCATATAAAGAAAAAAAATTGCACCTGGGCGTACCGCCCCCCCCCCTGACCCCACCTTCCTACACCGCTGCCACGTCATCTTAAAACTTCCAATCAATAAAATCTAAAGATGTGGAAGCCTCGGGTGTCAAGAGGTGAGTCGCAAATTGTTCACTATAAATTTCAATTTTAAACTGCATCTATCACACTTTAAAAAGCATCTATCACACGTAGTTTTACAAACGAACGTTGCGTAAAAAGATATTAGTAGGCTTAGTGGGATCGTTTTGAGAGATTCTAGAACAGCGGTTCTCAACCTGTGGGTCGCGACCACTTTGGGGGGGGGGGGGGTGTCGAACAACCCTTTCCCAGGGGGTCGCCTAAGATTCTTAGGCTAAGACCATCGGAAAACCCCTATACTCTACCGTTACGGAGTAGCAACGAAAATAATTTTGGGGTCGCCACAACACGGGGAACTGTATTAAAGGGTTGCGGGATCAGGAAGGTTGAGAACCACTGCTCTAGAAAGTCCCATTAATCTATTAATTTCAAACTGTCAAACGCGTCTGGTCTACGGCTTCGTCCAGAATAACATGTTGCTTCCGTAACATTTCCCTGCATTTTTATTTCAATTAAATTCTGACCTTCCGATAGCTCATTATTTAAAATTTTAAATTTTTTTAAATCGGCAGCAGCAACTCTCCTTTTTCCATTGCCTGTAGCAGGCATGCACAACTCAAACTGTAAGACGGGCCGTAATACTTAATGAAAACTTGTGCGGGCCGAAAGAAATTAGGACCGGGGGGGGGAAGCTATTAAGAAAATAAGAATAATATTTCATTACCCAAGTGGGTGCTGGCGGGCCGTATATATGTTGTGAAGGCCTGGTCTATAATAGTAGACTCTTGGCTTGAACAGCCTCATTCAAGTCTGTCATGTCCCTGATGGCACTTACACTCATCCAACCCATACACATCCGCTACACCCTTTGTGGTACTATCATCTATATAGACCAGCATGAAAACATTGACTACACCCAACGATCGCCATGGGGGCTTTTCTTCGTACTCAGCGAGTCCAGCGTCTCGTGCAACATTCACCGAAATCCCAGCGTCTCTAACGAAATATTTCAATCGATGAGTGGTAGTAGTAAAGAAGGACTACATAATACTGACAGAAACATTTTTTTTAAAAAATGCATATAATACATTATAAGCAAAATGGTGCTAACCCCCACGGTAAGCGCACTGTCTACACATTCAATGAAAAATAGTTTCATTTTCATTTTATATTCGAAGTGAGGAAAAAGGTAGGGGGGGGGGGCGCTCGTACATCTCCATAGCTTCCAGAAATTTTTGACTCACAACGCCTGGGGCACTTAGTTTAAGACTTAATTATCCACCCCACACATCCCCCCAATCTTTTGCAGTCTGAGGGTTACTAGGATCCAAGTGACGTCTCTCGAAGACTGTCCACCGAAGCAAATGGAACCTATTTGCATAGCAATATGTTTATCAGGAATGACTTCCGCATAAAGTACAACGTATCGCCGAAGTTAATGTATTCCGGTAATCGTGTTTGGGAGCATTATGCTCCGCGCGGTTGTCGCAAAATAACCACACACACACACACACAATAATGAACCCTATAACAGAGAAAGTGATAGACCGTTGTATAGGGAACCTTTCAGTGAAAGAAGACGTCCTACAAAGTAAGGGACACTCGCACCTATGACAGAAGACGTGGTTTTGTTTTCTATTAGCTCTACTACAATGTTTGTTTTAAGGTTATTTTCATATCTTTACTTTTTACCCCCCCCCCCCAAAACACACACCATAACTGCGTGCTCAGCGGGCCTACTACCTCCCCCCACCCCCGAGTCCACAAGATTGTAGAAAGAACGCTGGGAGGTGACCACTGTTTTATAGCATCAATCATACTTGGGACCGCTTCTGTATAATGGGACGTACGTCTTGCATCTGATTTTCTTTCAAGTTCCTCTGGTCGTGGGTTTACCCCCCCCCTCCCCCTTTCTCATGATGAACTGACCCGCTAGGGAAATGGCTGGCGGAAATGTGAGTCTCTATTAAGAATGGAAAAAGATTGCTTTTGTTAAACTCTGATCCAGGAGACAAGAATGTGGTTAGTTACTCTCGGTGAAAGGTCTTAGGTTGAGGACATGGTTCCTTGTTTAATTTTTTTTTTCTTTTTTTAAAACCGTGAAAAATAGAAATACTTATATTGAACCAAAGTTTTAAATAGGTACCATCTCACACCCTCCCCCCCCCCCCCCACATATTTCACACATTTAGTTTTTGTTTAGGTATGGCGTAGCTTAGGGTTAGCGCCGCCCGGTGCAGACCGAGCTTTTCGCCACCCCCATATCACGGGAAAAAAACTGCATTTGGCTGAAAATGCCGCCCCTCCATATAAATATAAGGGTAAATAGGTGCCCGGGGCGGACAGCCCCCTCCTCACTCCCATTCCTACGACACTGGGTATGAATTTGAACCGTGGGATCAGAATATGTACGACTCCATCACTCATGAAGGATTATTTCCAATCGTCTCCAAGAATGTTTATTTTCATCTCACCTAAACAAAAATATTTTCATCTCACCAAAAATATTTATTTTCACCTCACCAAAAATGTTTATTTTCATTTCACCAAAAATGTTTATTTTAATCTCACCAGAAATGTTTATTTTCACATTATCTAAAATATTTATTTTCACCTCACTTAAAATTGTTTCGGAAATAAAATAATAAATTTAAGATCTTGTCGAGTTCAACACTTGTTAATATTAAGATGAAATGTGTCAAATAGTTTTCTACAAGCGGCTGAATATTCTTTGCCTGTGCCCACTGGAAATTTCTTTACATACATGTCCACTAAGCTACTATTGGTAAACGATTTCGTTTATTTATGTGCGTAAATGTAAGATTTAAAGCTGACATTCGGTGGACCTCATAGATTTCAAAGACATAATATAATCCGTCAAATCGTCCCGTAGTCACATCGTTCACTCATCAGTTACTGACTTAGCTTGCGTACTTACTTATGCCTTTTATCCCACCTGGAACATGGGCCGTCTACACAAACTTTCCATTCATCTCGGTCCTGTGCTTTCTTTTCCAGTTGCTTCCAGGTGTATCCCATCTTTTTGTGTTTCTGCCTCTAGCTCGCGCCTCCGTGTATTCTTTGGCGTTCGCCTCTTTCTTTTCCCCTGTCGATACCATGTTAGGGATTGCCTGGTGATGTTATCTGGGGGTTTTCGGAGTGTGTACCCTATCCCCCTCCAACTTTTCCTTATGATGACTTGATCAATAGGCTCCTGGTATGTCATTTCCGGTAAGACTTTATTGGCGATGGTGTTCGGCCATTTGATGTTCAGAATTTTTTTTTTTTTAAAGGCCAGTGTTAATGAAGGTCTGTACTTTCCACTCACTGTTGCTCTCCAAGCTTTGTCTCCATAGAGTACGGCTGTTTTGACATTTGTATTGAAGATTCTGACTTTGTTTGCAGACTCCTTTTATTTTCTTTCTTTTCTTTTTCTTTCTTTTCTTTTTCTTTCTTTTCTTTTTCTTTCTTTTCTTTTTCTATCTTTTCTTTTTCTTTCTTTTCTTTTTCTTTCTTTCTTTTCCTTTCCTTTCTTTTCTTTCTTTTCCTTTCTTTTCTTTTTTTTCCTTTAGTTTTTTACATTTCTTTTAAGTTACTGACTTTAAAGAATTTAAAACAAAAGAATTGTAAAAATAAGTAAATCGCTTGGGCGTTTACATGTCAGAATTTAGGAATTAATTAAAAGTTCTTTTAACATTTTTTTCAAAAAATAATTTTAGCTGGCCTTCCTTTGTAATCAAAAATGTTACAGACAGAATTAGATTAATTCATAAATAAAAGATTAAAAAAAATATTGTGACATAAAAAAATTGATCACGTCTGCGCCAACAATTTACATAAGTTCCTTCCTCAGTTTTACATATCACCCAAAAGACCAGGCATGGGCGTAGCTATATATATTAGGTATATAATAAAAATGGTTAGTGCCGTCAGGGGCGGGTCAAGAATTTTGCCGCCCCACCTTCCAACGCTAAAAGCTCTGCAGTTGGCCGGAAATAACGTCTATTCACATTTTTTTTTAAAATGCCACCCTGGGCTCACCCTTCTCCCCAAACTCCATACGCCACTGTAACCAAACACTTGGTCTTGTAATTTTACCAGCTAATTCTACAAGCTACCAAACTCGTGGAAATCATGTTTGTAATCCTTTTAGCTTGAAATAACTTCAGCACTGTAACCAGACACTTTGTCTTGTATTTTACCAGCTAATTCTACAAGCTGCCAAACTCCTGGAATCATGTTTGTAGTCCTTTAGCTTGAAATAACTTCAGCGCTGTAACCCGGATGTGTCCAAACAAATGCAACTGTGTTTGGTGGTTAGGATGGTGACGTAGGCGTCTTGTAAGGCCAGAGGTTAGATAACTAGGGGCCGAGCCATTCCCGTGTTAAACGTCAGATTCCGTGCACCGATTTAACCGGTTACGATAACATTATTTCTTGTTACTTGGGCAAAGTTAGCTATATCTTCTACATATTATGTGTTTAACCTGACGGTGGACTGTTGACAGGGGCTTAGGAGGGGGGTGGGTGCATCCGCCCCCAGCGGCACTTTTTTCTTTATATGTAGGGGCGGCATTTACGGTCAAATGCATAATTTTTTGGGGGAAGGGAGCGGTACTTGACCTGGCTACGCCACTGGTTGGACATCAATGACTATCTTATGGCGGGTTTGAGTTCGACCTGGCTAAGCCACTAGTTGGACATCAATGACTATCTTATGACGGGTTTGAATTCGACCTGGCTACGCTACTGGTTGGACATCAATGACTATCTTATGACGGGTTTGAGTTCGACCTGGCTACGCCACTGGTTGGACATCAATGACTATCTTATGACGGGTTTGAGTTCGACCTGGCTACGCCACTGGTTGGACATCAATGACTATCTTATGACGGGTTTGAGTTCGGAAGTTAAATTAGATGAAGTAGGATTTTCAAGTATGAAAAGAAAATATGAACCGGGTACGATAAATGAAATGGTTAAATAAAATTATCTTATCTGAATGACCAGAAAAGTTAAGTTGGGATTTAGAGGACTTTTGGTGTAAATAGAGTTTTCTACCCACCGGGAACATGGAAGGTATTTTCATGCATGGGGATCTTACCATGTTGGCATTCTTCCGCGCGCGCAATCTTTCGTGGGGGGGGGGGGGGGGGAGGTTTTTATGCGCAATCTTCTGTTAAGGACTTTCTTGGGGGGGGGGGGGGTGGAATTGCTGATATCAATTACGCCATGCAGCATGGGCCTCCGGCACGCAACCCCTCTTGTTGTATGAGACCATCAAGGCCATAACTGTTGTCCAGAAATAGGACGGTCACAAAAAAAATAATAACCTCTCTGAAAAATGTCTTCAAAAATCTTACAAGATTAGATAAATGGGACGGTCACATTAATAAGATCACTGAACGATGTCTTCATACATCTCACAAGATTAGAGAAATGGGACGGTCACATTAATAAGATCACCGAACGATGTCTTCATAAATCTCACAAGATTACACATCGCCATGCTGCGTGTTGTCACGAACTAATTCACTATAACCTAAAATATCCAAGTAGACTCCAGATTTATTGAAGTTCGCGAAACATTTGCTGCATCACGAAGTTAAACTTCCATTTTCCGAGGGAATGCTTTTACGGTTGACTGATGATAGTCCAGTAAATAAATAATGTAGCAACAGGGCCGACCCTAAGAATTGCGGGGCCCTATGCGAGACGGATTGCACGGGGCACATTCTGGGTAGAGGATAAGGATAATAAGTGAAAATTAAGATTTTGTATTAGAAAATAAATTCGGGGCGGGGCCTATGAAAGTGCGGGGCCCACTGCGGCCGGCCCTGTGTAGCAATATATGTTTAAGGCTTGAAAAAGAAAAAAAAGACACGCGCCATTTAAACAGATCGACGTTTCGGCTAAATGTCTTCCCACAGCCGACAATACAATAATAAACAACAGATGAATTTAAATCCAAAAATAAATCTTATGTTGTTTTTTTAATTTCTCAGTAATGGCAGTGAAGTTATTCCCATCAACACTGGTGTCAGTGGTCCCCTCCGCGATGTGCTCGTGGCACATTTCGTGTGATTGGAGCGCTTACCATCTCGCCCCATCGAGACCCTACCACAGATTTACAATCATGGCCGATTCACGGAATGTCAATGTGCCGCCCGTCGTTGGAAGGCTTAGCAAGTTCGATCTGCTTTAAGATTTGGCTCCTCGGGTGAACAAAGGACTGAACCACCGGTATACAAAGAGAAACGGCACCAACGTTTAGAGATATTAACACTATTCAGTTGATGAAATACAATATCAGATATGCAGAGATAATACTTGTATTAACTTACAGAACACCAAGTGAAAAAGTACAGTTCTTGAAAGATGCAAATATTAAAACACAAACACACACACTCACACACGCGCATACTCACACATACACATACATACCACATACACACAAAGAGTGTGGATAAAATAGCATGGATACAAGCGCTATATAAGTATTCAATCAATCAATCAAAATCTCACAAGGTTCCTATAGGTGCACTAAGTCTCGTAAATGTCTTGAAAATCTAGCATAAATCACTTTGGGCTGGGAAATGTTCCGGTTTATTTATAGGGCGGGAGTTAGAACCCTCCAGAATAATTTCATCAACCGATAGAATTCTTTAGAACAATTAAAGCGTAAGCAACCTTTTCCAAGTCAAGGGAGGGGTGGGTAATGGCATATCGCTACACGTTTAATCTGTGACGTCCATTTAAAAGAAACATTTTAAAAAAAGGGGGCTGATAAGGCTGAATGCTACGGGTCGTGGTTAACGAAAACTAGGCCAAAACACAGGCTATAACACAATGTTACAATCTATCCAGTCAACGTTACACAATTCCCCTGTCAATGTTACACCTTACAATACAACCGTGCTTGTTACCATATATACTGTCAAGTCTTTTAAAATGCGTCGTCGAGGTTATTTATAAATACCCCGTCAGTGTTACAACGTACAACACACAATGTCAACGTGACAAGGTGCCCCCTTCAGAGTTACAGTACACAGCATCCCCCCCCCCCCAGCACCGAAAACGTTCGCATATATTTTTTGTATTGATTACTAATTGTCCATTTGAGAGCGTGCCACGTGATGTCATGTCACTCCGGTCACGTGTAGATACTACACCGCACTCTCCATTAGTCAGGGATTCCCCTCAAGGGTCCCTTTACTTCCCTTTCCATTTTCAACGTTTTATCTCAAATCGCTCGCTAGAACCTTTACGGTAGATACAAGAATAAATGAGTAACAAAATATTGAACATATGGACAGTGGCGTAGCGAGGGGGGCAAGGGGGGGAACATGCCCCGGGCGCTACTCACAAAGGGGCGCCAAATGGTATATTTTACATATAATATTGTATGGTTTTCGAATAGGGGGCGGGCGCTAAAAAGGTATTGTGCCCCGGGCGCGAGTTAAGCTCGCTACGCCACTGCATTTGGACGCCCCATAACGTGGCACTGTCGTGTAAGACTTGTAACTGTCATAGTCCATTGTCTTGGGAGTCCCGCCAACCCTTGCAAAAAAAAAAAAGTATTAAAAAAATAAAATAAGCTTAGAATGTAATAAAAAAAAAAGTAAAACATTGTACAACTTATCACTGTTCACTAAAAAAATTTATGTTGCCAGTGGCAACAAGAGAACCGTTGATGTTAGGCGCGCGCAGCGTCGGCGTGGGCTGTGTTCACTCAACGCAGTTCACCAGGTCAGAGGTTAAGTGTCTGTGTTTATGGAGCACGTTCAATTTTTGAGTCACAGAGTAGCCTGCCCTTGGAAAATGGTTCAGCAGTTTTCTTCGTTGGTTTGTTCCGGTTCATAGTACAGGCTCTCTAATTTTTTTTTAATAGTTTTACAATAATCAGGTTTATTTCTAATAAATTCAAAGCACTGTGATGAATTTTTGAGAACAAAACAAAAAATGTTTAATATACAATTTCCGAATCGGAATTGAACTTACTAGAAAGAGAGAATAGAAAGTTGAAAATTGAACTTACTAGAAAGAGAGCATAGAAAGTTGAAAATTGAACTTACAAAAGAGAGAGAATAGAAAATTGAACTTACAAGAAAGAGAGAATAGACAGTTGAAAATTGAACTCATTAGAAAGAGAGAATAGAAAGTTGAAAATTGAACTTTCAAGAAAGAGAGAATAGAAAGCCCTCAAACAGCAATCAACCATACAAAAAACATTATGTTTTTTTTTTCCATTTCAGAATACGCTATTTGAGACAAAAACAAACGATAAATTCCATGATCGCCTAATTATTGACCGAGCGGTCTTCAGGCCTAATTTTAATGTCTCCATTTTATTGAAAGGAAATCTAATTCTCCACGGGATTCAAAGAACGGTAGAAAACGGAACGAATCGAGACGATCTCTTGTTCAGGGAAGGAACGTACCTCATTATAATTATCTTATCTTACCGTGTACGATATTACCAATTAGTGTACTATGTCGGCAGGGGACATAATTCTGAATAATAGTAGTGGTTTCCCTTTAAGAGAAGATGTTGTACGTCTTCAAACTAGTAAATAGAATGTGTTGCTCCATACTGGTTTTAATTGGTCTTTTAACGCGTCACCAGCTCTATTTACACACATAAACACACGCATACAACCACACACACACAAATACACACACACACACACACACACACACACATATACATATATACATACAACATAAGTGAATATAAAATAGGATATAATAAAATGGTCAATAAATATTTATGTTAATTTTATTTTAGACTTAAGTATCGCAATTTCAATCGCAAAGGGTGATCATGAGACTAACATCGCATCTTAGCTTTAATTGGAAGACATAAAGTATTTGGACCAAAGCCCCCCTTCCACCGCCCCCTTCCACAGTCCCCTTCCACCGTCCCTTCCACCGTCCCCTTCCAAAGTCCCCTTCCACCGTCCCCTTCCACCGTCCCCTTCCACCGCACCCTTCTACCGTACCCTTCCACCGTACCCTTCCACCAACCCTTCCACCGCCCCCTTTCACCGTCCCCTTCCACCACCCCTTCCACCGTGCCCTTCCACCACCCTTCCACCGTACCCTTCCACCGTACCCTTCCACCGTCCCCCTCCACCACCCCTCGACCGTTCCCTTCCACCGCCCCTTCCGCCGCCCCTTACACCGCCCCTTCCACCACCCCTTCCACCGCCCCTTCCACCACCCCTTCCACCGTCCCCTCCCACCGTCTCCTTCCACAGCCCTTTACACCATCCCCCTCCACCGCCCCTTCCATCGCCCCCTTCCTCCACCTCCGTTCCACCGCCCCCCTTCCACCAGCCCCACCCTTTCCAACGCCGCCCCTTGCACCACTCCCCACACAATAAATATTTGTTTGCTAAGGTTATTGTGACGGCTGTTTGCTACTTTCAGTAAATAATACAGAAGATAAAATTGTTTTATACGGGATTATAGCACCTCTAGACCTGGAGTGCAGAGACTGGACGAGGATGCCATGTGGACAAGTGGACATACAAGGTGGATATACAAGGTAGACATACAAGGTGGACATGCAAAGTGGACATACAAAGTGGACATTGAAAATGGACATGCAAAGTGGACATACAAATGGGACACACAAAGTGGACACACAAAGTGGACATACAAAGGGGACATACAAGGTGGATATACAAGGTGGACATACAGAATGGACATGCAAGGTCGACATACAAAGTGGACATGCAAAGTGGACATACAAAGTGGACATAAAAAGTGATCACACGAAGTGAACCCATGAAGTTGACATACGAATTGGACATACAAATTGGACATATGAAGAGGACGTTCAATGTGGAAATGCAAAGAGGGGGGCGGTGCACAGAACGATCTCTTAAAAAAAAGCCTGGTCCATCTGCTCAAGGTCAGAAGCAGCAACCAGGGCGATTTTATTCTTCTACTTCCACAAGTCTTGTGATCGCAACGAAATAAATATTTGACATTTCCGATTTGTGTAAATGTAATCAGACCCGAACGAGGCTCCCTTGTTTGTGTAACTTGACATCTGTGTAACAGTGTAACGGCCATTAGATGGAGATGGCGACGATAATCGTCTGAATGTTGCACTGCGCGTTACATGAGCAGTTTAAAATGGCAGCTCTGCCGTTTGATGTAGGTGAGGGCTAAACTGCCAGCTACTGGTATACAATTCCTTACCACGGTTTCGACTGTTCGGTTTGCATGTTCCGTAAAAGGACACGGATTTCAGATTAGGACGTCAATATACTTTTCAATCGGGCTTATTAATTGCATAATGCAGGCCTGCACAACATACGGCCCGCGGGCCGCATGCGGGTGCCCACCAGCAACCAATTTCCGGCCCGCGAAGTAACGAAATAACCTGAATTATTGTTAATTTCTTAAGAGCTTTCCCCCCCCCCCCCCTGTCCTATTACTTTTCGCACCTCACAGGTTTTTCATAAAGTATTACGGCCCGCCTTACATTTTGAGTTGTGCAGGCCTGGTATAATATATTGTAAAGCAATGTATTGTAAATCATTGTATTGTAAAGTAATGTTTTGTAAAGAAATGAATGGCAGGATAAGTCGATAATTTTCAGATGCTTTATCTTGAAAAAATTTCATGGCCCTTAAAGGTATCTTGAGTCCCCAATCAGTCGACTCCATAACATTGAAACCATATCATTTGAAATACTAACAAACATACATATTCTGGTTGAGGCTAGAGCTTACCCTCTTAATGCTCAGGCTAGTACACGGGCAACAAGCTCCATCTGCCGGGCTGTGCCGGCTAGTACACGGGCAACCAGCTCCATCTGCCGGGCTGTGCCGGCTAGTACACGGGCAACCAGCTCCATCTGCCGGGCTGTGCCGGCTAGTATACGGGCAACAAGCTCCATCTGCCGGGCTGTGCCGGCTAGTACACGGGCAACCAGCTCCATCTGCCGGGCTGTGCCGGCTAGTACACGGGAAACCAGCTCCATCTGCCGGGCTGTGCCGGCTAGTACACGGGCAACAAGCTCCATCTGCCGGGCTGTGCCGGCTAGTACACGGGCAACAAGCTCCATCTGCCGGGCTGTGCCGGCTAGTACACGGGCAACCAGCTCCATCTGCCGGGCTGTGCCGGCTAGTACACGGGCAACCAGCTCCATCTGCTGGGCTGTGCCGGCTAGTACACGGGCAACCAGCTCCATCTGCCGGGCTGTGCCGGCTAGTACACGGGCAACCAGCTCCATCTGCCGGGCTGTGCCGGCTAGTACACGGGCAACAAGCTCCATCTGCCGGGCTGTGCCGGCTAGTACACGGGCAACCAGCTCCATCTGCCGGGCTGTGCCGGCTAGTACACGGGCAACCAGCTCCATCTGCCGGGCTGTGCCGGCTAGTACACGGGCAACAAGCTCCATCTGCCGGGCTGTGCCGGCTAGTACACGGGCAACCAGCTCCATCTGCCGGGCTGTGCCGGCTAGTACACGGGCAACAAGCTCCATCTGCCGGGCTGTGCCGGCTAGTACCGGGCAACCAGCTCCATCTGCCGGGCTGTGCCGGCTAGTACACGGGCAACTAGCTCCATCTGCCGGGCTGTGCCGATTAGTATATGGGCAACCAGCTCCTTTTGCCGAGCTGTGCCGGATAAAATCGCCGTATCGTAGGACTCTAACCACCCTGGCCTCTCCTGCAACTTCTAGTGCCGGACACTCAGTCAATAGATGTGCTAGTGCTTCTGGGACCAGGTTGTAATGCTACCCCCACCCACAATCTCACTAGAAATTCCCCTTTCCCATTTGGAGTACCATTCGAAGCACTAAAAACCCTATATCCCATTAGAAGAGCAATTTGAAGCACCAAAAACCCTAAATCCCATTTGAGGAGCCATTTTTAGCACTAAAAACCCTAAATCTCATCAGTAGAGCCATTCGAAGCACTAAAAACCTTACATCCCATCAGAATCACCCTTTTTAGCACTAAACGCCCTAAATCCCATTAGCTGCACCATTCAAAACACTGGAACACCAGGTTTACCCAGTGAGATTACCCAGACCCTCTGATGGACATCGAACTAATTAAACAACACAGGCAACATCATTAACAAGGGAAACGCAATCGAATGAAAGATGCACCTAAGTCTTAACGACACACATCGCCTATTTTATTTTGGCACGAACGGGAATAAAAAGTGAGCGGGGAGGGGGGGTCGAAACATCTTTTAGACCAGCGGTTTCTCAACCTGTGAGCCGCGATCCCTTTGGGGATCGAATGACTCTTTCTCAGGGGTTGCCTAAGACCATCAGAAAACACATACTCTACTGGTATGAAGTAGAAAATGAAAATAATTGTGTTGTTAGGGATCGCCACAACGCGAGGAACTGTATTAAAGAGTCGCGGCATTAGGAAGTGTGAGACCCACTGTTTTAGACAAACGAATTGTCTTGTACAGACTGAATTCACATCTTGTTTCGTTTTTTCTTTTGTTTTATTTTTGTTTGCGTTAATCAATTACCCTCCTTTATCTGACCATTGGGGGGGGGGGGGGGGCAAGTGGTCGGGAGCTTGTCTCGTGAATTGAAGTGGTTACAGCGAGTAGGCCAGGGGCCTGTTAGGTTGATGAGTTTACCTTGAGTGGTCGATAATTTCAAGTTTTTTTTTTGAGAACCCTTGGCGTTGGAGCCCCATGATGAGATGGCAGCGGCTGGACATTTCTTTGACGGGCAGCTTATGTGGCTTTAGATTTGTTGGACTGTATAGAGTGGCGTCAGGTCTTCAGCAGTAAAATAAGTCTCAAAGAGTGTCTGAAAAGTTTGGATGAACTGCAGAATGAACTAATACCCCACACCACAACACACCCTAAAAAATACATAGCAGAGTTCATCCATCATGTCCCGCAATGACCTAAAACCCCAGACATGTTTTTACCGCTGAGTTAACACTCATTTTGCCTAACTTGCAAATCTCAACAGTCCAGGAGCCATACTTATGTTCCACATCACTTAGACGTGTGACAGGGGACAAAAATGTTCCACGATATTTAGACGTGTGACAGCGGCCAACAATATTCCACAACACTTAGTGGTTTGACAGGAGCCAACAATGTTCCACAACACGTAGACGGTTGACAGGAGCCAATGATGTTCCACAACATCTAGGCGTGTGACAGGAGCCATCAATGTTCCACAGCACTTAGACACGTGACAGGAGCCTACGATTTTCCACAAAACCTAGACGTGTGACAGGAGCCAACAATATCCCACAACACTTACAAAGTGTGGAGCCATATTTCTTGGCTCGCCAATGAACAAAAAAACACTGCGTGGTTACCGTAAACATGTTATCTACAAAATGATTTAAGACAATAAACTCTACAGTTACATGGCATCCAGAGGTTGTAACAGGTAAAATCTTGGATATGTTTCCCCCATTACATACTGAGATAACATAGAAATAGAGTGAAGCGACACAAAAGTACACGCATCATAAAAATCCCCCCCCCCCACCCGCACCCCCCACCCCAAAAAAACATTTTTCAATTTTGAAGTGTCATAATGATGGGATTTCTATGATGTATGGTATAATGATGGGATCTCTACGATGTGTATGGGACGATGATGGGATCTCTATGCTTTATGATTTTATGGGATAAAACTGGGATCTCTATGATGTAAAGGATAATACTGGGATCTTTATGATGTATGGAATGATGATGGGATCTCTATGATGTAAAGGATAATACTGGGATCTCTATGATGTATGGAATGATGATGGGATCTCTATGATGTATATGATTGTTTAATACTATTTTCAATATTTTTCTTTCCCCTCCTGAAATCTGCAACAGTGGCATATCCAATAACATTATGACGATTGACTTTACGATCGTATGGCAATACATAATACATAACAGGGGTTCTCAATCTGTGGGTCGCGATCCCTTTGGGGGTCGAACGACCCTTACACAGGGGTCACCTAAGACAATCGGAAAACACTTTACTTATTATTATTATTATTATTATGGGTAGTTTTCTATAGCGTGGTACCCCAGCCTAGGGCTGGGCTCACCACGCTGTACATGCAAATTAAAATGAACTTAAAAATATAAATTAAAAACCAACCATTCCATAACAATTTACATGTGAAGCCATGGACGGCACTCAGCAGCATCGTTTAACTTTCAGAGGGGGAATCAGTCAGGATAGTAAAGTTTAAAGAGGTGTGTTTTGAGTGCAGTTTTGAAGGCTGTGATGGTTGATATATTTCTGATGTGTAGTGGAAGAGAATTCCATTGTTTGGGGGCACAGTAAGAGAAAGATCTTTCACCGTATGTTTTTGTGCGAGTCTTAGGGACAGAAAGAATACGATCGTCTGCGGAGGAGCGAAGCTGTCGAAGGGGTGAATAGACAGAGAGAATTTCGGTTAGATATGAAGGGCAGGAATTCGAGAAAAAGTGGTGGCACAGAACAGAGAGTTTATAATCAATCCGTGCTTGTACAGGGAGCCAATGAAGTGAATGAAGTAGTGGTGTGACGTGATCACGTTTTTTTGCCTTTAAAACTAGCCTAGCAGCTGAGTTTTGAACCTTTTGTAATCTTTCTAAGAAGTGTTTTGGTGAGCCTGACAGAAGAGAGTTGCAGTAGTCAAGACGAGAGAGAACAAGAGCACAGACTAAGGTTTTTGTTGCACTAACTGTGAGGTAGTGGCGGATGGAGCTGATCTGACGGATAGCAGTGTATGCAGAGCGACAAATGTGAGATATATGTTTATCTAGAGACATGTTGTTAGACAGAATATAACCAAGATTCCTAGTTGAGTATGTAAACTGTATGTCTGAGTTACCTACTTGAAATGAGGTGGGGAGAGCTGAGTTAGAGGATGATTTGTGATCATAATAAGAAGTGCTTCCGTTTTGTCATCGTTAAGTTTCAACTTGCTGAGTATCATCCATGACTTGACATCACCAATACACTCCTGCAAAGTCCGGACAGCTGAATCTACAAGAGAGGGATGGGTATGCTTGTATAGTTGCGTATCATCCGCGAAAGACTGGCTCCCAACAGCATGCCTCTCGAGCAAGAGGAGCAGTGGCCTGGTATACATTGTAAATAGAACCGGGCCCAAAACGGACCCCTGTGGCACTCCATACACCAAGTCAGCACTGCTGGAGATACAGCCATCGACAGCGACTGCCTGCGTTCTATCAGAGAGGAACGACCTAAACCAAGACAAAACAGAACCAGAAATGCCAAAGTAATTTTCAAGCGTTTTGTAAAGGGTTTCATGGTCGACAGTGTCAAAGGCCGCACTGAGGTAGCAACGAACATCATTTTATGGTTGGGGGTCACCTCATCACGAGGAACTGTATTAACGGGTCGCGGCATTAGGAATGTTGAGAACCACTGATATATATATATGTTGGTCAACATCTAAATGTTATCAAATGTATTAACATACATTTAAAAGTTTTTTTTTAAAAAAAAACATGTGGGAATGGATTTGATCTAATCAAAACTTTCAAGTTTTACAGTATACATTCTAGAAATGTTGACTATAATATAGATTTCTGCTCTACTGTAATCGGGTTGGCGTCAAGGCGGGTTGTTTACTAGTGGTTCCTTCCAAGACGACAGATTTACGCGTCATTAAAAGTTCAACAATCGCTCGGATCACACGTGATGCCATTACAGTCCGGGAGATTTGCAAAATATCGGGCGACCCCGGGTGGCTCTGATTAGGAGAACAGTCTTAGGCGGCCGCCATTGGGTTAGTGTATTGCATGTGAGAGGTTTCAGTTCCAAATTACCAGCTTCTTCGTGTTTGTAGGTCATAAACCGTTTGGGCAGTGTGTGATAAGACGTCAATGGCAGTGTGTGATAAGATGTCGATGGCAGTGTGTGATAAGACGTCGATGACAGTGTGGGATAAGACGTTGATGACAGTGTGGGATAAGACATCGATGGCAGTTTGGGATAAGACGTCAACGGCAGTGTGGGATAAGACGTCGATGACAGTATGGGATAAGACGTCGATGGCAGTGTGGGATAAGACGTCGATGACAGTGTGGGATAAGACTTCAATGGCAGTGTGGGATAAGACGTCGATGGCAGTACGGGATAAGACGTCGATGGCAGTGTGGCATAAGACGTCAATGGCAGTGTGTGATAAGACATCAATGGCAGTGTGTGATAAGACGTCAATGGCAGTGTGTGATAAGACGTCGATGGCAGTGTGTGATAAGACGTCGATGGCAGTGTGTGATAAGACGTCAATGGCAGTGTGGCATAAGACGTCAATGGCAGTGTGTGATAAGACGTCAATGGCAGTGTGTGATAAGACGTCAATGGCAGTGTGTGATAAGACGTCGATGGCAGTGTGGGATAAGACGTCAATGGCAGTGTGTGATAAGACGTCAATGGCAGTGTGGGATAAGACGTCGATGGCAGTGTGGGATAAGACGTCGATGACAGTGTGGGATAAGACGTCAATGGCAGTGTGGGATAAGACGTCGATTGCAGTATGGGATAAGACGTCGATGGCAGTGTGGGATAAGATGTCAATGGCAGTGTGGGATAAGACGTCAATGCAGTGTGGGATAAGACGTCAATGGCAGTGTGTGATAAGACGTAAATGGCAGTGTGTGATAAGACGTCGATGGCAGTGTGTGATAAGACGTCGATGACAGTGTGTGATAAGACGTCGATGGCAGTTTGTGATAAGAAGTCAATCGCAGTGTGGGATAAGACGTCAATGGCAGTGTGGGATAAGACGTCAATGGCAGTGTCTGATAAGTCGTCAATGGCAGTGTGTGATAAGACATCGATGGCAGTGTCTGATAAGACGTCAATGGCAGTATGGGATAAGACGTCGATGGCAGTGTGGGATAAGAAGTCGATGGCAGTGTGGGATAAGACTTCGATGGCAGTGTGTGTGATAAGACGTCGACGGCAGTGTGGGATAAGACATCGATGGCAGTGTGTAATAAGACGTCGATGGCAGTGTTTGATAAGACGTCGACGGCAGTGTGGGATAAGACGTCGATGGCAGTGTCGGATAAGACGTTGATGGCAGTGTGTGATCAGACGACAGTCACAATGGCAAACAACATCAAAGGAAAAGACCACACACAAACAGTTTTAAATGCAAAAATGAATTATCCGTACCGGTGTTAACTCTTTTTAAGATACGATTCTTTTATCGATCCAAATAAATGGAATTTTTTTAAAATTAATTTGAACACATACATTTTCAGCACTTCAAAAAAATACATATTTTAATCAAGACAACATTTTACAACGGTAACATTTGCAACACAAGACATCTGAAGTATTGCTCTAGCGTTAAAGTCAGCCATGAATGAACTTCCTTTGTGACAATAATGACATAATTATTGGTGATCATTTGGATTTTGAAACCGCTGTGGGAGCACGCTGTTAAATTCGTACACGGCTGGGGAAATCAATTTTTTTTATTTACTTATCTTTCGGTCCTAAGTTTAAGAGAAAGGATTCGGTGAGCGGAAAAAAAGTCACACGTTGTATTAGGAAAAAAGTCACACGTTGTACTAGGAAAAAAAGTCACACGTTGTACTAGGAAAAAAAGTCACACGTTGTACTAGGAAAAAAAGTCACACGTTTTACTAGGAAAAAAAGTCACAGAAAAAAATCATTAAAAAAAAAAGTTGAAAAAATAAAGTTAGATATTAGTTAAGTTTGAAAATAACAAATAGGAAGAAATTCCTATATTATTATTTCCAAACATCAATAGGGGTGTCCATTAATTACGTCAACATTTTTACGCAATATTTGACAACCCCCCCCCCTTGTCAACAACTGTCAAACTTTCAATGACCACCCCTAAGTAATTATGTCACATGTTATACCCCCCCCCTCCCAAAAAAAAACGAAGAATTATAATATAAATAAATATATAAATACATTTTACCCTGTGTTAATCTATTTAAATGACACAAAATTGTAGGAAAAAACATTTTATTACATCTTTAGCAAGTTAAAAAGTTTGAACACTTAAATTTTATAATATTATAATGCAGAATCAATTAGCTTTAAATGGTTGCTAAAGACTAAATATCATTGTTTGTGGAATTATGAATATGATTATTGACTGTATATCTGACAATTGTAGTATAGTCTTTAGCTGCTATTACACTGCTATCATTTTCCCAGGGAGTAGCCAGGTGTTGGTCTATCTTAACAATGGGCATAGTAGCTGATTTATCATTTTCATCTTGCGGAACTGATATTCCAGACAAGTCAATATCATCCTCACCTAACCATTGAGCACTTAAAATAGAAGCATTGTCAGTGTGAGCCATAATTGCCATAAGCTCTATCTCTCTCTCTCTCTCTCTCTCTCTGTCTCCTGGCAGCTACCCGGTCGAATCATTTTTTGCTGAGCAGCCTGTGGTAATTTCTTATGCTTAGGAGTGCATTGTTGATGCTGTTGAACATGATTTTTCAACATAACTTGTGATGCAAAATAGATGTTACAGATTTTGCAAATCGGTCCAAGCAGCGATGACTGGACTGAGGGAAAATGAAGATCGAATGGAAGAATTTTGAACGCCTTTGTGAATCGAAGTAACATATCAAATTTGACAGACTGATTGAAGAAGAAAGATGGAAATCTGTGAAAGTCAATCCCAGAATCATCTGGTGCCTACTCACAGATGCATCTGGTGCCTAATCACAGAAGTATCTGGTGCCTACTCACAGAAGTATCTGGTGCCTACTCCCAGAAGCATCTGGTGCCTATTCCCAGAAGTTTCTGGTGCCTACTCACAGAAGTATCTGGTGCCTACTCACAGAAGTATCTGGTGCCTACTCACAGAAGCATCTGGTGCCTACTCACAGAAGTATCTGGTGCCTACTCACAGAAGTATCTGGTGCCTACTCACAAAAGCATCTGGTGCCTACTCACAGAAGCATCTGGTGCCAACTCACAGAAGTATCTGGTGCCTACTCACAGAAGTATCTGGTGCCTACTCACAGAAGCATCTGGTGCCTACTCCCAGAAGCATCTGGTGCCTACTGTAAGAGAGCTGTCATGTGTGTCCGTCTCGCTAGACTGGAAGAGAGCTGTCATGTGTGTCCGTCTCGCTAGACTGGAAGTGAGCTGTCATGTGTGTAAGTCTCGCTAGACTGGAAGAGAGCTGTCATGTGTGTCCGTCTCGCTAGACTGGAAGAGAGCTGTCATGTGTGGCCGTCTCGCTAGACTGGAAGAGAGCTGGCATGAGTGTCCGTCTCGCTAGACTGGAAGAGAGCTGTCATGTGTGTCCGTCTCGTTAGACTGGAAGAGAGCTGTCATGTGTGTCCGTCTCGCTAGACTGCAAGAGAGCTGGCATGGGTGGCCTCGACATTATTTAATGATAATAAAAATGCGATATAATAAGATACTGAGAGAAATTTAAACTGCTCTTTAATTTCCCTGCGGAGGACGGGGACTTAGTTTTGGGGGAAAAGCGTATTTTCTTTTTTTTTATACTATTTTTTAAAAAAAAACCATCCCAGGGGATGACTGGGAATTGGTATTTTTTTGTTTGGTTTTCGGGGGGGGGGGGGGGGGGGGTTAATTTAATTTTAAACAAATATTTTTTTTGCTGAGACTGTCGAAATAAATAAGAATATTCCATAAACCGAAGCTATCTGATACCTTGTCTTTGTAAATTTACACACAATACCGCCATTGCTGGATCAATCAATACCCATTAGAGGCCATACAACGTCGAAATATCAGCTCAATCTCGCCCCCCCCCCTTTTTTCCCCCAAAAAGAGGGTTTTACAATTGATGATGATTTAAAAATATCAGTGCTGAAGATAAAATCCTTTTATCGTAAGACCCTAGAGAGACGTTCATCTACTTTGCCTCATCAGTGCTGAAGATAAAATCCTATCATCGTAGGACCCTAGAGAGACGTTCACTTACTTTGCCTCATCAGTGCTGAAGATACAATCTTTTCATCGTAAGACCCTAGAGAGACGTTCACCTACTTTGCCTCATCAGTGCTGAAGATAAAATCCTATCATCGTAAGACCCTAGAGAGACGTTCATCTACTTTGCCTCATCCAACACTGACTACAGCACCGGTCAGTTATATTTTTCTGATCTCAAGTTTCTCTTAAAAAAAAAAAATTCCCCGCGGTAAAAAAGAAGTGTTTTTCACTTAACCAACCTTGTAACATCATTGCCATCAAATCCAATGATTCTGGCTACACCATAACTTCCCACATTCAATAATATGATTTATTATTACTCAGTTATACATCCGTGTGTTGTTCTGTGTGTTATTTGTATTAATTATACATATTATAATCACACATTTAATTCTTTAAGTATTTACATTGTTGTAAATCAGTGGTTCTCTACCTTTCTAGTGCCGCGACCCTTTAATACAGTCCCTCGTGTTGCGGCGACCCCCCAACCACAATATTACTTTCGTGGCTACTTCATAACTGTAGAGTATATGTGTTTTCCGATGGTCTTAGGCGACCCCTGTGAAAGGTCATTCGACCCTCCCCCCCCCCCAAGGGGTCGCGACCCACAGGTTGAGAACAGATTGAATAACAATAAACGGTAGTAAGCGATTGCGTGGAGGTTAAGCTCTGGTCCCAAATGATTGTCATTTGATTCTCGACCTCTGATCTCACCGGCACATCTCACACAGTAAAAGAATTAAAGGAAAGCAAGGGACACTTACTTGTGGTACTTACTCTACTATAGCTTACTGATAACTATTCCAGGCAAGGGACACTTACTTGTGGTACTTACTCTACTATAGCTTACTGATAACTCTATTCCAGGCAAGGGACACTTACTTGTGGTACTTACTATACTATAGCTTAGTGATAACTCTATTCCAGGCAAGGGACACTTAATTGTGGTACTTACTCTACTATAGCTTAGTGATAACTCTATTCCAGGCAAGGGACACTTAATTGTGGTACTTACTCTACTATAGCTTACTGATAACTCTATTCCAGGCAAGGGACACTTACTTGTGGTACTTACTATACTATAGCTTACTGATAACTCTATTCCAGGCAAGGGACACTTACTCGTGGTACTTACTATACTATAGCTTAGTGATAACTCTATTCCAGGCAAGGGACACTTACTTGTGGTACTTACTATACTATAGCTTAGTGATAACTCTATTCCAGGCAAGGGACACTTAATTGTGGTACTTACTATACTATAGCTTAGTGATAACTCTATTCCAGGCAAGGGACACTTATGACAGCTCTCTTACAGTCTAACGAGACAGCCACACATACCAGCTCTCTTACAGTCTCGCGAGACAGCCACACATACCAGCTCTCTTACTGTCTCGCGAGACAGCCACACATACCAGCTCTCTTACTGTCTCGCGAGACGGCCGCGCATGCCAGCTCTCTTTCAGTCTCGCGAGACTACCACCCATGACAGCTCTCTTACAGTCTATAAGCGAGACTTCCACCCATGACAGCTCTCTTACAGTCTATAAGCGAGACTTCCACCCATGACAGCTAACTTACAGTACGCGCGACTTCCACCCATACCAGCTCTCTTCCAGTCTAGCGAGACGGCCACATATACCGGCTCTCTTCCAGTCTAGCGAGACTACCACCCATGACAGCTCTCTTCCAGTCTGGCGAGACTTCCACCCATACCAGCTCTCTTCCAGTCTAGCGAGACGGCCACATATACCGGCTCTCTTCCAGTCTAGCGAGACTACCACCCATGACAGCTCTCTTCCAGTCTGGCGAGACTTCCACCCATACCAGCTCTCTTACAGTCTAATGAGACTTGCACCCATGCCAGCTCTCTTACAGTCTCGCTAGACTACCACCCATACCAGCTCTCTTACAGTCTCGCGAGACTACCACCCATGACAGCTCTCTTACAGTCTCGCGAGACTACCAACCATGCCAGCTCTCTTACAGTCTCGCGAGACTACCACCCATGACAGCTCTCTTTCAGTCTAGCGAGACTTCCACCCATGACAGCTCTCTTACAGTCTAGCGAGACACCCATCTTAAGTGGTTGTTATATTTTACCACCCCACAACAACAACTTGCATTCTTGAATGCCCCTCAGCTGACGTTCAGGAACATGTTCATTCTAGAGCGTGCGTGTTGATAAAATAATTAATAACTAAGAACCGTAAATCTAATGCAGCCGCGAACAAAGTACCCCGATGATGTCCCTTGATAAACCTCATTTGTTTATATTTTAAACCCACACAATGTAATCCAATTATAATTATAATGCCGTAATGAGATATAATTTCTCTGTGATCTTATTGCCATACGTTGTAACGAACCGATACACTTGTGCTCCACTAAGTGGGGGGGGGGGGGGGGGTCATTGAATTGATCTGTAGACCTCATAAAGCCTTAAGTACACTGGCATGTCACGTGTTCACTTTCATGGCGATTAAAGGAGAACAACAAAATTCATTAAAAAATGAAAGGACATTTTAAGAGCAGATTTTTTTTTTCTTTTTCTTTTAAAAAAAATTCTTTTTTTACTGAAGTTTATTTTCATGTTCATAAGTCTCTCTTTTAATTTGGGGTTACGACGCCTGATCATCCTATTAATAGATTGAATTCTGATACGAGCTCCGTAGCTGTAGCGTACTTCCGGTGTTTTAAAGATCACGTTTTCCAAACATAGAAGAAATAAAAACTATCGTCTAAAGCACTGGTTCTCAACCTTCCCAATACCGCGACCCTTAAATACAGTTCCTCATGTTGTGGTGACCCCCAAACATGAAATTATTTTCTTAGCTACTTTGTAACTGTAGACTATATGTGGTTTCCGGTGGTCTTAGGCGACCCCTATGAAAGGGTCATTCGACCCCCAAATGGGTCGCGACCCGCTGGTCTAAAGTTTCGTCTCTTTAAAAAAAAATATCCTTTATATTAAATGTGCTTGTGTTCGCGTGTTTCTTTCTTTGTGGTGGCAAAAATTATCGGAAGGCTAATTGACCTGCTCCCCGTCATCCCATCGACCTGAAACTTGACACATAGACTCGTTGCCGCTGACAAACTATTCTATCAAATTTTCTGCCAAACCCAGCAAAATCAGTTTTTCACACACACAACAAAAACGCAGCGGCGAAGCGAGAGGGGGGGGCATCATGCCCGGGCGCTACTCACAAAGGGGCGCCAAATGGTATATTTTACATATAATATTGTATGGTTTTCGAATAGGGGGGCGTTAAAAAGTTATTTTGCCCCGGGCGCGAGTTAAGCTCGCTACGCCCCTGCAAAAACGTGGAAAGGGGGGGGGGTGTTAATCCTTTAGTTCAATGGTTAGGGTTTTGGTGTGGAGATTAATTGTGTAGCTTTTAGCTATATGTGCTTTGTATTTGTGACATATTTTGGGTTTACATATTATATCTTTAGTCGCTTAGGTTTGTACAAGAAGTGAGTTCGATAAAAATCGTTCCCATTCCACAATCAGTTGCTATAATCACAAAAATGATAAATCCCGCACAATAACATTGACGCTACCCGGTAACAATAAGTTTTTTTTTTGTGTGTGTGTGGGTTGGGGGGGGGTGTAACATCGTACGTTAATTGTAGCGCCCGATGTTATATGTAGTATGTTGTTGTACAGTGCTGAACTTCTTCTTGCGTCTGCTTTTAATTATCCCCATTCAACCACACCACAATACTTAAAGCACGAGGCCAAACGTCATGAATTCGAATCACCATAAATGTATAGACTGAATATTCACACAATATAAAATTAATTTTTTGGGTGCTGGGTAGCCCAGTGGTCTAAACTGAGCAAATCTCAAGCTGATGGTCAGGGGTTCAATCCCCATCAAACAAAAACACCACCAGCACCCCGGGTGGATGGGACTCGTTAACCTTGGACGGCAACCCATCTAAGAAAAGGCAACTCTGAATTCAAACCCGGAGATGGAGTCCCGATAGGCGGATAACATTGATACAATGAAACATTCCGGCAACTCCTGCGACGCCACTGGTGCCAAGCTGTGTCATCAACATGATGTTCCCTTGGGGTCATCCAGCGGCGTGGAGAGAGGCGATTTGCTGTTGGGAACCAGCTATCCTATAAGAATAATCCGAGGCCTTGTGGATTTCGTCCTGCGAGTTCCATACCATCGTCGCCTTGTGACGGACGGATGCCAGCAAAAAAAAAAAAAAATTAATCTCCTGAAGATGGAGAAAAACATAATTGTCATTGCCTTACAACTTCACATACATAATTCACTCAGATCTGTTGGATAAATAGCACGATGCTATGAGATGTACGACGAGCGCCTATCTCCCTTTGAATGAATCTTTATCTTACTTCCGTCCTGTCGTACTTCTGCGCATAACCTATTGCTATATCTAACTTCCTGCTAATCTTAAATTGGGAAAACAATACATTATACGAAACAATTCATCATGTTTAATATTTAAGCTGTCACAGGAGGGGTGGGTGGTTGCTTGATTACTTATGCCTTTGATTTGTTACAGTTCCTAGATCTTAACAATATCACCGAGGCACTTTGTACGCGGTTGCATTAGATTTACGATTCTTTGGTTATTAATTATTACATAGAACCCGCACCCTCTAGAATCAACAATGTTTAATTATTTACGCCGTTGATGCTGTTGATTTGTTACAGTTCCTAGATTTTAGATCCCCCTTAACATCTTATGCATTTGCTTTAAATCAAAACTTTGCCGATCAAATCTAACGAATCGTACGGAGATTATATCATACGATTTAAAAAATAAAATAACAACAACAAAAAACTAACAAAGACATTTTTAAAATAAACAATGTATGGAAGAATAATATCGTGGCCCCGTAAAATAAAACTATGTGTGCAATTCCGAAATTTGTTTTTTACGCATTTTTGTTTTAGAGCTCCAAAACTTTCCGAAACAATAATTTTTTTATTTTTTTTTTGGGGGGGGGGGGGGGGGTTCACTAAGACAATTGTTAATCTATTCTTTTGAAAAAAAATAAATAAAAGACTTTAAGTAAAAGGACACAAACGGTTCGACTAAATTGCAGCACACAGAAACACACAGAAACACACAGAAACACACACAAACACACAGAAACACACACAAACACACAGAAACACACAGAAACACACAGAAACACACACAAACACACACAAACACACAGAAACACACAGAAACACACAGAAACACACAGAAACACACAGAAACACACAGAAACACACACAAACACACAGAAACACACAGAAACACACAGAAACACACAGAAACACACACAAACACACACAAACACACAGAAACACACACAAACACACAGAAACACACAGAAACACACAGAAACACACACAAACACACACAAACACACAGAAACACACAGAAACACACAGAAACACACAGAAACACACAGAAACACACAGAAACACACAGAAACACACAGAAACACACACAAACACACAGAAACACACAGAAACACACAGAAACACACAGAAACACACAGAAACACACAGAAACACACAGAAACACACAGAAACACACAGAAACACACAGAAACACACAGAAACACACAGAAACACACAGAAACACACAGAAACACACAGAAACACACAGAAACACACACAAACACACACAAACACACACAAACACACACAAACACACAAGTATTGCGTGGACGCAGCCCATTATTGTACGCAAGTAAGGTGAAAGGGTTGGAAGGGGGGATATAAAAAATGAGAATAACTAAATTAACAGGCGACGCGGGACACCGAGGGAATATTCCCGTGTAAGAGTAATTTGCCGGCTTTTGTAATGCTTTGTTCTGTAACGGGGCGTGGTAGGGGCGGGCGTGGACAAGAATTGGAATCATCCGCTGGAATTCCAAGAGATGAAAAAATATAAATGATGTATACATGTAACTGTATCCATGGGCGCCCGCACATAGTGGCAAGGTGGGGCGCTTGCCCCCCCCCCCCCCTGGATTGGATTAAAAAAAAATTTTAGACAAAAATAGACAAAAAATTTATTAAAGTAAAGAGAAAATAAAGATAAATTACTGGGTAATTATTTTTATATTTTCTGTATTAATTAGTTTTACAGAGTTTTATCCGGCTGTCAGGTATTCATTACTAGTTTTGCTAACATTACCAGCAAGAACATTTACGGTGGAGCGATCGTTCAGCACATTACATCGTGTAAAAACATGGCTTAGATTTACAATGTCAGATGAACGTCTGTCTGGGTTGTGCATGTTAAGTGCACACGAGACAAAGTGAACGGCAACAAAAAATACTTTATGGACAAAATTGTAGATATGTTTGGTAGCGATAACAGACCACTCCAGTTCTTGTTTAAAGAATACATTTTATTTTAAATGTATGTTGTAATATTTTTTGCTATATACATATTAACATATATTGTGTTAATAAAAAATTGTTGCTACAGTATGCCCTTCATTACTACAGTGTCCTGTCCGTTCCTTCACCATACAAATACGCTACAGTAAATTAAAACTACATTAAAACATTACTAAAAATATTTTGCCCCCCCCTTAGAAAATATTTTGCCCCCCCCCTAGAAAATTTTCTGCGGGCGCCCATGACTGTATCCATGCGATTTATATAATACTTGATGAAGATTTGGTGGATAAGTGGCTCCTAAATATAACCGGTGATTTTGTTTTATATTATATATTTTGTGACGTCATCGTTCAATGCTTATCCGTATCGTGTAACAATCAATTTGTAAATTGCGTGTGCTCCTATCCGGAGTCGGTGTCTTGTTTAAAATAAATAATAAAAGCGTCATCAACAATTTGATCAACGGTACTGCGAGACACCCGGGTCCCAATTTTTTCCCCTCTCTCTCCCCACCCCCCCAACCCCACCCCGTTGGCAGTGAGCCAGGAAGAGGGTGTCATGCCATAATTATTGTACCAACGCCAAAGTAAATGCGAGCGCTGCTGTTTTTGGTTTTTTTTGTTTTTGTTTTTTTTTGTTTGTTCCACAAACGTCATCATTCGATGTTGAGCATTAACTGTCCCGGGGGGGGGGGGGTATTTCCAGGCCAAGTGGTAAAGCGGTTCAGTTTGTGGGACCATTAGAACCCCAAACACACAGTTCCTAATCACAACACACAGTTCCTAATCACAACACACAGTTCCTAATCACAACACACAGTTCCTAATCACAACACACAGTTCCTAATCACAACACACAGTTCCTAATCACAACACACAGTTCCTAATCACAAAACACAGTTCCTAATCACAACACACAGTTCCTAATCACAACACACAGTTCGTAATCACAACACACAGTTCCTAATCACAACACACACCGCCTTACAAGTCAACGCTAACAAAGTTTACTGTTGGCTCATCTCTTCCTAAGTAATTTGGAACTGTTCATGAGTTACACCTCCATCCTCCCCAACCCACACCTCCCTCCTCAACACCTCCATGTCCCACCCACACCTCCCCAGACACCTCCATCCCCCCCAATCTAAACCCCCACAAAACCCCAACACATCTCTAAAACCTCCATCTCACACTCCTCACATCTCCCCAACACCTCCCCAACACCTCCATGGTCCACCCCACACCTTCCCAACACCTCTATGGTCCACCCCACACCTTCCCAATACCTCCATGGTCCACCCCACACCTTCCCAACACCTCCATGGACCACCCCACACCTCCCGAAACACCTCCATCCATCCACTCTAAACCCCCACAATTCCCCAACACCTCTCCAAAACCTCCATCCCTCACATTTCCCCAACACCTTCATGGCCTACCCCACATCTCCCCAACACATCCACCCTGACCCAAACCCCACATCTCCCCAACACCTCCACCCTCCATCACCTCCCCCACACCTTCCTCAACACCTCCATCCACACCCCACACCTCCCCACCAAACACCTCTCACACCCCAACTCGTCTCCCCCCCCCCCCCCGAGCACGTCACTTTGAATACCCCATCAAAAGCGGTTTCATCAGACTCTAGTGCTGCCTAACCCACTCTATGCATTATTGATGCTGCCCCCCTCCCTCCCCATCCTCAACTACCGTCGGAGCACACAGATAACAACGAACTAGATTCGTCCTGCTACTCTTACACAAAGAACTTCATGAAGTAACCCTCTTCATACAAATACCCCCCTCAACCCTTCATATAAAATAACCCCCTCACCCCCTTCATATGTAATAACCCCCTCACCCGCCTTCATATTGTTCCCTATAATCAGTTCCTCTAGCCTGACCTGATAATTAAATTGATTCTATCTTGCAATCAGTAACACTGAATGGGATTTCTGAGTCTAAAATAAATCCTTTATTATTCAATCCCATATCTTTTCTTTTAATAGGGTTGTGTTCTCAATTAAAAATGGTATTATAAATCTGCAGAATAAAGGGGGGGGGTGGGACATTGCAAAATTAATATGCTTCAGGGGCGGTGGCGTACCGCGGGTGTGGGTGGGGGACCACTAACTGGGGAATCTTTTAAAGTGCGCTACTTGAATGCAAATTTTCGTCATGAAGCTGATGAAGGCTTCCTGCCGACACGTTCGTTGTTTTGTTGCGTTCCTTTTATCAGGTTTAACCTTACTGTGTTTTACTAATTTCCAATTTTCCGTCAACCGGAGTAGACGTGAATTTCGTGTACTGCGTCCGCCGTGGTTGGACGTGTTAAAACTACTATATATATATGCCGTAAAAATACAATTATGTGCATATACATACATACCATTTAAGAAATTAAAACATGAAAATAACTAAAACAAGCGCACACACGATGTCCGCTGGGCTCTCTCTCCTCACTTTCACACTGTCTAATATTTTGCAATTTACTCTCTAACGTGATGCTTTTCCCTCTTCCTTGATCTTATTTTAATTATTTCTATGTTAATTATAATTTTATTTAGTTTTATTTATTTATTATTGTCTTTTTTTTATTATTTTTTTTTTTTTTTTTTTTTTGGCAAAGTAAAACCACTTTTGTAGTCAGTTTTTTTTGGATACGAAACCGACCGGCCAATCGTACGCTCTCCTGGCATGAAAAGCATTGGACACGTGACCACTTCATTGGCCTACCTCTCCGGCCGAGACTAATCTTGCATCAGCCCGTGTTGGTTTGTGACCGCGCAAGTTGGCATCAAAACCCGAACACGGCATCAGGGCTGAAACAAACCCAATAGCTCATGACTTAAAATGTGCTGGGAGCGCTCCGACGTGGGTGAGCAAAGTCATTGTTTACACACTTCCACTGGGGAGCAGTTTTCGGCACTGCATTAAAACCGTAGGCAAATACGGGGACCCTTGATCTTATATGGCATGTCATCGACTGGCCAGCAGGTTTTGTTACGTTGTTCTGCAAGCCAAAAAAATTACAGTTTGTGAGTACTGTCCACGTTAAAGTTGGTCAACTTATTGATTGGTTTATTAACTACAGTCTGGCAGTGTTGAGACAATACTGTTGAAAGTTATCGGATTACATTTGCCCCCCCCCCCCCGGTCTTCTGATAACTTTGTTATCATTTATAATTTAAGATAACGCCCTAGTTGGAAAACGCTGATACCCCAGTGCTGTTGTGTAGGCGCAGACAATTTTTCGTTTATTTGACTTAAACTTAGAGGAGCGACTTTGTACAAACAAGCTTGACCCCAGGAAGATGGTTACCTGAAATTTGATCGAAAGAAATTTCATCGACGGAAAATTGATCGACGGTAATTTGATCGAACGGAAATTTGGTCGAATCTTTTTTTTCAGTTCAGACGTTAAAATGTTCGTCAAATTTCTTGTTGAACGCACTATACTATATCGTAAAACATAATAATGCGTTCAAAACGAAATTTGACGCAAAATTTTAACGTATAAGCTAAAAAAACGATTCGACCAAATTTCCGTTCGATCAAATTTCCGTCGATCAATTTTCCGGATACGCAGGAAGATGACTACAAATCTAAGGACTTCAATTTAATAATTCAATTCCGAAACAGAAACTTTTTTTTTTTTTTTTTTTTTTTTTTTACAATATCCTCCTCGACTCGAAATCTTGACCTTGAAATCATTCCAACATTATTTTGACATCAACCATTAAACAGCCCATTCTTTAACAGTAACTCTTCAGTCACACGAGTTCATTAAATTGTGCTCATTCACTGGTCTTACAACAACAAAAAAGAGGGGTGTGGTTAGGGCGACCTGATTTTTTATTTTTTCGTTTGGGGGGGGGGGGGGGGGGTGTGGCGGTGACATGAAGGCGTATTCGAATACGTGACGCCGTTGCTTGTGAAGCTAAAAGAATGCGTTTTATTTTCCGTGTTGGAAGGCTGCAGCTCTGCCTTGGATCAAATCATTGTTTCACCAACTCCATTACCATAGAGACCGTGTGGGGAGGCTAGGCGTGTCCCCCGCTATAATAAGATAACCACAATCACAATCACACAGTCTGACGCTAATCCTGGAAGGGATGGGCGCCTGGTTTTTTTCCAGTATAAAGGAGGAGGGGGGGGGGTAAAAAATCTTTTTAGAAATTATTTTGGCTTCATATGGGAATTATTTTTTTTTACCTACACCTTCTTTGATATTGCAATATATGTACAAAACAGGTTTTAAAACAAAAAAAATAACTCCATTGGTTTCCTTTATACCACTCCCCCACCCCCAAAAAAAAAACAAAAAACAAAAAACAACTCCGCCATTTTATTTTGTTAAAAGCGTTTTTCAAAGTACGAAGGTTTTTACAATTCAGTCTAGATACAGTTTGGTTATTGTAGATGTCGTAAAAAAAAACCCACTCACACTCAGGCTTAACTTTAATGGAAGATTACCGAAGCAGTGACCCGGAAGGGGGGGGGGGGGTCAGCTGCACTTTAACCGTTAAGTCATCATTTGGTGTTCGAGAACGTGTGAAAACAATTTGCCGTCTGAAACAATTGACACACCTCACGATGTGATACATTCGCGAAGTTTTACCAATGTGTTGGGAAGCGTCACTTTTCTCAATGTCATACATTGACACCTTTTCTCGAGGTCATACATTGACACCTTTTCTCGACGTAATACATTGACACCTTTTCTCGAGGTAATACATTGACACCTTTTCTCGAGGTAATACATTGGCCAGCGCCTCGCGCGTCGTTCAAAGAAATCGAACAACGAAAAATTGTACATCGTCTGCTAATGGTTAGGAATTGAACGCAAGAGCTGATATTTTCCCCCGCGCGTCTGACTTAGAGCAAAGATTTACTTATACGTTATTGCAAGCCACTGCGCATGTCTTAATGTTCTGGTTCTGGTTCGGTACGTTGCTGCATCCATATACTGGCATATGTGCAACGGTTGGGGAAGCGATGTTGCCAATCTAACGGCCCCTAGCAGATGCCAGGGCGGCCTTGAAGCTTTCGATCGTTGTCGAGTTCACGGCGGTATGTTGCTGTGGGTTGATGTTTATCTTTCAGTCTCTTATATATGTTACGCTTCTGGTATGACTCGTGGATGGCGTCCTAAGTCACTGCTTCCATTTCCGGCTCAATAATAAATTCCATAGCGCGCAAAACATAATTCCCGATAACTACGCTAAATGATATATTATTTTTTTTTTTTTTTACATAACGCAACTGCGTTTGGCGCGTAATATTTTCTTTTCGAAAAAATGAAATCGTATCAATTTAAGAATGGTGTAAAAAAATTATTCGTTTTGAAAGTGGTTGGGGCATATATATATATATAGTTCATGGGCGTGAAATAAAAAGTGTGCAGTGATGTATCTCGGGGGGAAGGGGCGTAGCAAAAATTGGGATTCTTAAATGTGCGTCACTTGAGTTCATGTTTTGTCGAGTAACTGTAGAAGATGGGAAGTTCACGCATTGTTGCCGCCAAAGTTTGGCGGGCTATATCTAATGTTTCTATATTTGACTCCAGTGCCAGAAATACGTGTGTGTGTATAAATAATATACATATATATATATATGTGTGTGTGTGTGTGCGCGAATGTGTTTGTATGTGTGTTATAAGTGAATGAGTGTTATTTGTTAACGCGTTGCGAGTGTTAACATATGTTAGCCATAACCCGCCAAACAATGGTGTGCGGCAAGGCGTTCACATCCAATCTTCTAGATCAGCGGTTCTCAACTTGTGGGTCACGACCTCTTTAAGGAGTCGAACGCACCTTTCACGGGGGTCGCCTAAGACCATCGGAAAACATATACACTCTACAGTTATGAAGCAGCAACGAAAATAAGTTTTGCGGTTGGGGGTCGCCGCAACACGAGAAACTGTATCAAAGGGTCGCGGCGTTAGGAAGGTTGAGAACCACTGTTCTGGGGTTACTTGATAAAAACATGCATTCAAGTAACGCACTTATAAACCGTCCCAATTAGTGCTAGTACATACACACGTTGAACACAGCGTTACAGCCAGACATACATGCATACGTTGAACACAGCATTACAAACAGACATACATATATACGTTGAACACATCGTTACAGCCATACATACATACATACGTTGAGCACAGCGCTACAGCCAGACATCCATACGTTGAGCACAGCGTTACAGCCAAAAATACATACGTAGAACACATCGTTACAGCCATACATGCATACATACGTTGAGCACATCGCTACAGCCATACATGCATACATACGTTGAGCACAGCGTTACAGCCAAAAATACATACGTTGAGCACAGCGTTACAGCCAGACATACATACGTTGAACACATCGTTACAGCCATACATACATGCATACGTTGAACACAGCGTTACAGCCAAAGATACATGCCTAGAGAATTATACTATATATTATTGTGCACTATGCATATTGGAATGCCTCCTCTATCATACTATCAGTAAACTTATCATATGTTTTGTGGATCCAACACTTGTTCTAGTTGTTCTCTCACCGCTGATCGACGAAATTATCACTCCCCGTTTCATTAATCGCCATAGACGCGTACGGGGATGGCTGACCTTCGTTCCGAATGTCAACTTTAAACTGTACATCACAGGCGTTAGGCCCACCTGTCAGTGTTGTTCAACATATGGTGCAGTACTTTTTTTTCAATAGTGCACTTTCCCTAGGCCCCCCCACTCCTATCCTCTATAATGTTACGTCTGTCCCCAGCTGTCATCATAAAGGTCTACTTCGATTAAGTGTAACAGTGCAACCGAGCAATTGGTGGAAGGGGGTTCTTGGTGAATTGATCATGGCCAACTATGGGGTAAAATAGGTATGGGAGTAAGTGGTCCCTTGGTGAAATGAGGGCCAACCATGTGTAATGATAGACATGGATTGAAAGGGTCCCTTGGTGAACTGAGGGCCAACCATGTGTTATGATAGCCATGGATTGAAAGGGTCCCTTGGTGAACTGACGGCCAACCATGTGCTATGATAGACACGGATTGAAAGGGTCCATTGGTGAACTGAGGGCCAGCCATGTGGTATGATAGACATGGATTGAAAGGGTCCCTTGATGAACTGACGGCCAACCATGTGTTATGATGGTGTAGAGACCCTATTAGTGTAGAGACCCTACTGTCGTAGAGACCCTACTAGCGTGGACCAAAGGTATATGACATTTGACCCACATCTGAATTATTTGGTAATTCTTGGGTTATTTAAATAGGACCACACTGTGAAGGGGCTCATTGGGTGGGGCTCATGGTGTGGGGCTCACGGGGTGGGGCTCACGGGGTGGGGCTCATGGGGTGGGGCTCACGGGGTGGGGGTATTTCATAAGATAAGACGTGCGTCCTTTTATAGGGAGAGAAAAAAAAAGCGTGCTTGTGTGTGGGTTTTTGTGTTTGGAGATGGAGAGGGGGGAAGTGATTTGAAAGAATGCCTGAGATCAATTAAACATCCTTATCAAACAAGATGTCTGTAATGTCCATGTAATAATGTAATTGAAATTAACCCAGACATAGTGGGAGAACCCCAGGTGCCCGTTGATGAAGACATCATAAAGAAAAGATGGAGGTGGATTGGGCATACTCTGAGAAAACCCCCAGATAGCACCACCAGACAATGTCTAACATGGAATCCACAGGGAAAAAGAAAGAGAGGAAGACCTAAGAATACATGGAGACGTGAACTAGAGACAGACACGCAAAATATGGGATACAACTGGAAGCAATTGGAAAGGAAAGCACAGGACCGGGATGAGTGGAAAATTCTTGTGGACGGCCTATGCCCCAGACGGGGTAAAAAGGCATAAGAAGAAGAAGAAGTGGGAGAACCAAAGATTACAGATGTGGTCTTACAATATTAAACGTACTATTTGTTGGAGAGTATTGAACAGAACTTTAATCTCAGTTCTCCACCTCATGTTTAAAGACCCTGGAATACCGTGAGGGGTGGGGGCCGGAGAAGTTGGGTGGGTTGGGACTAGGGAAACTGGGTGGGGTTGGTACTGGGGAAGCTGGGTGGGTTGGTACTGGGGAAGCTGGGTGAGTTCGGACTGGGGAAGCTGGGTGGGTTGTTATTGGGGAAGCTGGGTGAGTTGGTGCTGGGGAAGCTGGGTGGGGTTGGTACTGGGGAAGCTGGGTGGGTTGGGACTGGGGAAGTTGGGTGGGTTGGTACTGGGGAAGCTGGGTGGGTTGGTACTGGGGAAGCTGGGTGGGTTGGGACTGGGGAAGCTGGGTGGGTTGGTACTGGGGTAGCTGTGTGGGTTGGGACTGGGGAAGCTGGGTTGGTTGGGACTGGGGAAGCTGGGTGGGTTGGTACTGGGGAAGCTGGGTGAATTGGGACTGGGGAAGATGTGTTGGTTGGGACTGGGGAAGTTGGGTGGGTTGGGACTAGGGAAGCTGTGTTGGTTGGGACTGGGGAAGTTGGGTGAGTTGGGACTGGGGAAGTTGGGTGGGTTGGGACTAGGGAAGCTGTGTTGGTTGGGACTGGGGAAGCTGGGTGAGTTGGGACTGGGGAAGTTGGGTGGGTTGGGACTAGGGAAGCTGTGTGGTTTGGGACTGGGGAAGCTGGGTGAGTTGGGACTGGGGAAGCTGGGTGGGTTGGTACTGGGGAAGTTGGGTGAGTTGGGACTGGGGAAGCTGTTTGGGTTGGGACTGGGGGAAGCTGGGTGGGTTGGGACTGTTGAAGTTTGGTGGGTTGTGGAGGGGGAAGATGAATGGGTTGGGTCCGGGGTGGAAGTTGGGACTTAGAAAGGTGAGTGGTTAGGGACTGGGTAAGTTGGGATCCATGACTTCTCCAGACTTTCCAATGGATCTATGACTTCACCAGCCTATAACGGGGTTCTTCATTACAACAAAGATTCGAGAGCCACTAAATTTGACGAATCCTCAGTGATAAGAATAAATAACGAGCACTTCACGCCCTTGCTCAAACTAAGAAGAAAAAAAAAGCTCATCTGATTGCCTACACCAGTGGTTCTCAACCTTCCTAATGTCGCGACCCACAGTTTGAGAACCGCTGGCCTACACAATATCACGACACGAATATCTCATTTCTTTCCGGGCTCCTTTATTTTTCTTAGAGTTCATTCCCTTTTAATGTCATGTCGTATGCTGCGTTTTATGCCGGCACAGAACGTGGCAATTTGTCTCCCCATTGCATGTCTCTGTGGATTGCCGATGGATATTTTCCATTCTTTGAAACAACGCCGCTGTCATGGATCAGTTTCACTGCACACCCCCACCCCCCCCCAACCCGAACCCCACCCCCCACCCCCATTTCCACCTGTCAGACGTATCTTCTCTTAGGATAAAATCGCGTCTGTTGAATGGGTTTTTAATCATTTTAGAAGATAAAAATTGAATCTCTGCGGATATAGTTCTTCTGTTTGCATTGAGTCCGTAAAGCTGAAAACCTTACAATGAAGTGGATTGTCACTTTGGGCAAGTGTGTGCTTAATATTTTAAATATGATTTACAACGCCGTAAGGGAACCGGGGAAGTTGGGGGGGGGGGGGGGGGAGTGTGGCGATTCTAGTATGGGAATTGTGTGTAGGAGGGAGGGGGGCAGTTGGATTATTTAAGCACAAATAAGATGCTTTTTTTGATCCAAATAAATGGATTTTTGTTTTGATTGTATCCACATATTGTTTTCAGTAAACATCAGCGAAGTGTTCGGTGAGTCATTGTGACGTCAGAGAAGCTCTTAGGTCCTTCAGTGAATCTCTGTGTGAGGTCAGAATAGCTGTTATGTCCTTGAGGGAATCACTGTGTGTGGTCAGAATTAGTTGTTAAGTCCTTGAGTGAATCACTGTGTGTGGTCAGAATTAGTTGTTAGGTCCTTGAGTGAATCACTGTGTGTGGTCAGAATTAGTTGTTAAGTCCTTGAGTGAATCACTGTGTGTGGTCAGAATTAGTTGTTAAGTCCTTGAGGGAATCACTGTGTGTGGTCAGAATTAGTTGTTAGGTCCTTGAGTGAATCACTGTGTGTGGTCAGAATTAGTTGTTAGGTCCTTGAGTGAATCACTGTGTGTGGTCAGAATTAGTTGTTAGGTCCTTGAGTGAATCACTGTGTGTGGTCAGAATTAGTTGTTAAGTCCTTGAGGGAATCACTGTGTGTGGTCAGAATTAGTTGTTAGGTCCTTGAGTGAATCACTGTGTGTGGTCAGAATTAGTTGTTAGTTCCTTGAGTGAATCACTGTGTGGTCAGAATTAGTTGTTAAGTCCTTGAGTGAATCACTGTGTGTGGTCAGAATAGTTGTTAAGTCCTTGAGTGAATCACTGTGTGTGGTCAGAATAGTTGTTAAGTCCTTGAGTGAATCACTGTGTGTGGTCAGAATTAGTTGTTAAGTCCTTGAGTGAATCACTGTGTGTGGTCAGAATAGTTGTTAAGTCCTTGAGTGAATCACTGTGTGTGGTCAGAATAGTTGTTAAGTCCTTGAGTGAATCACTGTGTGTGGTCAGAATAGATGTTAGTTCCTTGAGTGAATCACTGTGTGGTCAGAATAGATGTTAGTTCCTTGAGTGAATCACTGTGTGGTCAGAATAGATGTTAGTTCCTTGAGTGAATCACTGTGTGGTCAGAATAGATGTTAAGTCCTTGAGTGAATCACTGTGTGTGGTCAGAATAGATGTTAATTCCTTGAGTGACTCACTGTGTGGGGTCAGAATAGATGTTAGTTCCTTGAGTGAATCACTGTGTGTGGTCAGAATAGATGTTAAGTCCTTGAGTGAATCACTGTGTGTGGTCAGAATAGTTGTTAAGTCCTTGAGTGAATCACTGTGTGGTCAGAATAGATGTTAAGTCCTTGAGTGAATCACTGTGTGTGGTCAGAATAGATGTTAATTCCTTGAGTGAATCACTGTGTGTGGTCAGAATAGATGTTAATTCCTTGAGTGACTCACTGTGTGGGGTCAGAATAGATGTTAGTTCCTTGAGTGAATCACTGTGTGTGGTCAGAATAGATGTTAGTTCCTTGAGTGAATCACTGTGTGGTCAAAATAGTTGTTAGGCCATTGAGTGAATCACTTTAGGCCTTAAGTTTACGTTCGGGTTGGTAACAGAATCTAGGCTTTGTGTTTGAAAGGAGCTTCCGGCTTTTATGGATAATCACATTGTCTGTGGCAGATTTGTCTTTTGTTTTCTTCTGTTAGCCCGACATCGGGCGAGATAGTGGATAGAATGGTGGATAAAATCCTGGATCCTTTGATTCCAAGATGGCCGATAAAATGCCGGTTCGTTTGATTTCAAGATGGCGGATGTGATTTTGGTTGAAGCCTACGACGTCCAAACATTCACTGTAACCTCTGTTACGGTAACTCACAAGATTATCAGCGCAAAAACGCGAATCTGTAACATGACAACGCCTTGATTCCAAAGAACACATTTAACTAATAAACTCAATGCTATTACAAAAGCTGAAAAAACGCATGCATAGGTGCCATGCGCAGATGCCATGCACAGATGCCATGCACAGATGCCATGCACAGATGCCATGCGCAGATACCATGCACAGATGCCATGCACAGGTTTGATGCACATATGACATACACAGATGCCATGCACAGGTTTGATGCACATATGACATACACAGATGCCATGCACAGATGACATGCACAGATGTCATCGAGTCGCCTGCAGAGCTTTACCCCGGAGAAAACTGTATTAGACCGTCTCTTAGCTTTCTCCTCGGACTGAGCTTAAAATACTCATAACTTACGTCTTTAAATATATTGGTACTGACCCCCAACCCCCCGGGGGGGGTACCTACAATTAATAAGGCGCCCCTTACAACCTTCCCTTAAAAAGGCGCTGAACAGCCACCTGGTCCCGAGCAGGCTGTGAAAAACACATCAATTCATCTCTGCAACAAAACACGCAACCATTTAACGAATCATATTTCATTCATCTTCCCATGGAAAAACAGAATACATTGATTTAAGGGTGGGTGGATGATGGCTGAACATTGGATAGAATGTGTTGATAAGATGATGGGAAGTGGGTCAATTAGCCTTGAGCACATGAAAAATTCGAAGTTAATATAAAGGACTTAAAAATAGTTTCTGTTTAGTATAAATTTGAACGAATTTGATTTCAGCTGTAATTAAAATTCTCTACGAACAAAGAGGCACCTCTAGCTATTAGCAACGCCGGCCTTAGGTAAACGTTCGCCCTGTGCGAAGCACCCGTTCGGCGCCCCCTTCCCTGTCCCTGTATGGCTCCACTCTTTTTCCGATTACGACGTTTGCTATGGAGCAAGTGTTATGATACTAGACATGCAGCTAACCATACGCATTTTAACATGCACATTAATTTTTCGTTGTATGGAAAACTCATTGCATGAACATCGATTGTACGAAAAGTTAGAATACCGTTCCACGACCCCCCAGACCCGAGGTTCACACATCACTATAATCAATTTAAATATTTACTGGGCGCCACAGGTGCCCTTATGGCCACGGCGCCCTGTGCAAGGGCACAGGTCGCACGCCCTAAAGGCCGGCGTTGCTATTAGAATGCAAAGAATTATTTTATTTTTTTCAGAAATTCAAAATTTTTTGCATTTTCTCTTAGCATCGAAACTTAAAATTTGAACGAACTAAAAAAATATTTTGTAAGGGTGATATGTGTTTAGATTTTTTTAAAGTGCATGAATTAGATGTTCTAAAATGCAACTCTGCTCCAAAGGTTGTGTTTCTCTCTTTTAGCGATGGTTCCATAAAGACATATGACAGGCAGTATGTCCTTATTTGAGAGGGATAATGTGATTTGAAGCGTATCCCTATGTCGAGTATGGGAGTTCGTTAGTTATTGTGGCGACTGAATGTCATGTTTATTACGCGCGTTGTGTGTTAGAGAGTTTTAATTAGTTAATGAACGCTCTTCCCGTGCTTGACTGAGTGACGTATTTTTACGCTAATTGTGACGTATTGTCTAGACTGTATTGTGACGTAAGTTTTAGTCGTGCGGCAGTATGGAGTGGAACGTTGTGGAAGTAAGATGTGTTTCTAGCAGGTCTGATAGCCAGCTGCGCTATATCATACTATATTCATGTCGCTTTAGATGTTCCAAAGGTTGTGTCTTAACGATAGTTCCATAAAGACACACGACGGGCATTATGTCCTTATTTGAGAGGGATAATGTGATGTGTAGCGTATCCCTACATGTATAGGATATTCCCATCATGGGTGAAAAAATGTCAAGGACAGCATAAGAGGAAAAGATTTTATTCCTACACATGTCTCATTCAGTGTTACTGTTTTGAGAATAAATTTCGGTTAATGTAAGCGTCCTGTTTTTAATTTCTACATCTCACTGTAAGCAGCTGTAGTCTCAAAAAAAAATGTATAAAAAAATTGTAAAAACAGCTTCAATGTAAAGCTGTACAGATTCTGGTTGTTTAAGATTACTTGTCAGGTTGTTTAAGAAGAGAAAAAAATTGGAACGAACCTAAACCATAAGAAAAGAATACACTGATTACGGCCATTTTCGTTTTTTTTTCTCAATTTTTTCTACAATTTAGATAGGTTTATCATTTCTGTTTAATCTTTACTCTAATTTTCGAGAAAAAAAATTTCCAATCATGTCTCGTCTCCCTCTCGAATTGTGCATTGTTCCAGAAACCTCCATCTCATTAACCTCGCTCTCACGGGCTTTCCGTAACCCCCGGTTTTTCTTGGACGTAATTGAACTCGGTCATCCTTTGACAAAATCCGTTTTGGGAAATGATTTAATATGACCAATGGGCCGCAAGGTTTTAATGCGGAGTTATCGATCCTGCCGTCCAAGAAACCAACAAACCCGTATGTCACATGACTTTTTTCCTTTCATCCTTGCAGGTGAGAGCCACTTGTATCCAGATCAGCTACCAGAAAATGGAAATAAATATATTTTTATTTTTTAAAAAACTGGTGAAACGGGGCATTGATTCACGTGAACTCTACAAATAGTCATTGATGGTATATATCGATCATGGGCAAAGTTCCTTTCAGAAATTTCTTGTTATTTTCTTAGTAGAAGTATCGATTTTTTTGGGGAGGAAATGGTATCGATTTCTAACGTTGAAGGGGTAAAGTGATCCAAATAAAAGATTGGTATAAGCGTTAAACTTCAAAATGTTTAAGTAATTTGTTTTTAAAGAAATAACTGAAAACCTCAGATTTAAGTAAGATGTCCAACTTGACCACTGTCCAGCCGACTGTGTCCCAGGCTCTTAACATGCCGGATTGGATAAGGGCACTCTACACCATTTATCTCCTCCTGATCCTCGTCATCGGCTTACCTGGCAACATCGTCATAGCCGTCGTTTACGGCAGGACGGCGCCGAAGACGGCCTGCGATTGGTTGATTTTCACCATGGGCGTCACCGACGCCGTCGTCTGCTTGTTCTCGCCCATGCTTCACCTCAGGTCGGAGTTCGAGATCGAGATCCCTTGGCTGACCGGGGTGTGGTGCGGCCTTGACCACTGGCTGCAGTACACGGCGATGATCGCGTCGCTCATCATCCTCGTGGTCGTCGCGGTGGACCGCTACATCAAGATCTGCAAGCCCGCTCTTCATTCCCTGACCCCGGTCATGGCCCGACACGTCTGCGGCTGGTCCATTCCCGTCTCCGCGGCACTCTGCGTGTTTCCCACCATCGACAGCTTCAGGGACGACCTCTGCGTGCACGCGAGGCCGCGCGTGTTGTCCCAGCCGACGAGAATCTACTACACGTGCGTGTTCTGTGTCTTCGTGCTCAGTTTTGTCCTGGTGACCTTCGCCTACTTCAGCGTGTGCAGACGCATCGGCGAGAAGGTCAAGATCAAACAGCGACTTTTAGAAAATGACGGCCTCAGTCCCAAGGCTTCTGCGCCAACGGAGGCTCGTGAATACGAAGAGTGCAATGCTTGGTGGAAGGTGGGACTTGGCTGCTGTTGCGATTCTTCACCCGATCATTCGAAAAAGTGTTCTAAAGCTGACTTCGGGCTGAGTAGAAACGCCATGTCCCGTGATGAGATTAGCGACGACGCAACCAGATATGAAGGCACCGCGTTGCTTGACAATAAGTCAAATTCAAACTCTGGGCTCTGTCCTAAAATAAGCGTTCAGCGGCCGAGCAACGATCAGTCTGTCGAGCTTCCATCTCCTGCCTTTCAGGTCCGGCAGTCGAACAACAAACCCACCGCTCCACTCACGCCAGAGGACGGCTTTCCTAAACAGCGGGACGCCGGTGACAATGCTACAAATTACCCCAGCTTGTATCAGAACTCAGAACGTGTGACTGGTCAGGCACTCCACCGACAAACGTCAAAGGAGTCCGCCAGCCTGGACCATTTAAATCATTCGGATAATGTGTTGGTAAAAAGCTCCGATGAATTTAGAGGCAGGCATTCTGAAAACTATTCTTCATCACCGACAGCGGATAGCGTGCATAGCACCTCCCCCGAGGAGAACTCGAACCACCGAGTCTTGGAAACAGCCACCGGGCCCCGAGCAGACGGTGAAAAGCACATCAATTATTCATGTTCGTATGAAATTTCACCGCCACGGCGTTCTTCGTCCATGGACGTTTCGGCAACGAGGGGGCAGCGGTGCGGGGGCGGAAGGGGGAATGGTATCGCACGTGAAAACCGACACAGCGACACGGCGGACAAACGGTTATTTTATGCCGCTCAAATTAGCACAGGGGGTGAACTCGGGTCGGGTCCTTGCGCCGATTCAGACAAGGGGTATGACTCTTCGTCAAAACTGAAAGCCGGAAGTGCACAGTGCCTGCCATGGTTACGGCCATTCTTTTTGCCTAGTACGACCATACTAAAATCACCAACCAGCGCCGGCCGCTCAAGGCATCCTCATTTGTACAAAGAACTGTATGCTAAATCACATAAATCTATGGATGAACTTTGCACTGGCCTTGCGCCAAATGACAGAATTTCACCTTTCCAAAGCGGCACTCTTAATGTACAGTTGCGCAAGATCGCCGTGAACAAAATCCGTCGATCGTATTCACTTTCAGTTTTAGAATTTCGGGAATACCCAGAAATTCGAAAATCTGCAACGCAGCAGTACGGGGACCTGGACACCGGATGTCAGTTTCGAATCAACGCCGGGCCGACGGAAGCTACCCAGTTCCGTTTGAATTATGTCGAAAAGGACGACATCATGTTAGGTTATGATCAGGTCGGGACGGACGACACAGTGTGTCGGGACGACAGTGTGTTTCGGTTTGATGACGATGTCATCAGCAAGCAGTTGGGGCACGAGGTTCCGTGTATCAACTTCTTCAAGTCTTTGTGCCACGAGGGTCACCCCGCGCCCCGGAATCGTCTCTCGTGCAAAAGCCAAAGCACAGAACCCTTGTTTGCTGGCGAGCAAGGCCCCACCGCCCCCCGACTTCGGTGCGGTGCTCCGCTATCCGTTTCGGAAAACGCCCAGACATTCTGTTATCAGAACGGGGTTGAGGGGCTCAACGAGAAACCCGACGATCTTCTCGTACCGCCGTCACCACTCCCCAAGAGCGTCCTCAAGCCCAGCGGGAGCATCTCGTCGCGGACCTCGGGGGAGTCGACAAAGTCGCCGACCTTCGCGGTCCCACTGCCAAAGATCTCGTCCCGCGAGATGGACAGCGAGCTGGACGACGACGAGGAGGCGCTGAGCGACATGACGACGACGATATTCCTGGCCAAGCTGAGGCGGCACAGGAGTCAAGGCTCAAAGACGTCCAAGAGTTCGGTCAAGTCCACGGGGAGTAGACGGAGATTTGCCAGAGAGAGGCAGGTAAGTTTCTTGAATTCTTCCACGTGTCAATTTCGCTAAGATTTGTTGTATTTTTAAAATATGTGTTGTGTTGTTGTTGTTGTTTTAAATATTGATATTAAGCGTTGCGGCTAGTGATTTTAATGCAGACGCGGCTACCCAAGATGGAGATGCATACTTAGTTCACACAGTCAAGTGTGCTTCAAATTTATTTTTGAACGCACTATGTTGGTCGTGTCAACTGAGTATTACTGCTTAAAAAGAACGTACTGATTTGTCGATGGGAAATTTTAAAAAAAATTATCATTACTGCTATTCTAATCTATGCAGCCATATCCGATTTAATAAATAGAACTGCTTCCTGTAGACGCCAAGAATTTTTTTGACAATTTCTGCATCAGTTCACGATAAAGCCAGTAGTATCTTGTTTCTACAAGATCACTGTATTATACATGCTGTCAGACGATTTGCTAACTTCTACAACAACACGGTATTATACATGCTGTCAGACGATGTGCTAACTTCTACAACAACACGGTATTATACATGCTGTCAGACGATGTGCTAACTTCTACAACAACACTGTATTATACATGCTGTCAGACGATGTGCTAACTTCTACAACAACACGGTATTATACATGCTGTCAGACGATGTGCTAACTTCTACAACAACACGGTATTATACATGCTGTCAGACGATGTGCTAACTTCTACAGCAACACGGTATTATACATGCTGTCAGACGATGTGCTAACTTCTACAACAACACGGTATTTTACATGCTGTCAGACGATGTGCCAACAACTATAACATGATTGTATCCTTGAATAACCAACAGGATCGTTGGAGATGCCACCACACTAACTGGTTTTAATGGAAATGTGAAATAATGTATCATGTATATGTCATCAATAATAATTTTTGCGTTGAATTAAAAGTTTTTATTCAAAAGTGCATGTGTTTTATTCGAAGTGTGAATAATAATAATTCTTGCGGTGAATTAAAATTGAAGTACATTATTTTCTTTTGCTTTCAAACTAAAATTGTTATCTCGCTGACACAACTCTGTGAACACAAACTGTTTTGCTTCAGTTCTTCTGTGGATTGAGTCACACTTGAATAGGCGATAACTCGTATGTGTGTGTGTGTCCTTTTCTTCCCCATTAGCTGTATTCTGTGCTGTCTTCATTCCTATATTTTATCAGAGCAAATGACATTACCCATAATTTTGTTTTTCTCCACATAGAATTACAGTATGCGCCGAAGAATTCCGTGCTGAAACTCTCCCGCTTTGAAACCGTAAATGCGTTTGTCAAGGGTGCATTGCTCCAGCCAACCAAGTGTACCTCTTTCCGCTGACACAGGGCTTTTCCATGACGGCGAAATTTAGTAACTATGGACAAGTATTCTGTTAGAACCCTATTTTTAAAGACAACAAACTCGACCCACCCCACACACACACTATTTTTCACGCCCTTTACCCATTAGCGAAAATAATTGTCTACTAAGAATACTATTTCCTCCGTTGAGACACCCACTTCAAACAACAGTTGCCCTTAACATATCTTCCTTTTCACTACTGGGAACACGTGTTGTCTGCAGCCATGCGCCGTTTACAAAAGGGCGTATGCGTTCGAGCTCCGGGAGTTCCAGTACGGTATATTTTGGCATATGTATTGTGTATTTGTAAAAACTGACCGTGAAAATATTGACATCGCCAGATGACGCTGATGCTGCTGTCAGTGACGGCGGCGTTCCTCCTCTCCTGGGTGCCGCCCTGGGTCATCTACATGATCAGCTTCTACGGGCCGAGCTACGCCGACCGGCCGGTGCTGGAGCACGTACTCTTCGAGCACCTGACCACTGTCCAGCTGGTCAACTTCGTGGCCAACCCCATCATCTACTACACCTTTAACCCGACCTTCAGGTTAAAGGTCAGAGGTCTGATGCCATCACGCCCCAAGCAGTGTTTTTGTGCCCACCGAAGTTGACCTCGAAATTTAAAACTATTTTTAATGCAGTATAAAAAGAAGCCTTCTCAGATCCATACGAACGAGATGTCATTCATCTGAATTTTTTATTAATTTTTTAAATATCGTAATTATTTGTACGCTAATTAAAACAGTAAAGACAAAATCCGAAATTGCAGAAAATAAAGTTCCGAAATGTGTGCATTTGTATTTTAAAAGTGTACTTTAACACACAAAAAACTCAATACCCACAACGTCTCTCATGTAGTTTGACTAATTTCAAGGGTTGCAAGTCAGGCTTTGTCAAGTTATTAAACTTTGAGTGAGCTTACTAATAGTTTTAGTATTATTATAAATTACGAGTACATTTAAAATAACAATAAAGGAGCTATATTAAGCATTTTATCCGAGTTTAAAAATTGTGAAATACACCTATACCTCGCTATACGGCCGCCCTTGATACGGCATTTCGCTATTACGGCCTTTTTAAATTTTGGCACTTTTTCTGTTTACGGCCCACGATGTTTCATTATACGGCCAACAGCTAACTGCAAAGAACCTTTACGGCCCACGATATTTCATTATACGGCCAACAGCTAACTGCAAAGAACCTTTACGGCCCACAATGTTTCATTATACGGCCAACAGCTAACTGACAAGAACCTTTACGGCCCACGATGTTTCATTATACGGCTAACAGCTAACTGCAAAGAACCTTTACGGCCCACGATGTTTCATTATACGGCCAACAGCTAACTGCAAAGAACCTATCAAATGCACTTTCATATTTGAGCAGGGAATGAACATCCTTCTACAAAATGATCCCGACGAAGAACGCAGCGCTAAAGTGTCTAGAGGAGTCAATTCAGCAATTGCCTGTTACAAAACTCTTTTAAAAGAAACAGAAAGCAAGGCGAAGCAGACAACCTTGCACCAATATTTTCAACTGGGTCAATCCACAACAGCGGAAAGTGAGGATGGCAGATGATTTTTCGTGTTAATGTTCATCAGATTATAAAGTTTCTAAACATTTTATTTTATGTATAAATATGTGCATATGATTTCTTTGATTTTTTAATTTATATGTTTATTTTTTTTAATTTTTGTTTACTATTACAATGTTTTGTATTTTTATTTTTATAGGAAATGAAAATAATAAAATGATTTATGAACTAACGACTATATTATTTTATACAAAAATTGGAACAGATCCAATTAAATTTGTATGGGTTTATATCAAAATTATTGATTCATTATGCGGCTTTTCGCTTTACGGCCAACATTTCCGGAACGTATCTAGGCCGTAAAGCGAGGTATGGGTGTATAAATTTATTTTTAAAAATATGCTCAAAGAATTACATCATAATTACATTAATCGGGAAAGCCCAACATCAGTTTTTAAATTGCGTTTTCAGTGCGTTGTTAATATTGCGAAATAAAACTAAAACTATTTTTTTTTTCTAAATAAAGACGCAAATTGCCTATTTTAGCCACACCTCTTAAGTTTCTTTGATATAATAGCCGCGCTTGACAAAACTAGTAATATATCGTCCCCTTCTTAAAAGTAAAATAAATAAATATAATTGATTGCTTTTTTAAATTGTTCTTAATACACTAAACAATTTTAGCTTTGTATTTTTAACATTTACTATTTTTTTTTTCATTTTTTTTTTTTTTTTCATTCCAAAAATACACATCTCTTAAATTTATAAAATAATTTTAAAAAAGAAGTAACCTATATATATATAATTTTAAAAAAAGAAAACGCCATTTAAAAGTCAACCAGTGAAGCGAAACTCCATAGCCAAATAGCATTCACGAATGCACTTATCACTCATCCTAAAAATAACAAACCGTATGACGTGCACAAAATGTATGTTTGCATACGTAAGGGACTACAATGCCGTGGATGATCTTAATAATTTTATTCAAATCTGGGGGTGTGGTTGGGGGGGGGGGGGGGTAGTCCGACACCTTCATTTTGCCCCAGGCAGCACAAGATACGTCTCAGAATAAAGGAATGGATTTGATAAATAATTAACCTTCCCAGGTACATGCATAATGGGGGGGGGGGGGTGTTTACATTTTTACGTGGGTGACGATATTATAATTTAAATCCTATGGTGTTACAGTTTTGAAAAAAAGAGATGTTACATTCTCTTTTTACAAATAAACGTATCTTTAACAGTTAAGAAAATCAATGACGTTAACAAAACGTGGGTACATTTACACAGGTGTACCCATGAATACGGTGGCGTAGTGAGGGGGGGGGCAAGGGGGGCATCATGCCCCGGGCGCTACTCACAAAGGGGCGCCAAATGGTATATTTTACTATAATATTGTATGGTTTTCGAAAAGGGGGGGCGCTAAAAAGGTATTGGGGGGCGCTAAAAAGGTATTAGGGGGGGCGCTAAAAAGGTATTGTGCCCCGGGCGCGAGTTAAGCTCGCTACGCCACTGCATGAATATCAAAACCCTTTCATTTTACACGTGAAAATTTAATTTTGAAAAAGTAGAGATGAGTTAAGATTTTGTTTCAAAAAAAAAAAATTTTTAATTTTTGTTTTTGTTTTTTTACGTCGCGAAGAGTAAAGTTGGTGAATACTGCTAAGAGATTAATAACATTTATGTGATAAATAAAAAAAAGAGACCCAAGTCTGTTATAGACACTCATGTCTGTTATAGACACTCAAGTCTGTTATAGACACCCAAGTCTGTTATAGACACTCATGTCTGTTATAGACACTCAAGTCTGTTATAGACACCCAAGTCTGTTATAGACACTCATGTCTGTTATAGACACTCAAGTCTGTTATAGACACCCAAGTCTGTTATAGACACTCATGTCTGTTATAGACACTCAAGTCTGTTATAGACACCCAAGTCTGTTATAGACACTCATGTCTGTTATAGACACTCAAGTCTGTTATAGACACCCAAGTCTGTTATAGACACTCAAGTCTGTTATAGACACTCAAGGCTGTTATAGACACTCAAGTCTGTTATAGACACCCAAGTCTGTTATAGACACTCAAGGCTGTTATAGACACTCAAGTCTGTTATAGACACTCAAATCTGTTATAGACACCCAAGTCTGTTATAGACACTCAAGTCTGTTATAGACACCCAAGTCTGTTATAGACACTCATGTCTGTTATAGACACTCAAGTCTGTTATAGACACCCAAGTCTGTTATAGACACTCAAGGCTGTTATAGACACTCAAGTCTGTTATAGACACTCAAATCTGTTATAGACACCCAAGTCTGTTATAGACACTCAAGTCTGTTATAGACACTCAAGTCTGTTATTGACACCCAAGTCGGTTATAGACACTCAAGTCTGTTATAGACACCCAAGTCTGTTATAGACACCCAAGTCTGTTATAGACACTCAAGGCTGTTATAGACACTCAAGTCTGTTATAGACACTCAAATCTGTTATAGACACCCAAGTCTGTTATAGACACTCAAGTCTGTTATAGACACTCAAGTCTGTTATTGACACTCAAGTCGGTTATAGACACTCAAGTCTGTTATAGACACCCAAGTCTGTTATAGACACCCAAGTCTGTTATAGACACCCAAGTCTGTTATAGACACTCAAGTCTGTTGTAGACATTCAAGTCTGTTATAGACACTCAAGTCTGTTATAGACACCCAAGTCTGTTATAGACGTGAAAACCCGTTAAGAGATTCTTCTTTAGATAACGAATTCTTTGTTCTACGATTTTCCGATAATAGACAACAAAGGAAAAAGTGTGGTTAAATATTAATGAAGATATCGGTAGATAAAATTCCGTTAATATAAAATATATTTAAACTGGTAAATACATTTTTTCTTTTAAATTTACGATTGATTTCTCTCAATTTTTAGTGTGGGGGTGGGGGGAATAAGCTTAGTGGCACCAGGGGTAGGGAAGAGCAACATTTAACACATTAAAAACACAGGACATCTCAAGTATTTGTCTAGCGTAGAAATCAGCCGTCAGTGAACTACTTTACTGACAGTAATGATTTCGTTGGTGATCATTTAGATTTGGTAATAATTCAAGGTCTTGTTTAGAGAAAAAAAAATGTAGTTTAGGGGCGTGCAAAAAGGGGCTTGGGTAGGCGTATCATATATAAGCAGATAATGATTCTTAAAACTTTTAATGATGCTAGAAAGATCAACTTTGTTTTCACCGTAAATGCTGACCACTTGAGGAACACATACATCCTTAGACCGCGTGTAATCCTTTTATACAAAAATTAAGACCTGTATATTTTGGTCTACGAGGGCTGGGAAAGATGATATTTTTTTTTGTTTCGTTGTTTTTTGTTTTTACATTTTTTTTAAACAGTCTTGATTTTTCCATTCTTCATATCAAAAATTGTGATGACTTTGTATTACCTTGTATTACTTTGAATTACTTTGTATCACTTTGTATTACTTCGTATTACTTTGAATTACTTTGTATTACTATGTACTACTATGTACTACTTTGTATTACTTTGCACTACTTTGTTTTATTTTGTACTACTATGTACTACTTTGAATTACTTTGTATTACTTTGTATTCTTGTGAACCTTTTATTTCGGACCTTTGGGTTGGGGGGGGGGGGGGGGATAATCCGTATGAAGTGTCATTTTTAAATCTCCTTGACCCATACGCCCAAAATCTTATATCCCAGCCCCAAACACTCACCACTACTCCAAAAAGTAGTCGGCTACGTACTGTGACGTCACCAGTAGTCAGCTACGTATTGGGACGTCACCAGTAGTCAGCTACGTATTGGGACGTCACCAGTAGTCAGCGACTAACTGTGACGTCACCAGTAGTCAGCTACGTACTGTGACATCACCAGTAGTCAGCTACGTATTGGGACGTCACCAGTAGTCAGCGACTAACTGTGACGTCACCAGTAGTCAGCTACGTACGGTGACGTCACCAGTAGTCAGCTATGTACAGTGGCGCCTCTAGTAATAAACAACCCAACAAGCAGGCCGAATTTTGGCTTTGCCCGACCGAACCCCCCCCCCCTTTTCCACCCAAAAGCTGAAATGACATCCCTGGCTACGCCCTTATCCCTCGCCCAATAAACCTAACCAATAACGTCCGAAAAAACCCCTCCACCATCCCCCTTACCATTACCCCCCCTCACACCCCCACTGACCCGACCTTCGAGCAAGACACGCCAATATATTGTACGATTCACATCTTATCTAATTTTGTTTAATTAAACATTTTGAATTATGATCTTGTCCCTGTTGAATTCTTTTTTTCTTTGAGGTCGTGTTCTTTTAAAGTGCAGCGGTTCTCAACCTGTGGGTCGCGACCCCTTTGGGGGTCGCACGGCCCTTTCACAGGGGTCGCCTAAGACCATCGGAAAACACATGTAGCTATAAAGTAGCAACGAAAATAATTGTGAGGTTGGTGGTCGCCACAACACGAGGAACTGTATTAAAGGGTCGCAGCATAAGAAAGGTTGAGAACCACTGTTTTAAAGGCACAAATGGCAATTTCGACTATAACAGAGCTTTTATAAGAAATAACGGGGTAAAGGGGGGATAAAGACATATAAATGATCCTACACATACGAACTAATAAATGACCTTAAATATGAACTTATATTAGCCCCCCCCCCTCCCCCCTCATACACAAACACTTTTTTTTGTATCCTTCAGTATTAGACGCGATGATAAGTTTCACACATTTTTTTTGTATCCTTCAGTATTAGACGCAATGATAAGTTTCACACATCAGCACTTACAGAGGCCAAATCTCCAACGATTATATGTGTCAAATAAATGAAAGGACAAAAACAAGTCACAACTTCAAGAAATGATGTGAGAACTGCGACATAGGACGACACGGCTACAATATAAGACGTCACGGCTACAACATAAGACGTCACGGCTACAATGTAAGACGTCACGGCTACAACATAAAACGTCTCGGCTACAATGTAAGACGTCACGGCTACAACATAAGACGTCACGGCTACAATATAAGACGTCACGGCTACAACATAAGACGTCACGGCTACAACATAAGACGTCACGGCTACAACATAAGACGTCACGGCTACAATGTAAGACGTCACGGCTACAATATAAGACGTCACGGCTACAATATAAGACGTCACGGCTACAATATAAGACGTCACGGCTACAATATAAGACGTCACGGCTACAACATAAGACGTCACGGCTACAATGTAAGACGTCACGGCTACAACATAAGACGTCACGGCTACAATGTAAGACGTCACGGCTACAACGTAAGACGTCACGGCTACAACATAAGACGTCACGGCTACAATATAAGACGTCACGGCTACAACATAAGACGTCACGGCTACAACATAAGACGTAACGGCTACAACATAAGACGTCACGGCTACAATGTAAGACGTCACGGCTACAATATAAGACGTCACGGCTACAATATAAGACGTCACGGCTACAATATAAGACGTCACGGCTACAATATAAGACGTCACGGCTACAACATAAGACGTCACGGCTACAATGTAAGACGTCACGGCTACAACATAAGACGTCACGGCTACAACATAAGAAGTCACGGCTACAACATGAAACGTCACGGCTACAATGTAAGACGTCACGGCTACAACATAAAACGTCACGGCTACAATGTAAGACGTCACGGCTACAACATAAAACGTCACGGCTACAATTTAAGACGTCACGGCTACAACATAAAACGTCACGGCTACAATGTAAGACGTCACGGCTAAAACATAAGACGTCACGGCTACAATGTAAGACGTCACGGCTACAACATAAAACGTCACGGCTACAATGTAAGACGTCACGGCTACAACATAAAACGTCACGTCTACAATGTAAGACGTCACGGCTACAACATAAAACGTCACGTCTACAATGTAAGACGTCACGGCTACAACATAAAACGTCACGGCTACAATGTAAGACGTCACGGCTACAACATAAAACGTCACGGCTACAATGTAAGACGTCACGGCTACAACATAAAACGTCACGGCTACAATGTAAGACGTCACGGCTACAATATAAGACGTCACGGCTACGACCTAAGACGTCACTGCGACAACCTGAGACGCCACGGCTACGAATTGAGACGTGACGACTACGACGTAAGACGTCACGGCTACAACATAAGACGTCACAGCTACAACGAAAAGAAAAATGACGGAAACTTCCGTGACGTGGAACGCATATAGAGCACAGTGAAACATACAAGAGACACACACTGCTGGTCATCTACTGAATCCTGGTCTATCTCCTGTCGTATTGACTAAACCTTGGCTGTGGATCAAATATTTAAGGACGTGATAGTGAGGCTGACGCATTGAGCAGCTCGCTCTCTCTCCCACTTTAAACAAAAGAAAGTTCAAGGTCAAGGCTACTTTATGAGCCTTGCTCATATTCGCGTGCGAAGGACGAATATATTATCCACGTCATGGCTTTTTTGGTATGCTAGCTCTAATTAGTAGTCCTTAGGTCTGATAGATCTGTTCAGTAGACCTGCTAGCTCTGTTCAGTAGACCTGCTAGCTCTGTTCACTAGGCCTGCTAGCTCTGTTCACTAGACCTTCTAGGTCTGTTCACTAGACCTGCTAGCTCTGTTCACTTGGCCTGCTAGCTCTTTTCAGTAGGCGTTAGGCCTGATAGCTCTGTTCCGTAGGCTTTAGGCCTGCTAGCTCTGTTCACTAGGCCTTTTAGTTCTTTTCACTAGGCCTGCTAACTCTGTTCACTAGGCCTGCTAGCTCAGTTCAGTAGACCTGCTTGCTCTGTTCACTACGCCTGCTAGCTCTGTTCACTACGCCTGCAAGCTCTGTTCACTACGCATGCTAGCTCTGTTCAATAGGTCTTAGGCCTGCTAGCTCTGTTCAGTAGACCTGCTAGCTCTGTTCACTAGGCCTGCTAGCTCTGTTCACTAGACCTGCTAGCTCTGTTCAATAGACCTGCTAGCTCTGTTCACTAGGCCTGCTAGCTCTGTTAAATAGACCTGCTAGCTCTGTTCACTAGGCCTGCTAGCTCTTTTCAGTAGGCGTTAGGCCTGCTAGCTCTGTTCATTGGCCTTCTAGTTCTGTTCACTAGGCCTGCTAACTCTGTTCACTAGGCCTGCTAGCTCAGTTCAGTAGACCTGCTTGCTCAGTTCAGTAGACCTGCTAGCTCTGTTCACTACGCCTGCTAGCTCTGTTCAATAGGTCTTAGGCCTGCTAGCTCTGTTAGGTAGACCTGCTAGCTCTGTTCAGTAGACCTGCTATCTCAGTTCACTAGGCTTGCTAGCTCTGTTCACTAGGCCTTAGGCCTGGTAGCTCTGTTCAGTAGGCCTTAGGCCTGCTAGCTCTGTTCAGTAGCCAACTCCTTGCGTTGATGCTCGTCCATGTCAAACAGTTGCAGAACTATGGTCCCCAGCAATATTCCTTAATTTAGCTAGTACTGCCTCCTACTGCCCCTTCCAAACCTCCTCAGTGACATCCCAGTATTGTGTCATCAGTGACATCCCAGTATTGTGTCATCAGTGACATCCCAGTATTGTGTCATCAGTGACATTCCAGTATTGTGTCATCAGTGACATCCCAGTATTGTGTCATCAGTGACATCCCAGAATTGTGTCATCAGTGACATCCCAGTATTGTGTCATCGGTGACATCCCAGAATTATGTCATCAGTGACATTCCAGTATTGTGTCATCAGTGACATCCCAGTATTGTGTCATCAGTGACATCCCAGCATTGTGCCATCAGTGACATCCCAGTATTGTGTCATCAGTGACATTCCAGTATTGTGTCATCATTGACATCCCAGTATTGTGTCATCAGTGACATCCCAGCATTGTGCCATCAGTGACATCCCAGTATTGTGTCATCAGTGACATCCCAGTATTGTGTCATCGGTGACATCCCAGTATTGTGTCATCGGTGTAATCACAGCACCGTATTATCATTCCAATCTGGACTTCCGATTAATTAAGACGGGATTATTGTCTCAAGGGGTTTTCTGGGAGTTCATTGATTAAGTCTTTTAAAGGGGATGTGGTGGGGGTTGGTGGTGTGAGCAACGACAGGCGAAACTAGGAATGAGAGGAGGGGGGGGGGACCGTGTGGAGGGGGTGTTATGCAAAAAGTTAGCTGACGTCACAACACACAAGGGGTATAAATTATATATTTTTTTGGATTTGGGGGAAATGGGCCCGAGACAAAAGTATGGGTTTTATTACGACTTTGCGAGGGATCCCAGTCGTTCTCCTAATACATAATGCAAAGTATGAAAAAAAAGAGGGGGTGGATCAGTATAATGATTTATTTTGCAAATATTTGTGTGATTTTTTTTAAATTGCTTTTCATACAAATTATTTTTATTCGGAGGATCAACCAAATGGAGAAAAAGAACAGATTGTTGAACAAAAGATGGGGGGGGGGGGGTGTGGAGGGGGGGAGCGGGGTGATTGAGAGTGTGGGAATGGCGCCTAAACGGTTAATGAGTTTAAAATAAATATGAGTGGGGACAACCCATTTCAAAAGCTGAAACCTCATTTTGGGAGCAAGGGGCGTACACATGAAATGGGGACACGCCCATTAAAGGGCGCCACACACATTAAATGGCGCCCCATACATTGAAGGGGCGGCACACACATGGCATAGTCGTGCATATTAGAGATTATCTCCCCCTGGCTCTTTTACGAGACTTTGACAATGAGAAACTTGAACTTTTGTATGTGCTATGAAGTATACCTGCAACAGGTCCCTGGCAGAACACAGCTGCAACAGGTCCCTGGCAGAACACAGCTGCAACAGATCCCTGGCAGAACACAGCTGCAACAGATCCCTGGCAGAACACAGCTGCAACAGATCCCTGGCAGAACACAGCTGAAACAGGTCCCTGGCAGAACACAGCTGCAATAGGTCCCTGGCAGAACACATCTGCAACATAGATGCCCATGGCTTGACAGGAGCAAGAGCTCTCATTGGTAGCACATAGCTATAACATGGCTGGATTGACATGAGCAAGAATCTCTTATTGGCAACACATAGCTATAACATTAAATGGCTTGACATGAGCAACATCTCTCATTGGCAGCTCATAGCTATAACATAAATAGCTTGACAGGAGCAAGATCTCTCATTGGTAACACATAGCTGTAACATGTATGGCTTGACAGGGGCAAGATCTCTCATTGTGCGTAAGACTAACACTGTCATCGAACCTGGAGAGGTGGGGTCGGACATTCTGTACAAAGTTCCTTTTGTAAAATACACATTAAAAACACGATAAACCCTTTATTTTGTCCACAATTTTGAGATTAAAATAATATGATTTAAGATAAGATAAGATTCTGTATTGCTCCAAATAAATGGTAATGTCAATAGATTACACTGTACATATTCATTTTTAGCACATAAATAAATACATATTATTTTTGATCAGGACAACATTTTACAGTTATAACAATTCAAACACAAGACATAAAAGTATTTCTCTAGCGTAGAAATCAGCCATCAATAAACTCCTCTTAGTGACAATAAGGACTTAAATATTAGTGGTCATTTAAATTTGGCAACCGCTTATGATTTACGTTTGAACTCGTAAAATGCTTCAGAAAACGGATTTGATGACAATCTCTGATGGATTGATGCTGGTCAGTTTGTGTGTTTTGGCCTCTCTCTCCCACTTGGAATAACAGTTTTGATTTGACAGTACGGAGCAGTCCGGTTATATTGCCAGGCACAACGAGTCAAAGGGCGCCCCCGAGCCCCCAACTTTTTTTTTTTTTTTTTTGACTGCAACGTTTGTTGACCAGTTGCTCGTGAATTCACCGCCTTTTGTTGACATGGTCAAGATAGTTTCTGGCCCAGTCTCCGACAGGTTGTGGACAGTGGGTCTCTCTCGCTAGCCAATCTTTGACCAGCGACAAAGAGGAATATCAGGTGTAGCAAGCCAAGTTTTTCCAACACAAAATTCATAAACACATTCTTTTGTCGGAAACGTTTGAAAATATTTTTTAAAAGAAAAAAATTGTGTGGACTGCAGGCGAGGCCATGTGATGTTTGACCATCCCCACGGGGGGCCTATAAAAGCCAGCTACAAACACACACATGCTAGAAAGTTCCTGATTTCAAACATGCGAACATTTTATCGTTGAAAAGTATTCTTGAGATGTGAACATGCGAGCCTTATAGAACATACACGCTACAACATTGTTTAAACCTAAATTACACCGATAGAAATTACCACAACGATCAAACTGCTTGTGTTAGAGATTTGTGGTCATTTTGTCGAAATTTCAAACAACTACAAAATACACTGGCCAATGAGATGATTGAATTGAGCAGATATCGTGTGCTGAGTTTGACACTGTCTTTGGCGCTGTGCTCCGTCACGTCCGCCCAGAGGACGGCGCGAGACATGATTCTAGAAAACATGGACAAGGGCATCAGAGTCAGCGAAGACGTCGTCACTGAAGATGTGGTCACCAGTGGTGGTAAGGATGAGGATAGCAGTAGCAGCAGCGGCGGTGGCATGTGGATAGCCGGGAACACAAATTGTTCTTGTACGAGGGAGCTAACGGCCCTGAAGCGAGATTTAAGAGAGGAGGTGAGTACACCGTACTATTAAGTCTCACAAAGAGATGTCTGCTTGTTATTAAATATTGTTAGTTTCAAAATTGTACGTTTTTAATATTTTTATTTTTGTTTTACTGTGATTATTAATTAACAAACTTATTTATCGCTTTACAAGTCACGCAGCTAGTTCATCTGGCATATTTAGCGTTATTCTAAGTTCTAATATTCTAATACAGTGTTTCCCAAAAGTTCGACCTCTGTGTATCCCTGTCTGTAATTTTTGTAACACTGACTACCCCTCGTTAAAAAGCAACAATTTGCTTATACTTTAATAACAATAAAAAAAACTATTTATTATTTACTATGCAACGTTTACCCCCACCAAACTCTTCCCTCACCCCCATGGGATATATTCCCTTGAATTTTAATGTAATTTTTATTTTATTTCTATTTTTTAGTTTCGGTAGTCAAATACACGTGTTTTTTACCTTGAAATTGTTGCTAAAATAATTAAATAGCGCTTTAAGAAATCCTTTACCCCCCCACCCCCTTAGATCCTCCATCCTGTACCACCACCTTCAGAAATCTGAGAAAATCGTTATCTCTTCGAGTAATCCTCTATCCCCTAGTAGCTGTAATCTACCCGCTAGCCACAGAACTCCTCTACCCCCTAGCCACAGAAATCCACTACCCCTAGCCACAGAACTCCTCTACTCCCTAGCCACAGAAATCCACTACCCCTAGCCACAGAACTCCTCTACCCCCTAGCCACAGAAATCCTCTACCCCTAGCCACAGAACTCCTCTACCCCCTAGCCACAGAAATCCTCTACCCCCTAGCCACAGATATCCTCTACCCTTTCGTTTTATCCTTTACCAACCTCTCCCCATATATCATTTATCCCTCCTCTATAAGTCTTTTACTCACCACCAACTACCTTATAAATTCTCTACTCCCCATCTCCTACACCCCATAGTTCGTTTACTCCTTATCCCCCCCCCCTCAAACCATATAACCTTTACCCCTGAACAATTCAGACCACAAAGGTTTAGACTCTTTCCAGAGTTACCCGACCTGCTCTCCATCATCAAAAATAAATACGTCACTAATGCCCTGAGCAGCCGAATCGTCCTGTGTCTGCTCACGCAGTGCTCACACCCGGTCTGGGACTTAATCCTTTGGCAAATATCGTGTGATCTTGCGAGAAATGGTGGGCCGGACTCTGTGTGTGTTTGGGGGGGGGGGGTTTGAGGGTTGAGATGAAGCCTCGAGACCTAGTAGCAACACTTTTATCTCCAGCTCCAACCCCCGTCTATGGCTATTACAGGGGCAGAACCCCGTCTATGGCTATTACAGGGGCGGAACCCCGTCTATGGCTATTACAGGGGCGGAACCCCGTCTATGGCCATTACAGGGGCGGAACCCCGTATATGGCTCTTACAGGGGCAGAACCCCGTCTATGGCTATTACAGGGGCATAACCCCGTCTATGGCTATTACAGGGGCGGAACCCCGTCTATGGCTATTACAGGGGCGGAACTCCGTCTATGGCCATTACATGGGAAGATCCCCGTCTATGGCTATTACATGGTAAGATCCCGTCTATGGCTATTACATGGTAAGATCCCCGTCTATGGCTATTACATGGTAAGATCCCCGTCTATGGCTATTACATGGTAAGATCCCAGTCTTTGGCTATTACATGGGAAGATCCCGTCTATGGCTATTACATGGTAAGATCCCCGTCTATGGCTATTACATGGTAAGATCCCCGTCTATGGCTATTACATGGTAAGATCCCAGTCTTTGGCTATTACATGGGAAGATTCCCGTCTATGGCTATTACATGGGAAGATCCCCGTCTATGGCCATTACATTTTAAATCCCTGTCTATGGCAATTACATGGGAAGATCCCCGTCTATGGCTATTACATGGGAAGATCCCCGTCTATGGCCATTACATGGTAATATCCCCGTCTATGGCCATTACATGGGAAGATCCCCGTCTATGGCTTTTACATAGTAAGATCCCCGTCTATGGCCATTACATGGTAAGATACCCGTCTATGGCCATTTCATGGGAAGATCCCCGTCTTTGGCTATTACATGGGAAGATCCCCGTCTATGGCCATTACATGGGATGATCCCCGTCTATGACAATTACATGGGATGATCCCCGTTTATGTCAATTTTAGGGGCAGAACCCGGTCTTTTCCATCACGGGGGCAGAAACTGAATCTTACATTGCGGTTTATTTTGACCAGAGTCAGTAAGGGCGGAGAATTTGAAAAAGGGCGGAGATTGTCCAAAAAGGGCGGGAAATGTGAATGGGGGCGGAGAGTCTGAAACAGGTCAGAGAACTTGGGGGAAAGGGCAGATAATGTTTAACACGGCAGAGAGGGCCAAAAAAAGGGCAGATAATTTCAAAAGGGGATTTGAATGCAAATAAGGGCAGACAATGTTCATAAAACGAGATCATGACATAATTAGGTTGAATATTTTTTTTAAGCACGCCAATGAGGGAAGACTCTCAAGACATACGGAGATTTTGTTTTATCGAGGAAAAAATAAAATAAAAAGTGGATAATCCGTAAACTCAAATTACTGCAGGCACCACATATATTTTTTTTTAGAAAATAACACTGGGTCTTGTATTACTCACTGTCTCCTGCTCATCCGTTTGAGAATCTTTGATCTTTTCTTTTTTCCCAGGGCCAACTATGGGCTAGTGGTACCTGCACGTGACCCATAGTAGACGCCACCAACCTCCTTTTTTTCATTACCCCCCCCCCCCACAAGCGATAATTATGCTTAACTCGGTAACAATATGATATTCTTTAAAACAACAACAACAACAGCAACAACAGCAAAAACAACATCGCTCCACTCTTTTCATCAGATCAACCAGAGGCTGGCCCTGAGGGCGGCGCTAGACACGTACGTCACCGAACTGTATGAGCTGAGAACCCTCGTGGCATCCAACTCCAGCAGCAAGTTATCACAAGGTCAAGGTGAGTCATTACATCAATACATTTTTTGTCCCCCCCCCCCCCCACCGCACATTTGAGAAATCCTTAGTTCTGACCCCCGCCCCACACGAACCTTCATCCCCAACGACTGCGCCCCTTTTAGGCAGTTGAACACAACCCTCATGGGTGTTAAGACTCACCCTACACGCACTTCAAGAAGTGGACGCTTTCAACATATTGATTTTTTTCCGGGAAAGCGAGCTCTTCCTTCAACCACCCTAACCCATTATGGTCATCGTCAATAAAAATAAGAGGTTTGATGCATTTCTTTAGCTAAGGGGCGCAAAATGGTAACATGTTGACATTCGATATCCGTAACAACTCACGTGATCTGAGTAGATCATCTTATATTTCTAGAGCCGTGCCCCCCTCCCCTATCTTGGTACTCTTCTTCGATACCCATATAAATAGATGCAAACCCTTCCATTAAATGGGCCATTCTCAATACCTTTCACAAATTGCTTAAACACCTGTAATGACATCACACGTCTCCCAGTGCCTAGGCAGTTATAGGTAAATCCTCTGTCTCTCCATCTCCCAATGACTAGGCAGCTATAGGTAAATCCTCTGTCTCTCCATCTCCCAATGACTAGGCAGCTATAGGTAAATCCTCTGTCTCTCCATCTCCCAATGACTAGGCAGCTATAGGTAAATCCTCTGTCTCTCCATCTCCCAATGACCAGGCAGCTATAGGTAAATCCTCTGTCTCTCCATCTCCCAATGACCAGGCAGATATAGGTAAATCCTCTGTCTCTCCATCTCCCAATGACTAGGCAGATATAGTGAAAATCCTCTGTCTCTCCATCTCCCAATGACCAGGCAGCTATAGGTAAATCCTCTGTCTCTCCATCTCCCAATGACCAGGCAGCTATAGGTAAATCCTCTGTCTCTCCATCTCCCAATGACCAGGCAGCTATAGGTAAATCCTCTGTCTCTCCATCTCCCAATGCCCTGACAGCTATAGTGAAATCATCTGTCTCCCCGTCTCCCAATGCCCTGACAGCTATAGTGAAAATCCTCTGTCTCCCCATCTCCCCCAGTGCTCAAACAGCTACAGTGACATCATATGTCTCCCCATCTCCCAATGCTCAAACAGCTACAGTGACATCATCTGTCTCCCCATCTCCCAATGCTCAAACAGCTACAGGGACATCATCTGTCTCCCCATCTCCCAATGCTCAAACAGCTACAGTGACATCATCTGTCTCCCCATCTCCCCCAGTGCTCAAACAGCTCCAGTGACATCATCTGTCTCCCCATCTCCCCCAGTGCTCAAACAGCTATAGTGACATCATCTGTCTCCCCATCTCCCCCAGTGCTCAAACAGCTATAGTGACATCATCTGTCTCCCCATCTCACCCAGTGCTCAAAAAGCTATAGTGACATCATCTGTCTCCCCATCTCCCAATGCTGAAGCAGCTACAGTGACATCCTCTGTCTCCCCATCTCCCCCAGTGCTCAAACAGCTACAGTGACATCATCTGTCTTCCCATCTCCCAAGGCTGAAGCAGCTACAGTGACATCCTCTGTCTCCCCATCTCCCCCAGTGCTCAAACAGCTACAGTGACATCATCTGTCTCCCCATCTCCCAAGGCTGAAGCAGCTACAGTGACATCCTCTGTCTCCCCATCTCCCAATGCTCAAGCAGCTACAGTGACATCATCTGTCTCCCCATCTCCCTATGCCCAGGCAGCTATAGTGAAATCATCTGACTCCCCATCTCCCATTGCTCAAACAGCTGTAATGATATAATCTGTCTCCCATTTCCCCATGTTTCAGCTCCCAATGCCCAGGCAGCCATGGCGAAACCATCTGTGGCCTTCTCATCTAAGCTGAGCTACAACCGAGAGCTGAAACCCTTGGACACCGTCATCTTCGACACAATCCTCACCAACAACGGCAACGCCTACGACCCCGAGACCGGAAAGTTTACGGCACCCACTTCCGGAACGTATCTGTTCCATGCCACCATCTTGTCCGGGTACAATACAAAGGTAGGAAATGTCTGAGACTAGGCTGTTTTTAAAACTGGGATTCATGGACTCGGGAAAGCAGGGGGTTCTAAATCATAGCGCTAAGTGATAACCCTAACTAATGTTCCAAATGATAGCCGTAGGTGTTCTCAACCTTAAGTACACTGACATCACAGACCTATAGGTGTGCTCACGCCCGGGGTATTCAGAGGTGTCTTCCATCGCGCTTACAAAAAGTCTGAGAACTGACTTCACTGATTTCAATTTTGTCCGGAGCTTTTGACATAATCTAAATGACGAGAACCTCGCATAGTTGAAGTCATTTATAAATTGTACTTTAGATCTCAAAAAGTGAAGGGGCGTGATCTATCAAACCGTAAGACCTCTTGTTCAGCCGGACGGATGTCGTCGAATCTGAATACTCTCCAAAAAAATAAAAAAGGCCGAAATCTTTTTGATCAATAGATGAGTTGTGACGGTGGTAACAGGAACCAGGTCACGTTTTTTTTTTTTTTTAAATCTTAAATCTTGTGAATCCACGTGGACGAGGCATGGAAAGAAACATCTTGAGACTTGACTATCAAAACAGATCCCAAAAAACCCAAACAAGAGCAACACAACAGCCGAGAAACATTGTTTATTTCACCATGCCATGGCCATCTTTGGATTTCTATACTATTTATAGTTCTGTATTGTGTCGTTGTTTTCTGTATTGTTTCGTTGTGTTCTGTATTGTGTCGTTGTGTTCTGTATTGTGTCGTTGTTTTCTGTATTGTTTCGTTGTGTTCTGTATTGTGTCGTTGTTTTCTGTATTGTGTCGTTGTTTTCTGTATTGTTTCGTTGTGTTCTGTATTGTTTCGTTGTTTTCTGTATTGTGTCGTTGTTTTCTGTATTGTGTCGTTGTTTTCTGTATTGTTTCGTTGTTTTCTGTATTGTTTCGTTGTGTTCTGTATTGTGTCGTTGTTTTCTTTATTGTTTCGTTGTGTTCTGTATTGTTTCGTTGTTTTCTGTATTGTTTCGTTGTTTTCTGTATTGTGTCGTTGTTTTCTGTATTGTTTCGTTGTTTTCTGTATTGTGTCGTTGTTTTCTGTATTGTTTCGTTGTTTTCTTTATTGTTTCGTTGTTTTCTGTATTGTTTAAAAAAAAAAAATTTAAATTTTTTTCCCCACCGATAATATTAAAAAAAAAAAAATAGGAAAGCCAGAAAACATTCGTTATTTCGTAGCGTTCCTTTTTTTCCCCCCAGGTTTTCCTATATACTTTGGTTTATTCATTTCCTTTTTGCTTTTCTGCCAATGCGGTCTCTCTTATTATGATAAGTGTAATTATTATTTCTGATCGCGTAATAGAAAAAGAAGGAAAGGTTCACTTTAAATTTTTTTTTTCTCTGTAAAATATTAGTCTTGAAATAACATGGCAGCTTATTTAGTAGGCTTATTATTAGTAGTAGTAGTAGTAGTATTAGTAGTAGTAGTAGTAGTAGTAGTAGTAGTAGTTTCATATGTCGCGGTGTTCTCTCCACGCTGTACATACAATTTAACAAACATAATCATGAACTTAAAAATTAACATACATTAATTAAATAAAACAAAACAAAGGTATATTCACTCTATTCATTCCATAACTATTTACATGACAAGCCATGAACGGCACCCAGCAGCATCGTTTGTCGGTCAGAAAAAAAAAAGGGGGGGGGGGGATCAGTCAGGATAATAGAGTTTAAAGAGATGCGTTTTGAGTCCAGTTTTGAAGGCTGTGATGGTTGGTACATTGCTGATGTGTGGTTGGTGTGATTACGTTGCCGGACAATTCAGCACATTGTCGAACAGTTCTCATTTTATGGTCACCTCGCATGTGCCATGGAGAGAGAGGGTGGGGCAGGGAGTCATTGCTTCCCTGGAAGACATGTTAAATTGGTTTAACTTTCGCGAGTATTAGATAATTCTTTATTTTAACCCCTGTTAATGTTGCTTAGTTTAATTACGCAAGTATCATATATATATATAATGAACCCAAATTGAGACATTAAAATCAAAACCAAGAATTCTAAAAATAAAATTTACTTTTTTCCTAAAAGGTTGAGACCGCCATCATCGTCAACGACAAGGAAGTGGCTCGCATTTATTCCGGGGCCCACGACGCGCACGGAAGCGGAAGCAACGCTGCAGTTGTGGACCTGCGCAGTGGGGACAATGTCTGGGTGCGCCTTCTGTACCAAGGCGGGAACCACGTCCACGGCTACTACAGCACTTTTTCAGGGGCGTTGCTGAAGCCGTCGGACACGTAAATCAAGCGCCCGTCAAGGCTAAAGAGTGTGTGCTGGCAAAATGGGATTTTAGTTACTCTTTATCGATTTTGTAATGTTCATTTCATCTTTTAAAAAACGGTTTAGCGCACCTCGCTCTACCGTACCCTGCTCTACCGTACCCCGCTCTACCGTACCCCGCTATTACACGAGTTTCAGTATAACACGGTTTTTTGCCATGGCTCATGAAATTTCGTTTATTCACTCACACATGAATCTTTTCTTGTTAGAAAGCTTTTTTGAAACAATACTACATTTTAACAAATCCACTTAAAGCAGCCCGACTTAAGTTTAATTTAGACTTTAAACAAGTCTAAATTAAACTAGCCCGAACTTAAACTATTCAAAACGTAAACTATGCCAACTTAAACTAGTCCAACTTAAACTAGTCCAATTTAAACTAGTCCAACTTAAACTAGCCCGAAACTTAAACTATTCAAACCGTATATCATGCCAACTTAAACTACCCAACTACTCACTCACTAGCCACAAGAAATATAAAACTCCGGTTGTTGTTTTTTAAAACAAGATGAAATCCCCGATGGAAACCTTTAAAACCAAAGCTCATCACATGGAATACTGTAAAACCCCGGCTGTAAAACGCTCCGATGTTCCTGGCCCCCAATTCAAGCATCAATTTGGGGGTTCCAAGCCGCTGCAGTTCACTGTATAAACATTTTCAACGGATTTAATTTTTACTGTCAGTGTTTTAAACAAAAAAAAACTATCCTGATTTAAGTGTACAGAAATACGAGTTAACAAGGTTTTAGCTTATATAAGCAGTAAAGTCACTCCCCCCCCCCCCCCACCACTTTTCCTCCCTTTTTTCTCCCTCATCCGGCCTTAAGTTCTCGAGCGTTTAAAACAAACAAGAACTTTGTACATATTGGCCAGTTTTTTTTAAGGTGGTCAGTCCTGCTTCTGATGACAAGGGAGGGCACTGGTGATACACGTTCGGCACATAATGGCCCGCATGCCAGCTGGGATCGCTAAATCAAATTTGGCATGAGATACAGTGGATATGTCTAATTCAACTAATATTCTTTACTTAAAGATTATATTTTAACACTAATGTTTAAAAAAATAAACAAAGGCCTTAACTGACATTCTTTTCATTTGTGTAGTGTGTTTTTTAAACTTCATATCCTAGCAGTAACGGATACAGAAAAATACGGTATCTCAAAAACTATGACGGAGACGGTTACCGGAAATTTGATCGAAAGCAATTTCGTCGACAGAAAATTGATCGACGGAAATTTGATCGAACGGAAATTTGGTCGAATCTTTTTTTTCAGTTCACACGTTAAAATTTTCGTCAAATTCATTTTTGAACGCACTATACTATACGTTAAAACAAAATAATGCGTTCAAAAAGAAACTTGATGCAAAATTTTAACGTGTAAACTAAAAAAAAAGATTCGACCAAAACCCATGAATTTAAAATTGTACCCAAAAAAAAAAGGAAATAAACCATCCTTAATATTTGTAATTGACGATCAGGGGAAACTAACAGTGTCGGGGGCGACATACCTTCGTGTATTAGCGCCCTGTCCCATCAGAATACAAGCTAAGGTGATAGAGAACTAAAACACATGAAAACAACTGAAAGATTATTTTTAATATCAAGACGAAATTTTACAGTTCATACATTTACAAACTTACCAAGAAATGGAATACACACAAAAAGTGGGAGACTAGTCATCAAGATAAAGAAATAATACCACTCAGGCTATTGCCAGCGTGTCACAAAATCTGGTCATAAAAAAAAAATGATTCCACACACCTATTGCCAGCGTGTCACAAAATCTGGTCATAAAAAAAAAATGATTCCACACACCTATTGCCAGCGTGTCACAGAAACTGGTCATTAAAAAAAATGATTCCACACACCTATTGCCAGCGTATCACAAAATCTGGTCATTAAAAAAAATGATTCCACACACCTATTGCCAGCGTGTCACAAAATATGGTCATAAAAAAAAATGATTCCACACACCTATTGCCAGCTTGTCACAAAATCTGGTCATTAAAATAAAATGATTTCACACACCTATTGCCAGCTTGTCACAAAATCTGGTCATTAAAAAAAAATGATTCCACACACCTATTGCCAGCTTGTCACAAAATCTGATCCCTTCAATGATATTACAACGTTGGTTTTTTTTGTTTTTTTTTTGGCCAGCTCACCACTAATTGTTGTAAGGATTGTGTTGTTTGTCACACGAAAAGGCGTACTACAATCATGAATGATTGTGAAATAAAAACATATTGTCATTTTAAAAAAATCCTCGTGTATTTTCCATGCCTTGTGTTTCCATGTTTTATATGTTCTTTGTTCATTGGTCCTGGCCTGCTGTGACATAGTTAGAATGCTCTATGAGAAGTTAAGCTCGGGCGGTTAAAACAAGCAGACTGTCTAACAGAGTTGAAAGAGTTTAACACACACCCACAAAATTAGAATTCTAATAAAGTTCAGTTGATACAGGTCGAAGTGTTGGCTAATGCGAAGAGATATCACCATGACGTCATTTGGGAGTTTTGTCCCTGGTACCGAGAGAGTCAAAACCCTGGTTCCGATAGGGTCAAAACCCTGGTTAGGTATAAGTTTAGGGTTCAGGTTATGTTTAGGGATAGATTTAGGGTTCAGGTTAGGTTTAGGGATAAATTTAGGACATAAGTTCGCGGGTCGTGGTAACCAAGATGGCGGCCATGGTAAAAAAAAAACGCGGTGATATCTCTTCACATTTACCAAACTGTTTGTTTCAATAAGGCTACACGCGTGTGGGAATCCCAGGTCAGATCATGAAAAATACAAAATTCTGAATCTATATTCTTATTTTATCAACAATAATATCGAATTGCTCAAACGCAGACCTTGCCATTAAATACATCAGTTGGTTATGCTTTGCTTCCTGTACCAGAACTGTTTACTATTACGATTTTGGCGTACAGTGTACGATTTTGAGGTGTGTACATTATATATACAGTATGTTTATTATTTTTACTATTAAGGTAATGTGTTGAACTATTTTGTGATAATATTGTACGATTTTAACAGTTGGATGGTAAACAGATCTGCTGTACAGAACCAGTACTACGCTGCTCACCAGATGGTCTGCTTTGTTTCAATCGGGCAACACGCGTTTGGGAATCCCAGGCCAGGTCATGAAAGTATAAAATTCTGAATAAACATTTTTAGGTCGTCAACAGTAGTATCAAATTGGTCAGGTCTCAGACGGCGATCTATCAATACGTCAGTGCGTTACGATGTACTTCCGGTCAAGAACCAAATCTACGCTACAAAGCGACAGTCTGATGAATATTTATATATTAATAAATAAACTAAAAAAAAAAAATTATCTGGAAACTTGGCTGGTGAGCATCTTCTAGGCTATATACCCGGCAGTCTTATGAATATTTTTTTTTTTAATATTAATAAATAAACTTTAAAAATTTCTCTGGGAACTTGGCTGGTGAGCATCTTCTAGGCTACATACCCGGCAGTCTGATGAATATTTTTTAAAAAATATTAATAAACTAGCGAGAACCCGGCATGCGTTGCATGCCACTCAATGAAAAAAGTGTTTGTGTTTTAATTTAGTTTTAAAGTAATTTTTAAATAGAAAATATTTATTGTTTTTTTCCGTACACAAATAAATTAGAAGTTTTTTCAACGCGTGAGCAAGCAACAGATAGCTGTCCACGTGAGAAGCGTGTATTTTCAAAATTTAGTCCACACACTTGTAGCGATTTATCCACCCACGCAGTAGCTCTGTTTTAAATTATATTTAGATAGCTCAAATATTAATTATTTTTAAAATAAGGCCCCCGGCCCCAAACGTAAAATTTTAAAATGGTTGTACTTATGTCACACACACACTGAAATGTCGTTTGTATTTGATTGATTTCTAGCCACCCATGCAATAGCACTGATTGAAATTATATTTGTAAAGCTCATATAAGAAAAAAATTATTTGGGGCTCCGGCCCGAAAAGGAATATTTCAAAATGGATCAGCTAATTCAGAAACCATTGGTGCGCACAACAACTTACCAAAGTTTTATCGCAATCGGATGAATGGTATAGGAACGCATACGAAAATTATATTTAGCTCATAAAAGGGGGAAAAAATAATTTAGGTCCCCGGTCCCAAAACGGAATATTGTAAAATGTGTGTAATAATTCAGAAACATTTGCATTTTTTTTACAATTCACACAATTTTCATCACTTTGGACTGATGGTATAGAAGCACATACGGGTTATACTTATATATGTATAGATATAGTTTACCGAATTAAGATAACTTTTTTGCAATTATTCAAGGATAATCTGTCTGACTGTCTGACTGTCTCTCTCTCTGTCTGTCTCTCTGTCATTCTGTCTGTCTCATTATCTGTCTGTCTCTCTGTCTGTCTCTCTGTCTCTGCCTGTCTCTATGTCTCTCTGTCTGTCTCTCTGTCACTCTCTCTGTCTCTCTGTCTATCTCTCTGTCTGTCTCTCTGTTTCTCTGCCGGTCTATATGTCTCTCTGTCTGTCTGTCTCTATGTTTTTCTCTCAAGCTGTCTCTCAGTCTGTCTCAATGTCAGTCTCTGTCTCTCTGTCTATCTCTCTGTCATTATGTCTGTCTCTCTGTCTATCTCTCTCTATGTCTGTCTCTCTGTCTATCTCTCTCTCTGTCTGTCTCTCTGTCTGTCTCTCTGTCTGTCTCTCTGTCTACATCTCTGTCTGTCTGTTTGTCTCTCTGACTGTTTCTCTTTCTGTCTCTCTGTCTGTCTCTCTGTCTGTCTCTCTGTCTGTCTCTCTGTCTGTCTCTCTGTCTACATCTCTGTCTGTCTGTTTGTCTCTCTGACTGTTTCTCTTTCTGTCTCTCCTGTCTCTTTGTCTGTCTGACTGCCTGTCTGTTTGTCTGTCTGTCATTTTATCTATTATCTATCTATCTACCTATCTATCTATCATCTACCTATCTACCTATTTACCATCTACATGCCTGCCTGCCTACCTACCTACCTGCCCACCTATTCATCACAAAATCGTTTAATACATTATTTTAATAGTAAAAAAACCACTCAGTATATATAATGTATACACATCAAAAACGTACATTGTACGCTAAAATCGTAAGAGTAAACAGGTCTGTATCTATCTACCCATCTATCTATCTATCTACCTATCTCCCTACCTACCTACATATCTATCTACCTACCAACCTACCTGCCTACCTACCTTTCTACCTACCTATATATCCATCCATCCATTCATCCTCTCACCCATCCATCCATCCGTCTAGCTATCTTTTATCTACATCTCTATCTATCTATCATCTATCTGTGTGTTTGTCTGCCTGTCTGTCTGTCTTTCTATCTGTCTATCTAATAAAATCTCTATTTTTTAAATTAAAATTTCACTTGTGTAAAGTGATTGGGTTTTGATATCCCTGGGGATAATTATGAAAATATTTTTATGTTTTGTTAAAGTCATTGATTTTCTTAATTGGTTAACATATGTTCATATGTAAAATGAGAATATAGCTTCTTTTTTATATTACAACTGAAATGTCATTGGGTTGAAAGGTATTGTCATTTAAGTAAAAATGCATGAACTCAATTTCCTACCATCGATATAAATGTATCGAAGAAGGTTAATTATTGATCAAATTTATTCTGAGGCTTATCTTGTGCTGCACTGGGCAAAATGACTGTATAGTGTATAGTGGGCTACATAGAGTTTTTAAAAAATAAATAAATCATCCACTGGATTGTAGCCCCCTTACTTACGCAGAAGATTTTTTTTCAATTTAATATGCTTATTTCTTAACTAGATCAGTGATAAGTGCATTAAAAATGATATTTGGCTATTTAGTTTTGCTACACCAATTTATTTAAAAGGCATATTCTTATTAAATTTATTTTTAAATGTAGAGTTTTTACTACTTTATTAATTTCATAAAAGTTTATTTTTGTAATGAATAAAAAGTGCAAACTTATTAAATGTAAAAAATACAAAGTTAAATTAGTATTTAAGTTTAGCAATTTAAAAAGCAATCAATGCTATTTATTAATTTTACTTATAAGAAGGGGAATGTACATCATCAGTTTTGTCACGCTCTTTTATTAAATCAGATAACTTTTAGCTTTGGCTAAATAGGCAATTCGCACTATGACGTCATTTGCTTGATTATTTAGAACTAATTAATTTTAATTTTATTTCGCCTTATTGACAACGCGCTAAAAACGCACTAACAACAACTGATGTTTAGGTTTTCCCGATAAATGTGATTACTGTGTATTTCTTTGATCATATTTTTTCTATTTAATTTTTTTTCATAACTTTTAAACGCATATAAAATGCTTAAGATAGTTCCTTAGTTGTTTCTTTATATGTATTTGTAATTTATAATAATAATACTTAAACTTTTGCTAAAATAAAAGCGGAAATATAATATTTTTGCGCATGTAAATTTATTCGATTTCCGTAAAATAATAGAAAATAACTATGTTTGTTTTTAAGAGTCCGAACGTATCAAAATATTTTCGGCTCTTTGGCGTTATGTCCCTATAGCTCATTCTTATATATATATATATATATATATATATATATATATATATATATATATATATATATATATTATATATATATATATATATATATATATATATATAAAGATCTTTTCTAGCTTTACCTCTAAAATTTAAAATAATCTCGTATGCCTTTTATTTGGATTGGCTAATGCTAAGAGATCGGGCCATGACGTCATTTGCGTGTTTTGTGTTAAGTTGCTGTTTTATTATTATGTTGCTGATGACTTTAGGCTTTAGGGTTCAGGTCAGGTTTAGTGATAGATCTAGGATTCAGGTTAGATTTAGGGATAGACTTAGGGTTCAGGTGAGGTTTAGGGATATATTTAGGTTTCAGGTTATGTTTAGGGATAGATTTAGGGTTCAGGTTAGGTTTAGGGATAGATTTAGGGTTCATGTTAGGTTTAGGGATAGATTTAAGGTTCAGGTTAGGTTTAGGGATAGATTTAGGGTTCAGGTTAGGTTTAGAGATAGATTTAATGTTCAGGTTAGGTTTAGGGATAGATGTAGGGTTCATGTTAGATTTAGGGATACATTTAGGGTTCGGGTTAGCTTTAGGGATACATTTAGGAAATATTTCCATCATTTTTCAACGTTTTATTCTTAATTTTACGGGTCGTGTCAACCAAGATGGAAGCCATGGTTTTAAAAAAACGCGGCCCGATCTCTTCGCATTTTCCTTTGGATTTGACTTAAACAGTTGAAATCACTCAAACATTTCGTCTTATTAAGATAGCGAAATCCCATGCTGTTCCCTCCACTGTTTTTATCCGTGTTCCTTCATCTGTTCACTGTTATTGAATTCCGTGTGCAGTTCTTAAGTGCAAAAAAAAATTCATCTCTCCGCTTTCCTTTTCCTGAGCAGTAGTTTGCTTTAAAGCTCATGGTCGGTGGGCAGAAAATGCAGTCAGGTGATGGGAGGAGGTTGTCCACTGACCCTATTGTGGGGAGGGGGGGGTAATCTTTTTTTCAGCAGGAGAGACAAGCGTTTTGTTGACCAACTGGCTGTGAAGCTTGTCACCTCTAATCCCAAGTGATTCGACTTGTCGGTGACGCGACACGCTAGGGGGCCGGGCCGTTATTAAGTCTCCACTGCAATTTGTAACACACGTCCACTGGCGCTGTGGTATCGATACTTATTAATTAACCCATCACCTCTGTTCAAGTGAATTAGTAATTCCTTTTTTTTTTTCTAATGTAACTCTGTACATCGTGTTGCGTATCGTTGAGGATAACTCTTGTAACTGTCAGTGTAATAATACATTGATTGTGAAAAATGGGACACCACCCCTACTAAAAAACAAGTTTCAACGCCTCCAACCCAAAGCCCTTATAACCGTAGCGCATTAACACACCTTTATTTACTCAACAAACGGGAGAGTAAACACTGAAGCATGTCCGCCCAGTTCGATACTTCCAGCAAACGATACCGGCAGTGTATATAAAACGTGAAGGCTTCTGTTTCCCAACTAGTGCAGTTGTTCAATTTAACATACAAACATATAAAAAATATTCGTTATTGTATTTTTAAAATAAAAAAAAAGATATATATATATAACCTTTCGTGATTGACCATTGGATTGGACAACATTCAGAAGGGTTCTAAATATTCATGGAACATCCGGGCTCTATCAAATGTCTTATCGTTTTTCTTACAATTTTGTCTCCCGGAGTCACAGCTGCAAGTGATTTTTTTATCATACAGTTTTTAGCTTGTTACTTTACGCAGAGACAACTGAGCCAAATTGTTGTAAAGCTCTTCGATATAAACTGATTTCATAAGTGAACGGTGTTACTTGAAAATTTAATCCATAAAGAAACTACGTCCATTGCTCAGAAAAAAAAAGGTCAAGGTCGTATTTTAAATCCGATGCGCTGTTGTGGGTATTCCATTTTATATCTATTTTATTATATTTCAATGGATAATGGATATTTTTAACTGAGACTAGAAGTAATGAATTTATTATGAATAAAAAAATTTGCTCGATTTACTTCTCTCTCTTTATTTCTTTTTTTTTTTTTTTTTAAACATTGAGTGTATCATAAAAATCTTTATACTTACACTGAAAAGACACTAAAACGCAATCATAAAAAAAAAGAAAAAGAAAAAGAAGAAGTCATTAGGATATACCGCTGTCGTTGCGTGGCTCGGAAAATTTCGTGGGATTCGTTCGCTTATGATTTTTCTTTTCCTTTGAAAATATGCGAGGCAATAACTATCAAAACATAAGTACTCCAGCAACACAACCGAAAATCCATTGAAACTAAACTATTTTCAGCACTGCAACACTATATGAAATATCCAGTTTAAAAAATAAATAAATAGATCACAAATTTTCCTATCCTTAAAAATATCACAACGTTATGCGCACTACAGATATTTAAAAAAACAAACTTTTGTTACCGCGATACCGTTACTAAAGCTATCCGAGGTACCGCTGAATATAAGTTGTATAGGTTTTTTTTTGTTGCACTTTTTTTTTACTTTTCAAATGTTGAAAAAAATTTCTAGTGATTTTTTTTGTTTTTACATTTTTTGTAATTTTTTTTTTTTTATAAGAATTTGAAAGAATAAAACCATTTTTAAAGGTATGGTTGCGAGTTGAGGTTATTCAGTTGAAGATGATCTTTGGACAACTTGATTTTTTTTTTTTTTGGTTCAACAGTTGACCGAGACAGACAGGAAGCGAGTGTGGTGGGGCAGATACAACGCTGACGCTCAGTCCACAACCGGCAAGCCCAGCCCGGCCGCTGCGGCGTCCAGCAGCCAAAAATACCACGACGACAAGGGAAGCCACTCGGGTTTCAACGCGAACAGCGCCGCCGGCAGGAGTGGCGGTTCCTCGTACGACGCTGAGTCCTCCAAGTACGGGAAGTACGCCGAGAAAGACCAGCGCTGGGGCGATTCCGAGTACAGACCTTTCTCCGGCCTTGACCCCAGCGAGCCGTGGCCAGACAAGGCAGGTAGATTGACAGAAGAGGTGAGCAGACATTAATTAGTGCTGTCCAGTCGGGTGTTCCTTTTGGTTTATTAACCAAACCGACGACGCTCACACCGTTTTGTTGAGATTCACCGATAACGATTCACAATGAGACCTGCTGTGAGACAATGGTGCTCAAACTTGTGTACGGGCGTGACCTCACTGCATCATTAATTTACTATGTTAATTTCATGTCACCCTCTTCATAGAACATAAGGTCTCGTAAACGCAAGGAGGCTCAGCTAAGCAATATGGGTTACCGGAAATTTGTTTAAAAAGAAATTTCGTCGACGGAAAATTGATCGAACGGAATGTTGGGTCTAACGCAGCGGTTCTCAACCTCCCTAATGCCGCGACCCCTTCATACAGTTCCTCATGTTGTGGCGACCCCCAACCACAAAATTATTTTCGTTTCTTCTTCATAACCGTGGAGTATTTGGATTTTCCGATGGTCTTAGACGACCCCCGGGAAAGGGTCGTTCGACCCAAAAAGGGGTCGCGACCCACAGTTTGAGAACCGCTGGTCTAACGGAAGTTTGGTCGAAATTTATTTTAAGTTCACACGATCAAATTTTGCGTCAAATTTCTTTTTGAACACATTATTTTGTTTTACTGCATATTTTAGTGTGTTCAAAAGGAAATTTGACGTAAATTTGATCGTGTGAACTGAAAAAATAATTCGACCAAACTTCCGTTCGATCGAATTTCCGTTCGTTCAAATTTCCGTCGATCATTTTTCCTTCGACGGAAATTTCTTTCAAACAAATTTCCGGATAGGAGTAATATGTATTTGTCCCATCCAAAAAAAAACAAGCCATATGTTCGCCTGTTTCCACAACTCTACTTCACCCTGCATGTTATTGACGAGTATCACATGTACGCTCAATAGAATGTGGCTGGACATAAAAAGAATTCTTTTGGAGTGCGCTCTTTTGAAGCTATTGCGCCTACATTATGGAACAGTTCGCCGCAGTCTTTGATGGATTTTTACAAATGATTTAAAAAAATTATTTAAGAGACAATAGAAGAATTTTTTTCTTTAAATAGAGCTTATGACATCATAGCTCTTCGGTCATGCTAAAAATAGCATGGATACAAGCGCTATAAAATTAATCAATCAATCACCATCAACAGTTTGACCAAAGGGCAGACGTTTGAAAGAATCTAAAATCTAGAGCAACGTTTCTCAAATTATATATATATATATTTATTTTTTTTGTGTTCTTTGTGGCCCCTGTGATAACATTTTATTTCCCTCCGTTGGCCCATCGCCGTTGTTTATATTTTTGAAAGAAAAACGCTATTTTTATTTATAAAGCTCTATTTTTTAAAGTTTCATTGGCGCCCCAAGAAATATGCTGTGGTCGGCCCCCTTGGGGGCCATATGACCCACAATGAGAAACGCTGATCTAGAAAATTAAATCTTCATGTTTGTTTTATATTTCTTGTGTTAGAAAGAGATGAAAGGTTAGAAAGATTACAAGTCTTGTAATATTTAAACTTGGCTGAACGAGCGGATTGGCCAGACACGTTTGCACATCTAGAAACATTGTTTGGAGAAGGTGGGGAAAAAACGACAAATGAACTGTTTCTCTGTTTTGATATTAAATAATTTTTTTTCTCTTCTTTTAAATTAATTTTTAGGAAAGAAACGGGAGTTGTTGTTTTTTTTTTTGTTTTTTTTTTGGGGGGGGGGGGGTAAATTAAAATTTGTTCTGCAGGAATAATTAAGAATCTGCTGATGATTCGTTCAAATCGGTGCGTGTTTTTTGGCGTGGAGATTAACTGTGTAGCTGTTGCTATGTGCTTTTTGTTTTTGTGACACATTTGGGTACTGCGGGATGACGTTGCTTTCGTTGTTATCGATTTGGCTAGTAAGTGAGTCGCAGAGGGAAAGAACGCTGAAGGAAGAAGGGGCGCTGTTGTTCAATAAAGAACCATGCATAATGTAGTAGCAATCGTGCGCGTGTTTACTAATTAGTCCCAGGCTTAACGAAGCTACTGTGCTACCTATCCAATTAGTTAGTTCGTAACTAAATCTTCGGTAAATTTATTTGGTTTAGATCAGTGGTTCTCAACCTTCCTAATGCCACGACCCTTTAATTAACACAGTTCCTCATGTTGTTGTGACCCCTAAACCACAAGATTATTATAGTTTCTGCTTCATAACTGTAATGTGTTTTCCGATGGCCTTAGGAGACCCCTCTGAAAGGGCCGTTCGACCGCCAAAGGGGTCGCGATCCGCAGGTTGAGAACCGCTGGTTTAAATGTACTTATACTTTAGACGCCTTTGAGGCGTCTCGTACAATAGTAAAATAGCAGTCACAAATAAGAGACGTGTGTCTTGTCTTACAAGCACACATATGCGACACGTGTCTTGGCTTGGCCGTCGCAGACTTGAGACCCGTGTCTTGTCTTACAAGCACACGTTTGAGACCAGTGTCTTGTCTTACAAGCACACGTATGAGACACGTGTCTTGTCTTACAAGCACAAATATGAGACACGTGTCTTGTCTTACAAGCACAAATATGAGACACGTGTCTTGTCTTACAAGCACAAATATGAGACACGTGTCTTGTCTTACAAGCACAAATATGAGACACGTGTCTTGTCTTGCAAGCACAAATATGAGACACGTGTCTTGTCTTGCACTTATAGAAATGAGTCCCGTGTCTTGTCTTGCACTCATAGAAATGAGACATGTGTCTTGTTTTGCAGACATGCCAGTGTGATGAGAGGCTGAAGACCCTTGAGATGAAAATGGAGGAGTTGCAGGAGGACAACAGTCGAATGAACACCCGGATGTGGGACACGGTGGATGTCGTCCAGGGAATGATCAAAGGTAGAGATGCTATGAACTATTTAACAATTTTTTGTCTGCAGGAGGCATAATGGGGCAGGTATAAGGACAATTGTTTGTGTGCAGGAGACAGAATCAGGGCAAGGATAATGACAATTGTTTGTGTGCAGGGGGCAGAATGAGGGCAGGGATAATGACAATTGTTTGTGTGCAGGAGGCAGAATGGGGCAGGGATAATGACAATTGTTTGTGTGCAGGAGGCAGAATGGGGCAGGGATAATGACAATTGTTTGTGTGCAGTAGACAGTATGAGGGAGGGAGGGCGGGCGGGAGGGAGGAGGGGGGTAATAGAGGGGGGAGAGAGAGCAAGAAAGAGAGAAATGGGGGGGGAGAGAAAGGGATGTGGGGAGGGAAAGAATGAGACGGGGAGGGATAGAGATTGTGGGAGAGAAAGAAGGAGAGAGAGAGAGAAGGAGAGAGAGAAGGAGAGAGAGAAGGAGAGAGAGAAGGGGAGTAGGGGAGATATAGAAAGAAAGGGATGGAGGTAGAGAGGGGGTAGATGTTGAGGTAGAGGGGGGAAGAAGGGTGGGAGAGAGAGAGAGAGAGGTGATGGAATGAGATAGAGAGTAATGGTCGCAGTCCTGTTGTTTATCTAATTCCTCCATTGTCTGTACGACCTCAGGGTCCTCCAAGCTGGGCAAGCACAAGCACATCGTCTCCTTCTCTGCACACGCCGCCTCCAACATCCCGTACCTCAAGGACGCTGAGATCATCGTGTTCGATGACGTGAGTATGAACAGCTCCTGCATGACCTTCAAGCTCCGCTCACTCTCCTTCCCCTTTGCACGAATGGAATCGGTGCAGTTGTGCTAAAACTAGGCTTAAATAGAGCGGACATATAGGTTAATTTAGCACAAGATATTTATTTTTTTCTATCGATCCAAGTGTATATCCAGGCTTACGGTAAAATCATAGGTTGTAAGTCGAAATCGATCAAATCCGTTTGAATCAACGGATGTTTGGATTTTTATTTATTATTTTGTCTGTGGGTGCGCAGATGGCTGATGAGACCGATTCTGGCACGAAATTTTCTTTTGCAGCAGGGGCAAGGAATGGATGGGACATCTCCAGGTGCTGAGTTAAACCGGGGATTTTCCAGTAAAATAAACATCACATGACAGCTTCAAGGCACTGAACTGGGATAAATAAAACCAAGCAGTAAACCGCGTTTGACAAATTCAAAGCCAAGGAGAAGAAAAAAAAGTTTAAATTTTAAATAAATAATTTGTTATCAATTTCAATTTATTTAGTCTGAAGATGTTGTCAACGCAAAAAAGAGGAAAATAAATTATTGTTTAACAGGTTGGTTTTTTTTACACCAAAGCACCAGTTAATGGGAGATAACCAATAAAACAGATGGTCGTCAATAGACTTGACCGAGTTATCCGGATTCTCCGAACGCAGCAGCCCGCCCGACCGCCCCAATTCACACGAACAATCTTGGTCTTTCCAGGTACTTGTCAACAATGGCGCGGCCTACGACCCTCGAAGTGGAATTTTTACGGTACCAGTCTCCGGTGTATACATCTTCTCAGGTAACTTTAAATAATTTGATTTAACTACGGGACACTTTCATTACCCCCTAAATTTGGGGACCAGTGATCTACTCCATTTTTAAAGAAATGATCTAATCCAAATATGGCAGAAATGATCTACTCCAATTAATATGGGAGAAATTATATAATCCAAATATGGCAGAAATGATCTAATCCCAATATGGCAGAAATGATCTAATCCAAATATGGCAGAAATGATCTAATCCAAATATGGCAGAAATGATCTAATCCAAATATGGCAGAAATGATATAATCCAAATATGGTAGAAATGATCTAATCCACATATGGCAGAAATGATTTAATCCAAATATGGGCAAAATGATCTACCCAATAAATTGACCTTAATTATTTTTCCACATCCATGGAAGACAATTATGAGATATCCTATTATCTCTTTTCGAGCCCTCCCCCCTCCCCCAATCTTAAAACATTATCTCCCGAATTAAATTTCGTCCTCACTAATCAAATTTGACATGAAAGACCTAACTAGTGTTTGTGTAGGTATTCTAAACAAAATGAAATCATTCTATGCAAATGATATCCCTTCAGTCACCACAGCTACCACCACCACCACCACCCACGGCCCCCCACACTTGTCTGCATATGGCAGAAATCCTGGTTGAATATATAGATGGTAAAAAACATTTAATTTGACCCCAACCAGGCCACCCTCGCCAAACCCATAACACATCTACCTTTTCGTTTCACAGCGACCATCGTGTCCGGCTTCAACAGCACCATTGAGACCATGATCACCCTAAACGGGCAAGAGGTGGCGCGCCTCTATTCCGGGGCCCACGAGAACCGCGGGTCGGGCTCGAACACGGTGGTCCTCAATCTGCGGGAAGGTGACGACATCTGGGTGGCCCTCTTCTACGGCAACGGGAACTACGTGCACGGGAAGTGGAGCAGCTTCTCTGGGGCCTTGCTGGAAACATATTGAGAGCTGCTCCGCGTGAAAATTTTCTAAAACTTACCTACCTATAGCAGAAGACACTTGAGACCTTTTTGTGAAAACTAAAGTGAAGGTTTTTTAAAGATTTTATTCTACAAATAATCGCTTGCTCGTTCGAAAAAAAAATCATTTCCGATTATTTATGACTTAAATTCCATACAATCATAAATTATTTTTTTTTCAAACGAGCAGGTCTGAGGAGAATATTCTTTAAAAAAAAATATTCGCCTCAGGCCGGCCCGAAATCATTTCCGGTTGTATAACTTGGATTGCCACTTCGAGTTTCTGAAGGTTAGGGGGCTAACTGCTTCCGGATAAAATATGCATTACTGACCAGTCAGGTTTAATTTTGATGAAACTGATTTTCGAATACCATCTGTGAGGTCAAATGTAATGTTACTTAGGACTCCAACTCTGAGCAGTGGATGACATTATTCAGCCCCGATTCAAAAATCTATCTTTGACTCAAGTGAATGGTATGACACCTCTTCTGGTTGCAGTAATTCGAGATCTGCGTTCAGAGCGTTCGGGAGTGACTTTATCATGTTCTCAACAATTCCAACAATTGATGATCCCCCCCACACCAAACCCCCCCCCCCCCCCAAAAAAAAAATACAATGTATACTACACAATTTACAAACATCCCAAGATTGAGATTTTTTTTACACCATGTTCATGCGCGCTAATTTGAATGAATGCGTACATATAAATGTCATAGAGTTGTACATTGTGCAATATACGTGTTTGGTGTACGGGAACGGGTGCTGTCGCTGTTTCATTTATCGTGTTTACGTATTTGACGTTATTGTTTTTGTTCATGAATGTGGTTGTTTAGAAAAGACTGTTCATGTGCATAAATGTACACATTGCGTGATATATAAAGACACAGGTAGATATGTTTATGCCTTCGTGTTGTTTTGTGCAAAGTATAACGTTTTTGTCTTGTTGTTTTTTTGGTTAATATTTTAGATTTGAGACATGTTGTAATATTTCCTTTTCTTGTTACCCATCCATGGGTGCGCACGGTGTCCGCCATTAAAGAATTAATACATTTTATGGCGATTTCTTTTCGATACTATTGGGACTGGTTACCGGAAATTTGATCGAAAGAAATTTCGTCGACGGAAAATTGATCGAACGGAAATTTGGTAGAATCTTTTTTTCAGTTCAGACGTTAAAATTTTCGTCAAATTTCTTTTTGAACGCACTATACTATATAGTAAAAAAAAATAATGCGTTCAAAAAGAAATTTGACGCAAAATGTTAACGTATAAACTAAAAAAAAAGATTCTACCAAATTTCCGTTCGATCAAATTTCCGTCGATCAATTTTCCGTCGACGAAATTTCTTTCGATCAAATTTCCGGATACGATTAGGACCATGGTTCGTTACTATATATATACATGTTTGGCTTCCTGTTCTAAACACCGGGCTACTTTCACATTATTGAGATTTTTCGAAAACAATCCTTATCATTACTGTGTTTATTTTAAAGTATCTCATTGTTTCTTGTTTTATATCATCTGCTGACGAAGGCATCTAGCCGAAACGTCCGTTTAATTGCCCCCCCCCCTCTTTCCCTTTCAAGCCTAAACATATATTGTCCCAGTCTTTATTTGCCTATGGGGGTAACGAGAGTAATAGCTGTGACGCGATGGCCTGGTAATAATCGCTATAACGCTGTCTTTCAGTGTTATGCTGTTACTGAACATTGTTAACTTTTTTTTCCTTACAACGTTATATTTAGGTTAAATGTAACCTTAAATTTGTAAATGATGTTATTTGTGTTGTCCCAGAATGTTAACCCAATTGTTCTGATCATATGAATTTTACAATGAGCAGACACAATCAGTTCGTTCTCAGCCCCCCACCCCCCCCCCCCCAACAACGATTACGTTATTACTATTTTTTTCCACGTTGTTTCGATTAATCTGTAACTATTGTTTCGTGTAATTATTATGTAATTGATTTTGTCCATATTTTTTTATGTAACTCAAAATAAAGATTTGGATTCGACAATAAACGAAGGTTTTTGTTTTATTTTATTAATTATTTTACAAATCCATTGTTCCACTTTCTGTTGATATGTTCCCTGTTCCACGCCCCCTTGTTCCACTGCCCCCTTGTTCCACTGCCTCTGTTCCACTGCCACTTTGTTCCACTGCCTCTGTCCCACTGCCCCCTTGTTCCACTGCCTCTGTTCCACTGCCCCCTTGTTCCACTGCCTCTGTTCCACTGCCATTGTCATATGCATTGTTAAATATCTAATGTTTATTTCCCTTGTCTATATATCTTTATTCTCTATAGTCCATGTAGTTTTCTTTCCCTGTGACTTGTGTTATTGTTTCGTTTCCTTGGTATATGACCATGTCATGGTGAGTTGTCCAGGGGTCTGATTCTATCTGTCACGGTGAGTTGTCTAGGGATCTGGTCCCCTCTGTCAGGGTGAGTTGTCTAGGGGTCTGGTCCTCTCTGTCAAGGTGAGTTGTCTAGGGATCTGGTCCCCTCTGTCACGGTGAGTTGTCTAGGGGTCTGGTCCCCTCTGTCACGGTGAGTTGTCTAGGGGTCTGGTCCTCTCTGTCACGGTGAGTTGTCTAGGGGTCTGGTCCCCTCTGTCACGGTGAGTTGTCTAGGGGTCTGGTACCCTCTGTCACGGTGAGTTGTCTAGGGGTCTGGTCCCCTCTGTCACGGTGAGTTGTCTAGGGGTCTGGTCCCCTCTGTCACGGTGAGTTGTCTAGGGGTCTGGTCCCCTCTGTCACTGTGAGTTGTCTAGGGGTCTGGTCCCCTCTGTCACGGTGAGTTGTCTAGGGGTCTGGTCCCCTCTGTCACGGTGAGTTGTCTAGGGGTCTGGTCCCCTCTGTCACGGTGAGTTTTCTAGGGGTCTGGTCCTCTCTGTCACGGTGAGTTGTCTAGGGGTCTGGTCCCCTCTGTCACGGTGAGTTGTCTAGGGGTCTGGTCCCCTCTGTCACGGTGAGTTGTCTAGGGGTCTGGTCCCCTCTGTCACGGTGAGTTGTCTAGGGCACGGCTCATTAATAAACTATTCCCCAAGTTTTGCTAGTGCGTGGAAAAATAGGGGGGGGAGGGGGTAAAACCCAGATTCAGCAACCTTCCGTATGCTCAGGCATTGTAGTGTATTCGTACAAGGACCACCTCAACGATCCTATTGTTGCTGGTGCTTTTTGGTGGTGTGACTTGGCTGGCGCTACTAAACTTTCATGAAATGTTCTTGTGCACTAGGTGCAAGCGATAAATCGTACATCTTCACGAACAGTGAAGATGCAATGGTGGTTTTTTTCTTGTCTTTCGTGTTCTGAGGCAGGCATTCCGTCTGCTTCATGACGCGTTGGGGTTCTTTGAGTCCAGTGGAGCTCCGTTTGTTTGCCGCTTGTGTTCCCGCGTGTCCGGCTTTATGCAGAAGTCTTTAGGGGTCGTTCATAAATTACGTCACACCAAGAATTACATTTTCAGGCTTATATGACTATTGGTGCTTATATGACTATTGGTGCTTATATGACTATTAACTTATATATCTATTGGCTTATATGACTATTGGCTATAGCAAGTTCCAATCTATAATTTGTATGCACGACTTGTTACATAATGACAAAGAAGACATTAAATATTTATTACCAAATAAATATAACAAGAATTTTTTTTTAATCTTATAAAAATTACAATTCTTTATTATTATAAATCAGATTGCATTGATATGTAAGAAGATTCTATATATAAATATTTATATATATTTATACATCAAATTTACAAAAGTAAGCAAATAGGTAATGAAGCATAAATTCATATCATTACACTTGAGTTTTGCATAAATGTTTGATAATGATAAATATATTGTTAATAAAAAAATTTTTTTAATGGTTTACAAAAAACATAAATAAATAGCATTATTCATAAAAACTATGTACATTTTTAAAATATATATAAAAGCAATATTTATTTCAATAAAAAACATATTTGTAAATATTGTAGGTTTTTTACTAAAATAAAAATGTTAATCATGTGATCTGTACAAACGTTAATATTAATCAAGATGAAGCATTTTATTTAATCCTGACTTAAGGCATAATTCATCATTAAATGTACAATTTATACCCCAGACATTACTAAGTATACCAATTATACAAATGACATTTTTTTTTATTAAACCTAGATCTGTCAATGCATCAAGTTGCCAGCAGCCACCACGTAAGTGCTTGTGATCTCCCCTTTTCATCATCCATCCTGGCCTTGTGGTATCCTCCCATTATGTCTGGAGGATCAGTGGATTGTTTAGCATGAGTCTCGTTTTCAGCTGTTGCCAGATTTTTTTTTTCACGTGTAATTTTTTTCTGGAAACCAGTCCGTCTGAACAAGATGAAACAAAAGTTATTTTTAACTTATACACTACCGGTGTATCAGATAGCAAAGTGACCCTAAAAAAATGTAAGATTTTAACCTAACCCCTTCTTTGGGAAGAAACATAATGACATCTTTTCTAATTATTCATAATTTAACATTCAAAGAGGAAAACACATTTAGAAGCATTTTGAATTACCCAAAGATGTTTGAGATAAAGGGGTTTAGACGTACCTTGGTCACCACGCCAATGCAGTACTCTGCCAGCATGTCGTAGGCATCAAGGCTGTGACCTTTGTCGATGAAAGCGGAAGTGGCGTCGTGACCTCCGTATTCCAACATGATATCATCACCGCCTGGGTGCTGCAAGGGGATATGAGAAATATTCGTAAGAACTCTTGATAATTTAACAGTTTTGTCTCAAATATCGCATGGTCCAAAGTCAATGAGGTCAAGGTTCAACCAGCCAGAGGTCTAGAAATAGAACGCCTGGCCAGTACCACCGCCCAAACCGCAAAATGACAGTTTGGACGGACAAACGATCTAACGTGTTGACCTGCCTTACGCTTGGTCGCCACGGGGGACAGAGGAAATGTGGCCACTATACTACTGAACATTAACTAAGGTTCATGATTCTTTTGTTATGAACGTGAGGGCCGTGGATACATTGCAACTGTGAGATCTACTGTACATCAGTGGTCAGAGGCGGATCATAGAAGTACCAGAGTAGGGTGAGGCCACCACATTCCTGAATTGATTTTTTTGTTCTTTTTTTTTTTTTTTTAAACGGTGCTGCTTAACATACTACGGTCTTGTTAACAACAATCTAAAATTAAGACTGTGCGCTCTCTAGGTTTTACCAACGCAACATTGCAAGTACATCATTGATCCGGTGCAGACGGAAATTGTATTCCGTGTAGACAAGGATCTTGTCCCCGCCTCCCCATGACTTCCCTTATCCCGAGGCATGTGGCCGAATTCCCATTCACGGAACAAAGTGCAAAGATAAGAAATTCGGCTGTTTGGAATTCTTATGAATTCCATTTAAAATGCTGGCTAAGCTTCTTTTTTTTTTATCTACCTGTTCATTACTGACAGTTCAAGGTCTGCTGACTCAAGGGAATGGCCACCAAAATGATAAGCCTTTTTTTTTTTTTTAATAATAAATGTGCAGTAGACCAGTGTTTCTCAAATGGCGGTCCACGGGCGCGCCTTATGTCGCCGGTCTGCACAACATGAATATTTATGGTCGAATAAAAAGAAAATGTAATTAATAAAACGGGCACCGGTCCCTGATGTCATTTCAAAACCTGTCCACCGGTTCCCCCCAAACTTCAAAGTTTGGGAAACGCTGCAGTGATCAGCGCTGTCAACACGTTAATAAAGTATTTCAGAACCGTGTTAAAGCTTATGGAGAAACCCAGGCACGCCATGCACCGGCACGTGTCGGTCAGTAAGCGGAACCAACAGCATTCATCTGGTGTCCCAAAAGCCTTCATCGGCGTCAACACTTCGACAAATTAAACCATGCTAAACAGTGGCGTAGTGAGGGGGGAGCAAGGGGGCATCATGCCCCGGGCGCTACTCACAAAGGGGGCGCCAAATGGTATATTTTACATATAATATTGTATGGTTTTCGAATAGGGGCGCTATAAAGATATTGTGCCCCGGGCGCGAGTTAAGCTCGCTACGCCAGTGATGCCAAAGCAGTTTCATTATTGGAGTAACGAATTATCGCGGCTTAAAAATAAATGCCAAAAACTCGCTCAGAGCCAAAAACTCGCTCAGAGCCAAAAACTCGCCCAGAGCCAAAAACTCTCCCAGAGCCAAAAACTCTCCCAGAGCCAAAACTCGCTCAGAGCCAAAAACTCGCTCAGATGACGGTTAGTTACCCCATGGAAATATTACTGAAGTACTTGGACAGTTGTTGTTTTTTAAGTCAATGCAGTACCGGTACTTTTAAACAAAACTGTTGATGTAGTGCAATTTTTAAAAAAATTTAAAAAATTAAAATGCCTGTGCCCCTCCACCACCCCTCCCCCTGACAAATTAAAAAAATAAAAATGGTAAAAGCGAAGAGATAGCACCGCGTTTTTTTTTTTTTACCATGGCCGCCAACTTGATTGGTGCCGTGACACGTAAAATTGAGAATAAAACGTTCAAAAATAATGAAAATTTCCTAAATGTACCCTTAAACCTAACCTGAACCCTAAATCTAGCCTGAACCCTAAATGTTTTGCAAACGACGTCACGGTGCTATCTCTTCGCATTAGCCATAAAAATAATTAAAAGCCGACAACACGTGTGACGCAACAGCCATGTACTTACAATTCTAAGAAATCGAGTGACGTCGTACACTCTGTTGTTGACGACCATCCAGCACGACTGGCTGCTGCAGTGGTCAGCCACTTCCGTGCGGGAATAGGTTGGCTGGACATTCTCCTTGTCCACCTGGCTGTCCGGGCGAACCTGTGTGTTGATGTCCAGGTAGGAACTTCCGGTGGTCAGCTTCGCCTCGATGGCTTCATTGTCATTTTCTGGCGTCACCTAAAAAAAGAAAAGTCATCTTTACATTAAATAAGAGTCGTGGACTCAATTACGAACACTTTCATCTTTTCTATTGATTTGTTAAACAATTTATTTCATTAAAGAGAGCGTTCATTGTTCATTGTCATACTCCATTTTGAATGTGTGTACTTTGGTCACGTGAAAATTTGTCTAAAATAGTGCTTTCATTGAACAGCCCTGTATCACAGATGACATTGCTTTCATTGAACAGCCCTGTATCACAGATGACATTGCTTTCATTGAACAGCCCTGTATCACAGATGACATTGCTTTCATTGAACAGCCCTGTATCACAGATGACATTGCTTTCATTGAGCAGCCCTGTATCACAGATGACATTGCTTTCATTGAACAGCCCTGTATCACAGATGACATTGCTTTCATTGAACAGCCCTGTATCACAGATGACATTGCTTTCATTGAACAGCCCTGTATCACAGATGACATTGCTTTCATTGAGCAGCCCTGTATCACAGATGACATTGCTTTCATTGAACAGCCCTGTATCACAGATGACATTGCTTTCATTGAACAGCCCTGTATCACAGATGACATTGCTTTCATTGAACAGCCCTGTATCACAGATGACATTGCTTTCATTGAGCAGCCCTGTATCACAGATGACATTGCTTTCATTGAACAGCCCTGTATCACAGATGACATTGCTTTCATTGAACAGCCCTGTATCACAGATGACATTGCTTTCATTGAACAGCCCTGTATCACAGATGACATTGCTTTCATTGAACAGCCCTGTATCACAGATGACATTGCTTTCATTGAGCAGCCCTGTATCACAGATGACATTGCTTTCATTGAACAGCCCTGTATCACAGATGACATTGCTTTCATTGAACAGCCCTGTATCACAGATGACATTGCTTTCATTGAACATCCCTGTATCACAGATGACATTGCTTTCATTGAACAGCCCTGTATAACAGATGCCATTGCTTTCATTGAAGAGCCCTGTATAACAGATGCCATTGCTTTCATTGAACAGACCTGTATAACAGATGTCATTGCTAAACATCAACTATTCCAATACCTAGCTTCTCAAGTGGCTGGGCTAGGCAATAAATTTAAATCCTTCATAGCAGCCGTGAGAACTCATAGGACCTAGCCGTTGCGTGTAATATTACAGATTCAAATGGTACAATGCTAACTAATAAATTAAGTCGCATCCCATTGTCCCAAAAAACATTTTCGCCTCAGGTAAGGTCAGAAATCAACGTATAAATTAAATGATTTTTTAAAATCTTATCGAATACTTCAGTTCTTAAAATTAAATGACTGCTAAATAAAAAAATAATCTTACATTGAAGACTTTTGTTGCTAAATAACTATGACAGGGTGTCTTATTTAAATTGAATGCACTATTGGTTGCTAAACGAATATGATCAGTATTTAAATGAAATTGTATCTAAGTCCGAGTCGATAATAAATCGTCTTACCTGTAACGCAGCTAGAGCCCAACACAGTCCCCGTTTCACTGCTGACGACATGACTATAGCGAGCTCGTTTGATATTGTTATGCTTTTAGAAAGAACTTGTCGTTTCCTCGTCCTGGCTGTCGTCTCAAACTATTGCTCTATTTGAATCACTCGTGCGCCTTGTCAAAGTTGTACAACCGCTTGAAAGAGTAGAGCTCCGTAGTGAAGGTAAATAAACAATGCCCAGCTCGCGCGCCGCTTTATACACGCGGGGAAGCTGCAATCCGATTGGTCACATTCAGTCCTGAGGTATGTGTACCGAGTGAATGGGAGATTTCCTTCTTTTTGAAATGTACCAGTAAATACAGTAAATGTCTAAAAATTTGGGTGATATCAATTTCATCATCCCTTTGTTGTGTTGACAAAATTATTGGTGACATGTTTTAAGAATTCGATAAATGGTTTATCGTACCGTGGGTATTTTTCTGGAGTAGTGAAATTATGGGATTAAGCAGAAAGTCAGTCAATGTCAATATTTTATCTTCTGACAAAACAACGTTTTTTTGTTGTTTTTTTTTAAATGAATAAAACTGACATGAAAACTAAAAATACTATAGAAGTTACCATAAACTTCCAGTCATCCCTTAACACAGTGGTTCTCAACCTCCTTAATGCCGCGACCCCTTAATACAGTTCCTCATGTTGTGGCGACCCCCAACCACAAAATTATTTTCGTCTCTTCTTCATAACTGTGGAGTATATGTGTTTCCCGGTGGTCTTAGGTGACCCCTCGGAAAGGGTCATTCGACCCCAAAAGGGGTCGCGACCCACAGGTTGAGAACCGCTGAATAAACATATGACCTTGTTTAATTTTAGTTCAACATAACAGGACACTTCCTTGGATTTTAATGAGTAACAAAGAAATATTTATTGCACACATAGTGTGTCTGGTTTAGACAGAAGACTTCAAAATAAATCTTGAAACATTAGCAGGTGTTTGCAATTTTTTCCCCAAACTTTTAAAAAGCTGTTGGTTTGGTGTTTTTCTTTATTTAAAAAAGATTTTCTCTCTACTCACATTTCCATCTTGTCGGGCGCATTATTATTATTTTTGTTTACACACGTGATATTTTAAGATCGAGTATTTCTCGTGCAGTGTTCACCTGGCGAACGACAGGAAAAGAATACTTGGTCGATGGAAGTGGGTTGACACTGTCGCAGAGACGTAACTAAGGTGGGTAAGGGGGGGACAGATGTCGCTGGGCACCAGACTAGTTAGGGGCACCAACATGTGCTTTTAAATTATTTTTTTAATGTAAATAATGGGTTTGAGAGTTGAAAAAAGAAAGGGAGTCTCTTTAAAATGAATCTTGCCCCCGGGCGCCAAACACTATGGCTACGCCTCTGCACTGTCTATCAAATTATCGTGGCTGACCGCGTCTGCTTCGCGGCTAAGTGAACGGGTGGGTGGGCGAGCTCAGATCTAATTTTTAAAAGTTGTATGCCCTAAGGTAATGAGTTTAGTAACTTCAACCAGGATTTTGTAAGCATTTGGTGTTTTAAAAAAATTAATAATCCTACTTTTGTCCATAATTTAAAGATTATATTTTCCTAAAAAGTAGACTGTAAAAAAAAATAAAAAATTTTAAAAGTATTTCTATCAAAGACAAGTTAAAACGCACTAAAATGCATTACACAGAGAAAGTCTGTGCAGAATTTAAAAAAAAAAAAAGAATACACTAAGTTTCGTCTGCATTCAATTCAAAACCTCTGATTACGTTGAGTGCTCATCTACACTTCTGCGCGGTCTTTCTTTGTGTCATGCATTTAAAGAAATTTCAAATTATTGCGTACTTTTAGTGTGTGTTTTAATTCGCCTGTGATAGAAAGACATTTTAAAAATATTTATATATACAGGCTCAACTGTGTCGTACTTTGCCTTTAGTGTCCCATTACAGCTCTGTTAGCTCCATTTGCAAATTTCCAGGTGCAGTTTCCACGTCTATGACTAGTGGGCTACGAAACAGCTCGAAATTATATTTATTGTGTTGTTGTTTCGTTGTTAGGTTAAGGAAAGAAGGGGGGGGGGCGGGCATCATGTGTACAGATCATATTTGGACTAAACTTTTGAAAACATTTCAGTGAATATATTAATATTGGCATCATTGTCCAGAAAATATGTTTATCCCCCCCACTGGGAAACGCTGATGTTTGAAAGTGTTTTAAAAACAACACCGGGAAAACCCAATTGGCTTGATTGGTGATTCAATGATCTTAAGATGTTTTTTTTTTTTTTTTTTTATTATTAAATGACAAATTGACAGGTTTGGGAAGAGGAAGGACTGGAAGAAGAAACATAACAGATGACTTTAAATATGAGATGCCCGGGGAAAAAAACGGTTGGCTATCACAGACACACAGTAGAGCTGTCACAGGGTTGATTGGCAGTTTTAATTAAATAAAACCACGGTGAGCGATAAAATAATACGGAGACACCGAAAATTTCACACTTGACTATGGATTGACAAGAGTCATCCATCATCTTACGAAACAATCTAGATATCTTTTTATAAAAGATATTTTTCTCCTTTTAAAAAAAGTTTTATAATCATCTGCATGAATATATAATATAATATAATTAATATAATATAATATAACATAATAATCATCGTATATTAGAAGCACAATAACAAACAATAGCATCCTCTCATGTTGTTTAGATCTCGCGTCGGTCTATATTTATCCTACGGTTCAAAACAATAGTTTTACCGTAAGCCTGCGTGATGAAACCGACAGACACCAAGACACGGGCTTGTAAGGCCAACACATGTATTGTCCCCCGTTTCTCCCATTCACTCCTCACACAGACGTGTCGACCTCTCCACTGTGTCTAGTTGACCTCTCCACTGTGTCTAGTTGACCTCTTCAGCAGGACCTCTTAGAATTCTCAATAATTCTTTCAATTAAGCTTTTCTAAATCTTTAGGCTCTATAAAAAATCGCCCCAAAACTCTTAAAAATCCTTTGCTGCACTTTCAGATTCAGTGTGCCCTATTCCGCTCGTACTTGCAGAGGCGTAGCTAGAGTGTTTGGCGCCCGGGGACGAGATTCATTTTAAAGCGCACCTTTTGTCTTTTTTTAACTCTCAAACCAATTATTTTCATCAATAAAATAATATCAAAGCACATTTTGGCGCCCCTAACTAGCTTGCGCCCGGGGACATATGTCCCCCCGCCCCCCTCGCTACGCCTCTGCTTACGTATGCCATATTCAGCTCTTATGTGTGCCCTATTCCGCTCTTAATGAGCCTCATTCACCATTTTTAAATTGGTTCTTTGACATTCATCCTCATAGGTTAGTATCACATTCACGTCGTTCGCTTTCACATGGGCTAAACTCTGTTTACATTTGAAAACTGTCAACATTGTAGATAATCAGGGAATCGACAAGTCCCCCCTTTGTTGTTCCCTTTTAAATGTGAAAATATATATATAAAAATTTACATAATATATTTACACCCCCCCCCCCCCCACCAAAAAAAAATACCACGAAAAGGGGGGGAAGGGGGTGTTGACACTATCAATATTTTAATTTGGGTGATGAAACCACCAGCTGTTTGTACATAGTGTTTCTGCTGGCTGCTGCAATGACTGGATGTGTAAAGAGCATCAATCAATACACCTGGATGTGTAAAGAGCATGATTATATCTGAAAGTGTAGAGAGCATGATTATGTCTGAATAAGCAGAGAACATTATTAAGTATAAATGTGTAGAGAACATGATTATATCTGAATGTGTTGAGAGCATGATTATATCTGATTGTAAGAGGAAATGTAAGGTTTTGATTAATAAGCTGCGACCTGACCAACTCGACCAGTTGACACTGTACGGCCCGGGGGGGGGGGGGGTCAGGTAAACAAAGATGGTAGAATCACATTGCTGTTTGTGTTCGCCATCTCCTCCCTCCCCCATATTAAAGTGCAGGTGGTTAGATGACGTACAATTCCTAGTGGGTTTAAAGTGCGACTAACCTTTTTCTCAGGTCAATTTGAATGTTATTGAAGGGGATTATACGGACTATGGTGAAAGTTTAATGTGAGTAGATAAAGGGGATTAAACGGGTTGTGGTGAAAGTTTGATGTGAGTAGAATTAGGGGATATTAACTCTTTTTTCTTTTTATAGCTTAAACAGCAAAACGAGAACTTGCGTCCGAACAGATAATATATATTAGATGAGCCTTCATTGGACTTGCTCTACAGGGCTTTGCGAGCAGACTTTCGCGGGAATGTCCGAACGATCATTGGATGGTTTGTAGGTAAGCTGCTACCCAAACACAACACAAATTTCGAACTGAAATCAAAATGTAATTCTAAAAAAAATATATAGGCCTAAGTAATTATTTATTTTTATAATAATAAATTATTATTATGCCATAGTATAGTATAGGCCCCATCGTCTAGTGTAGGGGTGTCAAACTCAATGGTTCGGCAGGCCAAAACTCAAATCACATGTAATGTTGCGGACCGAACAGGTTAATCGGAAACTTAATATTTTTTTCAAAAAACTTTAGTATAAATGAAGACATAAAAAAAGTTTTCATAATTAAAAATCATTGGCATACCCATGTTCGTTCCTAGGCTAATTTGTCAGAGCTGGATGTTTGGCACATTTCCTTGGCTACAAAAAACAAGTAACGTTCTGTGTCATTGATCTTCTCGTGATGGACTGCGAGTGTTCATCAGTGAGACGACTCCTGTGTGATGTTTTGTTAATCTTCATCACATAAAAAAAGCCGCTCACAAACATATGGGCTACCCAACATACTCAAGGTTCGAGCCGCATGCAGACGAAGCTGGGGGCATCTCTTCAGGAATGAAACGAGTGAACTGCGCAGGCCCAACTGTGTCGTACTTTGCCTTTAGCGTCACATTACACTGCGGTTCTGTTAGCTCCATCTGAAAATTTACAGGTGCAGTTTTCACGTCAATGACAAATGGGTTATGAGACAGCTCGGAATTACATTTACGTGCTTCAAAGTCACCAAAGCGCCGTGCGAACTCGGTGCGAAGTTTTTCAGCAAAGTGTGCATTGAGAAACACCATAGCGTTGATTTGGATATAATTGTACGCCGGTCAAGACCTCGCTGACCTGAAATAATTGTACAGCGGGCCGGATGTGACCCGCGGGCCTTGAGTTTGACACATGTGGTCTAGTGCATTATGTAGGTTTTTTACCTTGACTTTTACGCAAAAAAAATATTTTGTTGAAATTAATAATTGCACATTTAATGTTTTTAAAGTTAATTTGCAATTTATATTATATTAATAATTTATAAATGAAATCAAATTTTGTTCAATTTTAGAAATAGGATATCTCGTAAAGTAGCGATGAAGGTATGTTGAAAGGTTCGGTATTTTTCCCTCAGCTCGGATTTCTGTTCATATCTCAAGACTTGCAGGCAACGGCGTTGCTAGGGTTTTGTACATTGGGGCGAAAAATTTTGGTCCGCCCCTCCCCCTTCAACAACTAAAAGTCTTTGCATTTGGTTAAAAATTGCCGCCCGTCATGCAGGGCCAATAGTGAAAGACTTCCACCCGGACCACCCCATCCGCGCCTTTTCCCCACGTCAGAGGGTAACCTAAGAAATAATTATTTAATTTATTTCGTCCCCGAATGAGACCGTCGATGGTGTCCGTCGTGTGTAAAACTCCATTCATATACTCCTTTGTAAGGTAGTCGACATGTCCCGCTTTTCCTGTCACGTGATGACATTAATTAAATCAGCGCAACCGTACGTGGTATAAGGGTATCGTGCGGTTTACACTGAATTAGTACGTGTTCAGCGTTTCAGTACTACCGGTATTTCTTTATCGTTTCGCTCTGTTTAATTTCAAAAGGTCTCGTGACCTACTTAATCATCAAGAATGACTGACACTACTTTCCCCGTGGTCTTGGCTCTGGTTTCATCATGCAACATGCGCCGCGTAAGTGCTAAGCGGAGACCTTCACCTTTGTCTGGTGAAACGTTTGGCATACTTCCGGTGTGTGGGACTATTTCTTGAGTGATCTGATGCAATGGGAGTCAATGCCGGTAAGGGTATTCTCTGAACGGTTCCAAAACAACAACAAAAAAAGTCAAAGTTAGATTTAACAATAGTTTTACATCGATTGTAATTTGCTTTTCTGATTTACGATTTTTGAACTGAACTGCCAGACAAGAATTTTAATGATAATTTTCTTACTTGATGAATGAGGGAATATACTTTGTATAGTTCTAAGAAAGAAAGAGAAAAAAAGCAACAAAAGGGATTTAATTCGGGTTTTATGAACTATTTTTATCCCATTAACTCATTTTGCAGTCAAATGAATGCCAATTAAGTTTTTAATTTTGTTTTGTTTAGATATATGAAATAAAATTACAAATGAAATTCAATTCTGTTTTCACCTTTACAGGGCCCGAGGACCACACTTTAAGAAACTCTGATCTGAAATTTTTTTTTTTTAAAAAGGGGTTGGGTGGGGAGGGGGGTAACTTAAAAAAAAATCTATTGTCAGCCTGTGTAACTGTGACAGATCTTAATTAATATGTTTTAGATGTACCACTATAAATATTTTTAAAAATCTAATAAGAAAATTTGTCATTTTGCCTATAATAAAACATTTATTGATGTGGACTTAAAAATAAAATTATAGTATAAAACGTTTTTCTGTGACATTATTTCCTGTGACTTGTTTTTTTTTCCTAGCAAAACTTGTGACTTTTTTGCGCTGACCATTCTGGTTATGCCAGTAGGAGTACGACATGTTGGCATTGAAAGGTCAGGTGAAGTCATGGTTTTTCAATGATCAACTCTGTTTGACCTGTTGACCTTTCCTCGTGATGATCAACTGGTGTGATGCAAGTTCGACAAGCTGAATGAGTGTCACGAGGAGATTACGTACGTTCTAAGCAGACGACGGAAAGGATTAACTTGACCCAACAGAGTTTGGGTTATGTCCCTTAGATCAGGGATTCCCAACCTAATTCTGTATGCTGTACCCCAACGAATTATTCGAACGCCAAATAAATATTAACTGTGTGCATGTTTTTAAAAAAAATAATACTATTTTTAAAAAAAAAATTTTAAAAATAATAAAAAAAAGAATTATGAAGAGAACTCCTAGACTAGATCTTAGAAGGTTTCCTGGAACACCATGAAATTCAGCTCACAATAGTCACAGCCTGAATTGGAAGGATTGTATGAAAAAAAAAGTCACAGGAAAAAAATGTCAATGGGGAAAAAAGTCACAGGAAAAAAAATGTCAATGGTGAAAAAAGTCACAGGAAAAAAGTCACAAGAAAAAATTCACAGGAAAAAAAGTCAATGGGAAAAAAGACACAGAAAAAAAGTTAAGGAGGAAAAAGTCACAGAAAAAAAGTCACAAAATAAGTTTTATATTAACTCCTAAGTTTCAGTGTTTAAGAAATTATATGTGAAAGTCCATTTTATGTTTCTTTACTGAAAACAGTAAATAGAAAATAGCTGTAGCTTATTCGTATCGTGTTTTGATTATCGTTAGGGATTAAAGATGTGTTTGTTATTTAAATTATAGGCCTATATACATAAGATCATTCACACATTTAATATGATTTATTACTCATCTATACATGCGTGTGTGTGTTATTTGTATTATGTATACATAACAATATTATAATCACACATTTAATTCTATTTCTATGTTTAATTTAAAAAATTTTACAATGAAACCAATCATTACAAATATTGATTATTGAATAGCAATACATTTTAATAAGTGATTGGGTAGAGATTAAGCTCTTGTCTAAAAGGATTGTCATTTGATTCGCGAGGCTGATCTCACAGACACATCTCACATAGTAAAGGAATCAAAGGAAAGCCAGGGGCATTACATTGTAGTAATAATTTACTGATAACTTTATCCAGACAAATCATAAATGGCCTCAATTGTGGTCAATGCGTCTTTGGACAGCAAGATATAAAAATTCATTTGTTCCCCAATCTTGTCAGACTTTACCATGGTGATCCCCCCCGGCTGTTGTACAATTACATGCACGTAGTCACACTAAAACTCATTCTTGTCACCAAGGGAGTGTGGTCGGACCGATAGATATACAAATTCATTTGTTCCACAATCTTATTAGGATTTGTATGTGATATCTGATGGCTGATTTGTTCGGTGACATTTTTTCTGTTACTTTTTTTCTTGTGACTTTCTTCCGTGACATTTTACCTCTGACTTTTTTCCTTTAACTTTTTCCTTTAACTTTTATCCGTGACATTTTTTCTTGTGCCTTTTTTCCGTGACATTTTTTCATGTGACTTTTTTTTCCGTGACATTTTTTCCTGTGACTTTTTTTCCGCTCACCAATTGGAAGACCATGCCTTAGCCTAGGAATGCCTTAGATGGACGTCTCTTACGTAGATAATGCTAGGGAAAGGCTGGGCTGTGCGATTTTCCCGCATCTTTGTTTGCCATTAGACTGGCACTCTGGCATGTGACATCCCACCGGTTTGATTTTTATTTAGTAAATTGTGGAGTTTGATTAAGATAAGTCAATTGCCAGTGCTTTTGGAACATGTGATAAGTGTGTGCCAGTGCTTTTGGAACATGTGACAAGTGTGTGTCAGTGCTTTTGGAACATGTGACAAGTGTATGCCAGTGCTTTTGGAACATGTGACAAGTGTGTGTCAGTGCTTTTGGAACATGTGACAAGTGTATGCCAGTGCTTTTGGAACATGTGACAAGTGTATGCCAGTGCTTTTGGAACATGTGACAAGTGTATGCCAGTGCTTTTGGAACATGTGACGAGTGTGTGCCAGTGCTTTTGGAACATGTGACAAGTGTATGCCAGTGCATTTGGAACATGTGACGAGTGTGTGTCATTGATAAACTTTTCTCTAGGGATGAGCATGAATGCAGGGCGTCGGTGCTTTGCCTGGACTGCGCTATCCCCAAACTAGTGCCACAAATCCTCATCACTCACACACCCACACACAAATTTAATATATCTTTTATTCCAAGCGAGAATCACATCATAAGCCTCCTGCACGAGAGCATAACGCGTGCTCCCATTTATTGCTATTCAATCTTTAATATACGGGTTTGTGGGCCTGAGGTATAGCTAACTATAAATTAATAATATTTGAAAAATCAAATACATGTAATCACTCTTTAAAACTCATTATTGTTACATTTTTAAAATGTTAACTTTTAGACGTACCTATTATCTATGCTCTATGAGTCTGAATTTCGTTTTTAACATAAATAACCCTGTGACATTTCTTCCTGTGACATTTCTTCCTGTGACATTTCTTCCTGTGACTATTCTTCCTGTGACTTTTCTTCCTGTGACGTTTCTTCTTTTTCTTCCTGTGACTCTTTTCTTCCCTTTTCTTGCTGTGACTTTACTTCCTTTCCTTCCTGTGACTTTTCTCCCTGTGACTTTTTTACGGTTTTTTTTCTCCTGAGATTTTTTTCCACTAACTACCTTTAATTTGCACTTGAATTTCTCTTAGTCGGTGACCGGGAGGGTTCCGTTAAGGTCGTTTTTGATAAACACTCCAAGTTTTGTTTGTTTGTTTGTTTGTTTATCTAGGGTACCATTTCTACCCTGACCTGCGTTGTCGCTTATCCGGAAATTAATTTGTGCGAAGGGATGTCATTCGAGTGGAATTTAGCTCGAGCGTAAGTTTGTTTGAACAGAAGACCCATGGCTTTGTTCGAGTTCATGCTGCCACGGAATTCCACGTAGAGGTAAGTTTATATACCGAGTTACAGGGTGGAAGCTGTTGGCCGGCCGGAACGTTGCTCGGAGGTGATTTTTTTTATGTTGGCACCCTCGCGTTCCGTTTGCAAACATCCTTAAACCCCAGCGTCCGAAAATCTTGCCCCTTCTGCCAAATCTCCATACAGCAGATTCTGTGGAATACGACCTTCTAACCAGCGGAGGCGTCTCTTGCTAAAAACGGAAAGCTTTTGTACGTCCCATAGCCTAGTTTTTATCGACTTTGTCTTACCATCTAATTCGCAAAAGCGACTGGCACATTACGTCCACACTTCCCGGTCATATAGGAGCGTACTGGGCACACATGCATGACAGGCGCTTAGTTGTGTGGCTTCGGTGAGTTTAGCATTATTGCACACCCGCTTATTCAACTTTGCCATGGATAGCTGCTGCTGCTTTGCGATCCCGATGTTCACCTCTTCGTCAACGCAGAGCGAGCAAGAGATATTATGGAACCCAAGATATGTGAAACTCTCAACTTCCGACAGATTATGGACCTCAATAGCTATGGCTGGAGGGGACTGTGTTTCATGCGTCAAGACATTTTATTTCTGTAGATCAGTGGTTCTCAACCCTCCTAATGCCGCGACCCTTTAATACTGTTCCTCATGTTGTGGTGACCCCCAACAAAAATTTATTTTCGTTGCTACTTTCCTATGATGTTAGGCGCCTCGTTCGACCCCCAAGGGATCGCGACCCACAGGTTGAGAACCGCTTCTGTTGACTAATGGTCAGTCCAAACCCTTTTCATGCGCGGGAGAGGCGATGAGCTAGCTGACTGCTGCAGTTCTTCTGTGTCCGATGGTAAGGCGGCACAGACAGCGAACAGTAGTTCACGAATTAGCACCTTTTTTTTTTTAAACCTTAGGAAGGCGGGCGATATTGAACAGCCTACCACCAGATCAAAATGCTATCAGTAGTGGGTTACCGAGTTCGTCATCAAAATTGAGGATCACGAAAATATGATGCGTTTGGCCAATGCAAAGGAAAAAACACACCAAAAAGAAAACACACACAAAAAATAAAGATTTATTAAATGCAAATATTCTATACACTATTTTAGAGGGTGACAAGAAAGCATGGAAATGCCACCCTCAACCCTCCCCCCCCCCCACACACACACACTCAAGCTGATTCTTCCACGATTTCAGTGATAAGGAGATTTAGTATCATGTCGGTAGTTAGGCAAGACGATTTAACTTTTTTTCTTCAAAAAATGCACGACAACCAGCATTGGGAAATAGAAAAAAAAAACAACAAAACAAAACAAGCGTGAAAAAATGTTAAAATTAAATATAATCTTAATGCTTGCCAATGCCAAGGACACAGACTTTTCTCCTCTCAGAGTGGAGAAGACAAAAGCGCGTTATAATCGGTACGAGGGTGGGGAGCAAGGTTGCCTTGAAATAACATTCTTTTAAAAAAAAAAAATAATGAACATGTACAAACGTACACTTGTAGTGACTAGAGGTCATTCTACACTGACAGAAATCCCAACCTGTGGTATCTTAAAAATTTTACATTACGTCATATCTTGACATTTTTTTACGCTTGTCAATAGCAATAATTAGATTTATTACCCAGGTAATGAATTTGCTAGCAATTTAGATGTATTTAGACTTAAATCTGCGGTTAATTATGCGAGCTGTGGTCATAGAGATTCGAGTCTTTGAATAAATAAAGTGTCGCATCGCCCACTTTAGTCTTGACAAAGATATTGATATCTCTTTACCGTCAATATTTTATCTCATTGTTGCACCGCAAGGAACTGGAGAAAAATCTCAAGCCGGTAGAAGTTTTTGGTTTTGTTTATTTTAAACTCTGTTATGTGGATGTACATTTTTAATAGGACGTTTGCAGCTGGAGAAAAAATAAATCTCTATATATTAAATTATTACGCTTCTGGTGTGACTCGTGGACTGCTTCCTAATCAGCGCCTTTAGTGTTGAGAGTATATTACAAATAATTCTAATTCTTTGAAAGAAACTAAAGTTCAATAATGAGTTCAATAGCGCGCAAAATATAATTCCCGATAACTGCACTAAATGATTTTTTTTTTTTTAATAACGCAACTGCGTTTGGCGCGTAATATTTCCTTTTATGAAAATCAAATCGTCTCAATTTAAGTATGGTGTAAAAATATTCGGTTTAAAAGTGGTTGGGGCATCAGAATATTTAATATAGTTCATGGGCGTGAAATAAAAAGTGTTCAGTGACGTATCATGGGGGGGGGGGGGGGGTAAAGGGGTGTAGTAAACATTGGGATTCTTAAATGTGCTTTACTTGAGCATGTAGTTTTGTCAAATAACTTTAGTAGATGGAAGTTCACGCATTGCTGTCGCCAATGTTTGGCGGGCTATATCTAGTATAAAAGTAATATATTATAATATATCCACCAATTGTCACTGATTTTGGCTCTAAATAACGTGTCACTTAGAAGATCACAACCGCTTTTCGTGTTAGAAAGCGTTATTAACACGTGAAATTAAGCCATAGTCGGCATATTCCTAGTGAATAGTGATAAATAGGATTTAAAACTATTGCTAGTTACGTATAGTAATAGTAAATAAATTTAATTATTCAGAGGCGTAACTGGGTCTTTGACGCCCTTGGCTAATTTATTTTTGGCGCCCTTGATATTCAAATAAAAATTTAAAAATTAGAGATTTAGCTGCGCCCTTTTGAACTGGCGCAGGCCGGCGCCCTTGGCAACTTACCCAATGCCAAACCGTTGTTACGCCTCTGTAATTATTTAATAGAAATAAAAATAGCACTAATTACTGACACTGCAGTGTTTGTAATGAATGAACTAACGCAAACGGAATTGTAATATTATGGTTGACCCAAGTTGTTATTATACCGTACTAGAACTTTAACATTATATGATACCAACGAAACTGCGCTCGGTTTCTAAATTTAGATGACCAATGAGATGTAAGCTTCCTGTTGTCCAACGTTGAATTTATTTCACCGCCAGTTTTGAACGTGTGACTTGGTGAAAAACGTTTCTCTTCCAAGTCCACTCAAACCCCGTATAAAAGCCTGTACGGCCGTACACAGTACAAAAGCCTGTACTGCCGTACACCGTACAAAAGCCTGTACTGCCGTACACCGTACAAAAGCCTGTACTGCCGTACACCGTACAAAAGCCTGTACGGCCGTACACCGTACAAAAGCCTGTACGGCCGTACACCGTACAAAAGCCTGTACGGCCGTACACCTCGGGAAATAAAAGTATAAAACCCGTAAAAAGTACGGGAAAACTTACACTTACAGTTTGGCATGTTTGGGCCATTCAATTTTTATTTTGGAATTTATCAACTTGGATGAATAAAAAAATAATAATAATCTTTGCACGCCTCTGACTTGGGTAACATTTGAAGTAAAGAGCCAAAGGCGTAACTCAAGTTATTGTGCCCCCCCCCCCCGGTAAAATAAGAAAAACAGGTTCGGGCGCTTTCCATATAAAAAAAAATTAAGCAATGCCCCTAGCAAAAGAAATATATATTTTTTTAATTAAAAAATTTAATGCGCACACGACTATAATTTTTAGTGCTAGAAAACGAAACAAAACAATGTTTGGTGTAATTGTCGGAATATTAAAGAAGACCAAGGTATTAATAGCATGGGCGGAAGAAATAACTACCATTGTAAACTTAAAATGTACAGCCTATCTCCTCACATATTTTATTCCCGCCCCTCCTAAGCCTACTTCTAATCGCGGTTGATCGATGCATACTCTACTGATCAATGTACAAGTAGAAAGAGGTGTGACAGATTCCGATATTAAACCAATAAAGTTTTTTTTTAGAAATATCGATTTTTCTAAATTTATTGAAAATCATATCTATTTCATTTGATGAGATATCTTTTAAATATAACGTTTAAAAGTTCATTTTTTTAAATTTTAGCTCAGCTCTATAATAAACTAAAGCTTTTCAGATCAAATATTTATTTCAAATAAGTAAAGACAGTAAGTTAATTTCACATAATAGACACCATTTTCTGTACGCGGTATTTTAAATATTTACAGCATATGAAGTGCGACGTAGTTTAAACGCATAATTTTTTTAATACGTTTCATAACTGGGTCACATTCAATTTCTTTCACGGGTATTATTCCTCCGACTCGATACTAAATGTATGGAAGGGTATACAATTTCTAATCTCTAAAGTTCTCTAAACCTTTTTTTACAAGATCGATCATGTCATTTTTTTCCGTGTACAGCTTTTCACGAAGGTCCTAAAATAAAGAAACATGTGTTTTGGATCACATCACCAGAGGCGTAGCGTAGGGGGAAGGGGGGTATAGATGTACCCGGGCGCCAGCTAGTTAAGGGCGCCAAAAAATGCTTTGGTATTATTTTATTGATGAAAATAATGGGTTGGACAGTTGAAAAAAGGAAAAGAGGGCGCTTTAAAGTGAGACTTGTCCCCGGGCGCGAATCTTGTCCCCGGGCGCCAAACACTCTAGCTACGCCTCTGCACATCACTCGTATGATTCGTTGTTGCTTTCTCTTCTGTTCTCTCTCTCTCTCTCATCCCGCAAGGTCTAGTTACGTGAAATATTGTTGTCTTTTTCTTTGCCTTCATGTCTAATGGAGTTTATTTTTAAAAAAATAGGATTATATATATATATACGAGAGAGAAGGAGAGAGCGAGAGAGAGGCTAAAAAATAGGGATCTGAGTGTAGCTAGGAAATGGAGCTCTGATGCTGTGATTTTTACATTTTGAAAAAAAAAATTGGTTTCAGACCTAAATCAAGCGAAGCCTTTGTACCAGCTGTTAGGATAGAGAGAATCGGCAGTTGTCTCCCCCTCCTGTCCCTACTGCTCCCCCCTCTCCAATCCCGTATCCCTCCTTAGGAACTACGCTTTGCTTTGGCATAGTCCCTTTTCCAGGGAGGTCATTCGGCCGTGGCGCATGCGCCGGGATCTTTAGCTCCGGTCGAGCGCTTCAGTTGCGCTCTAGACCTACTAGTCTCTCGCACCACGTAGAGGTCGAGATCCCTTGCGAGAGAACACAGACAACAACAACGAACAAACATAAACTGCAATCTGCTCACCGTCCTTGCATGAGAGTGCAATTGCGGGACGGGATAGATCCGTTGGTAGGCTAGGGGTGAAAAAAGGGGAGTGGGGAGTTGGGGTCGACATTCGGTCCTGTTCAGACTTATATAAGCTTGCGCGGACGCACGAGAAAACATCTGGTATTTAAAAAAAACGGAAACTTAAAAAAAAAAAAAGTGTTGCGCACCATATTTCAAAAGTAGCGCACAATTTATAATCCCAATTTTTGCTACACCTCTTCCCTCCATGATACATGACGGCACATTTTTTATTTCTCGCTCATGAACTATATTAAATATTCTGATTGTGATGTCCCAACCACTTTTAAACCGAATATTTTTAGACCATACTTGAATTGAGACGATTTCATTTTCCGAAAGGCTGCGACTATTGGTACCCGGGTACCAGAAGTGGGAGGTTGGGATTAAAAAACTATTTAAAAATTATTGTTGGTTTTTTAAGACGAGCTTTGGTATCAAATGAAAGATAATTGAATGGACTATACGTTTGTGAAATTACTTCTTCAGTTTAACTAAAATAAACTACCACAAATGACATCCGAATAGCATTGAGTCTAATGGGACCCGTGTGCGAATGGCGGCGCTTGGTGTCAATGTCCATTTTGACTAACGCTAACGGATGTCATTTGTAGTAGTTTATTTTAGTTAAAATGAAGAATTAAGTGTACAAACATATAGTCCATTCAATTATCTTTCATTTGATACCTCATTTGGTCTTACAAACCCAACAATAATATTTTAAATAGTTTTTTTAATCCCTACCTCTCACTTCTGGTACCCGGGTACGAATAGCCACTTTGATCAAGGAAACTGCGCTCGGTTTCTAAATTTAGATGACCAATGAGGTTTAAGCTTCCTGATGTATAACGTTGAATTTATTTCACCGCCAGTTTTGAGCGTGTGACTTGTGCAAAAAGTTTATTTTCCAAGTCCACTAAAACCCCGTACAAAAGCCTGTACTGCCGTACACCGTACAAAAGCCTGTACTGCCGTACACCGTACAAAAGCCTGTACTGCCGTACACCGTACAAAAGCCTGTACTGCCGTACACCTCGGGAAATTAAAGTATAGAAACCATACAAAGTGCGGGAAACCTTAAACTTAAAGTTTGACATGTTTGAGCCATTCAATTTTTATTTTGGAATTTAGCGACTTGGATGCATACAAAGAATACAATTATGATAATCTTGAGACGCCTCTGACTTGGGTAACAGTTAAAACGAGCCATAGGCGTAACTCAAGTTATTTTATTTTTTTCCCTGTTAAAATCTCAGAGGCAGGCTGGGACGCTTCATCAGCAAATTAAGCAATGCCCCTAGCAAAAGAAATATATATTTTTTTAATTTAAAAATTTAATGCGCACAGGACTATTTGTGGTGCTAGAAAACGAAACAGAACAAGGTTTGGTGTAATTGTCGGAATATTAAGGTAGACCAAGGTATTAATAGCATGGACTGAAGACATACACTCCATTGAAAACCTTAATATGTACAACCTATATCCTCAGATATTTTATTCCCGCCCATCCCTTTTTAAGTTTAGCCTACTTCTAATCCCGGTTGATCGATGCATACACTACTGGTCATTTTAAATGGAAAAGAGGTGTGCCCGATTACGATATTAAAAACCAATGAAGTTTTTTTTTTTTTTTACAATTTTTTTTTTTTTTTTTTTTTTAAAGAAATATCGAATTTCTAAATTTATTGAAAATCATATTTATTTCTTTTGATGAGATATCTTTTAAAAATACCGTTTAAAAGTTAATTTCTTTTTAATTTTAGCTTATCTATAAACTAAAGCTTTTCAGATCAAATATTTATTTTAAATAAGTTAAGACATTTAGTAAGTTAATTTCACATAATAGACGCCTTTTTCTGTGCGCGGTTTTTAAATTAATGCTAACAGCCTTCGGGGATGAAGCGTGATTTTTCAAATGAACTTTATTATTATTATTATTATTATTATATGACGTGTGTAGCAGTTAAAGTTTATACTTTTGTATGAATATGTTTCATAAATGGGTCACATTCAATTTCTTTCCCGGGTGTTATTCATCTGACTCATTACTAAATGCATGGAAAGGTGTACAATTTCTAATCTCTAAGGTTCTCTAACCCTTTTTTTACAAGAGCGAACATGTCCTTTTTTTCCATGTACAGCTTTTCACGAAAGTCCTAAAATAAACAAGCATGTGTTTTGGATCACATCACTCGTATGATGCGTCCATGACGTCACCATTACAATGCAGTTTTTGCTTTCTCTTCTGTTCTCTCTCTCTCATTCCGGCCGGTCCAGTTACGTGAAATATTGCTGTCTTTTTCTTTGCCTTCAAGCCTGAGCGAGTTAATTAAGAAATTTAGGATTATATTTATACAATTATATATATACGAGAGAAGGGGAGAGAGAGAGGCTAAAAAAGCGGATCTGAGTGTAGCTAGGACATGAAGCTCTGATGCTGTGATTTTTACATTTTGAAAAAAAAAATTGGTTTCAGACCTAAATCAAGCGAAACCTTTGTACCAGCTGTTAGGATAGAGAGAATCGGCAGTTGTCTCCCCCTCCTGTCCCTACTGCTCCCCCCTCTCCAATCCCGTATCCCTCCTTAGGAACTACGCTTTGCTTTGGCATAGTCCCTTTTCCAGGGAGCTCATTCGGCCGTGGCGCATGCGCCGGGATCTTTAGCTTCGGTCGAGCGCTTCAGTTGCGCTCTAGACCTACTAGTCTCTCGCACCACGTAGAGGTCGAGATCCCTTGCGAGAGAACATAGACAACAACAACGAACAAACATAAGCTGCAATCTGCTCACCGTCCTTGCATAAAAGTGCAATTGCGGGACGGGATAGATCCGTTGGTAGGCTAGGGGTGAAAAAAAGGGGAGTGGGGAGGGGGGCATTATCCGGTACTGTTCAGACTTAAATAAGCTTGCGCGGAAGCACGAGAAAAAATCTGGTATTTTAAAAAAAACGGAAACTTTTTTTGTAAAAAAATGTGTTGCGCACCATATTTCAAATGTTACGCACATTTAAGAATCCCAATTTTTGATACACCCATTCCCTCCATGATACATGACTGCACACTTTTTATTTCTCGCCCATGAACTATATTAAATATTCTGATGTCCCAACCACTTTTAAACCGAATATTTTTAGACCATACTTAAATTGAGACGATTTCATTTTCCGAAAAGAAAATATTACGAACCAAACGCAGTTGCTGATATATCTTGTTGTTCTTTCGCACCAAGATTTAAATTTAGAAACTTAACATGTTTCTACGTAATTGAATTTACACTTCAGACCTACCTAATTATTAGTTTTACTTCTCCTACCCATTAAAAATATTATGAAAAATGAATAAATTGTATCTGCCTTCTGGTGAATTTTTGTTTCTACGTACATAGGCCTAAAAAAAAACGTGTCCTAGAACTGATCTGCGTCATAAAAAAATAATAAACAAGGTGAAGGTTGGAGGCATAAGAATTCACCGGCCAATGGAAAGCGAATAATTGTCGCACACCCTGTACACACCTCCATTTCAGATAACATAACCGAAAACATTATCATTCCGTAGTACTCGAACTATGAATAATAAGGGAAGCTGTGTTGAGTCTTCCAATTATTTCTTTACTTTGTTTTAATATACAATACATTATTCATACAGTCGAATTGACGTAATTATTGTTTTAAATAACAAGCAAATATTTATTAGTCTAAGTCTAAGTATTGAAAAATGTCTCAATGTGTATTTTGCCAATATATATTTAGATACACACCAATTCCCTTTCAGAATTACACATTCACCAATATATTATACACAATTATTGAATAGCGTTATTTTAATAAGACATAGGCTATATGACATCAATAATTATCATTCATCATTGGACACCATTTGTGACGAAATTTCAAACAAATCATTAAATCATTACATTTGTCATCATTTGAGTAATTTGACGTATCGTATGCAATAAAAATTGCGGATTCTATGAAAATGTTGTATCGATACAATTTTTAATGAAATCATTTTTGCTTTAAATATTTTTTTTTTCATATTTTTTTTTTATTATGACAACATTAAATAAAAATCGTGTTTACTTCTTTGAAACAAAAATAAAAATGTGTGTTACAATAAAACAAATATGGGTCACAGTGAAGGTCACTGAGCGATATGTCAACCAATGGTAAGCACGTAAGCAGGCACACCTCCAATATGTATAGCCATATTGTCCAGTGAAACCTTGAAATAATAATAATATGTCATATGTTAAAAGGAATCGGCCGAGATCGTCCCAATTTTATGGCAAGGGTCTCAATATTTGATCGGCATCCCAATTTTCTGACACGAAATATACGGATACATTTCTGTTAGTTATTGTTAATATCTTAACTTTAAATTAATTGAAAATTTTTTGTAAAATGTGATTCGTTTTTAAATAAACGCATTTCATTATTTAAAAATAAATAAATAATGCTTTAATAATATAAATAATTTAAATATTTATTGATGATTTTAAATGAAGATACCTTTGTTACATGACTTAGATCCCCAATGAAACTGCATCCAATAAGAAGGTCGCAAAACAATGTTAAGGTTCAAAAAGTGTATTAGTATTTATTAGCTACTTGCATTTTTATTCTTACTTTTTTATTTTATCATATGTTATTACGGAGTTGACTATATTTTAATTAAAAAAATTTTTTTAATATAAAAAATGAAATGCATACTTCATTATTTTAGTTTAATTATGTTTTTATATAAATAAGTTAGCAGAAAATGGGTCAATTATTTAATGTTAACAAAACATCTTTGAATATGAAACACGAAACAAAGAAGATTTATCAGTTTAATTAACTTAAATCTCATTGAAATACTAAGCTTCACATAAATAATTAAATAATTTATATTTTAACAAAAATATATTAAATAATATCTATCATATTGTCCATATTTTTAATGTCATGGAAAGAAAATATGAATATCTATCTAATCGAAAAGACAAGTAGTTTAATATTTATTATATGTTGTCAAGGGAAATCCCAAATTGGCAAACAAATAAAACTAAAAGTAATTAAAATTTCGCCTACAGATATACAAATCAAAATGTTTGGAGATAAAAATATTTCGATGGCCTCATTGTCTTGATAATTAAAACGATAATAAAATAGGTACATAAAGACGAGTATCTTAACCGATTTTTTTAAAGTTTCAAATTTGTGTTAAAAACGACTAAGTTCACATATCTGGCAATGCCGGAAAAGGGTTTCAAAGCATAGGAGAGGTCTTTGCCGGGAAGTACGAAAGATAAATCGAACATTTCAGTTATACCTACAGCCTACATTAAGAATTGTACATTAGCTAAACATGCATCTTTAACGAATTAATTGAAGAAGTGTTAGTTTTTTAAAAATGATTTTATATTAAATTAAGACTCTTGATTATTAGACATGTAGCCTACCTTAACTTCCTACACAGAAGTCAATAAGTAACACTGGGACTCGGTTAAACTAATTTAAAATGTTTAAAATTTACAGTTACTTGAGTTACCGTAGGCGTAGGCTGTAGGGTACAGTGTACTGTTAGTGTAGTGTTAAGTTAATTTATTATTACTAACCAGAGGCGTAGTGTAGAGGGGGGCAGGGGGTACATCGGGCGCCAGCTAGTTAGGGGCGCCAAAATGTGCTTTGGTATTATTATTATTTTATTGATGAAAATAATGGGTTTGAGGGTTGAAAAAAGGAAAAGAATGCGCTTTAAAATGAATCTTGTCCCCGGTGCGAATCTTGTCCCCGGGCACCAAACACTCTAGCTACGCCGCTGTTACTATTACACACACGTTGAAACTCTAAATCTCTCTAAACTGTAATTCTTAATAGTTTCAGTAACACCCTTCTACATCCTACGTCTCTTGAGCTGCTGCTCATCTCTTTTCAAACTGTTTCCCTACACAGGTACTAGTACTAGTAGAAGGCTAAGTAGGCTATTTCACGTGCACGTTGCGTTAAAATAAACCCTTCCAATATTCACACATTTTTAGACTTAATACTTAATAAAACAATGCTAGAAATGAATTAAGAAAACCAGACAAGTTATGGATAGAGTGGTGTAAAAGAGCAGTGGCATAGGGGTGGTTGCGTCACCCCCCACCCCGAGGAATTGTTTTCTTTGTATTTAGGGGTGGAATTTTTGGCCAACTGCACAGCTTTTTTTGGGTTGGGGGGGGGGGGGGGGGGCGTTCAGCGAAAAGCTTAAGTCACAGCCTGCAAAAAACATTCCTTTATAAATTTTAATTAACAATAATTCAATCTTAACCTAACAACACAATTTGACTCTAAATTCTCACTTAACACCCAATTAAAGGAGCTGATAATGTCAAGTAAATGTTTAATTTAATCTATAACTTGCCCTAGGTTAGTTGTTCTCAAACTTTATGAATGGTTCACCTGTAAGTAGAATGGATTTTTTAAAATCAAAGCTTTTGGGTAATTTTATTTTCTTAACTTTTCTCTATCTATTTAACCTTAAAGAACATTAGTAATGCATCTGAACATCTATTTTATTTTAATGTATTAGTGCGATTTTTCAGAAAAAAATCAGATGGATTCTAATCAAATATTAGCACTTCAGAATGCCCTTCCTCCATCAACATATGTAAAAATGGAATTAAAAGATGCAAATGTTTATCATATTGAGGTTTTACAAAGCCCATGCAGGTATTTGATTTGACATTTTTAAGACAATACATTATATTAAGACAACATACCCTGTTCCACTATTTCTTTCACACAGCTTGAACACAGCCCTTCATTTATCATCATATTTACATTATTTTCACAAAGTGAACACATTTTCTTTTAAATGTTAATCTTCTTTCTGCTGTATTGGTATGTGCAGTCTTAAATGTATTAAAGGATTAAAAAATCTGCTCTGTACATAAATGCCTTAGTCTTGGTATTTTAGAAAGTAACTTAACAATAAGTGATGTTAACTATTTTAGGTAACTAATTAGTGCAATAACTTTTTTTAATGGGTTTCTTTAATAAATGTGATCATATATTTCTTTATTTTTTGGTGTGTGTTGATATGGTCTAGCATCAATTTATGTTTGATTTTAGAGCCTGATGCTACCTAAGCTGTAGAGATGTTTAAAATAAATTTGGCATTATTCTGCTATCAAAAACTAAGATACCGGTATTCATCTTTGCCTTTTCAACTCCCAGTGGAGCATAGGCCATTAACAAATTTTTTTTTAAAGTTTTCCGGTCTCTAGCTACCTTTTCTAACTTTTTCCAACTTTTTCAAATCTTTATTACATTTTTGTGACGTCTTCTTGATCCTTCAAGGTTTCCTATCAGTGCTTGTCTTGTTATATTTGCCATGGGTTTTCTCATGGTATGAACTATCCTTCTCCACCTTTTTTTCTGGTTTTCTTGCTCCTCTTGGATTTGTGCTGTAATTTCCCTCACTGTTGTGTTTGTGATTTTGTGGAACCACTTGATTTTGAGGAATTTACAAAGGTTTGCAGCCTATTCTAACCTTTCCTGGTTGAACATCTTTAAAATACTTAAAACAGTAAGATTTGCCCTTGAAACATTTTGGAAAAATGTTATGGATTTATTTTCAGCACTGTGCGGCAAAATCAGCTTAAAGAAAAGGTGATTGAACTATTGAGAGCCAAGAAAACAGCATTTGGTGACTTTGTGTTGGAAGAATTTCCGGACCCGTTTATACAACAGAATATCAAATATATAGCACTATGTGATGTTGAACTGCCTGGTGTTGAAAAGAAGGTTTTTATCAACAGTAGCATATCCATAAATGTTACGGTTCCGTGAAAAACGCGCACATGACAAACGCGCACATGATAAACGCACACAGAATATTTCGCAAAGACATAGCTGCGCACAGGAAAACTGCACATACAGAAAACAGCGCACACCGACAAATGCGGACACCGAAAATTCCGAACACGGACTGTTGCGAACGTTGACAATAGCAAACACATACATTTGCGCACAATTGGAATCGTACAATGTAATTAAAATTTCATTAAAGAGTTGAAAAGGTTGTAAAAGACAAGTTGTCAATTATAAGGATAATAAGTGGCTGGGATTAGAAATAATTATTAAAGAATCCTTTTAAAGACGAATTATTAAAAAATAATTGGGTCATCTTATTTATGATTTATAAAATTAAAACTATACACGAGTATAATAGTAATTATAAAGGTAACAATAGATTTATTGCAGCAAAAGTTAAATTTCTATGTGGCAAAGAAGAATTATTTTTTTAAATATTTCATTGACAGTGGGCTAATTCTCCTGTAAAAGATATTTAAATACCGGCTATTAAAAAGATTACTGATATAAGTATAAGCTATTAAAAGTATAAGTATAAGGCGAGTTAAGAGTCTGATAACGGTATGGAAAATATTACTTTTAAATTAAAATTATTAAATTATAGTCACAATAAGCAAAATGACGCCTGTAGGCAATGAACGTTTGAATTTATATTCTCCATTCCATTAACACTTAGTACGTAGGCCTATATAGTACAACTATGATAGACTATATCATCGTAATGAAGTATTAAAATTATAATTTAAAATAATCGGTAAATGTTGAGAGATATCACCGCGTTTTTTACCATGGCTGCCAACTTGATTGCAGTGAACCGTAAAATTAAGAATAAAATGTTTAAAAATAATGTAAAAATGTCCTAAATGTATCCCTAAACCTAACCTGAACCCTAAATCTATCCCTAAACCTAACCTGAATCCTAATTGTATCCTTAACGAAATCACGGTGATATCTCTTAACATTAGCCAAATAATCGTCTTTGTATATAACTAAGCCTATTTTAGTTTTATTGATAATAATTATAGTTTAAATGAATAATCTTCCTACTCCTAGTACTAACTAAGCCTAAATTTCATAGAAATTTGCGCATTTGTACGTGTTCGATACTGTCAACGTTCGCAACTGTCCGTGTTTGGAATTTTCGGTGTCCGCAATTGTCGGTGTGCGCTGTTTTATGTGTGCGCAACTGTCGGTGTGCGCAGTTTTCCTGTGCGCAGCTGTGTCTTTGCAGAATTTTCTGTGCGCGTTTATCGTGTGCGCGTTTGTCATGTGCGTGTATTTCTGGTCACCAAATGTTACTCAGTAGCTTAAAATATAATAGTACTGTGAACTCGATTATAGATATTGCCAAGAGTTTGTACAATTTTTACCACCAGTTAGGGGACCATATTTTCTATTGAAACATTTTAAGTTTAAAAAAAAATGAAATACCTTTAAATGATTCAAGCAAAAATCCAAAATCTCTATCCCTGTAAAATCAATGAATAATGAAATCATAAAAAGTTTGTGTCAGTATACATGAGATTCCCTCTCTTTTTGTCATGAACTCGAAAACATCCTCTGAGCCTCTGTTTGTCTGATTAGGTAATTGATCTAACTACTGCAAACCTCCAAATTCATGTGTTCCAACTGCACACGGACGGAGCCGGCACAGAAGAACTAGATGAGGAAAACATGTCTGCAGCAAGTCACTGGATCCTACCAGCATCTGACTTTCATGGTCTGTGGGAGAGCCTGGTCTATGATGATGCTATCAAAATAAGGGTAAGAAATGAATCTAGTACAGGATTAGATTTTCCTCAGATTTAAAAAAAAAAAGGTTGTCAAGTGCTGGTGCACCAATTAAATTCACGTTTTCTTTTACATATTCAGCTATTGAATTACGCCACAACGACCTTGATGTTCTCTGATAAATTGGTGGACAGCAATATCATCACTTGGAACAAAGTGGTTTTACTTCATGGTAAAAACATTTCTATATAATTTTTTAAATATAAATTAATTCTTAAGTCAGGAATGAAGGCAAAATAGGTTTAATTTCAATCACAAGATTTTTTAACAAAAGTCTTGAGATATTACTATAGAAATGTGCCCCTAAAGTAATTCACAAAAAGTTTAAACTAAAGCAATCTTTGTCATGAAAAACATATTAATGTAAATTTTTTACTCCCATCTAAGTTGATTTTGACCACACACATTTACATAATCAAAAGTGAATGTCTCTGCACTCCTACACATTATAAGCCGAAAATGAATTGAATGTAAAATATATTAATTTTTAATATATTTTAATATTTAATAATGTAATTATTACTGGCTTGGTCATGATTTTCAATTAAATTTTACCCAATTTTTTTTTTATACTGTCACAAATAAAAGGTGATGTTTAAAGTGTCATTTGTCTTTTCAAAGGTCCACCAGGTACAGGCAAAACATCACTGTGCAAAGCCCTGGCCCAGAAGCTGTGTATACGATTCTCAGATAGATATTCACATGGTCAGCTGGTGGAGATCAACAGTCACAGTCTTTTCTCAAAATGGTTCTCTGAGGTAATGAAACTTTGAGAGGAAATTACTAATGTAAAGAGATTTTACTGTTAGGACAAACAATAATACAGTTGAAAGCAGGAGTAAAAGTAATAAAAATGGAGGATCTTCACATTATTTATTGGCACTTTTAGATATGCCTTTGCACAATTTCAGCTGTAACAAGTCTTAAGCCACTGAATGGCAATTATTTCATTAGATGAGAATAAATATTACAATAATTTCAATTTAGGATTTATTTTTATAAATATTTTTCAGAATTGTTCCATATTTGCACCTTCTGTTTGTGACTTATTAGTTTTGTTTGTTTGTCTCAGAGTGGTAAGCTGGTGATGAAGATGTTCCAGAAGATTCAAGAATTGATGGAAGACCCAGAAGCTCTGGTCTGTGTGTTGATTGATGAGGTAATAAATGGCCTTCAAGTGTTCCCAGTGGCTCTTCGTTTTAAGCATGCATGTTCTGCTTGTGGAGTGTAACATTTTAATGTAATTCAACCTTAACCTTTGTAACATTTTTATTTAATTTGTTTAACAGCATCAGTGTAATTCATGCGCATTAAAAAAAATAACATTGTTGCATTAACCAAAAAATCATGGCTAATAAATAAGATTTTGAAAGGGACAAAAAGAATAACAATTCTATGTTATGTTCCCTTTAAAGTTATGATTTTAATTTCATTACAGTTAGTAACTTGTGTATTGGCTATCAGCATCTTCATGATTTGCATACCCCAATGCTGAATACCAGTGGTCTAGCACGGGTTGTAAATGTGCAGTGGGGAAATCTACGTCAGAAGTAGCTCATAATCTGCTGATAAATTTTTAAAAATTTAATACCCCCCAAAGGCTGAATTTAGCAATTCTGTACTGTATGGCCATTTCAGCTATTTACTTCTACCCTATGTTGTTCAATATATGGGTACTACTGTTTTATAGGGAATGAATGGGTTTATATATATTTTCTGTCACAGTTTTGGTTACAACTGATTCCAGGTAGAAAGTCTAACAGCTGCAAGGAAAAGCTCTATGAATGGTGTGGAACCTTCTGATGCCATTAGAGTGGTCAATGCACTGTTAACTCAACTCGATCAAATCAAAAGGTTGGTTGCTGTCTACGTTTTCCACCATGATCTAACATGGTTATTTTATTGTTTGTGAACAGTGTTATTGAGGCTGCATTATATTGATGAACCCTTTCTGTCACAGAATGTTCAAATTGTATTTAGATGCGCATTCTATTAGATCATGTCATTACCAGTGCAATAAATTCTACCTTTATAATCTCAGGCACACACTGCATTTTTACAAAAATTCCTTTATATTATTGACTTTGCTTTTGTTCGTGGCGGGTAAAATCTTCAGACAGCTCAGTGACCCACATCCCATCAACCTTTCAAGCTGAAACTTAGCACAGAATAGCATGGATACAAGCACTATAAAATTGTTCATTCATCAACATCATCACCACATAGACTTATTGCAGACAACATATTCTATCAAATTTTCAGCCCCACCCCCCAAAAATAAGTTTTTCTGTTTTTCAAGAGGAAGATGAAGGAAAAATTCATGATAATTGTGCTAAATAAGATTCTTTAAAAAAAAAAAAAAATCACAAGTGTTGTGGTGTTAAATAATTTAATTTTTTTTTCTGAAATAATTGGTGAAATAAATCTGCCAAGTAAAAGCAGGTGGGTCATTAGAATATTAATAAAATGTGCTGTTGCGAGCCATTGGGGGGAGTGGGTGAGCACTAATTGGGATTCTTATAAAGTGCATTACTTGTATGCATGTTTTGTCAAATTTTCAGCCCCACCCCCATTGCTCAATATTACATTTTATTATAAAGGATATATACGAAAAGCTTAGTTTCATGGGTTGTTTCATTCAAAACATTACGATTCCATAATAACAGGAATCTGGATCTAATGAAAACATTTATTTTAAACAAAAATATTCGGAACATGGAAGCCCATGTTTAGTCTTAGTTTTAATCTACTTCTAATTCTAAACATACTGCAATTTTGCTTCCCTCCAGATACCCAAATGTTCTTATCTTAACAACTTCCAACATCACTGGTGCAATAGATTTGGCTTTTGTGGACAGAGCTGACATCAAACAATTTATTGGTCCACCATCTGTACGAGCTATTTACACAATTTATTTGTCCTGTATTAAAGAACTAATGAAGGTTAGAGGCTAAAAAATATTAGAAATTAAGTTGATGATATCCTTACACTTCCATAGATTGGATAAACCGTTAAAAAAATATTGTTATACTATTTTTTTTACTAATATAAATTTCTATGTTTAAAAATATAGAATTACAACTTAAAGCATTTTCATTTTTAATCACTATTGTCATAACACTTGTCCCTTATGAGAAATATTTGTACTATACTTTCAATACAAAATTATTGTCACCATTTTTTAGTGTGGTGTCATTAGTCCCATCCACCAACTGATAGACATACGAGCTCTAGAGGTTACTAGATTCATGGAAAATGGAGCAACAATTCAAAGCCTTAAATTGTACAATGTAGCAAGGTGGGTTTAATATAAAAATAATGAAATAATGTTTCTTCCTGTGAGTCAAATTATACAATTGAATTATCCGTTTGTTAACTAAAGAAGATCTTTTTTCTTCTTTTTTAAAAATTGTTTTTAATGTTAAATTTGATTAGTTGTCAAAACACTTTGCAAATAGCGTTAACCTTTATATATAATTTTAAATGCTCCTTGCAAGTGAACAGGAATAGATATTATTTTTAAATTTAAGAACTGAATTTTGTCTTCGCAGGTTTGTTTAAGTTGAATCTGAGTGTGGATTATTTAACAATTTTGTTATGCAAATTACTAAGAGCTGCACAATGCTTTCCTACAGTTTTGTGTCTCACAGTTTTTAAAATTAAAAATTTCATCAACTAATTCCATACTATTTTTTTCTTCTTCAGTAAAAGTCATGGACTGAGTGGCAGAACTTTAAGAAAACTCCCCTTCCTAGCACATGCTCTATACTTACAGGTAAATAGTGAAATAGTTTTTAAAAGTTTTCATGAACTCTTTTTAATAAAATAGGTGTTTATTTTTATGAATCCCACATCAGAGAAGAATGTGATCAGATTTTTCAAGAAAAATTCTTTGGCTAGAGCAATTGAAGGCCTTAGTGCTTAAAGCACTGAAGTCACAAAATACCCATTTTGAGATAATCTATTTCAAATATTCTTTTTGTCTATAAAATGCGATCATTTTTATTTTTGGTTTGTTTAAATAAGAAACTTAAGTAAATTTTAATGTGTTCAAATGTATGCAGTACACTTGGGTAAACTGTATAAGAAAGGGTCACAGTTAAGAATGATTTTTGAAAAAAATGTGACATAAGTACTTTTAACACTAGGGTCTTCAATTGGATTCTAATTCTAATCATCAATACAATGACTGTTTGGTGTGTTGCCATTTAATAATTAAATTTCAACTATGCATGTCAAAGTTGATAAACCCAACTATTCTTTCTTTTTTTAAAGGGTAGTCCTGTCACTTTGGAGAACTATGTGGAAGCTATGTCTTTGACAGTCGATCGGCAGTTCCAAGAATTAAATGATCTCACCAAAAACTGACCAAGTGCTGAAGATTGAAACCTTGATCTCAGACTAAAAACACAAGACAAAAGAGTCTTGTTTGTGATATCTCTCCATCATAAATTTGGACAAAAGAAGCAAAACTTGCTTATTCCTTTTAAAAAAAAATGTTTTTATTGCATTCAAAAGCCAATTAATATTTTTGTGCAAGCCAAAATAATTGATTTATTGATCTGACAGAATGTACAAAAACATATCTATTTATCATAAAATGCTTTTGAAGAGAAGGAAAGAGACAAAGGCAAACATTCACTGATCATTTGGAAAATATTATCGACTGTGATGTCTAAATTAATTTTTGTGGATGTTACACCAATGAAACCATGATAAATCTCAATTATGTATGCAGCCTGGTAATGGCATGAAACATTCTTATCCTCAGAATTGATTGCTTTTGTCCAGGCCTGCACACGAAGTACAGCCCGCGAAGTAATGAAATATTCTTTATTCTTATTATTTTCTTAATGGCTTCCCCCCTGTCCTATTTTCTTTTGGCCCACACAAGTTTTTCATAAATTTTAAGGCCCGCCTTGAATTTTGAGTTGTGCAGTCCTGGTTTAGACACTAAGTTTCAAAAAGAATTGAATTTATCGCAAAATTACAAACAAGGGGTTTTATCGTCAATAAATTGTACAGCATATTTTCTCCAAATAAAGATTTTGCAGTCTGTTTACCAAGTCTTATTTTGTTGATCTCTGTGTGAATCATAAAGGTGAAGATTACTTACTATATAAATGAATATCAATGACATTACTCTAAACCAGACATTCCCTTGATGAATTAAATGTTCTATAAATATTATTCTCTAGGCTCTTAAAAAAAAATGTCACAAAGCTCATTCACTCACAAAAAAAACTACATTTCTTTAAATACATATACAGTAATTATAATGAACAATATATATTTTTTTTTTTTAAAAATAAAAACTATTAAGGAAAAGAAATATAATAATACATTTACAACATTATGGAGTGCATTGGGAACTTTTTTTTTTGAACCGTTATATCCATGATCACAACCTACAAGAAATGCATCAAGCCCAAAAGTTTAATATTTTCTTAGTAAAACATTATTTATGCTTAAAATGTGTTCCTTATTATTATAAATACTTACTTTAACTATGACATTGACCAAGTAATTTATTTGTTTTTTAAATAGTGCATTTCACAAAAATAGAATGAATGTTATCAGGCTCTAAAAAATATCTAAAAGAAATGTAATGATGAAAAAATGTATAACAGTCTAATTGGCTTTTTATTTGTGCAGAGGTAGAAGCTGTTCAAACTATAAAAACTATATTTAAAAAAAAGTATTATCTATTCTGAATATGATATCTTGAGTTCAGTTATGTCAGCCAAGACAAGGCCCATTATTAATATTATTTCCTGAATAAACTTTGGTACCTTCTGCTTGTGTATTCAGGAGTGGTTAATGTGTAAAAATCCCAACATTATCGAGATCAGTCTGAGAGATTCCATACAAAAAAAGGGGGACTTTACCTCACACGTATAAATCGTACAAAAACTTATTGTAAGTATTTAGATTGCTCCAAAAATATGATTACTTTTTTTTTTAACTGATCTCAAAAGAAGCACACAGATTTTTTGCGCCAAGACTCGTTAAAAGCAAAGATCTTAGCATGGTTGATGTAACAAGAAAATGAGGCAGGCAAAACACTTTTTCTCCCTCCTTAGGTCATAAGTGAATTGTCCTTAAATCAAAGAAATTTATAAAACTGTCCACTGTAATTAATAGTAAGAAAAGTTGTTATAAAATGTTTGGACAATCTAATGGCTTATAAAGAAACTGACAGGAACATCTGCTAAAGCTATGGCCCTTATCAACTAAATCGGCAAGACAGGTTTGTGTGTCATGTGTTACACTTTTTACTTCGGCAAAAGTTTCGGGATAGGTAAAACAAGGATTCACCAGAACCTTAAAGATTACAGCTTGACAGTCTAATTTGTTAGCTCTCCAGTGAATTTGAGGAAGCTGACACGGTATTTATGTCAAATTCAATAAAAGGTTTGAAAAGAGACTGTTTCCCTGGAAAAGTGTGCTATTTCCCTGGAAAAGTGTGCCGTTTCCCTGGAAAAGTGTGCCATTTCCTTTCACAATTACTGAGACATCAATAGTCAATTCTATGATTATACATTTAATCTTAGGAATTTTTAAAAAAATTATCAATGTGTTTATTTCTAAAAGTTACTTTTACAATGGGCTGCTGGGGAAAAAAAGTTATTGCATTCTGTCACGTAATAAGCAGTTGTTTCATAGTGAAGGAAACATTCATCTTTTTAAGTACTGGCTGCTGCTAACAAAACAGAGACCTACTGTTTCAAAATTATGTGATGAATTTATCAACACCAAGCAACACTTGTTCAAGTTAACCAAAATATGAAAAGGTGCAATTAATGTTATTATAAATATATTAATTCATTTTACTAGAAAGGGGACAAAGTTACATTCAACAAACAACAATATCTATATATATAAGTTCATATAAGTCAATAATTGTATGAGCATTCAAGGAACAGTTTTACAAGTGTTTTAAAAAAAAAGCACTCTTCATGGCCTGAGAGTTGCATTAGCTCCGTAGGCTGAAGACCAGAGTTAAGAACTGCTCGTATGAGATCTGGATCCAGCCATCTTGATCCGTGTCAAAAGATCTAAATGAACTCGTTAAGGTCTGATGAAAAAACAAAAAACAAATCTGCCTTTGAAGTCTTTGGCAATGTAATTCCATGAGTGATGCAGTTATTTTTAGAGTTTACTTTTTTTTTTAATAAGAGACAAATCTTGTTATTTAATTGAAACAGTCTACATAATCTTTTTATTTAATTGAAACAGTCTACATAATCTTTTTATTTAATTGAAACAGTCTACATAATCTTTTTATTTCATTGAAACAGTCTACATAATCTTTTTATTTAACTGAAACAGTCTACATAATCTTTTTATTTAATTGAAACAGTCTACATAATCTTTTTATTTAATTGAAACAGTCTACATAATCTTTTTATTTAATTGAAACAGTCTACATAATCTTTTTATTTAATTGAAACAGTCTATATATCTTGTTATTTAACAGAACACTGAATTGGATTTTGTCAGATAAGTAATATTTAATGTTTTTCAGAACATTCCTATGAAACATGGGACTATGAAACATGAACAATAGAGACAAATGTGCATCAATTTAGATTGTTTGATAAAAAAGAGAAAATGGCTCTCAGACTAATTATTTGCCATTTACACAAATGACCCACACAAAAAATATTTCAGATACATAAATTTTTTTTCTTTCTAGAGGACTTTTGAAAATTCACATATTTACACCATTAATTTTATTCAGTAATCATCTTAAAATAGTACAAATAAAACTAGAATTTTATTGAATATTTTCAAGTCTTTATGAGCAGCTTAATTTAAGATAAGGATTTCTAACTGCAAATTTTATATCATGTAAGAGTGATCAACATAGTATGAGTACCTAAAACTTTGCATTCAACTTTTAGTTTTAGCTACTATTAGCACGAGACACACTAGTTTGATAAGCCTCTGCAATGTCTACAAAAAAAAATATTTTGATCTGGCTCTTACTCTGATGATACAAACTAAGTTTAATGATTAAGAAGCCCCAAGACAAAAAGTGATAAAGAATCTTTCTACTGGGTCAAGATAAAGAATCTTTCTACTGGGTCAAGATAAAGACTCTTTCTACTGGGTCATGATAAAGAATGTTTCTACAGGGCCAGGATAAAGAATGTTTCTACTGGGTCATGATAAAGAATGTTTCTACTGGATCATGATAAAGAATGTTTCTACTGCATCAGGTAATAAATCTTAATTTTCTAACCCTTTTCACGCAGTTAAACTTCAACTCCCTTTAGAAATTTCTATTGCACTGTATTGCCCAACAGTTGTCCCAACAGAGACAGATATCATAGTTGATCATCAGACATTCTGACAGGTAAAGCCCTTTGCCCAAAGATCATAATTTTTTTTCAGAATATTACTGTAGTATAAATTAATTACAAACCTGAAGCACGACAGCACACTGGACAAAGTCATCAAAGGCCACAGTGCCTCTTCCTTGACGGTCAAATTTACGGATCAAGATGTCAAAAAATTGCTCAGATAAACGATATCCTGAAGAAATAAATTACAAGTCAATTTCTGAGATTTTTAAATATACCGGTACTGCAAGTGAATTGTGTGTAATATTTTTTTCTTTTGTTTTATGGGAATAACAACAATTTAAATATCATTTAATTAATCTGCAGGAGGTAGGACATTAGAACATTAATAAATTTCAGGGACGTGAAAAAGTGTTGTTTTTTTTTGGGGGGGGGGTAGGAGAGAGAGATGAGCACCAATTGGGATTCCTGTGAAGAGCGGTACAATTGCCTACGCTAATGTTAGGTGGGCTATATAACTAGTACTAAAATAATAATAAGAAGAAAAAATAAGTGAAATTATTAAGAGCATTTATGAGCAATATATTATTATGCTAATCACTCCTAAGTGAGATCAAAATCATTTTATTTGTAGCTGTACTTATTGATGGCTGAACATTTGATTGGATACTATTGTATTTATATTAAATGCCAATCAACTATGTTTGAAATAATTGCAAATCAAGAACATATTAAATAAACTTAACCTATATGTAACACGACACTCGATTTGATTTTAATTTAAAAAACTGCTGTATTTGACTCTCCATTCATCAAAGGTCATAGGTGCTCATAAGTTTGACAGAGTTGCATGAGCTCATTGCTTTTAACGTTGGTCAATACAATATTTTAAATTTACACTGTCCACAAACACAGATAGTATCAGTTATCCCAGTGTAAAACCTAGAAAATGTCATTTAGTCTTCATAGACATATTTTTTTCTCTAATTTCTGTTAAAACTTTGAAGCCAAAGTGATCTGTTAAAGAAAGTACATACCAAAGCTGGTGAGTGCTGTCTTCAGCTCATTTTTGTCTATGCTCCCTGAGTTGTCCCTGTCAAAAGATCTGAATGTGTTTTGCCAATCTGTAACATACTTCCAAAGTGATGTGAACTCTTGAAAGTTGATTGAACCAGAGTTGTCCCTGTCAAACATACCTGTAAAAAAATCAGATGCAAAATATTCAACACTGTCACCCGCACACAAGAACTTTGCAACTCATGTGACAATGTGAGATCATTACAATTTTAACAATACAATTAAAATTAATGTTTATTTGAAATTAACTGATTCTTTTTTCTTAATGACAAAAAGTCGGCATTGTAAATCAGTCTATTCTCTTATCCATGTTTACTACTGAAAGTAACGAAAGAGAACAATGACTTTTATTATTCTGAGTTGTTCCACTGATAAAACTTAGATAAAACACATGACAAGTTTAGAACACTAAAATTTAAACTATTCTGAATATACAATCCTACCTATCATCAGTCTGACAGTTTCAGGATTAAATGGTGTCCAGGTACCTGTCATAGAAACATTGAAAAGATAGAACACTTCTGCAATGATGCACACCAAATTTTAATGTAATTTTCAAAAGAATGTGTATCTAATAACAACTGTATTTTTTTAGTCGGTTGCTGAATCATACCATATTTTGTCTCAGCTTAAGCAATTAAAGCGCGGTATAACAAAATATGTCTCTTAATACTGAATTTACGTTAATTAAAATGAAATACATTTATATATTTTAATCAATAAACCCTACACCTTTTTAAGTGAAAGAAAAACTCCAAAAGGAGTTTGAACTATGGCTGCACCTATTGGTACCCGGGTACCAGAATTGAGAGGTTGGGATTAAAAAACGATTTAAAATACTATTGTTAAGTTTGTAAAAACAAAATGAGGTATCAAATGAAAGATAATTGAATGGACTATATGTTTGTAAACTTAATTCTTCATTATAACTAAAATAAACTACAACTAATGACATCCGAATGGCATTGAGTCTAATGGTACCCAGGTGCGAATGGCGGCGCTGCATATCTGGGTCCATTTTGACTAATGCTATTCGGATGTCATTTGTGATATTTCAAATCATTTTTTAATCCCAACCTCTCAATTCTGGTACCCGGGTGCCAATAGCCACTGCGTTGAAATATATTGACCAAAAACTGACACTCAAACTTAAAGCTGTTCTTTTTTTTTTTAAAAAGTAAATGATCAAAAAAAAAAAAAAAGGGTGATGAATATCATAATTAAAAAATCAACACAGCAAGACAAACTTCTAAATGTCCTCAATTACCCTTGTGCCTTGTGTTTGTTAATTTAAAGAATATTAGCTCAACAGTTTGTTAATTTTAAAAGTCACACTTGCTTACCATTAGATAAAGCCCTTTGTAATTCATTGGCAGATATTGAACCACTGCGATCTGTGTCAATCCTGAGAAAGCAATATATGTCAAAGTGACCACTAACAAGCTTTGAGGTTTTTCTTTTCTATTTCCATCAAGCCCAATAGCCAGCCTGTCATCAGTGTAAGTGGACTTCTAGTAACGGTTATTCAAAGGCACAAGGGTTTTTGACAAACAGCATGAACAATGAGTGAGAAAATAAAAATAAAATCCCAAAGCAATAGACATATGAAGAAGCTAGGCTATATTTTGGGCTTGTTGGGTAAAAAAAAATCAACATGGCCAAGACAGAACAGTTCATGTGCTCCGCTCACATTACTGATGAAAAAAACAATCCTTTATTTTTCATCTAGACTTGAAAAGATTCAGATAATTGAAAATGGAGCTGAATTAAATGGAAGGTCTTGCCATGTTTTTTTTTTAAAGGTTCAATGACCAACTCTGCTCTCAATAACCAAACAATCTAAAAAAGCTTGAAGCAGTAAATTTTGAAATGTTAAAGCCAAAATCTTACTTTTTGCTGCTACAGTTAAATAAGCCATATAGTCCAAAGAACTTGTCTTTTATGCTTCCAGGTATGTATACATTTTTGATGGTGTTGGTGGGAAGGGCGGGGGTGTGGTAGGGTGAAAAACGTGTGTATCAACTTTTGAAGAGGTTTTCCCGTTTGAAAAACTATAAGATCAACAGTTAGTAGATAACATTTATTTAGTATGTAGTGCAAATGATTTTTTTTAACATATCTAAAATGTAAATCAACCTGGCTTTCTTAGAATACATTCTGTGCTCCAGGAAAATGCAGAACAGCAGGAGAGTATTGAAATGTATTGCTAAAAAATTCCAATGTGATAAATGATATTGAGAACAAAGTTGGAATCTTATGCACAGACAGATAATGAGAATGTTCCCTTTTCTTACCATTCCCCAAAGCTTGTTGGAGTTCAACAGCAGAAATATGCCCACTTCTGTCCTTGTCAACACTAAGAGAATTCAAATATTTTTTGCATCATAAAAAAATATTGTGGGAACAATCACAATGCCCCCAAAAAAAAAACCCTCAGGAGAAAGACAATACATTTTATTAAATTTCCATCCACATCAAGTATAGGTCAAAGTAAAATCTACATTTTACAACTTTAGGTTTCATCCATCCCTGTGGCACTACAGCCCATGTGGGGCGTTGGCCTGCCTCACCACTTCCTTCCACTCAGACCTAACTGGTGCTTTTCTCTCTGCGGTTTTGGTGGTGCATCTTCACTCCTGTCATTTTGGCATTCTTTCTAAAAGCCCCACTGAGTGTAGCCTGCCCTATTTTATTTCTGCTACTAGCATGGGATCCAGATACAGGCTATGCAATTCCTGGTTGGTTTGCATTCTCCATCCATATTTATTCTATGTTGGTCCGTTTATTTCACGGATAACGTTTCTCTTCAATGCATTTAATAGGTTTTCTGCCGTTTTTGTTAGGGTCACAGTCAGAGTTTTACTGGCATATATTACAACTGGTCTAACTACAGTTTTATAAATAGTTTTCTTTGATTTTCTTGTTATGTTTTTACTATTGAGTATTTTCTGACTAATAAAGTATGCCCTGTTTCCGGCCAATTATCTTTCTTTTATTTCTATTAGTAATTCATTTTTTTAGGATCCTAAGTATCTGAAATAATTTACTTTTTCAAAAGTGTGGTTTCTAATTTTAATGGTTTTTATCTGTCTGTTCTTCTTTTAACATAGGTATTTTGTTTTTTCGTCATTAACCTACAGCCCTGCTTGTAGTGATGTGTCTTCAAATTCAAAAGGAACTTTTGATATATCTTTACTACTTTTCCCTAAAAATGTCATCAGCCTCAGGTTCAAGGGCAGAAAAAAAGACAAATTAAGTTTTTGTGAATGAAGTTGTCAGTTTTCATGATGCAGTAATAGCTCCAAATCTTTTTTGACATAAATTTTTTTATAACAATTAAAAAATCTTATCCAGGCATGTTTATACAGTGAACCCTGGAAATAATGCAAGCCCTTGGTACTAAAGCAAAAGTCGAAAGTGGTGCTGTTTGCAGGTTCAGCTAGTTCAAAAATCATTCCAAGCCAGGGTGAGTTAGTGCATGACAGGTCTATGCTATTTCAATGTTCTTTATTTCAAGGTTTTGGTGTATCATTAAAACAACAGGCTGACTAGCAAGATTTAAGATATCAACCCTTTATTATCAAAACACATGGAATTGATGGAGAAAATCAAGCTAAACCAAAGGCAAATCAATTTGAACTCTGTTATATTTGTGTAACTCATGCTACTGTAGCTTTAAAATTAAAAATTGATAGTGACTGTATTACTTAGACTTAGTACTAGTGCTACAGTCAGTGTCAGTATCCTTTTAATATTGATCAAATTATAATTAAATAAAACATTCAAGCCAAGATTAGGGTAAATCTGGCAAAGTGCAGATCATGGTCATAGAGATAAGAAATAAATCTGTTAAATACGCCTGCTCGTTAAAATAGGCTATTTGAATGATTATGTTTTAAAAAATATAAATCAATAAATAGTATTTAGGCCTATTTGTTAAACAGACTTTAATCTTAATAATTTGTAAAGATGACTCAATGAGGCTATATCAATGACTCTCAATGAGTATCATTCTGTCAATACACTCATGATCATATGATGAAATCATTAAAATGTCATGTCATATGATAATGTCAAGGATGTTTTGCAGTTGGTCTAGACTCTAGATTAGTTCTAGGCTAATTAATCAATTAGACAATGGTGCTTGGTTCTTGAAGGCGTGCTAGAAATTTTATATACATTTTTTAATCAATGAATAGGCATAGGCTAGTTAGGTTATTCATTAATTATAGTAGTTTATGAATTATGATGACGATGATGTAACATAGGCCTTCTTATTGCTAAACTTAACTACATGCTGTGTTACTATGTTACTAAAGTGTGTAACATAATATTAATAGTCACATGACAAAGTCATATAAGGAAATAAAATGGTCAAACCTCAGTCTCAGAATCAATAAATGTGCTACCTGAATTCAAACATTAAAGAAGATTCATAATGATAATGGGACCCGGGAAAAGATTCAACTGACTGTTTCAAATTCACGTGTCACTAGCTAAATCAGTAACTGCAACATTATTTTAACGGTCTGTTTATCAGTTTATGCCATACTACCATATTATTATAGCATGTCAACTTATAGTTCTTATTCTTACTTCTGAAATATTCCAGAGAGCCAATTTTGATCTATTCCAGGAGCTGGGTGTCCTGGATGAGCTTGTTGTTGTCCATAACCATAGCCTCCTTGCTGACCATATCCGTACGACATTTTCACTGATATAGTATTCAATTATTAATGTGCTAGTAAAGAAACTGCTGGGAAATGAAAAATAAATGAATAACAACTAATAAATTGTCGGGGAAAGCTAAGCTTTGATCGGTGTCACTTCTGATCGAGATCTTGACTAGTTTCAAGATAATTCCCAAATAAAATATATTTTTTTTTTTTATTTTTTTACTGCATCTACTGTGGCTTCAGCAACACATAATAGTAGTAAGTAATAAATAAGTATTTTATAGTAAGATTAACTATTTCGATTGATTATAAAAGAGGATATATTGAAAAAAACATAAGCATATGTTATACGTATCCATTTGTGTAATAATAGACATCTTGGCAGATTGAATTTATTGATCTGCTTTAAAATATTAAATATTCCAGTTATCTAAGATTTTTTTTCCAAATTTGATATAATTATTTCAATACTTCTATTATTTATTCATTAAAATATATGCATATGGCTCATATGGCTTTATTAATTTTGTCTGGTGATGAAGGCTTCTAGCCATTCTTGGCGAAACGTTCATGTAACTGTCCTGTTTTTTTTTAAATTTCAAGCTTTCACATATCCTCTCTACTATTTCCTATTAATTTCCAGCTGATTAAAATAATTTAATTAGGAAAATAACTAGTTACTAATTCTTCTCTCTTCACCTTAGGTGGTAAAAATAATTAGTATATTCAATAAAAATGTATTTAAATTATGTCTATCTAAACATTCATTTTGAAATCACCTCTAAGGACTGTAAGTATTAATCTTTAATGTACATTTTATGTAAATGTTAGTAGACTAGATATTTTTTCATTCGTTTAATTTTTTTTAAATGGAGATGTCGGTAAATGAAACGACCATTTGGAATGATTACACATTTCCATTTCAGATATATTTTTTAAAAATCGAATTTAACTACGTCATCTTTTTTAAACGTATCAAATAAAAATAAATTTTATTATATAAAATTAATTTTGCTTCATTTTTCATAAATATGCTTATATTTTTATATATACATACTTTTATTTTATTTATTTTTATTTATATCTATAAATCCTTTATTAAATATAAAATTTCTTTTGGTATTACAATTCTTTCAATTCTAGTTAAGCATTTTAAGCAAATATTTTGTTACTAACCATTGTAAACAACATGGCTGCCATGTGAATTTGTGTCAATCGGTGATATATACATTAGCAAAATAATGCAGTTATCCACTAAATTGTTTATTTCCAAAACTGCTTGTTATTATTTGAATGGAGAAGAAAAAGTAAAATACTAGAAAGATCATGCCCAAAGAATGAATTCCTACGCCTACACTTACACACCATAACTTATAAAGTATAGTCACTATACTATAGACTATACAATACATACATACACTGTGACTATACTTAGACTATATTTATAATTTATATCATATGAATATGTTTTGAAAAATAACCCGGGAAAACTAAACAATATTTAAATTGAAGACCCATTTTAATCGATATAAAGTTATTATTATTTCAATGGGAAGTATGGGGCTGCTTTTGACTAAATAGATTGTCAATGTTATATATTTTTCACTGATGATCGGGTGGGTTGAGCTTATGGCGACTATGTGGGTCGGATTAAAACCTCTGGTGGTCTGGATCTGGCCAAAGGGCTGTAATTTGAGGACCCCTGATGTAATTTATTTTTATTTTTTTAAAGTTGGCCTAAGGGTCTAATTTTTCAGTCTACTTTGACCAGGGAGACATCACAGGGTTATGGTCTGTTAGGAGTTAAGGGTAATGTTATCAACCCACTCCTGCCTAACCTACTTTAACCAAAATTTGCCCTCCTGCCTAGGCAAAATAACATAAATCTGTTTTAAAATGTATATGTTATTATTTTTTTAATATATAAAAAGGCAATGTCATTGTTATTTAAATTTTTATTAAATATAATAATGAATGAAATGCTATATTCAGGATACAAAAAAAGTTTATTTAGAGAATTAGTTTTTAATTATAATATTTAAAGTCCACTATTGCTACATTTTCAAAAATTCACAGTAAGTCAACATGGTCACCAAAGCTTGCTAGTATTATTATCTACCAATGTGTAACAGTATTGATTTTTATAGCCTGCTTGAGATACATCTTCAACTCTAACATGATCACTCTTACATTCTACATTAATTTTAAAATTTCTACATCAATCTGTTTGATTGTTTCATCATCTACAATTGCTAGTCTAGTCAGCTTTTTAACTTATGGTGAATGTGTTTGGAAAGTCATAACTTATTTAATGATAGGCAATAAAACATGTAGATTTATCTTTTTAAAAAGAGCTTCACTCATGAGTGCAACAGTAAATTTTAGCAGATGAATGTTTTGTAATTTAATTGCTAGGTGGCCCGAAAGAGCATCATGTGTGACTATTGGCTTGACCTACCACCGCCCAGCATATTATGCAGACGGTGGCAGGTAACTGGGAGGCGATAGTGGGCACTAAAGGCAGTATAGGGTTAAATTAAATCTTACCTAAACCTTTCAATTTGAAATATTTTGTGTTAAATAAGCTTTTTTTTAAAAACATGTTTATTTTCTTCTATTTTACTTTTTTTGAAATCAAATGATTATTTCTAAATGTTGTTGTGGTCTGGTTTGATGTTAGTTCCACAAAACTGTTTAACCATTCAAATTTTCATAATTTTTATATGCATAGCTTAGGACACATTATTAAAGCAGTGTTAGTAAAATGATGACTCCTGGAACTTCTTTACTACATGTTTCTGGAGCCAAGTTAGCATCTGATAATGAAACAGACACTGTTCTTGGCGCAAAGGATATTCAAAATATAAAAAAAGAATTGCTTCATTACAAGAAAGAAAATAAAAAACTGACTGAACAGCTTAATTGTCTTGTTTCACTAATAAGAAGGTATATATTAATATTTAATAAATGACACTCATATCAGATGTAGCAAATTCATATTTTCATATCGATTTTATATTTTCAAAACTTATTCATTAAACCATTTAGGTTCCATTTGATAATTAAAATACTTTATGATAAGGTTAGATCTAGCTGCCCAGCTTTTGAATTTTTAATATATGATGAAATATGTTTCTGTTTTATTCATTTTATTTATTTAAAAAAAATTTTTTGCACTGATGACACCGTAGAAAGCCTTACAATTGTTTAGAGAAATAATCAAAGGAGCTAAGAAATTTTTTATGTATCATAACTTTTTAACCCCACTCCCACTAATCCCTTCTTTGCATCATTGTTTGGCAGGTCTTGGACTGGTGACAGATTTGCAACTGGCCATCTCTCAAACATTGTGGGTACGTTACATATTTAGAGTTGTCTTTTTACTTGTAAAAAAAATGTTATTGGTTGATTCTTGATCATAGCCCATTGCTACATATCTTCAGTGTTGTGGTCCTAAACTTTGGGGATGGTATTCTGTGCTGATTCCTTAAACTCACAGATGCATCAAAATATAAGCCCAATTTATTTTCCCTAAAGAGCAGAAAGTATAGGCTATTCTTTTAAAAAGACCAGACAGTTTATGGCCCATATGAATCAACTCCATGTTGTTCCACAATAACATACCAATCAAATACCATTCACAGTTTGCTTAAGGTACTGCAACATCTCCCAACCAAGACCCAAAACTAATTTAATGACAAAGTTTCTCATTCTCATGGAAAAATATCAGCTACTTTAGCTTGTAAGTCAAATTTATCACAAATGCAAGAAGTTTGTACTAAAGAGCACAAACCTCAAGGAGATGCAGCCTGTCAGTTGTTGATAGCTTCACATAGCTTGGATCCATTATCGCAGCTTGATGTCCGTTGATGAAAAGTTGAATGGCATGATGGACAAAGCTCTTTGCCTGATTGAACAACCTTCATCTCACAGAGGACAAAACTCTGCATTCACAGGCATGCATACTCAGTACACTAGGGGAGTGATGCACAGACCACATTCAATATAGGTGAACAGTGCCACATCTCTGAAGCTGCACACTATGTTAATTTTTTGGCAGAACATAGGGTGTGATACAGAGGTGCAGGAATCTGTCAACAGGTGCAGCATGTTCTCCATTATATGCAGAGATGCTCTTGCAGGCTCTGCCAGATAAAGGGAATGGAACCAGACCAGATCCCAAAGTATCTGCTGCATAAATAAATGACAGAAGATGCATGGCCTACTGCCAGTATCCTTGCTTTAGGACATGAGAAAGTAAGATATAAAGATGACCAGCATCAACCTTATTGATGGGGAGGGCTGTGCTAAGACTGTTTACACTGATGCCTTGCTGTCAACCAGGATGGGTCACAGATGCCCAGCAATGCAAAAAGAAGTGCCAGCAGGATGGGGAGAGAACAGCCCAGACTGTGTCTCTATCTTTGTCTCAAACTACTCCCAATGGCCGACCTGTTTACTCTTACGATTTTGGTGTACAATGTATGATTTTGAGGTGGATAAATTATATATACTGTATGTTTAATTTTTACTATTAAGATAATGTATTGAAAGATTTTGTGATGATATTATACGGTTTTAAGAGTTTGAGGGTAAACAGGTCTGCAATGGTGCAAATAAGATGCTACACCATGGTCTCTTGAAGATGGATAGATGCTGACAACAAATATGCCCCAGGAACTTAATCAGAAATTTTAATATGCTTGATCACAGATTTTATTAGTATAGTGAAACTTAAGCTGAATTGTATTTGTAAATTCCTCTGTACAGTCCCTTGATTGGACTAAGTGCTATTAAAAACTAAAATTTGTTTATTTTCCCTGCTCAGGTTATCAGTTGAAAGGAATTTTATTGAGAAATTTTGAATCTTTGCAAATAGTTAATTCAAATTATAGTATATTTTTTGTTGTGTTTTGATGAAATGCATTTGCCTCAAAATTTCACTACACCATTCAAGTATTGTCAAGGCAATCAAGTTTACAATCACAGTCTTAACTGAATATTAACTTATGTTGTTTTAAAGGTATCTCTCCTCCACATCATCTTGCAACTTCAAGTGGAACCCATGCAAGACCAAATTCATCAGTGGACGCTGCACTTACAAAAACTGTATGATTATTTGTTTATGCATTTCTAAGTTTAATGGAAATGAATGTTCATTTTCTTTTCAAAATCAAATAAATTAATTACAACCTAAAAGTGGAGTCTATATTCAGTTTCTTTGATTTTAACCCAACTTTAACATTTGAATTCTCTCTCTCCCCCCCCCCCCCTTTTTTTTTTTTCTAGAGAAGATGTGAGCAGAATTGGGAAAGATTTGCCCTAAAGCTTTTAGAGAGGGAATATATGGCTGTCCAAACAGAGATTAGAAAACACCAACAGCATTACATAGAGAACAGACAGCTATACATGGATGCTGTACTTCAAGATCACCACAACAATATGACTAAAGTTCAACTGCATAACAATGGGGTTTGTAAAGATAATTAATTTTCATTTTATGATTACATGCTCACAGAAAACTGTTATCAAAATTCTGTAATAACAATATTGTTTTTCAGTAATTTTTCACTTTACTTACAATTCACACCATTTTTTAAAAATTTGCACATTTACTAATAAATAAAACATGTATCAAAATAAATAAAATCATTTTAAAAACATACTTACAGAAAGTATTTTATTTAAGTTCAGTTTTGCTTTATGAAAAAGAATGTAAGATTCTTATTCTATGAGGAGTCTTGCAGTTTTACATGTTAAGTTTAATTATGCGCCTATTTATATTTTACTCTCTATCAATTTTGTCAGGCAACTGTTCATATTAGCTGAATATATTATTACCTGATTTACTATACAATATATATGTCAGAAAATTGGGTCAAGAAATATAAGAAGAACCCAGTCTGCAGGACCACGGAGAATGAAAACCACACAGGAAGTGGTCAGTGGAGCAGAGGTATCATTACGAGATCTGGTCGGGGAAACAGTTTCAACAGATCAGATGATTTCTGCTCAGGTAGGCGGCACATGACGTCTCATTGAAATCAAACAATGGATGAATATGTTCAAATATTTCTAAAATACATTTTCATTTTTTTAAAATGTAACTCATTTTTCTTACCTTACGTAGAAAAATGTGATCATTATTTTATCGATCAGATGAGCGAGCCCTACACAATTACACCGTCAAAGTACATGCCCAGACATGTAAGTTCATCTCAACCACGACGTCTGCCACCAAATGTTTATAATGACCCAACCAGATACACCCAGGTTGGTTATCTACTTGAAACTTTTCGCTGGATGCAATCACATGTCCTACAATCACATGTCCTACAATCACATGTCCTCACATCCTACAATTACACTTCCTACAATCACATGTCCTACAATCACATGTCCTCACATCCTACAATTACACTTCCTACAATCACATGTCCAACAATCACATGTCCTACAATCACATGTCTTACAATCACACATCCTACAATTACACTTCCTACAATCACACATCCTACAATCACACATCCTACAATCACACATCCTACAATCACACATCCTACAATCACACATCCTACAATCACACGTCCTACAATCACACGTCCTACAATCACACATCCTACAATCACACATCCTACAATCACACATCCTACAATCACACATCCTACAATCACACATCCTACAATCACACGTCCTACAATCACACGTCCTACAATCACACATCCTACAATCACACATCCTACAATCACACATCCTACAATCACACTTCCTACAATCACACGTCCTGCAATCACACGTCCTGCAATCACACGTCCTGCAATCACACGTCCTGCAATCACACGTCCTGCAATCACACGTCCTGCAATCACACGTCCTGCAATCACACATCCTGCAATCACACATCCTGCAATCACACATCCTACAATCACACATCCTACAATCACACGTCCTACAATCACACGTCCTACAATCACACGTCCTACAATCACACGTCCTGCAATCACACGTCCTGCAATCACACGTCATGCAATCACACATCCTACAATCACACATCCTACAATCACACATCCTACAATCACACATCCTACAATCACACGTCCTACAATCACACGTCCTGCAATCACACGTCCTGCAATCACACGTCCTGCAATCACACATCCTGCAATCACACATCCTACAATCACACATCCTACAATCACACATCCTACAATCACACATCCTACAATAACATGTCCTAAAACACTACATTAATCACTCCATCCATTCTTCCCAACATTTTATGATGGCGAATTTAAAAATATAAAAAAACCTTCGAAGCTTTGGACTGTTTAGCAATCAGTTTCCAATGTTAACTAACATTATTCTTGCCAGTCACATGAGAAATTTTTACAAAGAGTTCAAAGAGTGCACTTTTTAAAAAAAAAGCTTAAATGTTACCTCAACTTTTATGTTATGAAAATGTTAAGTTTTTTTGAAATTATAGTCAAGTTGTGGAACCAATCTTATAATCTGTTATTTCATTTTTTTTTTAAATATTTTTTTTTTAAAACTGCTTTCTCACACATTTTACGTTATTTCTCAGACAAGCTTATTTGAAGTCAGTGACAGTAACATTGTGAAGCGCACCAGACCTGTCAGTGCTTCCAGTTTAAAACAAGGAGATATTCAGCGCTCAAGGCCTCGTCTGAACCGTGATAGTTCTACTGAGCTCCACACAGAAAATAAAGGTGCTGGGTACACTATTGTTGATCATTCACACCCGAAGATGACCAAGGCAATATTCTACATGAGTAGTAGCCTTAACTTGAGCTGTATTTAATTTAGAGTGAGGCAGAGCTGCTCAGTTCATCAGCCTCACTCTCTCGCTATTTGATCCAATGGCAAAATTTAATCAAGACGACTAGAAGAAGAACAGGCTGCTGTGGATGACAAGCAATGTTGTTTTTTTTGTTTTGTTTCACTGTGCTCTTCATGTGTTCCGTGTCGCTGGAGTTGTCAGAACTTCCATTGTGTCACTGTCATATCCGCCTACGGGACTCCATCTCCGGGTTTGATTTCAGAGCTTGCCTTCTCTTAGATGAGTTGCCATCCAGAGTTGATGGGTCCCATCCACCCGGGGTGCTGGTGAAAGTTTTTGCTTGTCTAGGCTTTGCTAGGGATTGAACTTCAGTCCACAAGTTGGGATTGAGTCAGATTAGATTGCTCTGCCACCGGTTCATTACCATTAATAAGAAACACAGCTGTCTTTAGACCGCTCTGCCACCGGTTCATTACCATTAATAAGAAACACAGCTGTCTTTAAACCGCTCTGCCAACGGTTCATTACCATTTATAAGAAACACAGCTGTCTTTAAACCGCTCTGCCAACGGTTCATTAATGTCTTTTCTTCAATGTTTACAGAATTTTATTATCAAAATGTCGTTTTCATCAGATTTTAATTTATTTATAAAAGCTAAATTTTTCTTTGTTTATATCTTGCAGTATTTATGACACAAAATAATGAGCGCCCCCTCAAGTATGAAACAACACGACCAGTTACCGCCAAACCAAAGTCAGGAAAACAACGGAGAAATTCACACGCTGCAGAAGTAAAAAATATTGATGACAGAAACTCCACCACAACATCTGAGGTAGAAAATCAAAACGAAAATACAGACAGTAACCTTGAAAATGAAAATGTGATGTCAAAACTTTCTGAATTCAAGGGGGACGATGCTGAGAGCAGCACTGATAGACTAGATTCCAAGCCCCCCATTAACGTCAAGGTCAGATCTGGTTTCACCCGAAGGCCAAAGTTCATTGATGATTTTGCAAAAGATGAGGACGCCATGAAAACTATTGAGAAAGAATTCAAGAGGAATGCACTCATGCTGCAGAAAAAGCTGGGAATCAATGAGTCTGGAATGGTTTTATTTGACTAGTGGGACTTGGGTTGTAAATGATATTAAGACTGTTTTCTCAAAATGTATTTTAGCTTCATGTAAAATGATTTGCCATTCGTAGCAAAGAGAAGTTAGAAAACAAAATAAATGGGGGGCCCAACTCTCATGCTAGAGATTTGAGAATCCAACTAGAAGCATAATTATACAAATAAATATATGTCATATCAAATTCAAAGGAAATGCTAAATACTAAATGCATTCTGCCAGCCATTTCTTTATTTCATGTCCATTTGCTTAAGTATTTCCATCCCCATTTAATGTCCGCTTAAGGATCTGTAATTAGAATTTAATAAAAAATGAAGGTTATTTTCTACCTAAAGAAATAATTGTAGATACCAAGAGCCATTCGGTTTTTTACTGATAATGTTAAAGATTTGATGTTAAAAAAAAAAAATTGTTAGGTGCGGAGTTCTCAGAAATTATTCCAGTTGGGAAAGATTACTGCACACAATTTTTATAAACATAAATATAAAATTACTTTATTTTCAAAACAAAAAATGGAAGTGTTTTACTATTTTAAAAATTATTGAACATTATTTACTTGTTACAGCTCCTGACACAAGACGGGCCTAACTTGAGCTGATATTTATTTTGGTATAGAATTGCACATTTTTGAGACAGGGATATTTACAGTTAAATCTATAACAAAAGAGCTTGCCATTTTTTAAGATGTTAGTCTACACTTATGTACAGTTAATGTGTTCTATTTTTTAGAATTTAATCAAAATTGAATATTATTTGATCATATGTTGGTGTTGTGAAATAAATAAACTTTCATTTTCTTAAAATTCATTAAAATAAAATGATTGTTTGTGTACAATAATTTTACAAACTTAAATTATGGCACATTCTATTAATTTGTTCAACTGGTAGATTTGTTATATAAAGATGTAGATTCTTTATTTCAATTATTTCACATACAAATTTTAAACATTACACTTTTAAGTTATTATTATTACAGTGGTCTCATAATAGCGCGGTACCCGAGCCTTGGGCTGGGCTCACCGCACTGCACATAAAATATTAGCAAACATAATCATGACATTAAAAATTTACTTACATTTAGTTAATTCAAAACAGCTGTATAAAAACAAAACAAACAAAAAATGTATATTCACCTCACCCACCCCAGAACTTTTACATGTCAAGCCATGGGAGGCACCCACGCTCTGTACTTGCTTGCATGATAAATTGCTATATTTGGTAGAATATAAATCCATGTATTTATCAAGTATACAAAATATTTTTTTTTAAATTACTGAATAGAGGAACAAAAAAAGAAAAATTCTATATATATATTTTGATACCAGCTATCTGTATACATTAAATAAATAGTTTAACAAGATAAGCTTAAGCTTGAGTAATACCATCATTCCCCACCTATTAGACATAAAACATGGGAGAACATGGGAAGTAAGATTAAACCTGAAAAAAAGGAACAAAACAAAACAACGAATGTGTCGGCAGGAAGCCTTCATCAGCAAACAAAAAAAATAATTTTTCTTTTTACAAATATATATAAAAATATAGCACTTAGCTGAGATATAGTGTCCGAGAGGGCAGCAAAAGAATTTCACATGTTCGTTGTTTTGTTGCGTTCCTTTTTTTTGCACGTTTAACCTTACTTTGTTTCACTCATTTCCTATTGTGCTAACCTCATTGCAGTCTCTCCCCTTATTACCATATGAGAACATGGTTGGCAAATCGAAACTTGAGCCTCAGCAGAATACCAAATGTTAACTCTGTAAACTGTGATAACTTTTTCACAGCTCATTATGGCTAGTATTCCATCAGTCGTGTAAGATTGAAAATATTAAAAGGAATCATTTCAATTATTAAGCCTTCATAAGTAAGTTCTTGTCATTAGCCAGAAGAAAACATGATTATGGTTTCAATATAAATTATTTTAAAGTTGTATCATGAAGGTATTAAATTATCTTTGTCCAATGTATCAAAAATAGTTTAAAAAGTGATGCATGTGGTTCAAGCCATTCAATTAAAGAAAATAGATAATTAAAGCAGAGGTGGTTCAAGTTCAAGTCACAAGGTAGTTCAGATCACAAGGTAGTTCAAGCCACAAGGTAGTTTAAGTCACAAGGTAGTTCAAGCCACAAGGTAGTTCAGGTCACAAGGTAGTTGCCACAATGTAGTTCAGGTCACTAGGTAGTTCAGGTCACAAGGTAGTTCATGTCACAAGGTAATTCAAGTCACAAGGTAGTTTAAGTCACAAGGTAGTTCAAGTCACAAGGTAGTTCAAGTCACATGGTAGTTCTAGCCACAAGGTAGTCCAGGTCACAAGGTAGTTCAGTCACATGGTAGTTCTACCACAAGGTAGTTCAGGTCACAAGGTAGTTCAGGTCACAAGGTAGTTCAATTAGAAAAATAATTGAAAATTTGATTACATTAAGTTGTCACCTTAAATTTTAATAGAAATGAAAAATGTTTGCTGGTTATATTTAAATATGTAATAATATAAATTTCCTAAAATATTTTGTAGAGATATTTCAGCATTAATTTACCTGTCTCAATTGTCCAGTGATAAAGTTATTCATAATTCTTAGCAACTCATGATATTTCTTGTTAGCAAGTCATGATATTTCTTGTTAGCAAGTCATGATATTTCTTGTTAGCAAGTCATGATATTTCTTGTTAGCAAGTCATGATATTTCTTGTTAGCAAGTCATGATATTTCTTGTTAGCAAGTCATGATATTTCTTTGTTAGCAAGTCATGATATTTCTTGTTAGCAAGTCATGATATTTCTTGTTAGCAAGTCATGATATTTCTTGTTAGCAAGTCATGATATTTCTTATTAGCAAGTCATGATTTTTCTTGTTACCCCCACCCCACCTTCACCACCCAAATCCTTTCAAATGTGTGACCCCTCCTCTCTAGATGTGTGACTTTGTTTATGGATGGCCCCTTTGATTTGCCACAAAAACAACTAAAATGACCTCCCATTCAATAAGTTCCATATTGTTTAATTGCTCTAAGGCATCAAGCAGAGTTTAAATGTACAACATGGTTTAACAGTGTCAGCCATAAAGAAGCACAGGCACTGCATCACATGTTGTGGCTTTTAGATATTTTGAACCATAATTTTAATTTGAAAACAATGCACAAACTCACATACGTTTATAATGGATAATTATTTTAATATTCCCCTAATTCTTTCATTAAAATTTACTTTTTGTTATGACAATTTATTTCATCAAGATTTTTTTATTAAAGACGATTGTGTAAAAAAACAACCTTAAAACAAATTGATATAAGTAGATCATATTTAATCAGAAAGATTACATTTTATCTCACTTAATATATATGAGTAAAATACATTTAAAAGATGATTGAGGAAACAATTTAATCATTATGATAACACTACATTCAACCAGCATTTATAGGCTAGAAAATCTATTATTTTACATATAAATAGATAGTTACTAAATAGTACAGCTGAATACAAAATGACAACAAAAAAAATAGACAAATTGCACATGATATTACTTATATGCACTAAAATTTATAAAAAATATACTCAAAAGATCTTAAGAGGGTTTTGTACAACATTTGTAATTTAATAGTCAAATTTCTCAGGTTTAAAAAAATTATTTCAGTTTTTTTGTATTTCTTTACTTGCAATATGACAAGCAAAATTATAATTCAAATAATTTGCAAATATATTTCAATGTTAATTGCATTTAAAAACAATTAAAAAAATTCAGCCCTTTTTAGCTAAGGATATTTTCATATTTCAAAATTCAGGTTTCACTCCACTGAATGGTATATATTAGTCAGAGCTATTAAAGGGAAAGAAACAAATAATAAGAAATAGTTTGGGAATGAACTGAGTAAAGACAAAGAAACAAAACCGTCTCTGAACATGAACACCTCCCCACAAATAAAAGGATGAACTGACCAAAAACATCTGAATAGCTGATTTAAAAAAAAAAATCCAAATGTCCTTAATATGAAATATGTTTATTTATGGAACAGCATCATTTCAATATTGTTAAAAAAAATATATATATATAATTATAAATAGCCTTGTCCTGGCAATAATTAGATGCAAGTAACCTCTAATCAAAATTGCTTCAGGGTATTTTGAGCCAATCTTCTCTTTTAATTCATTCACTTTCCTTTATCAACAAAACAAAAAAAAAAAAATTTTTACAAGAAACCAAGATAAGAGAATATCTAGCTTACAAGAAATGGAGTATCTAATACGGCAAATCCAGCAACGATTCCCCCTTCATCTGTACCTGAGATTTTTGTCCGCAACATGTGACCGCATTCATAATTCTGCTTTTCTTCAGCCTCTGACCTGGGACATAAAATTTGAGTTGAGATAAAAATAATATGACTGAAATATGGGCAGATTCATTTTAGCAAGATTGTCCTGTAAGATGCTTTAACCCAGTGGTCGGGAACCTTTGCTGAATAACGAGCCATTTTTGTAAATTAGATCTGCTAATAAAATATTTTTGGAGCCCCAGGCAAAGCTGGATTGTTCAAATATCATTATTGATAAGTAAAAGAAAAAAGAGCTGCATCTATTCCTACAAAGATCTGCATGAGCCTCCACAGTCCCAGGTTGCCGACCACTGCCTTGACCTTTCTGAGCAGGGAACAAAAACACAGACACAGGGCTTGGTCCAAAAAAATACCTAATTGCCCTGCACCTGACCACACTGTTTTAAAAAATTCAGGTGCATACAATAAAACACTTTTGAGCTAAGATGTGGACACCGTTTGGCAGCGGTTCTCAACCTTCCTAAGGCCGTGACCCTTTAATACAGTGCCTCCTGTTGTGGCATCCCCCCAACTATAAAATTATTTTCGTTGCTACGTCATAAATATGTGTGTCTTAGGAGACCCGTATGTAAGGGACGTTCAACCACCAAACGGGTCACAACCTACAGGTGGAGAACCGCTGCCTTATGGCTTATACATTTCTCCTGTGCCTGTAAAGCTCTGTGATTGAGGTCAAATACATGCCGCTACAAGTGGCTAAGCAGAGTCACCTAGTAAGTTCTGTAACTAATGTCATTGTTATTTAAATAAAAATTTCATTCAGTTGAAAAAATTCATAAACAGATTCTCACCCTAAATAAACTCCATAGATTCCAACCTCACTGACAACACTGGATAAACCAAACGGGACTCCAGCTTTGACAAGGTAATTTTTTTGCTGCCATGGGAAGATGCGCTGCATGAGAATGTAGCCTTCGCGCTCTTTGGAATTACTATACAAGGTAAAAAAATTGGTTATGGCTTCACTGTAGAGGTTGTGACCTGTGTGGGAAAAAAGAAATATTTTTTTGGCCCTATGGTAAGTGACAGCCTTGTTGAACCTTGCTTAATAACTTTAAAAAATCCTGTTTAATGAACCTTAATGTAAAATAATTTAACGACACTTCAACGAGACTAACCGCCTCCTTCTCGCTGTGGCTTCAGAACAAACTTTTCAGGAGCTGCCAAAGCTTTTCCAACAGCAATGTCCCCTTCTTCACCCTGAAATTTGTATTAATTTTTTGATAAATTAAATAACTAGAAAGTGTCCAACGACTGACAGTTATTTGAAGTTTTTAGTGATTTCCCTTAGTTTTTTGGGGATAATTTTTTAAAATTATTTTAAAATATTTTTCTCAAATACATTTTAAAAAAAAATTATCTTTTAAGGACAGTTGAAATTAAGTACTTAAATAAGTTAAAGATTTTAATTTCTAATTGAAATTTTTATAACATGAAACTATTTTTTGCATCTTTCATGGCAAATACGTTCAGGTGTTGAGAGAGAAACTGAAAAGGCAAAACAAAATAAATTAAACCTGAGAATGTAATTATTATTACTACTGACCAGGTCAAGACTATACAGGTCAGCAAATGTTGATCTGATGGACTGTACAATTGCAGGGTCAGATATAAACTTCTCTAGAGCTCCTGGGCGAGCCAGTTCCTGTTGAATCTTTTTGGACCCCACCAACTGGTACTGGATCGATGGACATTTGATGGCAGTGGACAGCTCCATCTTCAGTCGGCCATCCCATTCCTGGGAGAGAAACATTGTAATCAGAGTAAGGCAGTATTTCCAGGCCTCACATTCGTCATCCATACGACACGATTTACTCACATCAAATATTATACAGGGAAAATTAACGCTGAATCATGTTAACATTTGTGTGCAGCTTGGTTCCAATCTCACAGCGATGAAAACATCAATTAAATTACAAATATTTGTTCTTGATAAACAATTATTAAAACTGGGCCTCACTTTGTGTGTTGGATAATTTTCTGCTGTGTAACCATCCCTCATGTACACCACAGCAATCTCATCATCACCACTGAAATGAAAGGAAGAAATCATAAAGCATCAAATAAGTCCTAGGTAAAAACTTCATTGCCATATGTAAGTGAGCGCATTAATCACAAAATTCTGTCCCTGGCGTACAGCTGCATAGAAGGCTCTGCACCGGAATATCTGAAAGAACTGATTCATAAACACGCATCCTTAAAGAACCTGAGGTCTTCAACACAGTCCTTACTTACAATTCCCAGTGTGGATGAACACAGAAAAGTCTTACGGATTGCGCTCTTTTGAAGCGATAGCACCAAAATTGTGGAATAGTTTGCCTCAATAATTGAGGGGTATTGAAACGGATAAAAAATCATTTAAGAAACATTCAAAGACTTTTTTTGTTTAAATAGATTTAAGAAAACTAGAGCGCAGTTAGCATGCTAAAGTAGCCTGGATACCAGCAAGTAGCATGTTAAAGTAGCATGGATACCAGCAGTGAGCATGCTAAAGTAGCATGGATACTAGCGCTTTATAAATATCCAATCAATCAATATAAAAAAAAAACATGCGTCAAAATGACTTTCAAGTCAGACAAGGGACACATACAATTATTTATCTGATGAAGTGCCAAGATTATTATATCGAAATATAAAAATAAGGTTAAGTTGCCTTTAAACAAAATGAAAACATTTACTGTAAAAAATTTTCTTAAACAAATTCAGATACTAGTTTTTCCATAGAAGCAGAGGCCATTCAAAACAGCAAGCAGATGCAAAAGTATTGGAGCGCCGCATAAGGTTAACTTTGAAATGTTTAATTATTAGAAAATGCAAAGTCTGCTCTTAGCACATTGTCATACAAAATGAGGCAGCTGACCCGATTTCCCCTGGGCTACTCTAGGCAGTTCCACATTACTAACAAAATGTATAAACCCATGCTAAGACCAATTAAAAAAGTCAATGGTCTCCCATAGGAGCCAGATGACTTGGCCTAATCTGTCTGTATTGCAGGAACTGTGGCCTTAACAACATTCTAGCTGCTACTAGCACCTCCGTGTATCCTGGTCATTTCATGCCCACGGTGAGCTTTATGCATAGCAAACCTGTTTACTCTTATGATTTTGGCGTACAATGTACGATTTTGAGATGTATACATTATATATACTGTATTTTTATTTTTTACTATTAAGATAATCTGTTGAACGATTATGTGATGATGTTGTACGATTTTAAGAGTTTGAGGGTAAACAGGTCTGGCATCGCTCTAGAATCTTAATTATGCTTTTGTCTATAAAACAGAGATCTGAGCCATACGGAATAATATTTATTCTACATGAAATTATTTTTCTTTCCTCTTGTATTAATGGTTTCATAAGCTTGAAGGGTGCGAGTGTTCCTAATAATATTTATTCTACATGAAATTATTTTTCTTTCCTCTTGTATTAATGGTTTCATAAGCTTGAAGGGTGCGAGTGTTCCTAATAATATTTATTCTACATGAAATTATTTTTCTTTCCTCTTATATTAATGGTTTCATAAGCTTGAAGGGTGCGAGTGTTCCTAATAATATTTATTCTACATGAAATTATTTTTCTTTCCTCTTATATTAATGGTTTCATAAGCTTGAAGGGTGCGAGTGTTCCTAATAATATTTATTCTACATGAAATTATATTTCTTTCCTCTTGTATTAATGGTTTCATAAGCTTGAAGAGTGCAAGTGTTTCTAATAATATTTATTCTACATGAAATTATTTTTCTTTCCTCTTGTATTAATGGTTTCATAAGCTTGAAGAGTGCAAGTGTTTCTAATAATATTTATTCTACATGAAATTATTTTTCTTTCCTCTTGTATTAATGGTTTCATAAGCTAGAAGGGTGCGAGTGTTCCTCCTTTCCGCCTGTTGTTCTGGACAGTAGTTTCATCCTAAGGTGCTATTGTAAACTTACTTGACAGGGAATGAATGGAATAATTAATGCAAGGAATCAATGCTTCACAGCATCCAACTTACAGAAATAGTCTTCCATCACCTTCCAGTCTTCCATCACCTTCCAGTCTTCCATCACCTTCCAGTCTTCCATCACCTTCCAGTCTTCCATCACCTTCCAGTCTTCCATTGTCACTGAGTTCTGCAAGTGTCCTCCGCAGCACTCGAATCTGTGGATGAGTGTTGTACATTCTGAATTCCAACCAGCGCTGGTCGATAACATTCCTCTCGTCACTGCTTATCAGGTACAACAAGACAGCTCTGTTTAGAGGAGAAAGATCATTAATTTACCTTTGCCTGTTGAAAAATTACTGAAATTATATATATTTTTTTAAATTTAAATTTAAGAACAATATTTTTGTACAGTTGGATGGGAGAATCAATGATAAGATTCAAAAGAGAGCAGAATTTTTATTTCAGCCAAGCCAAATCTGGAACAAAATCAATTCAGCCAGGCAAGAGGATAGTTAAAATGGAATCAAGCTCTCTTATTTGTGGGAGATGTACAAGCACAAGCTTTAAAAAAAATATTGTAAAAAAAAAAAAGGTATGGAACAAAACAAAAATAAATTTAAGGGAAGAGTAGAAAAAGACAAAAACCAGAATGTCATGGATGTTTTTCACTTAAGCAAATGAAAAGTCTGAATTATTTGGTAGAAAATTATTTTAAATTTACGTAAATTTATGCATTTGAACATTCCACCAAAACTGCAATAAAACCTTCAGTTTCTATAGACCATGTTAATAAAAAAGATGCTTATTTATTGTTTAAAAAATATTAATAATTACTCTCCTTGAACTAATTGAAGGATGGCCTTAATATAGTGATTTATGGGATTATATCTTTGATGAGCTTGCAAGACTAAAAGATTCCACAAGTTGAAACATTGTGTAAATAGAATATTATTATTATTATTATAAGAAGTTTTTTATAGCGTAGTACCCCAACCTAGGGCTGGGCTCACTTAAAAATTAACATACATTAATTAAATAAAACAAAACAAATGTGTATTCGCCCAACCATTCCATAAATTTTTTAAATGTCAAGCCATGGACGGCAGCCAGCAGTATCGTCTATCAGTCAGAGGGGGGGAATCAGTCAGGATAGTAGAGTTTAAAGAGATGTGTTTTTGAGTGCAGTTTTGAAAGCTGTGATGGTTGGTATATTGCGAATGTGTATTGGAAGAGAATTCCATTGTTTGACAGCACAGAAAGAGAAAGATCTTTCACCGTATGTTTTTGTGCGAGTCTTGGGGACAGAAAGAATACCACTTATAAATTAAATTACTCATATGCAGACAATTATTACTTTCATATTACAAATTTGTATATAGTAAAATACAATGCTTTCATACAAATATCTCTTACTTAGGATTACCATAAAGATCCCAGGCAGCCACTAATCCTTGAGCTAATCCTGTTGCAGACCTATTTTCAGGAATCTGTAAATAAAGTAATATTTGTACTTTGCATTGAGCTGCAGAGTTGAAGATGAAGTAGATTTTGACTGTGGCTCTAGGCGTGTCTAAATTCTAGACAAAAACACTGCCATTCTCACAGGCAAAAAGTGGTTATCAGTAGCTTTTCCCCCATCTCTTTCTGCAATAATGCACATGGCATAGGATGATACATTTGATGCTATTTAGGGATCTGGGTCTATTACTCTTCCACAGGGCTTTGAACTCATGGAAAGAAAATGGTTCCTATTATGTTATATCCCAATATTTCTAGGAATGGACAACAGCACTCGTGTTCTCAGAATGTCAGCCCGCTCCTGCCACAACAAATTGTTTGATTTCAAGCTTTATTATCTAATGAAAATGGAAAATGCTATTCTCAAATATTTAACACAAACAAAGTTACTTAAAGTAAATGAAATATAACATGGTACACAGAGCCATCACAAAACCTTTCCTAGCAACAAACACAACCAAAAAAAAGTTGAATTTACAACAAAAAAATAATTTATATCACTTGTATGGTGTGATAGAAATGAAAGTAACAATGGGTGGTAACGATGGATGGTAACAAGGACTGATAACAATGGATGATAACAATGGGTGGTACCAATGGGTGGTAACAATGGATGGTAACAATGGATGGTAATAATGAATGATAACTAGGATAATTAAAATCACCTAACCTGATCAGGGTGGAACTGTTTGCCACACATTCTAAGCGTGAGTCTGCAAGAAATTTTAAAAAATACATTTTAATAAAATTTACTTCATTTAAACATAAGTAAAGACAAATTTATTCAGATAAATTGGGTAAAATCCTCAAGTGGTCACGCAAAGATCATGGGCAGCTGACAAAAAAAAAATCTAACTTACCCAAATTGCAAAACAATATTGAAATTAAATAGAAAATTGTTTTAATTTTGAAATGCAATTTAAACTTTGTGGCATGCACTAAACTGTCTCAGATTATAAACTGGGTGTCAGTTAGGACTACAGTATTAGCCGCCAACATCTTTAAACACATTGTAGTCAAAATCTCAGATTAAATGCAAGTGATATCCCAGTTGAAGAAATAGGCTGTCAGTTAAGTGTCTGCTTCAGCGAGTATTTATGAAATATCAATGCCTTCCTTGTCCATGGATACAAGGAGATGCCCTGACATTACCTGGAAGAACAATCTAACATTCAAACTGTCACCAAACAGACACAATAACTGACACACATTCCACACATCTTCATCACCAGCTACAATAACTGACACACACTAAACAAATCCAGGAAAGGTCTTTAACAGAATTATTTTGAATAGAATGAAAGACCAGGTCGACATGCAGCTACGAGATCAACAGGCTGGCTTCCGCCTAAACAAATCATGCACAGTCCAAATTGCAACACTAAGAATCATTGTAGAACAGTCAATAGAATGGAACTCCCCCTTATATAATAATTTTATAGACTACGAAACGAACTTTGATAGCCTAGACCGACAAACCTAGTGGAAACTTCTTCAACACTATGGAATACCAGGAAAACTAGTCAGATCATTCAGAGGTCTTATGAAGAAATGACATGCAGGGTGGTACACGAAGGTAGACTCACAGATGACTTTAAAGTGAAAACTGGAGTCAGACACTGATGTCTCTTGTCCCCATGCCTATTCATCCTCGCCATTGACTAAATAATGAAAAAATCCACAGACAAAAAGAGGAACGGGATACAGTGGACACTCTGGGAACAACTAAATGACCTAGCACTTGGCAGACGACATTGCAGTTGTGTCTCACAACCAGCAACAAATGCAGGAAAAGACAAAAGACGTAGCCACCATTTCAGCACAGCTCGGACTCAATATAAATAAAAGCAAGACAAAGATATTGAAGGTAAACTCAGCCAACCAAGGCATTGGAAGAGGTGAAGTCCTTCACATACTTAGGCAGCACCATCGACATAAATGGAGGATCCGACACTGATGTAGGGGCTAGAATCGTATAAGCTAGATCAGCCTTTGTGCAATTAAAGAAAATATGAGAGTCAGAGGAACTGAAGCGGCAAACCAAAGTCAGAATCTTTAACATAAATGTCAAAACAATCCGACTATATGGAGCAGAAACTTGGATAACAACAGCGAGCATTATGCAGAAAAAACAGACCATCATAAACACATGTCTTAGAAAGATCCTCAAAATCAAATGGCCAAATGCCATCTCCAACAAAGATCTACTAGAAAAGACATACCAGGTGCCCATTGATGACGACATCATAAAGAAAAGATGGAGGTGGATAGGACATACTCTCTGAAAACCCCCAGACAGCACCACCAGACAATCCCTGATATGGAATCCACAGGGAAAAAGATAGAGGGGAAGGCCAAAGAATACATGTAGATCCGAGCTAGAGCCAGACATGCAAAATATGGGATACACCTGGAAGCAACTGGAAAGAAAGCACAGGACTGTGATGAATGGAAAATTCTTGTGGACGGGGTAAAAAGGCATAAGAAGAAGAGAAAAGAGAATCCACAAATCTCCATCACCAGCCAAAAACTGATGCCCATTCCACACATCTCCATCACCAAACAGCCGCAATAACTGGCACAGATTCCACACGTGTCCATTGCTGTCATTCTAACATCCTGTTATCTCCTCTCTCTTTTTTTCTCACCAAAATTAACTAAGATTCTTTCTCATTTAGTTTTCTAAGTCTGGTATCATCTAGAGCTCACATTGTTGTGCTCCTTATGTCTCATTCGAAACTGATCAAGACATTTCTGTTGACACATCTAACCAAGTGTTTTGTTGTCTCTTCTGCCCAAATATAGATACATTTTTATTTTTTTGCTGGCATCCATCTGTCACAATGTGACGACAGTGAGGACTTCGCAGGACAAAATCCAAAAGGCCTGGGATTATAATTCTAGGTTTATAAGCTGGTTCCCAACAGCAAATCGCCTCTCTCCACGCTGCTGGATAACCCAAGGGAACATCATGTGAAGATTCAGCCTGGCACCAGTGGCGTCGCAGGAGTTGTCGGAATGTTTCATTGTACCAATGCTATCCGCCTATCGGACTGCATCTCCTGGTTTGAATTCATTCAGAGTTTTCAGTTGGGGGTTCGCACATGGAGGCGGAAGGCCAAGGATCTAACCGTGTGGAAGGATGTGGTGGAGCAGGCCAGGGCCCTACTTAACTGTAGCGCCACTGGTGATGATGACTTCTCTTGTATGAGTTGCCATCCAAGGTTAACCCATCCACCCTAATATATATTAATCAATCAAAGGAGCATTTACATGTGTCCACCTATAATATACGTCTATACGGGTTTGCTTTTTTAAGACAACACAAACCAAATCTTTTCTCAGATCAAATATGAACATCCCCCCCCCTTTTTGTACGTAATATTATCAACTTTCAGCAAATTTGAACTTGATCCACTCAGATAAATATTGATTGGGGGGGGGGGGGGGGCTGAATTATCTGTTCTTAGACAACACAACCTATAGCTTGTTTGACCTAGTCAACTCGAGACATAAACTATTTATTTTACCTGTGTAAGTGGCCCAACTGTTCTGAAAGGCCCCCAAAGCTGGAAGAGATGGCATTGAATTCTATTTGTTTCAGCTCAAGCTGATCGGCTGAGACTAATTCTCCGGGAGTTATATTATCCAGGCAGTTCATCATGAAATCATTACGGAACAGACCTAAGTGATAAGGCTGTTGAAAAAGAAAGACATGTTAACAATTTTTTGCAGTATTGTGGTCATTTTTAATATTGCAGCCATTCTATTTCACCAAAAAACACTACTTTAATGTTCTAAATGAGCAAGCTATTCAGCTAGTACATTCTGTGGTTCTGTTATTGAAGACAGGATAAAAGCAGTTTCGTTTTTATTAGTTTAAGAGTTTGGCTTCCTTACATGTGTTATCTTTTGACATAACCTAAAGCAATGATGACAACAAATGATGCAATCAAAAATAAATACATTGTTTATGAATTTCACAATTAGCATTCAAAATAAAGCTCAAACTGTTTATAGACATAAACATTGTGAAATTCCTATTTGACATTGAGTATCTTTGAACTAAAATTAATTTATCACACAGCAGTTTGTAAGCTTTTCAAGGTTCTAAGTCAGCATCTTGTATATTAAAAGACCAGTTAAAACTAGCTCTAGTTAAAACTAGTTCTAGTTAAAGATAAAAGTGATCAATGAAATAAGTCTGATATGCCTTAAAAAATGTTGCTATTTTAAAAGTTAGCAGTGGTCATGATGTGCCTACCTGTTTTACACCTGCGTCTCGCACCTTCAGGTAAATATTCCATAAATTTTCCATAAAGTCATCAGCTTTAATAACACTGAAAATTACAATTTTCTGTTTGAATTGTTCATTACCAACCAAGCATCACTATGTCAGTATATACAAATTGTAGGAATTGTAAATATTTGTATGTCCGTATTAGCCATTAAACGAAATAAAATATTTTTTAAGGTCTGAATGATAGATCAACATTGTTACTAATAACACTGATCATTGAATGAAGTTTGATTGGATTCCCCAGCAAAGAATACTCCACTTAAAAACTCTAGTTTCACTGGACAGTTTTCCAGCAAGACTACAAAATCTTTTGTAGACAGATGGATAGATGTCAACAACAATTACACTGAATGCAACAATTCCTTCATAAACATACTTCTTTAGTGACTCCTCTAGAAAACTGTGGTCCATGGCAACCTTGTGCATAAGACGATTGAAGTGGACCATAGAAGATTTTGCTTGCTGCAGGATTGATGCTGGCACCACACTCGGGAATAAACTATAAGGAGCACTGACAGCCTTCCTAGATTCAACACCTTCACCTCCTGACTTGATGCTTACACCTGGTACAACAGATAAACCATTTATGCAAGAAATTTTAAATAATATTTATATTTCACCTTTAATCCAAATGATGATGATTATTCTTACTTGAATTTAAAGTCATGCAATAGTTAAGTGATGAGATTAAGGATTTCAATGGACAAAAAGATGTAGGTTAGAGAGAATTAAAGATTTTCAAAAAAAAGCTTAGGGGAGTAATTATTTGTTTGTGCAAGCCATTAATTGTGTGTGGGGGTGGGGGTGAAGAGGAATGAAGAACCCTTTTAGTGATTTCACTTACACATGTTCTTTTGGTCATTTAATAAGTTTTTTGATTGGTCAAGTGATACAGTTGACAAGTACAGATTTAATGTCAATAACAAGTAGATATCTGAAAAGCTTACCATTGCATATTGTCCATTCATTAGCGACATCAAGGATTTCTTTAAGCCTCCAATCTGGCAAGTCCAAGCCATATATACTTGTTGCCATTTTGATGTATTCTATTATTTGTACCTAGGCCTGATTATTAAAGATACAGTTTTTTTTAAAATCACTTAACACCACACAAAATTTATATAAGTAAATAAGAACACATTGCCTTATTTCTGTTCGGCACGCACTTTTGAGTTTCTGTGTAGGATTCTCTCCCTTTTGTTTATTATTGGATTGTTACTAGTTAACTTTTCTTTTTTTTTTTTAAATATTAATGCAATGGAATGTTTGAAATGAATATTTCATCGGGTGATTAATTATAACATTTAAAACAAGGCAAAATGTTTCCATCATCTTGGAATGGGTATTGATTTTTCAGACAACTTATGGATTTTATTTTATGATGGAACCTGCAATAAAATGTGTAATAGTGTATTTGATGAAACTGTGTTGGGTTTTCATGATTTTGAATATTTAAATTGGCCTACACTTCTTCCCCACTTTGTACAAAAAGTTATCCTTCCAACCCTTATGTCATAGGTATACTGAGGTTATGGCACCACACATCCTCAGAGGGTGTGGCATGACTCTTCCTCGCACCCACCACATCCCCTCAAAAAAAAACATTAAAAATTTCATGAGTATCCCTCACCAAAAAATGATGCGTTATTTTCAATCAAAGCAATTATTTAATAGTTACCGGAAATTTTTTTGAAAGAAATTTCGTAGTTGGAAAATTGATCAACAGAAGTTTGGTCGAACGGAATTTCTGTCAAATTTCTTTTCAGTTCACATGATCAAATTTTCGTCAAATTTTTTTTATTAACACACAATACTATATAGTAAAACAAAATAATGCGTGCAAAAAGAAATTTGACGCAAAATTTGAGTGTGAACTGAAAATGAAATTAGAAACAACTTCAGTTCCTTCAAACTTCCGTCAATCAATTTTCTGTTGACGAAATTTCTTTCAAACAAATTTCCGGATACGTTTTTTAATACCTGCCTGGGTAACTTTTTTGTTTTTAATTCTAGACCTGTATTTTGTAAAATAAAAAGGCTTGCACACCCAAAGTTTTCTTTTAAAACTCAAATTTTATCATTTATGAGAATCAGAATGGTACAATGAATCCTCTGGAAGTTTGAATGATGAATGAATGTCTGTCTGTTAACAATATATAGTAAAAAAATAGTGTCTTCATTTTATTCGCAGTAGTTAGGTACTTCGCCGAAGCAAGGGACACTCCTATAAAATTTGTATCGGAAATGGAGGTCGGCGCAATGAAATCCCGAGTTTTTTATTTTTTATGTGCATGTAATTAGAATAAATCAGGCGTCCTTCTGGTCCATAATTAAGGTCAAACTCCGCCAATTCACGTTAGGAGAAATGTTGACCTACATTCCTATTAAGTTATTTTTTTCATTAAAACAACTTTAAGTGAGGAACATCATATGTTAATATAAGGCATCTTTGCATTAAAAAATTCGGTCTAAATATTCAGGGTATGTTTTTCATATTAAATGTAGGTCTGCATAATATATTGAAGTATATGTGTGCAAACTTTCATTGCGCTAGCTCAATAAACATTTTCTCAATTCTCTTCAACGTTGACCTCATTATGCACAGGTCGCCCAGGCCATTTTGGATTAGTGATCACGCCCCCTTTTAAATGGCGGAAGACGCCGATACTTAGCTTAGGAAATATTCAATTATTACCACTATATACTTCAAAATATTTGATAACTTGTGTTTCAGAATGCATTTGAAAGAGATTTAAACTGGAAGGTTTTAATTTGAGTTTTAAAAACCCGGTAGAGTCCATATTATTAGCTATCAGAATTCTCCGTGTGCAAAAGGTCGTCATGGGCAACCATTCACAGCCCTTGCATAATGGCAGTACTACCTCAGAGTTTCATTCATAAGAGTTTGCCGTGTGCAAAACTATTCAACCATTGGTCAGAGAAAGTTTTAATTAATATTAGTCATGTGCCAAAGTTGAAAGTTCAAAATAAGTAGATCCCAAACAGTATTTTAGGGGATGCATTGCCTTATATAGTATAGACTATATAGCTTGGCTTTGGTATAATGGAGGCTGTAGATTTGGTAAACAGAAAAGCCTTATATTAATACATTATATTAAATTTACTGGTATACAAAGTGCATAGTTAGATAAATTATAATTGTATAACATTATTTTTTAATACAGCATTAGTTCTGAAAATAAAAGTCGTATAAAATTATCATTAAAACGAGAGTTATTTAGCTTGTGACGCAAACAGCAGAATTGGGTCACAGAATGTGGCGATGCTGTCCATGTGTAAGCCATGTTAAAAAATGACAAACTAAGTCGTCCTTTAAAAATTCATAACTTTAAAACTACAACAGCTAAAAATATGATTTTGGTGTTATAATTCTGTTAAAAATTAGCTCTATTCAACTATGCTATTGGTTTATTTTACAAAAATTGTTGAATTTTTTACCAAAAAAGTACCTACAGTAGTTATAGGTAGTAGTAGTAGTAGTAGCCTATCATCAGTCATGATCAGTATCATGTCATGTCAAACTGATGATAGTGTAACATTAATATTATTGTTTTTAAATAAATAGTAAATGTAGAGAGTTACAATTTAAAATAGCAAACTCTCATCTCAACACTTAAGAGACTTTTAAAAAAAAACGTTTTTGACTAACTTAACTGTGGCCATGGGGCTCGTTGTCATAACCAATTCAATAAAGTTCAACAAAGTTATAAAGGCTAAAAACCAAAACTGTATATGGTAATCAGTGCAGTTGTTTTACTTTTAAAATGTGAAGCAAATTTGAACCATACATACAATTACAACTGCCACGTTAAAAACAGCTGTGTCATGTTATTATTCTTGCATTCACTCATTCACATTACAGTTGCTGAAGTTTAGTGCGGTACAGTAGTATATGTGGTTAGCTGCATCATCAAGAATGAGTTCCCTTTGTTGACCTGTCGGTGTGCAGTAAAAATTGTATACCATTGAAGAAGATAACATTTTTAAACGCTAGACTTGGTTCTTTGGTGGAGTCGGGGGAAAATAATCCTCATTTGATGAATTCGGTGATATTCGTAGCTAAAATCAAACTCCTGCTAGTTTTTAAACAGTAGACCTCCAGTCTTACACCCTACCAGCCTTCCTTTAAACAATGATCCTACAGCCTACAGTTACAGATGATACGACAGTCCTGCCTACACCTTACCCGTGGTCGGAGGCTCTAATATAACAATATCTCCCCCCCCCCTCCCAAAAAAAAAAATCAAATTTTTTACCGGAGTTCACTCATCACGCATGACAGCCTTTTTTCTCACTCAGGTTTTGGAAAGGAAGCAGAACACACTGGAAGCAAAATAAATATATATAATAAGAGATGGACAATGTGTGGGGAATAAGCCTAACTGATGTGTTAGTGTTTGACTTGAAGAATGGAAAGAATGATAAGCAAAAGAGGTTGTAATGATATTTTATTAATTTTGTATTGTTAAGGATATTTTTTTAAATTTTGGAATTTAAGGCTACTATCTCACACAAAACAGACAAGAAGGACAATCACAAAATAAAAACCAACCAAGCCATTTCATAGTTCATGAGTTTATTTATGTAGAGGACAGCCCATAAAAACAAGTCAAGTGTATATCAACTTGAGATATTTTAAAATTTAAATCAAGAAAATCCACATCAGTCAAAAGTTTATCTTTGTATCAAAATGTTATGAAAGTAAGATATAATTTTTCAGCATCAATTCTATAAAATAATAATTATAGTTACAGTATAATGTTCATTTATAAAATGAGTAACCAAATTTGTGTCTAATCTGAATTCAATGTTTAAATATAGATGGTGATTGTAAGTCATACTTCCCTCATATAAATCACATAATTAGGTCAAGGTTGTGCTGCTAGAAAATAAAATTCATGTGATAAAGCCTCAAGCCAAATCAACAACTTATTACTATTACGCAAACACAAATGTGAAATTCTATTACCAATTTGTATATTAGCTCATTTGCAGTTTGAATATTGCAGCCTCTTTGAGAAAAAACATCAATAATAAAACAAATGCCAGAATTCAGGTTAAAAAAATTGCTTTAAAACATGATACGTTAAAATCCCCAAGTGTTATTCTCCCTTTTAAAAATAAAAAAAGAGTACAATCTTTGTGTACAATATTTTCAATAGTAAAGATTAAAAAACTCATCTGTTCACAATTTAATTTTTAGAATTTAGTTAGTCTGTTAACAATTAAAAAGATTTAATATACAGGATTGTAGTGTGTTTTTCAGTTTTTAATTTTTTTATTAATGCTTCCAGTTCACAAACATTTTTTTGTTTTATAGATAGTAAAAAAAAAGCAACACATTATTTCTTTCTTCTTCAAACTGCTCAGATGTCTAAGACAAAATATTATAATTTAGAATGGAAATTTATTAAGTGTTTTTGGACCTGCAGAAATTAAATTTCTAAAACCACCTGTGGGCTTGGATTGCAGATGCCTCACTTAGAGTAGCTGTAAAACTGACTAACACTTATAATAACAATTTTAATAACATCTACCCACATTGTAAAACAACAAAATTACTTAACATATTGAAAATGGACCCAAAAAACGATTGTAAAATAGCAAGCTCTAACTTGTATTTTAAACTTCATAAGAGGAGACAACTATGAAGCTCATAACAAATAAAGAAAAGACTAAAATCGCTTCTCTGCCTTTTGGCTAAGATCAAAGTGTGGTATATCCCGCTTTGTGTCTGGCCGGGGTCAGGACGATCCCTGTCACAGGTATAGAGGCGCAAAGCCAAGAGACCCATAGGGTTAAGACACCCGCAAGGGTGGAATTGGGAGTGACAACCTCAGTATTCCAGTACTTCTTAGGGAACACTCCCTAAAATTATTTTTAAAAATAAAAAGACTAAAACCCAAAAATTGTGTTTATTCATTAATAATAATAATAAAGTTTATTTGAAAAATAACGCTTCATCCACAAAGGCTCATTGTAGTACTTTCCATTATAAAAATAGTTTAGCAAACTAGATCAACTTAAATATAATAATCACTATAATAGTAATGTTAAATAAAAGACATTCAGCACTGTAGCTAGTTGGGTCAACAAGAATGGTTACCGGTAATTTGATCGAAAGAAATTTCGTAGACGGAAAATTGATCGACGGTAATTTGATCAAACGGAAATTTGGTAGAATCTTTTTGTCAGTTCAGACGTTAAAATTTTTGTAAAATTTCTTTTTGAACGCACTAAACTATATAGTAAAACAAAATAATGCGTTCAAAAAGAAATTTGAAGCAAAATTTTAAAGTGTAAAGTAAAAAAACTATTCTACCAAATTTCCGTTCGATCAAATTTCCGTTGATCAATTTTCCGTCTACGAAATTTCTTTCTATCAAATTTCCGGATACGAACAAGAATGAGTTCCCTCCGTTGGTTTGATAGTGTGCATTGAAATGTGAAAGAAGATATCATTGTCAAGCTCATGGCTGGGCTATGTGGGGGCCGATGTGAAGCTTAAATGATGAGAAGGATTGGGGGGAAATACTTGGGTGAAAATGAAGCTATTTTGATTACTTTTACTGTTGAGATTTTGTTTTGCAATTGTTGGTATCATGAGGTTACAAGAGATTTGTTTTTTAAAAAATGGCACCTTAAGGCTACTAAGATATTTGTTTTAAACAATTTTGGCATCAAAAGGTAACTAAGAGATTTGATTAAAAAAAATTTGGCATCATAAGGCTCCTACAGATTTTTTAAAAATTTTGCATCATAAGGTAACTAAATTTGGCATCATAAGGTTACCATCACAAAAAAAAACAGAAACAGAGGTCAAGTACAAAATAAGTACCTTCTTAGAAATGTAAGAATACATTATTTTATTTGTATTTTGTAGAATACAGCCCATAAAACATGTACTAAAGTGAGCTTGAGATGATACTAATCAAGATAATCCACTCTGTCAAAAATGTATTTATTATATCAAAATTTTATGCAAATAACAAAGAATTATCAGTACCAATTGAATATTAAATTATTGTAATTATAGTTGCAGTTACCACATTCTGCTCTGCCTTAGTTGGAATTCAGTATAATTTAAGGATTTCAAGGAAAATAAAGAGTGCAAATTTATAATTGGTAATTACTTCCCTTTTTTAAATTAGAAATTTAGGCTAATGTGCTGTTGCGGTCCCCTTATTGGGAGTCACTTCCCTTTGTTTATGATAGATTTAGGGTTCGGGTTAGGGTGAGCGACAGAGGGACCAGTAGCGTGCAATAACCGAAATTTAAATAGCTTCAATTGTAGTGTAAATTTAATTACACCATACTGTCCTTTACAGAAAATATCAATAAAATGGAATAAATTCTAGAATTCAGGAAGTAAATTATAACAATTCATTGTCAAAAAAGAATTAATTAAATAAAAAAATTCCTCTATTTTGCATTTTTTTTTAAATGCAGCAATACATGATGTATCTTCCCCAGTGCTTTTAAGCTTTTTGTAGCTCAATCTATCACAATGTATCAGCATTGCCATTCATTCTCTGTTTTAAATTATAAGCAATTAAACTGTGTATATGTCCATTTCCTGGATTGGGAAAAACAAACATTTCAAATTAATCTTCACAGATTTACAATGAATCATGTAAAAAAAGAACTCTGACATCAAGGCTGTTTCTTAAAAGGCATTATAAGAAAAATGAAAGCGGTACAAACAAATTCAATATAAAAATATCACAGCCACCAACCCCACTATTGCCTTAGCTTTAAAAATCAAAATCATCCGACAGCCTTGCCAAAAATACAGTGAACAATTATAATTCTGAGATATTTTTTAAAACTTTCAATTTTTCAACCTCAAGTACAATTTGTTAGAGAAACGAAATCACACAATAACTAACTCTAAATTTTTTAACAAGTTAATTTGATCTTGTTTCAAGTTACCTGTTACAAAATGATTGTAGTCTCAATTAAATGCAAAGTTAATTAATTACACAAACATTCTAAATATTAAACAATATTTTCATCTTTTGTAACACCATATATAAGCATTTGAAGTTTCCCAATACAAGTAACATGAGAACAATCTTATAATTTAAACTCTGCTACATAATACACTGTTGAAAAACTTAGGGTTACTGTGTTAAATACTGTGTCTCTCCTCAACTGTACTATTTTAATATATCAACACACTGACACAGTTGGCATCAACATTGCACTTAGAAGATGGGCCATATTATGATGAACTCAAAAAGTTAAACATATCATGTTTTTTTGAGCAGATCTCATATATATATATATATGTATATCACTGTTGCCATAGCAACAACAAATGTGCTCATATATTATATCATTGTTCTCATAGCAGCAATAATTGTGCTCATATATCATTGTTATCATAGCAGCAATAATTATGCTCATATATCAATGTTCTTATAGCAGCAATAATATCAAAGGCACTTTAGTTTGACCAAAGGGTGTCAGTGAGGAGCTTGAAGCTGTTAGAGGTGGGTAGACAGAGGCATCCAGTCCTCATAGTGTGGCCTTGTTCTGGTCTAGTCTTCTAGTCTATTCTTCTAGGGTGATGGTCAGTCCCTTCTCATCAACACAGGCATCATAAACAACAGCTTCCAGGCCCTGAAAGAGATGACATAGTTACAACAGGGCTTTATGAATGCATATTATGTCAGCCAACTTTCAGAGCCAAAATTTTGCTTTCTCCTAATCAAACCTTCACTGCCGACCTAACAAGTGAAATAAAGTCAAACTAAATTCTGGAAACCCATCACGGTCAGTTGGACCAATCAGCTGCTTGGTTTAAAAAAGGCAACAGCTCTACACTCTTCTTGGGAATTAATCAAGCTAGAGAAATATTTAACCCCCATTCAAAGATGGACTAACACACGTCACCCAACGGCCAACCATTTCTGCTACCTTTGTGGTAGTCTCCCCACAACGTTGCTACCAGCTCATGTTTGTACCAGATCTTTTAATTGGCAACACACAACAAAAAATGTTTATGGTCCATCAGCAAAGTGTTTCATCGGATTCCAGGAAACAGTTTAATCACTTATTGCACAAAGATGAACGGGTGGGATGCAGTAATATCAATGTTGTTTACACTTACCTCCTGCCGATCCAGGATTTCCCTTATGAAAGCATGGCATCGTGGTTCCTTCATTATGCCATAGATGAACCCACCGCCACCTGCTCCCGCACTGCACATTCCGTACATGTATGGCCTCAGCACCGACATGATTTGGGCTATTGTGGTGGATTCACAACCAGGGGCCAAGCGTTTTTTCATTTCCCAGTATCGACCAACACACTTGCCGACTACTTCCATGTCACCTTTTTAGAGAAATTGCAAAAGAGTATTTGATCAATAGAAACAAAAAATTCAAATTAAAGCAAAATCGACTTAATGACCCATATTCTATTATAATGTGAGAAGGAGAAAGTACATGAAAGGCAAGAAAAAGGTTACAGTAAAATAGATTGAAAGATAAAAATCACACAATAAATTTTCTGCACCATTTACCATCTATAAAGCCATGAGCACACTCCTGAGCCAGCTTCACCAAGTCATCTTCAGTGTTGACAATGTGAGGATTACGGGCGTACCAGTTCCTAACAACATCCTGAAAGTTAACACAGAACTTAAAAGTAACAAGGTGCTACATTTTTACATCCAAACATTCTTTCTGTTACGCAGACCCTGACCTGCAATTGGAAAAATTTATCAAGAGACTTAAATCTCTTGAAATTGGTTAGCATTCAGAAACTCATTTTCACCAGGTCACAGACCTGAGCCCAGTGGCAGTTTCTGACAGAAGAATAGAGTAGTAACAACAGTGAGAGATGGCTAAAGTTTTGAACATTAATATGTGCCTGTTTCAAATACAATCCAAGTTAAAAATTGAAATACAGACCTGTTCACCCTCAAACTCTTAAAATCGTACAATATCACCACAAAATCATTCAAAACATTATCTTAATAGTAAAAAAAGAAACATACAGTATATATGTACACATCTCAAAATCGTACATTGTACGCCAAAATCGTAAGAGTCAACAGGTCTGGAAAAACATGTTCATGTTTCATGCCAGACCTAAATGGATGTTTTCATAACTATAACATATTTTTGTGTGACTTTCAACTACTTTTGGCCGGTGCATTATAAATCTGTAGGCCTACATAGCTACTCCATCATCTTGCGAAGACGGAAAGATACTATATAAATATATATATACATCATCATCATGTCCCGTAGTCTTTTGAACGTGGGGGCGCCACAGATGACATAAAAACTATTCTTCTCCATTCCTCTCGGTCTCCTGCCCTATGCATAGCATCGCCTAGTTGTAATCCCGTCCATTCTTTGATGTTGTCTTCCCATCTTTTTCTCTGTCTTCTTCTTCCTCCTCTAGTTGTGCCCTGCAAGATTTCTTTGGCGAGCCCTTGTTTTCTGGTCACGTGGCCATACCATTCAAGTTTGCGCTTTTTTACAGACACCAGGAGGTCATCGTCATGCCCAATTGCTTGACGAATCCTTTCTTTTACTTGTTCATTGGTGATATGGTCTCTATAGCAGATGCCAAGAATGCCTCTGAAACATCTCATCTCCATCGCCTTTATTTTCTTTTCAAGTTCTGCTGTTAATGTCCAGGACTCACAGGCATATAAGAAACTGGAGAGGATTAACCAATAACTTCCCATTGGCTTGACTACAAAACATCCATATTATCACAACGTAAGGGGAATAACTCTAAATTACAAATTGAGTTCTTTTACAAAGTTCAACATATCTCGCTAATTTAAAAACCAATTGATGTGAAAAAAATTTCATCATGTAGGGAAATGAATTATCTATCAGATGATACCAAATATGTATGGGTGTATTAAAAATGTACATACAAAAAAAAATTAAAATGTTTGAAAATATGAACAAAAATCTTTTTTCCAGGACAATTTCTTTAATTTTATTGTTAAAAAAATACCTCAGTTCAGCTGGGCATGGAACTGAGCAAAACAGAGCACATCACAAAGGTGCGTGTTACACAACAGTTTCCGGTCTTTTATTTGATTCAGTGCGGACGTTTTTCTGCCGACACTGAAAACATTGTTTTTTACGACCTGGGAGCCGAATTCTGCGATGCTCCAAAGAAGTTCCAGGAACAGCCAAACCACCAGCAGCAGGGACCTCCATCTGCCTTCTTTTCCTCAAAGAACCTTTCATAAGGCTGCGGGCAATGTCCAAATGGAAATTGAAATGGGGCACTGGCTTTGATGTCGGGGGGGGCGTGGCATATTTTTGTATAAAATAAATGCGTTAAGCACCGCTGTCTCAACCAAAAACCACAGACAGCATCTCCACCACTTGTGACTTTTTCTGCCAATAGGGTAGTACGATCTCAGCTGATTGTGTCTGTCCACCCCACCCATATTGGCATTGTAGATTAGAACCGACTGGGGGATCTGTTTATCAACAGGGCCATTTTTTGTACGCCGTGATGCAGTGCTCAGTGTAGGCGAAGCATGGAGATGGCACGTTTGTCCCTCCACCAACATGCAACCAGGCTGCCGATCTGCCTCATTTCACATTGGTTTTTGTTTATTTTCCCCTTCAGGTCTTTGGGCCAGTGTCTCCTGTTTTGGCGAGTTGTTGCACATGAGTATGTGCCATGAGATAACAAATCAGATGCTAATTTCACCGATGAAAAAAAATTGTCGAAATAAAAATGATGTCTTTTATCCAGGTATCTGTTTCCTAATTTGTATATGACATTATAGCCTAGTCCATTGGGCATCATAGTTTCTGATTTGCCAGTGTAGAAGTCAAAGTCTAAAAGGAACGATGTCACCGAGTCACAGCAGCACCAGACTTTGACACCCCACGGGTGGGGCTTTCCTTTTTGTATTGCTTAAAAGATAGTCTGCCCCTGAAGGGAATCATAGCTTCGTCAAAAGCTATAGCAGCTCCAGGTCTGTACAATGTGTTACAGGCATCTTTTAGGACTGTGATGACTGGTCGGATCTTGTAAAGGGGATCATACCCATCTTGGCCTTTCGGAATATAATATCTGCTGTCATCCAGGTGAAAGTATCTTGAAATTTCTTGATATCTATTTCTAGACATAACATCAGCCACACTGGATACTTTTAAAAGAGGATCTGTTGACCAGTACATGGTGTAAGCAGGTAGCTTGTGAACACCAAACATCATGTTGATATACATAAATGTTTGAATGTCACTGACAGTGACTAGGAGTGAAGTTGTGAGCATTCCTGTGGGCGGCATACAAATTGGTCTGGTCAGAAATCATTTGCAGTACTGCATCGGGAAAAAAAAGTTAAAAAAATTCCAGTGGCTGTGATTGATGATCAATATCTAAATTGATTACATTAGGCCCAACACCTGAAGTTAACATGTCAATTTCCACTGGATTGAGCGTAGCGCTCCATGGAAAAGACTGAGTAACACTATCTGTATCACTAGTATCGTCGTCAGAGTTCTCACTCTCATTTTCAATACTACTACTACCATTATCATCATTATCATGAACACTTTCATCAGGTGTTTCGCCAAATCCATTTTCAATGTCACTTTCATTAGAATCACTATCCCTATCACTTTCATTACAATTATTTGACACCAAACTTTCTAAAAATCGGAAAGCCATCCTTTCAATTCAATGATTTTAAAAAATATGTAGCTCGCATGTTTCTCGATGTATTTCGTTTCCGTAAAAAGGAAAAGGAAGTAGAACTTTTCTACTTTCCAACTATAGCTGGTTTATTATTTTAAACCAACATTTTCTGGTCCAATACATCGTTTATTTGGTATGTGTATATAGCCGTCGATAGCGGGCGATGGCGGGGGATACGGTACAAAACGCTAGCGGGCGATGGCGGGGGATACGGGAAGTTACTGGTTAATGAGCGCATCAGCCTGATTTTGGTGCTGGCAGCTATATTTTTGTCGTTCCATATTTTCTTGAGCCTCTTTAGTGCTGTTGAGGTCTGCGCAATCCTGGCTATCAATTCGGGCTTGGAGCCTTCTTCCGAGACTATTGCTCCGAGGTACTTGACGCTGCCAACTGTCTCTATATATACATATAAATCTGTATTATAATTAAAGGATGAACACATAAGCATTCATCAATAAAAAATGCAGGAAATGCTGACATTGTACGCAATCATCCATTTACAAGTCTGTGGTGAAATGTTAAATTCTTTTACACACCCAAATTTTTACAGTTTATTTTAGTCTTTGGTGCTGAAGACAGCTCTGATGCTGAAGGGTGATGCACCAGCTACAGCTCTGATGCTGAAGGGCACTGCACCAGCTACAGCTCTGATGCTGAAGGGTGATGCACCAGCTACAGCTCTGATGCTGAAGGGCACTGCACCAGCTACAGCTCTGATGCTGAAGGGTGATGCACCAGCTACAGCTCTGATGCTGAAGGGCACTGCACCAGCTACAGCTCTGATGCTGAAGGGTGATGCACCAGCTACAGCTCTGATGCTGAAGGGCACTGCACCAGCTACAGCTCTGATGCTGAAGGGCACTGCACCAGCTACAGCTCTGGTGGTTCAAGTAACAACTTCTCACTTGTAACAAGTTTCTGGCCAGCCTTGTCTTGCCCGTGTAGATGAGCACCAGTTGGTCCGTGAATCTCTGGATGTAGTCCTGGCTGACCTTAAGATCGACCACTTCCACTTTCAGGGGCAGCTTGGCTTCAGACAGGCCCAGCCTGATCCCACCAACCAGCCCACCAATCTGATCCTGCCAGCCTCCACCTGTTGTCAGCAGCTGCTCAAGGTAGAGAACCTGCAAAATAATAATAATAATAATATTGGATTTTGAATAAAAGGTTGATCCAAAAATCTGATTAATTTATGATATAGGTTGTAAATCTCAAAAGTTTTTTTACTGTAATCTCATTAATGGAGGAGGAAGTAGCAGAGCAATAATCTTCTAGCGCAATAAGAGAAATGCTGAAAGCATGGGAAACGGTTGCATCGTACATTGAGAAGCATCACCCTAATAAGGAGGTGGCTATTCGTGCTACAAATTTATTCAATGATAATGCTGTTCCACAGTTTTGTCAAATTTTGAAGCGTCGGCAAAAACAAATGACTTTAGACAGTGTTCTAGTTAAAAAGGATTAATTATTTGTCATAAATTCATATTTTTATTTACGTTTTTTGTTTCAAATCTACATTGTATTCCAAGTTGTTACACTCCTTAACAATTCATAAGTAATTTTATTTGAATAAATGTTAATAAAAATTTATGAAAAATTAGTATTTTTTTAGCATAGAACGCATTATCGTATTTTACATTGATTTGTATGGGAAAAATTGTTTCGTTTAACGAGTGTTTCGCTTAACGAGTAAGATTCTGGAACGAATTATGCTCGTTATGAGAAGTTCCACTGTACTTGTTGTACTACTTTTTGTCTTGTTTTCTGATGAAGGCTCAAAGCCGAAATGTCAAAATCTTTTGTCCTGTCTATGAATTCAAGTTTAGCATACCTTGTCCTTATATTTGGATTAATTGATAGTTTATTTGGATAGAAGTGACAGCAATCTGTTTGAATGTAAGATAGCCTTGTGCTTAATACTAGTAGCATGGACAATATTTCTTTTATAAGGAGCAGGTCAAGGAGCATAAAGATTTTTTAGAAGAGTTAAGAATTTTTGTCAGAAAGCATAATTAGAATATCTGGTAAAATTGGAATGTTGTTGATCAATAAGATATGACGATCTAGCAAAGCTAAATGAGCCTACAAAAACACTTACCGCATGGATAAGGCCATTGGTGTCAAAACTTTTACCCGCAGCACTTAGCACAGCAGCGAGGACAGCCCCCGCAAGGATGGAACTGGTACCCATACCTACAAGAGATGAAAGATCTGACCTGTTGAAGCTATTTATAAACTTTATTATCATTACAAGCCAGGCTTTTTCTACTAAATGATTGGCAGATGAAAGAACTGAGGGAGTGGTATCAAACGAGAGAACTAAGTGGCCTCAGGGGAAATAACTGAGTAGTCTCAAATGAAATAACTGAGTGAATGGTCTCAGAGGAAAGAACTGAGTGAGTGGTCTCAGGGGAAAGAACTGAGTGGTCTCAGGGGAAAGAACTGAGTGGTATCAGTGGAAAGAACTGAGTGGCATCAGAAGTAAGAAGTAAATAAATAAACTCAAAGAGAAAAGAGGTTCTTGTTAATAATGTTAAGGACAAATAAAAGGAAGGATCTCTAAAAATATTCAAACAGTTAGTGTCTGCCCTCTGTCATGTTTTACACTGGGGACAAATTATATGATTTTTTATTGAAACTTGTAGCTGTGACCACAGTGATCAACAGATCACTGCTGCACCCAGGTGCCAGTTCCCGTTCATGACATTGGACAGAAAATTTTTATGTGATACCACTATTTCTAATTATAAATAATTAATTTAACAAATACAGGGTTGATTATTTAAGTAATTTAATGCAGAGTCTAGGCTCAATGGATATGCTGATTAATTTGGTTAGTAGGTACGCCGATAAATTATGTCAGTAACTAGACTGATAGATTATGTCAAAGGGCAGACTGATAGGTTAGGTCAGTAGGCAGGCTAATAGGTTAGGTCATGGGTATGCGGATTAATTAGGTAAGTAGGTAGGCTGGTAGGCTAGGTCAGTGGGGTGGCTGCAGCGCCCCCCCCTCCCCATTTATTACCTGATCCATGGGGCAGATTTGACCATGACTGTATTTCAAAGCCGCAGCCGAAATTGTCCATCAGTTGTTGTGAGAGAGGAACAGTTGAGTGGATGTCCACCATGTCGACACAGATGACAGCAGCTTTTAGCAGTGAACCTGGGGCAAGAGGTTGGCAATAATCTTCTAGGTCAGTCAACGTGTGACACTCGACCTCTGTGTTGTTGGTGTTTTCATTGATGATAGACAAGCGAAGAATGGGCCTGAAGTCAACATGCAAAAGAATTCAACTCAATGCAGCTATTCAAATAATGAAGAATGTGTAAATTACACAGAGGAATAGATTTAACTTGTAGCTTTAAGTTAGAATGTCATTTTTTTTCAATGATTCGCTGAATATTTTAAAAATATAATTTAAAAACAAGCAAAGGAAATTAAAAGTGGTCCTCACTCTCTAATTCTTCTTGCCCTCGCTCCAATCGGTCTCTGTGTGATTAAAAACAAACCAAGGGTGAAGGAATTCATACAAGTTTTTAGCAATAAAAAGAACAAGGCAGTTCATCCATGTCAGATCCTAGCACTCCACAGACTCTATATAGTACTCCACAGACTCTATATAGTACTCCAGACTCTATATAGCACTCCACAGACTCTATATAGCACTCCACAGACTCTATATAGCACTCCACAGACTCTATATAGCACTCCACAGACTCTATATAGTACTCCACAGACTCTATGAGGCAGTTACTTCAGCAAAGTTGACAGCTTACATCACTGTCTTAACCGTATCAATACGAGAAATTAGTTTACAAATACTTGATAAACTTTCAGAAAAGTGGAGATGTTTATGTTTGGAAATCTCTGGTCCCTGACCTTTGGGTGAGACAAAGACTGTAATAAATCATCAAAACAGACTGAACAGCTCAATACACTGTATTACTACTCTTTAGGCCGCAAGTTGGTGTGACCAGGTTTCACCTATGGCATTTAGAATGACATTCAGAATAAATGCCAGGTTCCAGCTTTACGTTAGGAATTACATCTGTGCATACGCCATTCTTCCTAACAGTATGTTACTTGTGTTTTTCATACATGTATTATCTTACACAGCAAATCTAACAAACTAAAAAAGAAAGGAAACAACCTGACGGCAGGTAATCTACAATTGATCTACCTTCCCATTAACCAGGAGGCCAACCATCGTGACAGCCCCGCCGTGCTCGTATGTGATGGGTGGCGTGTCCGACCAGCCACCTGACATGTCGATACGGGCTGGACAATCGGCCTGAACCCATTTGTTCATCAGCGGTAGCGTCCCTTCACCAGAAACAAAAAACTGCGAAAAACATGTGGTGAGAATAACTGCTTACAGTGTTGAAGCCTATCATGAAATCTATCAAACTTTTGAAGTAATGGTAATTCCATTTAACCTCAATGGGTAATAATTAATGTGTTATATGGCAGCAAGGTAAAAAAAACTGTACCTTGTATCTAACCATTTTATGAATTTCTTTCTCTGAATAAAGTCCCCTAGATTCAATTTATATTTCCAGTGTAATTCTAATCATTTTCAGCATTACAAAATATCTCTTTCCGACTCACACTTCTTATGGTTTGTAAATATTTTCTGGATTATAGCATTAATCCTGAGGTTTATTTTCAATGATAAATATGTTATAATTAAGCTGTACATACAGGACAACTTCAAAACAAGTTAGAGGCAGTAACTTATCACGCAGGACAATACCTTTTTGTAAACTGTAGACAACAGTTACATTTATGAATATTTAACTACTACTGCAAAGTGGTGATAAAAACCTTTTTAGCAGTCATGACAGCCTGGCGTATGAGTATCTGAGCTGCTCCTTCATAGTGCCTGGCAGCGCGAATTAATAGGTCAGGTCGACCCAGCCACTTCTCTCGCTCTTTAGCCATCGCAGAGACTCCCTGCGAGAAGTTTCCAGCCTTCAGGGGAGATAATAGATATTTCATTTGTAAAAAAAAAAAAAAAAGAAAAAAAAGATGCGTTGATACTTAAACAAGATTTTTGTGTATGCATATGAGGTGGTCTTACCTTGTATTTGTTATGTCCATATGTTCTTTTCTATAAATACTAGGGTTTGTCGACTGACCTAACCCATTCAATCCAGGGGGTTTCGAAATTTTATCATTGGAAACCCCCCAACCAAAGGGGAGCAACTCCACCCTTACCATAGAAAGGTTTTGAAAACATTTTAAACAAATCTATTTAACAGTTTAATCATATGAAATAAATTGCTTTGCATTCATAAATGGTTGCTATATGTGTTGTGTGACATTATTTCCTAATGCTTTTCTTGTGCAAATTCATAAAAGTCAATTTTCGACGGAGTATTTGAATACAAATGATCATAACACTAAAATAAAAAATCTGCTCTTAAAATAATGAATACTCCTTACCCAATAAATAAAAATATTTTAAAAAGAGCGTAATCTCCCTTGGTCTTGTTTCTAGCGAGATTTTTGTTTAAATAGCGAGATTTCTGCTTTCTATTTAGCAACATGTAAACAAAGGGTTGAGTGGTCGGATTTGGCCGTAGTGGGATTGAATCAGTACTGGCTGGATTTGGCAGCTACGGGATTGAATGGGTTAAGGAAGAGCTGTCTTAGCGATTTGTTATAGGACTCCATTTTATCTTGTATATACTGCTCCAACATATTTTAAAATGTGGAGAAAATCCTTTTCTGATAAAACCATTTGAAGAAAAATATCCCTGTTTTTGTTTGGTCAATATTTCATATTTATAAATGGAAAATAAAACACAATTTATGACACCATTTTTTCCTCTTCAATAAATTATTAATGACAGTTACTTAAGATGCACATCTAAGAATAAGTAAAAACTTTACTATGCTTAAAAAAAAACACTCTATTTCCGATTGCATGCAAACTTCAAGTGAGAAATAGAAAAATACTTGATCTTACTTCAAGATAAGAGAAAGCTTTTCTCCATGACACATTGCCAGCTGGTCCACTCCTGAGTCCACCTTGCGCCCTGGCCATCCCCCCAAGCATGTCAGCAACATTAGCTAGTGTCCTTGCTGCTATCCCTGGAGAGGAAGTCTCACTTGCCACTGGTCAAAAGAAGAAATATTTTTTAAAAAATTTTTTTCAAGTCATATAAAAATGTATTTAGTTTGAAAAGTTACCAATAAATCAATAAAAATAACAGCAACATCCACATTAAAAATGAAGTTCATCAGGAAATGTAAAAAGGCATTAAAAAAATAGATAACAATATTTGCCAACGCCAATTCTTTTATAATGTGTCTATGTGAAAACAGCTGCAGAACAATATATAAGGTTCTGGATATTAGAATCTTGACACCATAGAACAATAGATAATGTTCTTGATACGGTACTAGAAAGTTGACATTGTAGAAAACCTCCCACATAATTTTTCAATGGACAGCAAAGGTGTTCCTTGGCCATTACATCAAAAAATCCATACATTTTGAATAAAAAAGACTGATATAGCAAAAGAAGGAGAGGAAGGACAAAGAAGGAAAAAAAGGAGTGCCGAGGATGAAAACATAGTTCCCAAATCTTTGGCCGAATACTTCAAGTCAAAGAGTGCAGTGATTCCATCAAGAGTATAACCTAAATATGTCTAGTGGCTAAGAAATGTAGGATTCTTTTGTTTTATTAAATGGTGAGAAAGTGACCCACTGACCTCTGTCCAGCATGCTGAGCACAGACCCTGTGTACCCTTCAACACTGGCACTGTTGTGGAGACTGCAGAAACCTTGGTGACCTTGGGTTTCTAGAGTTTTTCTCAGATGCTCTTCACCCACCTTAAAGAAGAGTTTTCTGCAAGGAAAAAAAAAAAAAACTATTAAATTTACTGACATCAGGTATATGGCTGAAGATGTCAAGCAGGATCTTGTCAGGATTATTGGCCAAGCAGGATCTTGTCAGGAATGATGACCAAGCAGGATTTGTCAGGAATGATGGCCAAGCAGGATCTTGTCAGGAATGATTACTAATGGCCAAGTAGGAATTTTACTTTTAAATAAATGTTTTGCCATCATAGCTTTATTTTGTTGATGTAGCCATTCTGATAAAGTTTTAATGAAATTTCCTAATAAAGTTACTAATAGATATTTTCAAACTTGATTTCAGCATCTATAAGAATTCTTAGTTTCATCATAATTATAACGTAGCAGAGATTAGGTTTCTATAGTAACAAGGTAACATCAACGTTTAAGGTTGAAGTCGGAAATAAGTCAAATCTTTTTCACTGGACACTGCTGCCTGGTTAATGAGCTATAGCAGTGGTTCTCGGACTTCCTAATGCCACGACCCTTTAATACAGTTCCTCAAGTTGTGGTGACCCCCGACCATATAATTATTTTCATTGCTACTTCATAAATATGTGTTTCCCGACGGTCTTAGGTGACCCCTGTGTAAGGGTCGTTTGACCGCCAAAGGGGTCGCGACCCACAGGTTGAGAACTGCCGAGCAATTAGGATCTCCCACAACTTAACAACAGATATGCTCAATGGCTAGTGGTAGCATTGGCAAAACCAAGTGTTCTTTCAATGTATTGGGCATCCCTGGTTAAACATGTGTTACAATACAATCACTGATGTATAATTTTAAGAATGTACAGCGGTGGGTGAAAAAAAAAAAGATGGGGGCGGATGACATAAATCTTAATAAAGCTTATAACCCCCTCGCTGGGTACAAGTTCATGAACAGAAAATGTTAATGTTAAGCTCCTCACCTTTTCCAAACAAACTCTGCCTCGACATCGACATGATCTAAAATCTCAGACAGTGAAATCCTCCAGGACTCTCGCCACCTGAGGATAATCAATCGTCACGACAACGTGTCAAATACATTTGATTGAAAAATTGTTACGAGAACATATCAAATACATTTGATTGAACAATCATCTACACAAACTATACAATGTACAATATGACTTCCTGCTTGTCAAAGAACCTGCACAATGTACAATGTGACTTCCTGCTTGTCAAAGAACCTGCACAATGTACAATATGACTTCCTGCTTGTCAAAGAACCTGCACAATGTACAATATGACTTCCTGCTTGTCAAAGAACCTGCACAATGTACAATATGACTTCCTGCTTGTCAAAGAACCTGCACAATGTACAATATGACTTCCTGCTTGTCAAAGAACCTGCACAATGTACAATGTGACTTCCTGCTTGTCAAAGAACCTGCACAATGTACAATATGACTTCCTGCTTGTCAAAGAACCTGCACAATGTACAATGTGACTTCCTGCTTGTCAAAGAACCTGCACAATGTACAATATGACTTCCTGCTTGTCAAAGAACCTGCACAATGTACAATGTGACTTCCTGCTTGTCAAAGAACCTGCACAATGTACAATATGACTTCCTGCTTGTCAAAGAACCTGCACAATGTACAATGTGACTTCCTGCTTGTCGAAGAACCTGCACAATGTACAATGTGACTTCCTGCTTGTCGAAGAACCTGCACAATGTACAATGTGACTTCCTGCTTGTCGAAGAACCTGCACAATGTACAATGTGACTTCCTGCTTGTCGAAGAACCTGCACAATGTACAATGTGACTTCCTGCTTGTCGAAGAACCTGCACAATGTACAATGTGACTTCCTGCTTGTCGAAGAACCTGCAGCTGCTTCAGGCTCTTTAAATGAATCATTTTGCCTTAGATTCTTTCTTTTAAGTTTGCACCATGAACAGAATGAATTAATAATCACGTAGCCGTAATATAACTGACAAACATTGTCCTATGTGGTTGGCTGGGGAAAATCGGCACATCAAAGCACTTAATTAAATAATTAGGATCGGGTTAGGATATTCTCCATATTTAAATGATCAACCAATCACATAGTAGGAGGTGGTCGCAGAGTAGCACGTGGTCGCAGAGTAGCACGTGGTCACAGAGTAGCAAGTGGTCACAGAGTAGCACGTGGTCACAGAGTAGCAAGTGGTCGCAGAGTAGTAAGGGGGTCAAAAAAATCTATTTGTATTGTAACAGTCTACCCAGCTGAGAATCTCAGTAGCAAATCTGCAGGGGGGAATGTACTTTAACACTTATGCCTATAGAGCTTTCTACTGATATCTATTAATTTAGACAATTAAAAATGCCTGATGACACATGGCTGGGCCCATGTGACAATGTCTGACGTCATTCGTCAGTGTCATCAAGTGTTTTATGACTAGGCAGTTCTGTTATCTCCAATGCATAAACTTGTTTAATCTAAGAATAAAAGGTAGAAATCTTCTCCCAAGCCGGCTACCTCTTGAGCATGGACCTGTCTTTGTCATCATGGACTGACCCCATCAACCACAGGACTTCCTTGAGTCCAACGCTCTCTGAGATGTGGAACACAGGAAACAGTCTTGCGGTGAGGATGGTCTGCAGGTCATCACCCTGGACACCCCACAAATAAACCAAGCATTTTATTAAAAAACTGAAACTACAATTAGCGAATAGCATCGACTTAAAACCGGACAACAAGCATAAGTTATTGGTAACTTAATCAAAACATATTTATCTTTGGCTATTAGTTTTGACTTTTTTTCACTGCGTTTGGGCACAAATCAAAGCTCTTTTAAAAAATCATTTTGCCAACACATTTGAGCCACTGACTTGTCTTGTAGGAAAATATATTGTTGAACTGAGACAAGTAGAGTCTATATAAAAAAAAAACTGAATAGGAAAATAGTTCAACAATAAGAAATATCAAAAGTGAAAAAAAAAATAATTTGATTGTGAAAACTTTTACTATTGTCAAACAGAAACCCACCATATTGGAATCCCAGAGTTCCTCCCTGACGATTCCTGTTCTGTCCAACAGAACCAGCCATGGCTGGTTGCAGAATGTGCTCATACTCTTCCAAGATGGCGCCTGGACGAGAAAAATAAACAAATGCTTTTCAAATTCAAGGAATAGAGTAAGGCTGTTTATTTATAGCATGTAAAATGTCCTCACTTAACTACTGTACCTGAACCAGTAAACTCTCCTTGAGCTGATGGAATTAATTATTTTATTTCCAGAGACAATTTAACCAAAATATTGCTGGCACAAGTGTGGGATATTTTTATGTCACTTTATCATGACAAACCTTGATATCGTCAAAACGGCCATGCACTGTAAACATGTATCGGGACATGCCCAAGGTGGAAATATAAACATTGAATCCTTGAACTACCATACCATCTGGAAAGTCAATGCCTTTTGTCTTGGTCTGGGGAAACAAAATAAAACTTTTTGAAAATTTAAACTTTTTCACACCCCAACTTTTAAATCACTGATTACACACAGCTTAACACCTTTGACCCCCACATCTACCCACCTTTGACCTCATGTCTACCCACCTTAGACCCCCACCTCTACCCACCTTTGACCTCATGTCTACCAACCTTTGACCGAACATCCATCTACCTTTGACCCCACATCTACCCAGGTTTGACCCAACATCTACCCACCTTAGACCCCAACATCTATCCACCTTTGACCCCCATATCCACCAACCTTTGACCTCATATCTACCCAACTCTGACCCCACATCATTCTACATTTGACCCCATACCCACCCACCTTTGACCCAACATCTACCCACCTTTGACCACTCAGCCTGGAGACCTGACAACAAAGAGTCCTTTCCTACTTTGATCCGACCACTCAGGTCGCAGTGTGATACCAACGTCCGGCCACCCACGGTGACGTCACTTGCCAGCAGTGAATTAATGACCACACTGTCTTGACTCACAGTGCATGATTCCTGTGGTGGGAAAGGGTGTGGCGATTAGTTCTAAGCGGAATGGAATAGACCAGATAGGAAGGGTGTGGCGATTAGTTCCAAGCAGAATGGAATAGACCAGATAGGAAGGGTGGGGCGATTAGTTCTAAGCAGAATGGAATAGACCAGATAGGAAGGGTGTGGCGATTAGTTCCAAGCAGAACGGAATAGACCAGATAGGAAGGGTGGGGCGATTAGTTCCAAGCGAAACGGAATAGACCAGATAGGAAGGGTGTGGCGATTAGTTCCAAGGGGAACAGAATAGACCAGATAGGAAGGATGTGGTGATTAGTTCCAAGCGGAACAAAATAGACCAGATAGGAAGGGTGTGGCGATTAGTTCCAAGCGGAACGGAATAGACCAGATAGGAAGTGTGTGGCGATTAGTTCCAAGCTGAACAGAATAGACCAGATAGGAAGGGTGGGGCGATTAGTTCCAAGTGGAATGGAATAGACCAGATAGGAAGGGTGGGGCGATTAGTTCCAAGCGGAATGGAATAGACCAGATAGGAAGGGTGTTGTTAGTTCTGAGCAGAACAGAATAGACCAGATAGGAAGGGTGTGGCGATTAGTTCCAAGCAGAACGGAATAGACCAGATAGGAAGGGTGTTGTTAGTTCTGAGCAGAACCGAATAGACCAGATAGGAAGAGTGTTGTTAGTTCTGAGCAGAACAGAATAGACCAGATAGGAAGGGTGTTGTTAGTTCTGAGCAGAACGGAATAGACCAGATAGGAAGGGTGTTGTTAGTTCTGAGCAGAATGGAATAGACCATATAGGAAAGGTGTTGTTAGTTCTGAGCAGAACAGAATAGACCAGATAGGAAGGGTGTGGTGATTAGTTCCAAGTGGAACGGAATAGACCAGATAGGGAGGGTGGGGCGATTAGTTCCAAGCGGATTGGAATACACCAGATAGGAAGGGTGTGGCGATTAGTTCCAAGCGGAACGGAATAGACCAGATAGGAAGGGTGTGGTGATTAGTTCCAAGAGTAATGGAATAGACCAGATAGGAAGGGTGTGGCGATTAGTTCCAAGAGGAAGGGAATAGACCAGATAGGAAGGGTGTGGCGATTAGTTCCAAGCGGAATGGAATAGACCAGATAGGAAGGGTGTTGTTAGTTCCAAGCAGAACGGAATAGACCAGATAGGAAGGGTGTTGTTAGTTCTGAGCAGAACAGAATAGACAAGATAGGAAGGGTGTTGTTAGTTCTGAGCAGAACAGAATAGACCAGATAGGAAGGGTGTTGTTAGTTCTGAGCAGAACGGAATAGACCAGATAGGAAGGGTGTGGCGATTAGTTCCAAGCGGAACGGAATAGACCAGATAGGAAGGGTGTGGCGATTAGTTCCAAGAGGAATGGAATAGACCAGATAGGAAGGGTGTGGCGATTAGTTCCAAGCGGAATGGAATAGACCAGGTAGGAAGGGTGTGGCGATTAGTTCCAAGCAGAACGGAATAGACCAGATAGGAAGTGTGTTGTTAGTTCTGAGCAGAACAGAATAGACCAGATAGGAAGGGTGTTGTTAGTTCTGAGCAGAACAGAATAGACCAGATAGGAAGGGTGTTGTTAGTTCTGAGCAGAACAGAATAGACCAGATAGGAAGGGTGTTGTTAGTTCTGAGCAGAACAGAATAGACCAGATAGGAAGGGTGTTGTTAGTTCCAAGCGGAATGGAATAGACCAGATAGGAAGGGTGTTGTTAGTTCTGAGCAGAATGGAATAGACCAGATAGGAAGGGTGTGGGGATTAGTTCCAAGTGGAACGGAATAGACCAGATAGGGAGGGTGGGGCGATTAGTTCCAAGCGGAATGGAATAGACCAGATAGGAAGGGTGTGGCGATTAGTTTCAAGAGGAACGGAATAGACCAGATAGGAAGGGTGTGGCGATTAGTTCCAAGCGGAATGGAATAGACCAGATAGGAAGGGTGTTGTTAGTTCCAAGCAGAACGGAATAGACCAGATAGGAAGGGTGTTGTTAGTTCTGAGCAGAACAGAATAGACCAGATAGGAAGGGTGTTGTTAGTTCTGAGCAGAACGGAATAGACCAGATAGGAAGGGTGTTGTTAGTTCTGAGCAGAACGGAATAGACCAGATAGGAAGGGTGTTGTTAGTTCCAAGCGGAATGGAATAGACCAGATAGGAAAGGTCTTGTTAGTTCTGAGCTGGATTGCACAGACTTGATGGGAAAACGTAAGAACAAAATTTGAAAACTTATGACACATCATCTCTTATATATATCACACTTCTGGTGTGACTCCTGGACTGCTTCCTAGTCAGCGAATTTGGTATTGAGAGTATATTACAAATAATTCTAAACATTTGAAATAAAGTCTCAATTTAAGTATGGTGTAAAAAATTTCGGTTTAAAAGTGGTTGGGACATCAGAAGATTTAACATAGTTCATGGGTGTGAAACAAAAAGTGTGCAGTGACGTATCATGGGGGGAAAAGGGGTGTTAGCAGATATCGGGATTCTTAAATGTGAGTTTCTTGATTTTGTCAAGTAACTTTAGTAGATGGGAAGGCCACGCACTGCTGTCGCCAATGTTTGGCGGGTTGTAACTAGTTATCTCAGTAATATATATATTTTAAAAAACATCAAATTGCCATTGTACTTTGTAAAATAAGATATTTAACTGAGAAATGTGAAATGCTTTTCAAAATTATTATGTTAGAAAGTTAAGACTTCTGTAATTCTTGGTAATTTAAAAATTTTAACTCTGAATAATTCTACTCCCATCCAGTCTTCCTTCAAAATTCCACCTCTCTATTCCTCCTCAACTAACTCTGCATTATCCATGTCCTTACTCAAACATCTCCCCTTGTTAGGAAGCAGTAGAGACCACATTAGCCATCAGGCAAGCCATGTCTGCCTCACGCTTGTATTTCCCCTTACATACCTCAATGTCCACATGTGCCTGGTTGGTCCAAGTGTAGCCCAGACCACTGGTCTCAGGAAAGTTTAGCAGCAGCTTTTTGTGATCCGTGGCTGTGTGGGTCAGGTAGTGATACTTTCCCTTCTCTATCACACCTGTAATATAATAAATTTTTAAAAAAAGGGGGGCGGGGATTTCAAGAAAGGTGGATGTATGTTAAACTAAACAGAAACGATGGCCAATTATGTTAAACTAAACAGAAATGATGGCCAATTATGTTAAACTAAACAGAAATGATGGCCAAATAAGTTAAACTAAACAGAAATGATGGCCAAATAAGTTAAACTAAACAGAAATGATGGCCAAATAAGTTAAACTAAACAGAAATGATGGCCAAATAAGTTAAACTAAACAGAAATGATGGCCAAATATGTTAAACTAAACAGAAATGATGGCCAAATATGTTAAACTAAACAGAAATGATGGCTAATTATGTTAAACTAAACAGAAATGATGGCCAATTATGTTAAACTAAACAGAAATGATGGCCAAATAAGTTAAACTGTTCTGGTTTTTAACGTGCAAGAAACTCACTTATGGTAAATTTGCATATTTGTTTTACCCAAAGATAGCCCAGTAGTGCACACTGTAGCATGCTCTTTACCCAAAGGTAGCCCAGCAGTGCACTGTAGCATGCTCTTTACCCAAAGGTAGCCCAGCAGTGCACACTGTAGCATGCTCTTTACCCAAAGGTAGCCCAGTAGTGCACACTGTAGCATGCTCTTTACCCAAAGGTAGCCCAGCAGTGCCCACTGTAGCATGCTCTTTACCCAAAGGTAGCCCAGTAGTGCACACTGTAGCATGCTCTTTACCCAAAGGTAGCTCAGCAGTGCACACTGTAGCATGTTTTTTCCCCCTGGTCACAATCTCTACAGTGAGTCTGTGTATCCCACTGGTGTGGACGTTTTGCTGCTGTAGGCATTCAAACTTCTTTCAGTCATACTCTATTTGTCTTTTACTGTCGGAGCCACACATACTTTTACATTGAATATTCTGTATTCCATTTGGTGGAACCATGTCCACACACCTTTTCACCTCTGGGTTTGGTGTAAGGGTAGTTTCAAGCTCTCAGAAATGTACTTTGGTCAGGGAAGGGAGGGGGGGGGGGCAATAAAAATACCAGGAATTGTGTCAGAAAATGCACACAACTGCTTACATTGCTATTTTAACAATAGCTATTTGATAAGCCCCTGTGCATAAGTTGAAAGTTCAGTGTCACGGTCAGATCGTGTGTTTACCTTTTCTGTGTATGTTTGGGGAAAAGGGGGGGGGTGAACCCAGGTGAGGAAGTGAATGTTGTGAGTTGGGGAAAAATGATAGTGGTGAACGGATGTTAGCTATTTGTGTTGATATCACGAGTGCATGGTCTGTGAGGGTATAAGAGAGAGAGAAATTATTATTAGAGAGAGAGAGATTATTATTGAGAGTGGATTCGACCAGAGGGTGTTTTGAGTGATGTTGGACATAGTGCAAATCAGTAATTATTTTGTGTAGGCGATCTAGTGGAGTTTTTGGTCATTCTACCTGATTTTTCCAGTATACTGTGATGAAGTGAATAAACTGATAGTATGACATGATACAGTGTTGGGCCGCCTTGTGTTTCTTTTTAAACTATCGGCTTTGTAGGAGCCAGGAGACTTTATAAGTATCAGCTCTCCAGGAGCTGACGAGCCGGAGTTGTTGACTCTGAAAACTAATGTCTGTGGCTAGAGAAGGGACCTAATCTCCTAGACGAATGTACCTTTCGCCACATTCAGTTCAACTTTTCTCAACAAATATTCCCTAAAAACAGTTTGGTTTAATCACGGTTGATTTCTTTGCCTTTTTTTTTTGTCCCTACATGCAGTACTAGTAGGCTGTCATCCATTTTGTTAGTAGTTCATCATCCACTATGTTGATAGACTGTCATCCATTTTGTTAGTAGTTCGTCATCCACTATGTTGATAGACTGTCATCCATTTTGTTAGTAGTTCATCATCCACTATGTTGGTAGACTGTCATCCATTTTGTTAGTAGTTCATCATCCACTATGTTGATAGACTGTCATCCATTTTGTTAGTAGTTCATCATCCACTATGTTGATAGACTGTCATCCATTTTGTTAGTAGTTCGTCATCCACTATGTTGATAGACTGTCATCCATTTTGTTAGTAGTTCGTCATCCACTATGTTGATAGACTGTCATCCATTTTGTTAGTAGTTCGTCATCCACTATGTTGATAGACTGTCATCCATTTTGTTAGTAGTTCATCATCCACTATGTTGATAGACTGTCATCCATTTTGTTAGTAGTTCATCATCCACTATGTTGATAGACTGTCATCCATTTTGTTAGTAGTTCGTCATCCACTATGTTGATAGACTGTCATCCATTTTGTTAGTAGTTTGTCATCCACTATGTTGATAGACTGTCATCCATTTTGTTAGTAGTTCATCATCCACTATGTTGATAGACTGTCATCCATTTTGTTAGTAGTTCGTCATCCACTATGTTGATAGACTGTCATCCATTTTGTTAGTAGTTCGTCATCCACTATGTTGATAGACTGTCATCCATTTTGTTAGTAGTTCGTCATCCACTATGTTGATAGACTGTCATCCATTTTGTTAGTAGTTCGTCATCCACTATGTTGATAGACTGTCATCCACTATGTTGATAGACTGTCATCCACTATGTTAGTAGTTCGTCATCCACTATGTTGATAGACTGTCATCCACTATGTTGATAGACTGTCATCCACTATGTTAGTAGTTCATCATCCACTATGTTGATAGACTGTCATCCACTATGTTGATAGACTGTCATCCACTATGTGTTTTATTTTTATGGAGCACTGGCAAAAATTTCAGACAAGAGCAAAAAAAATTTAAATAAAAGTTGCGCAAAGTTTTGTTCGAGGAAGATCACACAATGGCAGCGGCGGGTAAATGAAAGTCCCACAAAGTATTAACAATTTAACACGCCCTCTAAGGGAAAAAATAATTCTGCTTGGCTCATTGAGATTGGCTAGAGACAGCAAAGGCCAATCACTGTCATTCTTATTGGAATCAAATTTTAAAAAAAAAATACAGTAGATCTAACCTTTTACACCAAACACCGAAATGTTTTAATTAATGTTTTTAATTTTTTAAAAAAAACACCGTAAATAAGATTTTTGTAGGCGTGTCATGGTGCTGCAGCATACGTAAAAAAATGTAGGGGTAAACAGGTCTGTGTCCATACTCCCCTGTTACTACATCCCCCAAAGTCCCCCTCCTACTGATCTATTACCTTACCGAATTACTTACAGGCCTTCATTTTAAATCCATGCAGCTCGTTCCACAGCACCTGCCTCGCGTACTCCATGTTGAATCTGCTGTTGGCAGAGTGCTTGGGGAAAGGCTTGCCGTAAGGACCACTTCGGTTTCCCCTGACGAAATCCTCCTCTGAAACAGCTGATGTCATGGGAAGGAGGACATCAAAAAACAGTGACAGCTGTCGAAGGAATCAATTATGGGACAAAGGGGTGAAACAGATTTGAAATGGTTTTAATATTGATGCATCCACTAGAAATGCGCCCCCCCCCCCCCCTCATCAAATGAACGTCTCTCACCATAGAAGCATCACAGCAATATTAATGACATATCAAATAATGAAATAGGACAAATAGAATGAACTTGTGCTTTGGCATTTTTTGGTGGGTTCAGTCTGGTCTGCTTCAGTTCTTTCAAAATACTATATTCAGCAGCATCCCGCAATAAGGGTGTCATTAGGACCGGGTCCTCGCCGTTAAGTGAAAAACGCAGGTAGGTGACTGAAAGCTTTTTTGTGCATCTTGAGCGCCTGCAAGCAAAACTGCGTACTATGCATTAATATATCTTAAGTGTGCATTAACAAAAACTATAAAAAAAATGATACAAAGGGAAATGTACATAATGTTTACCATTAAAATATATTTGGTGCGTACAGCATATGATTTACAACTAAAAAAGAAATCGAGAATTTTAAATACTGTACAAATATTTTATTTTGAGGATGCCAATTTTTCATCCGACCGTACCGTGGATAGATTTAAGAGTGCCTTTATTGCAAACTGCCATTAAGAGAGTAGCCAATTAATGTCATTTGTGATGCTTTTTGGTACACTTCATTCACAACCCCCTCGCCTCAAATTTAAAAAAAAACTCTGAGCCCCCTTGCTCTCCATCCCACTTACCTTCAACTGCGGCTGCCCACTGTCTAATCCCATGTAAGTGCAGGCGTCTAGGGGAGGTTTGGTGTGGAAGGACAGCAACGTCTCGGCCACTTGCTCCGTCATGTAGATAATGCCGACAGCCTGTGGGACAGCAGTCAGAAAACAGTCTTGAGAAACGTCAGAAACTGCGTCAGTTATTGACTTTACATACCGCATCATAAAATGAACAAGTAAAAAATTATTGAGATACATAGGCATAGAGTGTTACAGGCAGAGAGTATTGCAGGCGGAGAGCAGCATTTCTATAACATTGTGTGTTTACAGATTTGTGCAGTAACTTTAAGTCACATGACGAGACAAGACTGCAGACAAACTTCAAGGACAGTTTTGAACAACATTAACACAGGCCTAGAGAAACCCACTGGCAGATGGAAATGTCTTTGTTATGTGGCTTCAGGTATCATTTTAAACTTGTTCCGCAGTTTCAAAAATCTGCCCTAAGCAAGTGAAAGGAAATCTTTTCAAGCTCGGCACGTCGCAGTATGTCACATTTATGTCAAATCATTTTCTCCAACCACCCCAACCAAAATAGAAATAATTAGTTCTTATCTTAAATTCGTCATAGGGAAATATGATGAGAAATTAAGTGTAGAAAAAATCAGTGATTTACTATGGATAAAAAAATGGGGTTAGATTTTAACAAACAACATTGATTCACTTTTGACACATAACATTGGTTCACTTTTGACACATAACATTGGTTCACTTTTGACACAAAACATTGGTTCACTTTTGACACATAACATTGGTTCACTTTTGACACACAACATTGGTTCACTTTTGACACATAACGTTGGTTCACTTTTGACACATAACGTTGGTTCACTTTTGACACATAACGTTGGTTCACTTTTGACACATAACGTTGGTTCACTTTTGACACATAACATTGGTTCACTTTTGACACATAACGTTGGTTCACTTTTGACACATAACATTGGTTCACTTTTGACACATAACGTTGGTTCACTTTTGACACATAATGTTGGTTCAGTTTTGACAGATCTAATGCTTATTTAATTTAAGCTCAATTTTATTAATAAGCTTTGGTTAATGCAAATAGTAGGGGGAGATAAAACAAATTTGTGGCAAAAGACTTCCAGAGTTGAAGCAGATTAATAACGTTATGTGCCGATAACAGAAAAATGGCAGATAGAAATTGACGAATCTAGACATATAAAAAAAAAGACACACATACACACTCCTGTCCCACCCCACCCACACCTTCGGCGCAAAAATAGGAGGAGGGATTTATCATGTTGCATTCAAGGTCCCTGTTAGCCCCCCCCTCCTCCACCCCAAAATATATTAAGTTTTATAACTTCTAAAAATAATTAATCTTTTAAAATAAAAAAAATTATATTTTTATATATACAGTATATCTCAATAGCATGACATTCAATATTAAGGGAAAGACACTCAATAAGTACAGTTGTTTTCTTGCTTGTAATATATTCTTGTAAAAAAATATTCATTTAGGAACAAAATGACTCACAAAACATCTGTGCGTCCAACAAGGACGCTATTCACTGAAGTTTTTGTGGTGTTGTGAAAAACTACCTTACCTCTTGGACAAACTCATAGTGACAACATGATTTTTTTTTTTTTAAAGAATATTTTTAAATTTCAAGAAAAGCCCCACTTTCACAATTATCTCATTCTCTTTTCTGAATTGTCTGAAAAAAATCATCTGTTCACAAGTCTGTGCTTTCAGTAAATTAAAAACAAATTTCTTTTTGGTCTGTTTCCAATAGAAACTTTTTATAGATTGAATGCATACAATTTTAGTGCTGGAGTCCTTCAAGACAAATATAAAAACTCATCTATTTTGCAAACACCTTCTGGGGTGAAGCTGTCGACCATCTTTTCCAGCTAGTTATTATCTCCCAGCTTTGTTTTTGTACCGCGCTTTGAGCCTTTGGGGATGAAGCGTGATTTTTCAAATGAACTTTATTATTATTATTTTATTTGTTTTTAGGCAGTATTTTTGTTTTAAAATTTATGTTTCCATTTCACATTAAGCAAAAAGGATCTATATTACAGATAGTAAAAAAGAAATATTTCTTCTGGAAAAACAGTTTAAGTTAAAGAACTAAAGTATAGAGAATGGAGATTGTTAGTGGACCTGCAGGTGTTAAACTTCAATCTATGGGCCTAATCATATTGCATACGCAAAACCTAGAACAGTTGTAAAACTATTTTAACCAGAAAGGAAGTTTTAATACAGCCCCTATATAAATTATGAAGCAAAGAAAAAAGATCCCTAATAGTACATTGAAAAATGAACCCAAAACTTAATGAAAAAAAAAAAAAAATTTAAAATATGTAAAAAAAAAAAAAAATACGAAGGGTAAAAAAGCGCATGATGTTTTTAATTGAGCTCAGTTTTGATTGCAGAGAGGAGAGCAACTTTTGGAGTTGGTTACCGGAAATTAGTTTCAAAGAAATTTCATCGACGGAAATTTGATCAACGGAAATTTGGTCGAATCTTTTTTCAGTTCATGCGTTAAAAATTTTCGACAAATTTCTTTTTGAATTTTACTATATAGTATAGTGCGTTTAAAAAGAAAATTTCCGTTCTAGAAAATTTCCGTCAACATTTGGAGTTACCCTACCAATAATAAGATGCAAATCATTAAAACCCTGGATCTACTCATGTAAAAGCATGAAAGTTTGAGTGTTGGCTACAAGCTACAAAGCTGTGGTAATAAGTTTCTCCCCCACGACATACCTGTGCCACCTGTAAGGCAGCTGGCAGCTGACAAAGTAGAGATGAGTCAAAATTAAGCATATAGTCTCATCTTATCATCTTATAGGTACATCCAATCTAAAAAATTCATTTGTTCAAGCAGTGGCGTAGCTAGGGTTGGTGACACCTGGTGCGGTAAACTCATGTTGTCACCCCCCCCCCCTCCCTTTTTTTTTCACTTTTCCTCCCAACTTCCACGATGGATTTCTTCTTGTTAAAATAAGTCCACAGTATAGCAATGACAAGAACAACAACAAATTAATTGAAAGTCAGGAGGTAAATGTATTTAAGAACTGTAACATGTACTTAGAATCACCCGACCACCTCATATTCAGTATCATTGGAAAGTATTATATATCTAAATTTTTAGAAATATAGCTTTCTGTCACTTAAGAAAGTGGTTGCCGAACATTTCAAACAGCGTTGAATCATGGTCAAAATGGTGTTTTTCTGACCTAACTATAGGGTCACCTCCTTTCTGATGCATCAACTTTGAATTTTTAATAAAGCCCGCATTTGGATTGGTTACATGTGGGGAAAATGTATTTGTGATCGGTTATCTGTAAATATGCAATTTTTTCAATTTGGTCTCGCCCCCCACTGAGATGGTGTCACGTGGTGTGTTCAAGTACAGCAGGGATTTTTGTAAAACTAATGTAGGGACAGAGGCACAGATGTTTGAGGGGGCCTTATAAGCCTGATGGGTAGAGAGAGATTAGAAAACAGATAAACAGATTTGTTTAGTTGGATATTATATTGCCGATGTGAGGCCCACGTCATTTTGTCATCATTATGTGAATGGAGGCTGTGGTGGTCAACTGTGGTCTACAGCAGCGTTTCCCAAACTTTAAAATGAAGAACAGGTCGACCAAGTTTCCCCCATGGCATCACCGACCGGTGCGGTGCCAGATTTATTAATTATTGTACTTTTTTTTCTAAATTTAAAATTTCATAGAAGACTGTTTTATCCGAACTCAGCCAGTTCAATATGACTGGATTAACTATGACCACATAATGCTTGCCATTGGTTTTTTGCTTGTTAAGCCTGTTTTAAAATAAAAACTTAAATGCAGGCCATGAGTGGGCAAATGTCTTGGTCCTGAGTGGGGGAAATTCTGCCGATTAGTCTGGGGGGGATAGGATTCACTGGGGGGGGGGGGGAAATCAGAAGGGGTGGTTATTCCCGGAGAGCACTTTTTGGATCTGTTTTGTGTATCTATGGTGATTTCTTTTGGTTATTGGGGGCAGAAAAGTCAAGGACTGCCAGGTGGGCCACAAACTCTATACATACTGACACAAGAATTGGTTGAATAACAACAGACAGTAGTTTCAGGTCAATGGAAAAAAGATGAGAATATACATTCAAGTCTGAATTACAGTGTGTGTGTAGGTGTCTGTCCAGTGACCTTCAGCCAGTGACCTTCAGCCAGTGAGTGAATGCCACTGTACAATCAGGTATGACTGTAGTGGGTGTGTAGGTGTCTGTCCAGTGACCTTAAGCCAGTGAGTGAATGCCACTGTACAATCAGGTATGAATGTAGTGGGTGTGTGTGTCTGTCCAGTGACCTTCAGCCAGTGAGTGAATGCCACTGTACAATCAGGATGAGTTGATTGACAGGATATCATCTAGCTAAAGGCAGGGCTGAGGAGGCAGACATTTTTAAGTTAAAAAAACAATCTGTACCACAGTCCATGTGCGCCCTAGTGTGAAAAATATTTATGTCCTAGATTTTGTTTGCTTAGTGTACCACTTTTGTATAAACAAAAAAAATTGAACTCTTCGGTTATTGTGGTGATAATTAAGGCATTCCGTAGCTACCCATTATGCCTTGGCATGTTTCAAAACCAGAAATTATAAACTTTTTTTTTTTTTTTACTACATTACCACACCCACCTGCATTTAATAAGACAAACAAATAGAGCAACTTACAGCAGGGACAGATCCATCCGGCCGTGTGCTCCCATCCAACAGTGACAGGTCTGGCTGGTAAAGGATGTTTTCAACATAACCCTAAAACAATACACAGAAAAATTTGGTTGTTACATGAGCGAGAGGTTATGATGCTGGCCTGTTCTCAACAAGTGGGTCAAACTTGTTTTTACGTGAGTGAGAGTTTATGATGCTGGCCTGGTCTCAACAAGTGGGTCCAACTTAGATTTTTTTTCCCTTCAAGTAAATTTACTTTTGATATCTGACTGGACATCAATTTAGTGGAGGTGAATAAAATTTCTGAAATCTGTTTGCAGAAAGATGGTGAGACACGCCATGACATTAAAATCTTACCCTAGGATCCAACTGGTAAACACCATGTTCCTTGAGAAGCTTTGGAGGCATGGGGACACTGACAGCACAAACATCACACTGGGAGAATGCTGACTCTAGGTCTGTGGAGTTAAATGAATGGGATACTATTATACGTTTCATTACTGTTTTTTGGGTTGTTGTATTTTTTAAGTTGTTTCCTGGATGACCTAAAGCTCTGCCACTGAGAGATGTTAAAAGGATGTCTCCTGCATTAACCGATAGAAAAATGTCACCTGAATTACCTGATAGGTGTGGCACTGATAGAACAATGTCTCCTGGCATACCTTACATGGGTAGTACTGATAGAACAGGGACTAACCTAATATGTCTGGTACTGATAGAACAATATCTGTACTACACACCCACACGCCTGGCCCAGCAAACACTCCAATCTGAGGATTAGACGACAGACAAAACCAAACATAATTAACAGTTATCATCCAAATTAATTTGAGGGTGGGGGGGGGGGGGGTGTGTGTAAAATTCCTATCTACTAAAGATCACTATTTTTACACATCTTTCATATATTGCAATCGGTTAAGAGAATTGTGTTGACATTGTAAAAGCTTTGCTGGTTTGGTAAACACTATTTGTATCTATCCACAGACCCATTTAGTATATCTATCCACAGACCCATGTAGTATATCTATCCACAGACCCATGTAGTATATCTATGCACTGATCCATGTAGTTTATCTATCCACAGACCTATGTAGTATATCTATCCACAGACCCAAGTAGTATATCTATCCACAGACCCATGTAGTATATCTATGCACTGATCCATGTAGTCTATCTATCCACAGACCCATGTAGTATATCTATCCACAGAACCATGTAGTACATCTATGCACAATCCTTGGTGCACCACTGGATCTCTGTATTTCAGTTTATAATATGATGTTACGTACTGTTATGGTTTTGAAGATTGAATCTGTTTTAAGATTTGGTTCATCGAATAAAAAATACATCACAAAGGGCTGAGAAAAACAGTATGCAAAGAAAATTATACCACAGCTAGTGATACCAAAATTAATCAATTTAATTATACTATTAAATTTTGAAATAATGTCACTTATATGTTAGGAAATTTGGCAGAAAAAAAAAATATCGCGGCTAGCAAAGCAGCCAGCCTAAATAAAGGATTAAATCAGAACCATCTGGTAAAGAAATTCTAGAAATTACGTCACCTAATAGCATCCTTCAGAACAAATAGAACGCATTTGAACGTAAACAGCCTTTTCCCAATCAAGGCAGGGGGTGGGTAAGGAGTGACAAGTCACGTTTACTCTGTGATGTCAAAGAAAAGTTTAAAAGAGGGAAGAATAAGTTGTGGTGGCTAAAAAAATGCTCTACTTTGAAATGAAATGGGGTGAAGGAATATAGGCAATAATATAACAATGAAAAATAGTAGCAAAGATCAGCTGAAAAAATGGATAGTCATATGATTTACAACCCTGCAACCAACCTTGTGTGTTATGATGGAGTAGATGAGATCAAAATTGTAGATGAGACCATCAAACTCTGGACTTTCCCTAACAGCCGGCAGAGATATATAAGGTCGGCTGCATGGCTCGTATGTGTAGCGCCTCCCCTGAAATTGACATAATATTCATTCATGACCACTTGAATCAGACAAAAGAACTTCATTTTTTTTGTTTTAGCCATGTTAGTTGTCTACTATGCTATTGGTTGATTTTATTTAACATTAACATACTCCATATTTTCTGTTGCTTAACATTACTTTTAATTTCATTTTGCCACTATTTTTATTTTGATAGACACATTTAATTAAAGAGCTACTTACTGTATGCAATATCAATATCTTTGAGCCTCTCAAAACATCAGCATTTATTGCCTGGAACACAAGAATAACACTTTCATATTTAATAATTTTTTGTTAAAATTAAAGAAACAAGCAATGTGAATAAATATGTGACAAAAATGATTAGAAATGTATTTTTGAACATAGGGATTATTAATATTAATATAAAAATTTAAACAAAAAAAGTTTAATTAAAAGTTGCACAATTCTATCAGACGAAATCTTTTGATAAACTGTTCACATGAGAAATTTTTTTTAAAAAAAATAACATGAAAACTTATTACAGATTTTTTGTCAATTTAAACTTCTCACGCTTCACACACCCCTAAACTGACTGCAATACAAATGCTAAACAAGCACTTATTTGTGGTACACATTTGGTCTTGTACAAACCGTGAAGCCTTTTCTGGCACTCATATATTCCACCACTGTAACAAGTGCATTCAGTGTGGCTCCTCCACTGCCCACATTTGACTTGGGGTCCTCGACCACCAGATGGATTACATCTTTGCCCAAATAACCTTTAGCATAATGGATGTCCAGCTCTGAATTAGAAAGGAAATAGGTTGTACACTAGGCTGAAATGTTGCATAGATTAAAGCAAAGTTCCTGCAGCATACAGAATGGTGTCCCTTGAAGGAAATGTCAAAAAAGTAAAGGCCTTTAGGAAATATAAAAAAGTAAAGGTCTTTAGGAAATATCAAAAAGTAAAGGCCTTTAGGAAATATCAAAAAGTAAAGGTCTTTAGGAAATATCAAAAAGTAAAGGTCTTTAGGAAATATCAAAAAGTAAAGGTCTTTAGGAAATATCAAAAAGTAAAGGTCTTTAGGAAATATAAAAAAGTAAAGGTCTTTAGGAAATATAAAAAAGTACAGGCCTTTAGGAAATATCAAAAAGTACAGGCCTTTAGGAAATATCAAAAAGTAAAGGCCTTTAGGAAATATCAAAAAAGTAAAGGCCTTTAGGAAATATCAAAAAAGTAAAGGCCTTTAGGAAATATCAAAAAAGTAAAGGCCTTTAGGAAATATCAAAAAGTAAAGGCCTTTATTTCCTTACATTGATTGGAAATCCTTAATGAGTTCCTCTTAGTCTGTTATTTACCAAATAAATATTTCTATGAAAATAGTACCGATAAGAACAAATCTTTTATTTTAACCACAAGGTATCTTCCGGCATGCCTTTTAATTGATTATTTAATTTCCTAAAAAAATGTTTCAACTGGGGTAAATTAATCTGAAGAACTGAAACTTTCGATATATTCCGTATTCATGGGTACCCAATGACAAATGAAGAGAAAGCAACAACAAAAAAATTAAATTAAAAAAACTCCTTATTGTGACACATAAAAGACATGTGTTTCCTTGTAGGATCAGAGATGATATTAGCCTCATCAATTAGATTCTGCAGAGATAGGACATTTGTGTGTGAACCATGGCGTTGTGTCTGTTTTTTTCCTACTATTCTTCTCCTGCATATCTTGTATTACAAAGCAATTCAAGCACTCTGCATCTACTGTGTTAGTGTTGGCTGAAGAAGAATTTTAGCTGAGCCTCTTACTTTTGCTTAGCATTAGTGAAATAAATCTTAACTAAGTTTCTATACCAAGACAGATGGTTGTGTCTTTTCATCGCTAGAGATAGGACAAATAAAATTTTCTCTTTTTTTTTTTTTTTGGAGAAGAACAGAATTTTCATAGCAATTTCAACTAGCATTCCTAGAAGTTGGAAGGAAGATCTTCTGGAAGTTGGCAGGAAGATCTTCTAGAAGTTGGAAGGAAGATCTTATGTGATATTTTCCTATTTGTGAGAAATTTTATATTTCATATGTGTAAAAATGTCTATGATGAGGACTGCATCAGAGACCAGCCAAAGATTATTTTGTTCCAGGCATTCTAAAACCATAACCAATGTTGAAACTCACTAACCGTGTTGCAGTGTGCGTGTCCATTCCTTGTTTGAACAGGTGAGTACAACAGCATCCCAAGCCACAGGGAGCCTGTCATCTGAGTCCAAGTCCAAATTGCTCATTTTGATCAGTTGATTGGCCCTTTATCCTGAAAAAAATAAAGAATATCAAACAATCAAAAAATAATATCAATGATTTCTGAAGCCTAACATTCTTAGGCAGGGTTTGTCCTAGTAAAACCGTGCCCCACCCTCCATTTCATAAAAAAAATAACATAAAACATAGGCATTAAATATGAAATATATATAGTGTAGAATACATATATAGTGGTGTCAGGGCCGGCCTTAGGCCACTGCAAACCTATGCGGCCGCAGTGGGCCCCGCACTTTCATAGGCCCAGCCGCGAATTTATTTTCTAATACAAAATCTTAATTTTCACTTATTATCCTTATTTCTACCCAGAATGGGCCCTGCGCAATCCGTTTCACATAGGGCCCCACAATTGTTAGGGTCGGCCCTGAGTGGTGTCACTATGTTTGGTGTTATCTGAAGCCGTAAACTCATGGAGTCATCCCTTCCAAAATTTCCCATGGACCCCCGCCTTGCATTCATGGGTATATCTCAAAATATATATTTGCGGATGACGTGCAGCTAGACAAGCATACCTATCCCTCTCTAGTCGATTTTGCTGTCTGGACTTTGCGAGAGAGCATTGGTGATGTCAAGTTTTGGATGACACTCAGCAAGTTGAAGCTTAACGATGACAAAACGGAAGCACTCCTTATTCAAGATCACAAATTATCCTCTAACTCAACTCTTCCCACCTCATTTCAAGTAGGTAACTACAACATACAGTTTACATCCTCTGCTAGGAATCTTGGATATATTCTGTCTAACAACATGTCTCTCGATTATCATATCTCTCACATTTATCACTCTGCATACACCGCTATCTGTCAGATCAGCTCCGTCCGACACTAGCTCACAGTTAGTGCAACAAAAACCCTAGTCTATGCTCTTGTTCTCTCTCTTCTTGACTATTGCAACTCTCTTCTGTCAGGTTCACCAAAACACTTCTTAGAAAAATTACAAAAGGTTTAAAACTCAACTGCTAGGATAATTCTAATGGCAAAAAAACCTGATCACATCTTTATTCATTTCATTGGCTCCCTGTACAAGTACGGATTGACTATAAACTCTCTGTTCTCTGCCACAACGTTTTCTTGAATTCCTGCCCTTCCAATCTAATTGAACTTCTCTCTGTCTATTCACCCCTTCGACAGATTCGCTCCTCCGCAGATGTGTATATTCTTTCTGTCTTGCACAAAAACATACAGTAAACAATCTTTTCTTTCTGTGCCCCCAAACAATGGAATTCTCTTCCACTATACATCAGCAATAAAACAACCATCACAACCTTCAAAACTGCACTCAAAACACATCTCTTTAAACACTTCTATCCTGACTGATTCCCCCCTCTGACCGATAAACGATGCTGCTGGGTGCCGATCATGGCTTGACAAAAAAATGTAAATAGTTATGGAATGGTTGGAGTGAATACAAATTTGTTTTATTTTATTAATTAATGTATGTTAATGTTTAATTTCATGATTATGTTTGTTAAATTGTATGTTCAGCGTGGTGAGCCCAGCCCTAGGCTGGGGTACCATGCTATATAAAACTACAAATAATAATAATAATAATACCCAAGAACTAATAAATATAAAAGCCAAGACTCTGTCAAAAAATTACAACTCACACTCAAGAACTCAACAGTCATTCACAATGCACAATTATTTGACAAAAGTCTTGCTACAGACTAATGTAAACAAATAACCAAAAAGTTAAAGAAGGATTTTCAAGATTGAAAAATTATTAAAATGCGTTTAAAAAAAATAAATTCCTTTTATTTGGATCAATAAAAGTATTTTATCTTATCTTTAAGTAAGTTTAAGTTAGTAATGGCAATAAACCAAGTTGGTCAGTAGGCTAAGTACAATGGACTAGCAAGAATTCGGCTGCGGCGGTACTTCATTTTGCCATCCCTAATTAACAAAACCCACAAAGATGCATACTTAATATACATGAAATATAAGCTACATGAAATGTATGAGGTGGACCAAAAATGCCTGGCCAAAATAAGAGTGCCCCCCCCAACCCCACTTTTTTTTCTCTTTTCCTAAGTCAGTCCTTATATCATTCTACATAGTTCATAATAATTATATATTATATACTATTACTAAGAGTAGTTATAGTCATAGTATATAATTATGTGTATCATTATTATTAGTATCAAAATTATCTATAGTACAGGCCTAGGCTCAGATGATAAAGAAAGATAGATGGTCATTGTGCATGTCATTATTATTATAAATTTTAATATAAAAATTGTGCAGCATTATTATTATTTGCTATATCCTATGATTAATCATGATTATTGTCATTATTATCATGGCTGGTGTCACATGTGACTGGTGAGGCTAATGACTGAGTGATTGTCATCTGAATTATAATAATTAATAGTTATTAACTATCATAAATTAATGAATTAATGTCCTTTCAAAATTAGTGGTTCACCAAATTAGCATGTTGCTGGCAATTCACAATGTAACAGTCAATATATTCATAACTTAGCATACTTTTATTAACCCTCTGGAGACGTAAGGGCCGATCTATTGGCCCAAGGTGCACTAGCGAGAAAGACAAAAGTCCGAGCCATCTGCCCGATAAATCGAGCCTCATGTATGGCTGGCTTGGCGTTGTACCAGCTATTCAAATTTATTCTTACGTATTCCTGCACATCCCGGTATTGTAATGGCGGTGTTCTTTGATGGTGAACTAAATATTTTTTTTTGTGTGTGTAGTTACATTGTGAAATTCGAACATGTCTGATAGTGACTCTGATCAAACTGTGCTTAGTGATTTTGATATTCTAGAAGTGAATCTGACACTAAAACTGATGAAAACAATCAGGAAATTAATGAAGAGGGTAATGCTAATGTTGTGAAATCTTGGTTTAGTATTACTAGTATTAATGGTCCTCAACTGGACAGAGATGACCCCTCTGAATTTTTAGACACCATAGCCATAGCCATAGGTCATATAAATAAGGCAAAAGCACCCCATTTGAGTACTTTATGCTATTTGTTTACACTAAATATCACTCAAATATTTATGAGAGAGACCAATAGATATGCAGACAACTTTCTTAATAACATTCAGCTTAAGAGAAGGTTTCTAGGTCAAAATTGGAGGGGGTGGGGCTATTACATTGAGTGTCTGGAACAACTGAAAAATGGGGGGGGGGGGGGGGGCTGGAAAAGGAGTAGAACCGTGTGCCAGAGGAGTCTGAAGGGCCTCCATGGGCCTTTTTTTCCAAATACATAAGTGTTAGGACTTATTCAGGCTTCATCCATAAAAAAATTCACACAATTGATACAAGTAAGTCATGTTTGTTCTAGGTTTTAAAAAAAATTACACTCATAAGTTATGCAAATCAGGGTAGCTCACTTGCATAAATGTTGATAGTTTGATTAATAAAGATTGTATTAGTTCATTCAATTTCCTACAAGAATATAGTTTTACATATATTAAGGAAATAGTTTATTTCTTATAAATTTTTTTGCAACTCGAGTGCCGAGCTCGTAAAAATTGCTCCGTCTTTTTGGCACATACACCCCGAAAAGGCTCCGTCCTAAGAGGGTTAATAGTAAATAACTTAAAGAAATAGGCCCTACCCTATCACTATCATGCCTATGCAGCTTAAGGCTGATGTGTAGTTGTGTCCGTGGCGTCATTTGCGTTAGGGAGAGGGTCAAAACCGGGTTAGGGAGGAATTTAGGGTTCAGGTTAGGGTGAGGGATAGATTTAGATCATTTTTCATTTTTAAAAACTTTTTATTCGTCATGGTAAAAAACGCGGACACATAACTACACATTTACCCAGCTTAAATTTTAAAATTATGCATCAACCACACTGCAAGGCCCAGGCCCAGGGGCAGAGGCACAGCCACAGGTAACCAATTATCATTACAATTCAATCTCTCTCACTCAATGACACTCAACTCACTCTCATGCCTAATAAGTAGTAACCCATGTTACCGTTATAAAATGTAGTTGGAAATTTAATGTCGTGCAACCCGGTAGGGTAAAGGTAAAATCTTTAGTTAAAGTTATTAACTTGTTATTTACATACCTGGCGCTTTGAATCACCCAGTTACCGAGTTCTAACAAAAATAATCCGAGATGGCGCTGCCTTGTGGTTTAAAACAAAACAACACCATTCCCTGTGGATAAGTACAGGTTTTGTGATTCCAAGTTTTGGTATCTTTATATTTATAGCGTAAATGTAAGAGTTTTGTATCACATAAATTACGTCACATTAATTATTTCTTTCAGATGAATAGTTATTTCTATCATAAAACATATTATGTGTAGGTTAAAAAAACAAGTTTATCATGTAGGTGAGAGTTTTTGTATTTCTCAGCAAATTTTATTTGACTGGTTTGACAATCCTGATCTCTATTGAAGTTCTTAACCAACCATGCAGTATTTCATTAGCCTATTACAGTGGTCGGCGAATCGCGGCCCGCGAGCCGCATGTGGCTCTTTGGCGATCTGACTGCGGCTCGGCTAGTCGGCCACAAATCAGTTTTTAATTTTACTCCGAAAAACATGGTTCTTGAAAAGAAATTTGGCTCTCAAATTGTTTTAAGGCTGCGACTATTCGTACCCGGGTACCAGAAGTGAGAGGTTGGGATTAAAAAAACTATTTAAAATATTATTGTTTTGTTTGTAAGACCAAATGAGGCATCAAATGAAAGATAATTGAATGGACTATACGTTGGTAAACTTAATTCTTCAAAGTTGCTATTGTTCTTGTTTTTTAAATGAATGTCCATTTTTTTTACAAACATCCTAAAGGTTTTACGGACATCCTAAAGTTTTTTACGGACATCCTAAAGTTTTTATGGACATCCTAAAGTTTTTACGGACATCCTAAAGTTTTTTTACGGACATCCTAAAGTTTTTACAGACATCCTAAATTGTTTTTACGGACATCCTAAAGTTTTTACAGACATCCTAAAGTTTTTACAGACATCCTAAAGTTTTTACAGACATTCTAAAGTTTTTACAGACATCCTAAAGTTTTTACAGACATCCTAAAATGTTTTTACGGACATCGTAAAGTTTTTACAGACATCCTAAATATTTTTTACAGACATCCTAAAGTTTTTACAGACATCCTAACATGTTTTTACGGACATCCTAAAGTTTTTACAGACATCCTAAAATGTTTTTACGGACATCCTAAAGTTTTTACAGACATCCTAAAGTTTTTTTACAGACATCCCAATTTTTTTTACAGACATCCTTTTTTACGGACTCATTCGGACAAGTCATTTTAGGTCTAATTATTACGGAGTGTGCATATATCCTCGGACGGTTGGCAACCTTCGTCTTACAGTTATTTTATGTCCTACAAATGACAAAGAACGCATTTTAAAATACAACTCTAGCCACTAGTATCAATAAAATATAAGAACAAGGTAAGCTGAACTTTCACTTCCTGTAATCCTACTTCCGGCAACAAAAGGAAATCTCTAAAGTTTTTTTTTTTTACGTATCTTTGTTACCTGTCGTCCTTCTTTTTGTCTTGTTTGCTGGTGAAGCCGAAACGTCCAAATCTTTTGTCCTGTCTATTAATTCAAGTTCAGCATACATTTTTCTTATATTTCATTTACACAACTTGAATGCAGTTCATAAATTATTATCTTTTATACCAACTAATAAAAGTGCACACATGGTCTTTCGAGATGTTTTATTTTAAATATATTATGTGTCAGCACCATTTAGCACTTGTGCAAAACACACATACCTTATGTCACCAAGGACGTCAAACAAACAAACAAAAAAGACAACAAAAAATAAAACAAAAGGAAATGATTTTTACGTGCATTTCTTACGAACTTAAATAACTGAGCAGAGGCAGAGGTGTTTCTGAAAGGTGGAACACAGCCTTTCACATAGCGCAGAAGCTGCGTGTTACAGGTACGATATAATATGCCAAGTTATTTATGGGCAGGGAAAAAGATAGAACCTCCTGCAAGTGTTGATGGAGAATTTTATTTTTCAAACATTTTTTTTTTGTTCGCCAATTAAATCGTGCTTTTTACTTTCTCTCTCTCTCTCTCTCTTTCATAATACTTTGTTGGGCCACATTATGGGGCGTGGTAAAGTGGAGAAAAATCATATGATTATGATATATATGTCGGTGGGATGGGGTGAGATAGAAGAATAAGGACCAGGATGTTAGTGGAAGTAGTATGATAAGCTCCAGAAAATGGAGGAATGAAAGGCTATATCGAAAATGATAAAACTACCGCCAGCTTCAATCCTTAGACCAGCGGTTCTCAATCTGTCGGTCGCGACCACTTTGTGGGTCGAACGACCCTTTCCCAGGGGTCGCCTAAGACCTTCGGAAAACATATATATAATCTACATTTATGAAGTAGCAACGAAAATAATTTTGGGGATGGGGGTCGCCAAAACATGAGGAACTTCATTAAAGGGTCGTGGCATTTGGAAGGTTGAGAATCACTGCCTTAGACCATAGAACCAAGAGCTTTAAGTCTCTTTCAGCAGTGTTACACATGTTAGAGCCGATACTATTTATCTTTATCTCCTTATCCTCGTATACCTCTCTATTCAATGCTCTCTCTTTCTCCCTCCTTCCTTCCCTTCCCTCCTACACTCCCTCTCCCCCTCTCTGTCTCTCGCTCTCCCTCCCCCTACCTGTCTCTTAAATTAATGTAATACAGGAGCATTAATTTATAGAAGTGTTTCTCGAAGTAAATGAGAAATTATTTTATTTTAAAAATAACTATACCTGTCGTTTTGTTGCTTTCGGTGCAAATATCAATGTATCTATGTTTATAGTGAATCTGCAACTAAATCTGAATACATGCATTATGTGTTAACCCTTTCTCCAGGGCGTCCACAAATTTCACGAGAGAAGTCAAAAGGCAAGGCATTTATCAACCTGTTGGGAACCGCCGTTCCTCTTGTGAAAAAAAGGCCACAGCAGGCGAATAATAGTTATCACGGTTTTTGTAAAGTCTAAATCATATACCAGACACATTGTGTTTTGTTTTGTTTACGTCACCCCTAGGCTCATCATGTGTGGGAAGTCTGACGGAACACCCCACAAAGTGTCCGTTGCATATTCAGAGCTCGCAAGACATGCTTTTTGAAAATCTTTTAACACACCAAAACCAATCGCAGCGTCCAGTCATTACCAAACACGATAAATCCTTCAAAATGAATATTTTTGGGGGTGACGGCGAGGCAGCCCCAAGCATCAAAAGGAACCCAGAAAGGAAGCCGAAGCAAGGGCACGATGATGGTGCCGAGATGGTGCTAGAAGAACCACGGAAGTCACGTGGGAAACGAAATCATGAGCAGGAGCAGGAGAATCTGCTTCAAGAGATAGGATGCTCTAAAGATCATCCCGGTTATCCCGTCAGCCCGTTGGTTGTCACATCTAGCAAGAGGGGTTGCAAGAGGGGTGTTGGCGATTTGAGGTCTTCAAGCAGGGTGGGGTGTGTAGGCTACAACGGCCACGACATCTCGAGAAATTCTAATGTGCTGAGTAGATTATTTTCCTGGCTTCGAAAGCGACGGAAATCGAAGCAAGGGGATGCGTCAGAATTGGACATGATGAGGAAAGCGGACTTTGACAAGCGTTGGTCTGCTTTTAGCATTGAAGACAAATACTACGCCAAGTCGCAGTTGTCTATTTGGTTCCCGTGTATCTTCCGGCACCCGACTTTGAGTGAGCTAGAGGCTGCCCTGGCACTCATGGGCAATCGAATCCTCGATAAAGTTTCAAGGTTTCAAATCATCGATTTGAACCCCAACCTTACACTGTCACGAGCGGCACGCAATCATTTCAGGAGTTGTCACCAAAAATGCGAGAGGGATGAGTTCGACGGTGAACTGATTGGCGCATTAACCTGTGAACGAAAATCCTCGGCAGATTCTTCAGCCAGAACAAGACCATTTCGTTTATCACCTGAGCACTCCGTTGGGAGCTTGAAATCTGACAAAATTTTATCTCAGCTGACCCTGATCACCTCCAAAATAGATGGTCTAGGCACCAATGCGTCGAAAAATCACTTTTTAAACGCAGAGAGGAACTGGAGGCACTGTGCGATGGCGGGTCGTGTCGAGCCGCCTGCTGATGTGTCATCAGCGCAGTCTGAGGGAGACATGTCAGAATTGAGTGCAACCAAACTGGAGGAGATGTATGACAGAAAGAAGTACCACGTCCCAGACTGGTTTTATCTGCTCGTACAAAATGGTTGCGTCATCGAACTTATTCCCGCCGACACGGATGATTTGGAAATCGCTTCAGGCGAGGTCAAGGACATCGTTGAAAGTTCACGCCAGATTTCCCTCCACATGGTACCCAACTGTTTATCCTCTGATGAAAGTGGTCATATTTTTGTTTCTATTATCGAGCAAGAACGCAACTGTCCGGTGCCTACTGTCCCAAGAAAAGTACCGACACTGCGTGAAAAGTGCCAAAAAGATTATTCTCAGTCGTCTTTGGTTAGCGTTGACCCAACCCCGACGTGTTCATCGCCATCCATCGATGAGTCCTCAAATAAGATGGAAGGTGGGTCAAGAAACGATCCATCGTTTGAAGTGCTATTTCCACAGGATCGTGTTCTCAGCTTCAGGCACAACTGGGCACTGGTAGACCAGTCGATTTCTAAACAGCAAGGGTTAATTCGCCAACGCAGGAAAAAATGCCACAAAAAACTCGACCCGTTGCCTAAAACAGGATACATAGGCAAGTCTGAAGTTAACCCCAACAATACGAACGTCTCCATATTTATGGGTAGCCACCCATTTAGAGGGACATTTCCTGACGGCGGGAAGGAAAATGTGAATTCTGTAAATGTTAAAAAATGTCGGCAGCACAAACAAATGATATCAAGGATTCTCAAGTTGATGAAGGAAAGGTCACTGGCGGACAAATCAAGCGGAGGAGGTGATGAGTCCCACAAATCTGTTGACCCTCCAGGTGCTAGTGATGTAACCGCCGATAAGGCGTCCATTATTGACACACACGATTGTAGGAGACGTCAAAAGTCGAAACTAACAAGATGCCGGAAAAATGTGCGCTTCGCTGACACGATCAAGCAGAGAGATAAAATGATCTCCCCTGGTAATAGAGCAAGAACGGAAGTCAATAAGAGCAATTCTGCCATCGACGATATAGACAAGTTAGGCGAGACAAGTAGCTCGCCCTTTGGAAAAGCTGAAACCATATTGGATCAAAATTACTCTTCACTACACGGAGAATACTTCGCCCCCGAGCGTTACCGTAGATACGACGTCGACTACTTAACGAAGTCAATAGAAATTAACAATGTGTCCGAGATGGATCAAAACCACGACGTTTGCAACAGTTCTATCTTTTGGGCTGACCCAGATCTGACAAATCTGCGCCGTTTGCGTAAACCAGACGTCTGCGATCTGAGTCACCTTGCTGTAAGGGCCGACGATAGCGCTAACTTCATCTTGGGTGAAGAGTTGGCCAGACTGGTGAATACTCAGTGCAAGAGAAAAACCCATAAGCGTGGGGATACGAAAACTTATAAGTTATATAACATGGACCGCTTGGGTGAGATGGACACGAACGATGAACACAATGAAACGGGAGCAGATTTAACGGGAATTCCCAAAGCTGTGCACGTTTCTAGCTCAAACTCCGGCTCAACAAGCGTGGGGTACAACGTTGGTGTAAAACAGTGCCGTCACTGTGGAAAACAGGCGTTTACGGACTACGCTCGGGGGACACTCGCCAAGTTTGTGAAAGAACAATGGCATTTAGGTGGCAAGTGCGAGCCTCTCCACGCGCCCAAGGTAGGATCCGGTCACAAACTTCAAACAACAATCTCGAGCAACCAGGCTACAAATGCCAAAGCTGGAAAATATCCCCCCGAGTTGTCGCGTTTATCACGCGAGAAACGACGGAGTTGTTCAAAGGCAAGGCCAGATACACACAAGACCAAGCAGACCGAGGGCACAATGGAGCTCGTTGAACTCCGACAGAACGATTATGAGATCGCCTGCGCCAACAGAAGACTCGGGTATAATTATATATGTACAATCGTGGATGAATACTACAAGTCGTTTGCTTCTGGGGATGATGAGACCGCCGGGGTGGCTCAAAGGTCGCACAGTGATTCTGAAACACCCCGCCACGTCGACGCGAAATCACAACACGTCGGTAAGTGTTCATCTTATAAAACTGGAGGGGTAAGAGACATGGTGGTAAAATCCACGGCGACACCGGACGACAACAAATCAGTGGCTTTGTTGATAGATCGGTACCTTGCCGCGGACGATGAAAATGTCGTGGACATCACCAAACCTCTGAAGGATTTGGATTCTCTGCTGGAGTATTGCTCGAGGATGACGTCGGCAGATTGCCTGCTGGGAGACTCGACTCTCAACATCCTGCGGGCCATCAATGACATTATAACACGATTCATTACTCTCGAAGACGAGAAATTAGCGTCGCGTGTCAAGGACGACTTTGCCGGGGGGATAGCAACGGCCGAAAAGAATCAAAAGTCGTGTACACTCCAGCAGTCGCGCAGACCTCACAATGTTCCTTGCCGTAAAGTGATAGATGTCGCCACGCAGACTTACTCCAAATCAATAAACGATTGCGAGAAAGCAGCATTTGTGTGTTGCAGATGCAGGCCACCAAAAGATTCGATGGAGCATTCAATCGAAGCTGAACACTACAGGGAGCACGCGGTCGACCCGTTCCAGTCATGCGAAACTCGTGAGTCGACAAGAAGCGACTTTCATCACCTCGACGAAACACAGAATAAACTGGATAGCGAAACTGACTACCCGTCTGCTGGTAAAATTCTGACGTCCGATGAACCAGCTGGAGAAAGTGGCACGGTGTCTGCACCAGAGAGTGGTCATTCCACGACATACGCCAGACCGTTGAGTGGAGAGCTGGAAAGACTTCTTGCTCACGCGCGAAGACAATCATCAGAAGGAGCGGATGAATACTCCGATACCTTGTTGTACCCGTCTCAGAAAAGCGCTGTTCTCAAGTCGAGGAATTCCCCAGAACGACTCGAACCCGCCTTTTTCTCATCACAGCGACTTACGTCGGTCGAGAATAGGGTGGGTGGGTCGGGCGCTTCGCCCGCACAGGATCGTGGTGCATTTGCGAGACCGCGCAGGGATCCCAAACCCCTGGAGATAGTCATCACGCCCGCTTCTCCGCCAAACCTCTCTGATAATCATGGAAGTTTGGCGTCCAATGAGAACGGGACCGCCTTCCCCAAGCAGACAGAAGATGTATTGTCCCGCTATTACGCGGGACTAATTAACGGAACTGACAAATTACGCACGCCTTCTGTTTTTCCAGAAACCTCCCAAGAGCACGCATTCCGTTACGGAGAGCAGAGGCGCTCATATTATGACGGGGCCATCAATCAAAACTTACGTCCGGAGAAGTCAGTACGCATGAAAGATGAGAACTACATTCTACCAGACCGAGAATCGACGGGCATAGAGACCAGCAAAATCTTTCACACGGAGTCGGCTTTTAATCCCAACAGACGATTGCCCTCTGAGGTATCCCCAAAGCAGACCCAGTCATTCGCCGTGCAGACGGATCCCAATGTGTCATGCAACAGGACCAACTGTCATCTTCAGGTCTGCACTGGGGACTGCTTGACACAGGCTTGCCCGGCCAGATGTGCGTCTCATCCGTACACATCGAGCTGCAGCCCCTGTGCGTCCGCCCTGCCGCGGAACCTAGTATGCCACTGCAAACCGGAAGTGACCATGAGAAGCTGCATGACGCCCCCACCGTGGCGCCCTAGATATCGTTTGTGCAAGAACGCCTATGACGACAACCTTGTGTCGTATTTGTGCCAGCGAAACAGAATCTCAGATTTCCCAAGCTCTTTTCTAAATTTCCGACCCTCTCTGAACGTTACCCCGAATGCAAGGTTTTGCCGCAGAACACTGAATGACATCTTTTGCGACCTTAAAAGAGAAAATACCTCACCGGATTGCTTCTCCGAGTACAGACGCAAACCTGCGCAAGAATGTGCGAATTTTTTTGAGCGGAAGCCTGCCGACAAATTTCCTACATGTTCGATGAGAAACAGTCGCTGCCTCAACTTTCCGACATTTGAGTCCGCGCCGGAAACGCAACGGCGTTTCCCGCCGCAAAGGAGCGAGCCTCCTATGCAAGTTTCGGACCCAAACAGCGCCTCCGATATCCAACAGCAGACGTTAGCGCTTATCGGACAGGTGCTGAACACGCTGCAGACGAATCGCAAACCACCAGACGTCGTAATGACGGATAAGCCCAACACTTCACCGAGTTCGGACGGTGGGTCGTGCAGCAAGCCATGCAAAGAACGAAGGCGCGCCGCAGAACCGCGCAAGAAGTGCAAACGAGTGAAATCTGAGTGCCCGTGTAAAAACTGCGAAAAGGACCCGCCGTCTGACCAGAGTTTACAGCGAGTTCAAGTTGACGCAAAGTCGAGGAATCTCGAAGTCGATTTCATAGAGGAGATCTCCGAGCAGAGTTTGCCGCGAACTCGTATGTGCACCAAGAGTTTGCAGGTGAACGTGGAGACGTGCGCAAGACAGCCCGCACCGGCTTCACCCGCTCCTCGGGCTTCGGCCAGGAACGTAGGCATGGCCTCCGTGCAGACCTGTGCTTGCATATCAAAACCGTCTGGCGAGTGCCAGTGCGGGTGTCTATCGGAAAAGCTCACGATACCCCAAAGGAAATGCCTCTGTGCCGACCAGCTCGTGATTGAAATCCCGGCGGAAACTTCCGGTTGTCCTTGCACGGTTAAAAAAAACACGTGCGTAGTGAATCGCTGCCTCAATCAGGAGAGTCCCCCGTGCTGTCAGAACAAATGTTTCATCGAATGTAATAAAAACAAATCGGTGCAGACCTCGGTTGTTTGTCCAAAGGTCAGCTGTAACAAAAAATGCCAAATAGGCAAACTGAATCCTGTTGCGTGCGTCAGTACCGATGTATGTGGGTCAACTCGATTCAGCGAACCGTCTTTGAATGAATGCGGCAAAGCCCCGTCAAAACTTAAGTGGGATCAACCGCCGAAGCAGAGCAGGTCTTCGGAAATGTGTGGGGACAGCGACGTCAGCGACTGCACGAGTACAGTGCACAGGTTCCCTACGGGTCAAAGGCTCACGGGTCAGGGGTCATGTCAAAGAAAGAGCCCAAGGATAAATTTTCAGGTTCCATCGCAGAACTATTGTGACAGGGTCAGGCCGTGTTTACAAAATCTTTGTGGCAATATCCCGATGCGTTCACGGGAACACAGCGTCATTATGTCACCGTGCTTTCCTATTTGCTGTGGGGGTAGGAAAACTTATCAACAAAAGTATGGCGGCAGTGTCAATTCGTGTAGACAGAGACGCAGCGATATGGTGACTCGCAGTTTTCAAAGTCTGCTGGACAATAACAGCATGCCGGTTAAGGCGGCAAGCTCTGTAATCAACAGGGATTCCAGGGCGGAAGAGCTCTACAACCTACCCGAATGCGGCCGCGTCCAGGAAAAATCGAGCAGACTTAGAAGCTGCATCACTTGTGGCACACGTCGTGACACCACTTCACCACGGAAGTTCAGCTTCACACCAGCGGACGCGAGCAACGCGCGAAAGACAGCGTGGTGCGAATGCGACGCGCCGAAAGAGGACGCCAGCGCGAAAACGGGCGAAACAGACAGCAAGGTCGGCGGTGCGGATGTCCCAAGTTTAAAACAGGTTGAAAAAGACGCCGAGAAGTGTCGGCCGTTTGTGCAAATCAAGTACAAGTCCAAGAGAGTCATCTCGGACAAAGAGGGTGATGCTCGGCAAGTTCAGCCGTGCAGTGCGAATGGTGTCAAGGGTTTGGCCGAGCAGCTGAAAGAACAGATCGATGAGATCATAAGCAGAAGCAGGGACCTCCAGCAGCAAGCCATTCAGTTCAACGTCGGGAGTGCACGTTGTTATGTTGACACGGGTGTCGATAACCGCCTGACTGGTTGTGATAACCGCCTGACTAGTTGTGATAACCGCCCCGCTGGTTGTGATAACCGCCTCACCAGTTGTGACAACAGCCTCACTGGTTGCGATTATCGCCTCACTGGTTGTGATAACCGCCTCACTGGTTGTGATTACCGCCTCACTGGTTATGATAACCGCGCCACGGCTTCTGATAACAGAGGAACGGCTTCTGATAACAGAGGAACGGCTTCTGATAACAGAGGAATGGGTTCTAATAACAGAGGAATGGGTTCTGATAACAGAGGAATGGGTTCCGATAACAGAGGAATGGGTTCTGATAACAGAGGAACGGCTTCTGATAACAGAGGAATGGGTTCTGATAACAGAGGAATGGGTTCTGATAACAGAGGAACGGCTTCTGATAACAGAGGAATGGGTTCTGATAACAGAGGAATGGGTTCTGATAACAGAGGAACGGGTTCTGATTACAGAGGAACGGGTTCTGATAACAATTTCCCAGGCTTTGATAACAACGCAACAGGTTCTGATAACCGCGCCACAGGTTTATCCTATGATGCCAGATCTAAAAACAGCCACGCGTTTTCTATCAGCGACGCCAGGGCTGTTAATGGTGGTGCAGCATCTGTCACAGGAGCTGGCTTCAGGATTTCAAATACCCCAAGCTCTCCCCGAAGTGAAATTAAGATAAGAAACAGCCAAGTTGCCTCAGGCAGCCATTTCGGCGTTAAAAGCAGTGGCATCCACCCCCCACAAAACAGCGTCATGGAAGTGACCGACCCCGAATCCCTGCGCATCGGTCAAGTTCGTCCGAGTGATTTGGCCGTCTTGGCGGACATGAAAACGACCAGCGCGACCAGCGCCGTTCTGGTTAAGGATGGCAGTTACCGCCCCGTGGAGGGCGAGTCCACGGTGATCGACATGGGGACGCGAGGATCGCAAGACGTCATAAGATTTCAAACTGAGCGTGAAGGCAACGAGGGCTGGTCGTTTTACGAAGTTGAAGTCAACGATCCCAAAAGCCCTCGAGAGATTAAAAAAACGGAAAGCAGCCCCAATAAAAACTTTAACTCCAATAAGACGGGCAACAAGGTAGAAATTCAAAACGTGAAACAGTTCGGAAACTGTAAGCCCAAACCCAAACTTTGCGCATCAGATAAACTCAATATATTCTCCGATGCCTTTAGGGTGGATAAAATGAGTTATAAATTTCCAGAGCGAACGAAATGTGTGATGAACAAAGTGTGTCCTGCGTGCAAAAAGACGTACACGATTGTACCCGGGTTCCGGCCCATAGTTCTTGGTCATTGCACGAATCTCAATGTCAGCTGGAATGCCTCATCGGGGGACGGCGCCCACGACCGGCATCCCACGGGTCAAGTTAGTCGTGGCTCATCTCGAAAAAGTGTGGAGACTTTCTCTGACCAGCAGCCGGGACCTGACAGGGCTGATGGGATGTCACCCGGCTTGGTAGGCGCGCGCGACCATGACAACCTCAATTCAATACGGCTGCAAACACCGAAGCGAGAAGGTTCTCGAAATATATATAACAGCGGTACAACCATGCATTTCACACCAGAGAGAGCGCAGGGGGGAGAAGGCAGAGCGAACAGTCAGAAACGTGAGGATCATTCTGCATTGAAACAAAAGGGTGTTCCTGCAAAGTTAGAAGATGTAAAGCCAGAATGCGGGGCAGGTGGCGATGGTCTGTTGTCTAGGCGCCTTGCTGATTACCCTGGCCACATGCCCTTAAACGCAATCGGCGATATAGTGGCGCGAACGACACGACGTGGACCGTTTCAAGAAGGGTGCAATCTAGCCGACCGCAATGGGCCAAATCTAGCTCACCGTCGCCTAAAAATGTCGCCTCTGATGCGAAATAAAAATCTGAATAGCGTTGAATACCACGAGATCTCGTGCGAAGAACGTGTGTCATCTAGCAATGATCATCCAAACGATATGAATGAAAGAATGGCAAACCAGGAAAAGTTACTTCACTGCGGGGTGTCGTCAATGCCCCCGAAAGGCGATCAAAATTGTGGGCGATACTCTCAACGTTCCCGGCATTATCCTGTCAACAACGGAAGTGAAGCTATCAAAAGCGACCAATCAAAAATGCAATACACCAAACACCAAGGCATGTTATACAAAGCTACGGACGACATGAACAGTCAATGCCAGCACGGCATAAAAGAACATACTATGCAAACGAAGCGTCAGGGAATGGCAGTGCCAAATACCGAACATAGACAATACCTTGCAAATTCTGAGCAAATTTCGAAGAGCAGGTTAAGGAATACATACACCCATAAAGTTGCTGCCAAGTGTGGAGCAGCTCGGCGAATGGACAGCGGAATAACGACAACACACGAAGCCACGCCGCAGAAAACAACGATCGTCGAGGATTTGAGCAACTCCAGTTCGACTCCCGAATTTTCCACGAGCTATGAATGTCAACGTAAACATCACGATGGCGGGAAATACAAGACGTCACACTTCATACCAGATCCCTCTCGTTCCAGAAGCAGGATTATCACATCTCCTGGCACTGGATCATCCTTTGATTCTAAACAGTTTCAAAGATCTTACAGAACTCATGCGCGTCAGCATGATAAAATACTCCCCAGATGTTTTGCTGCCGACGCCGACAACGCCATGGCGGAGACGATGTTGACAAAACACGGGAAGACCTCATCAAGCTCAAGAATCACGAATTCAGTTCTTGAAAAGGAGGTATTGCTGGTTCGACAAGCAAAGCCAGGTCTCAAGCGTCGAACTCTTGTTGCGAAAAAAGTTGAAAAATTCGCCGTTGAAGACAACGGTGAAACGAAATCATCAACACGCATGGCTCCTCGTGGGGAGATCGTGTCGGGCAACACTAGACCTTCACAGTCAGCAGACAGCGCTGCGTCGAGTCATGGTATTGAAGATTTACCCACGGACTCTTGGGTCAACGTAAGCACTGGGCCCTGCCAGGAAAATTCAATAGGTGAAAGATCCGGGACGGTAAATCCGTCTTTTGGGGCTGTAAATAGCTACGCGATGGAGCAGAAAGAACTTGTTCAAAGGGTGTGGCGAGGGAATACATCTGGGTCCGGCTCCGAACACAGCACGGTCATATCTGATAATCGCATCATCACAGCCCGTCCATGGCGCGAAGGTTTCTCGCTTAAGAAACGAGTGCGCAACATTGGCGTGCAGATTGATGAACAGTGCAACGATCCATCGGTTGATCTGCCAGTCACTCGAAACTCCAGCAGCGTCGTATCGCAGAATTATACAATCACCCCAAGGAGGCGATCGGCTCAACACAATTCGGATCAAACAGATCTCGACGTCTCAACTAGCGGACAGTTCAATGGCACGTTAACTAGCGGTGAATGCACGACTCAATTCAGTCGACCGTGGTTCCCTAAAGATGAGCTGGTCAAGTGGTGGAACTCTACCAAAGGTCAGCACGAGGGAGATCGAGACACAAAAGTCCTGCATCTTGTGCCTTCTGATTCACGGTGTGATGTGAATTCATATCACGACCAAAGCACCAAGCAAAGGATCATGACAGACCCACGTATAGTTGCGTCTATATTGGGACCAAACGTCATTCGCAGGAGCCGCCCCAGCTGGGTAGAATGCAAAGATTCGGCGACGTTAACAGACGATATTATGTACTACCTGCACGCGCAAAACATACAAATGTCAACAGAAGACCACGCAGTTTCTGCTGGTGTAGCCACACGCTTATCAGGCGCCAGCACAGAAAGTGCTCGTGCCTTGCAAAGGTCTCCTGAAACGGTGTCCAGTAGACCCGGATGTTCAATCCATCCGCCCGACGTCAGCCGAAGAGGACACCCCGGGGCTCAGCTTGGTGGCGGCTCTTGGCGGAACGTGTTTGTGAGCTGCGGAGATCTGACCGAGGCGTCGGACGAGAGGGTTTTACTGGAAGGTGCGTTTTGCACGCCGTGGTGCGCCGACAGGGGCGAGCCCTGCGACAGCGTCAGTCGTACCGCACGGTCTGCGCCGGGGTCACTGCCGTTCAGACTTGTCTTGTTTTCCAGGGCCGATGGGAAAATGGGGACGAAAGTCTACGGGACATTTCTGAGGCGTCTGTCACAGTCCGACAGGTCTTTCAAGTGGAAGGTGAAGATTAATTTGCCTTGTAAGTCTGATAGTGGGATTCTGATATCTCGAGTGATCAGAAACAGAGATTTATGAAAACACAGGATTGTAGATGTCCCCGGAAAATATTGAAATAAAATCTCCGCATGATTTCAGAGGATATCTGCAGTTACCGTCTTAAACAGAACACTGAAAGATTTTTAGGCCTACTGCAACAGAAAGAAGCCATCTCCACGTTTCATATATTATATTCTACGGACTATATACCAGGCCTGCACAACATACGGCCCGCCAGTACCCATTGGCGGCCCGCGAAGTAACGAACTATTTTTTATTAGTATTATTTTCTTAATAGCTTTTCCCCCTTGTCCTAATGTCTTTCGGCCCGCACAAGTTTTTCATAGCGTATTACGGCCCGCACAAGTTTTCCATAGCGTATTACAGCCCGCACAAGTTTTTCATAGCGTATTACGGCCCGCACAAGTTTTTCATAAAGTATTACGGCCCGCCTTACGTTTTGAGTTGCGCAGGCCTGGACTATACCATTAGCCTGTTCGACATGTTTATCAATATTGAAACGGACAGCAGTGAGCGTGGTACATTTTTGTGAGACTCTAACCTCCCCTCCCAAATTGTAATCAAGTGCATCCGTTAGTTGAATTGAGATTCAAGAGTTCTAGTTCTAAAACGAGATCATTCATTTTTTATCGAGTCTTAGGAATATTATTGTTTTTTAAACAATTAAAAACATGGACATTTCAGTCACGTGACCTTTCAATGACGAAACTCTACTCGCTTATCTTCATCAGAAGATTTCGTAATTCAATTACTAAAGAAATACAAGAACATTTTCTCTAGCAACCATGAAATGTAAATGATATTCTCAATCTCATTATCTTATTTGGTCTTTAAAAAAAAGTGGTTTTCCGGCAGCACCGTATTACAATTACAAGAGAAGAATGTCCAACTTTTGACTTATTAATAGACCATAACTAACGATAACTCTTCAATGTGCATTTAATTACTGATGGCGACAAGTGCGGCGGGATGTTATACGTGGAGAGAAATTCAAAAAAAAATTATTGAAACTATACGTGATCTGTTTGATCTACCAACAACGAAATGAAATGACCGCGCATTCATTGAATTAATTAGATACAAAAATAAAATGTTTAATTTGGCAGAGAGTTAAAAGTCTGGCTTTCCGATTTCTTCATTATTTAGAGTAGACATTTTGGTTGTAGAATACTTTAAAGTAAAGTATATTTATAATAGATAGATGCTAAATCTACTTGTTATTTGTGGGTTGTTGGGGGTTTTTTTGGAAAAAAAAAGCGGGGGGGGGGGGGGGTGGATGATTTTTATAATTTTCAGTAATAAACCCCAAAAATGTAAAAAGGCAAACAAATAAAATTTAAAAAAAATCTAAAATCACTTTTGTGGCAAGACGTACTTTAGTTAGTCCGTACTACTAGTCATTTATTGAGTGGACAGTCAGTGCACAAGTCATTTGTGCGTGTACACACTAATTGTATAGGATAGAATACAGGCCCAGCTACGACCTAGTCAGACGTTCAGGTAAACGAATATATCAGTAGGATAGAATACTTTACACGAATATGTCCGTAGGATGGAATACTGTACACGAATATGTCCGTAGGATGGAATACGGGCCCACCCGAGACCTATACCTATGTTTAGGTTATACGAATGTACTCACATGACACAATACTGGCCCAAATATGACCTATTCAGATGTTTATGTATACGAATATGCTCACATGATACAATACTGCATGGCCCAAATATGACCTATTCAACTGGTAGGTTTCCCATCATTCCCAACTTGAACTCGTGGAGTCCGATATAACTGGACAAGTTTCTTTTGTGACTCCCTTTGATGTTTCTCGAATGAAGCGAAATTTATCATTTTAATTCAAAAACGATTCCATCTTTATGTTCATACACGTCTTAATAAACGATGCACTTAGGAGGCCTTGTGATTTCGTTCTGCTAAATCCAGGTCACCGTCTCAATGAGGCGGACAACGTCCAAAACAATAACAAACACAAAATCTAACCCCCCCCCCCCCACCAAAACAAAAAATAGTGTGGTGACCCGGGGAGGGGGGGGGGGACACTAAAAAATGTTAAAATTTTAAATGATAATGATGAATTTTCTCGAAACACGCAATAACCAAAGAAATGTCGCATAAGAGATGGAATCGGTGGGCCGTCGAGCGTGAGCTCTTAATGCCCCCCCCCCCCCCGGCGCTCCCCCACACAAACCAGAGCACTGAAGGACTTAACCCGACTCCAGCCCGTGCGGGAGGGCGCCGGGAACCTCCCCCTTGACCTAGGGGAGGCCCGGTCGACCGAGGACGCTGCGTTTAAAGCGTCCGCAGTTAACTCTCTGTGGGTCAGGACGGCTTTGCTTCCACTCCGGTGGTTTGGTGTTGCGTTACCAACCCCCACCGCCCAAGGAGTCTTTCGGTCGGGACGTTGGTAGTGGCGGGACGAAACGGTTGCCTAGGGGCGGCTTTCTCACGGCCGCGTAGTTAAAATCATCGGCATGGGTTTTTTTGAGGGCCACCCAAGCCTCATACCCATTAACAGCAACTAGTAATCATGTTAGTGGCAGCTCCCGTTGCGTTGGGAGTCATGCGTTTGGCAAAGAAATAAAACATACAGTTTAGTAATGTTTCAATTGTGTGTTCCCAGGGAAATTTAACTAACAAACAAACAAAATTAAAGTAAAATAACTCATCATATCAGACCGATTTTTTTTTTTTATTGTTTATTTTATTCATTTTGTTTATGGGATGGAAGTAGACTTCATACTCAGGGCCGGATTTACAGACAGGCCGACAAGGCCGTGGCCCAGTGGCCCCCGCGAAATAAGGGGCTCCAAAATTGGGAGTAGTATATAAAAATATATTTTTTTTTTGAATTTAAAAAAACTTAGCAATATATTTTTTTTTTTTTTCAAAATGGGGCCCTCAAATTTGTTTTGGCCTAGGGCCCTTAAAATAGTAAATCCGGCCCTGTTCATTACTTCATGGCCACCAACATTAATCTTTCTAAGTTACTAACGACTTGAATAAATCTCCATTCATAAGAAAGCATACTTGAAGCCTTTGTAAAAAAAAAAACCAAAAAAAAAACCCCAAACGATTAGGTTTCAACTCCCTGCTGAGATACGTCATGGTTAAATTTGCATTGATTGTTTCTTTTTCGCATGTGACACTCAGATGCTAAGTCGGCACAGTTTCACGAACAGATTAACCTCAAATATTTCCTACATAAGCAGGCCCTGCACCCGAGATTAAATAGTTTGAAGAAGGCGAACTCTACACAAAATTATCGTCTGATAAAATTTTACGGAAACGTAAACATGTTTAAATTGCGAAGTGGCTATTCGCACCCGGGTACCGGAAGCGAGAGGTTTGGGGTAAAAAAAACTGTTTAAAATATTATTTTTGGGTGTGTAAGACAAAATTTGGTATCAAATGAAAGATAATTGAATGGACTATATGCGTGTAAACTTACTTCTTCCGTTTAACTAAAATAAACTACTACAAATGACAAAAAAAAAAACTATTTAAAATATTATTGTTGGGTTTGTAAGTTATAAGAAGACAAAATTTGGTATCAAATGAAATATAATTGAATAGATTATACGTTTGTAAACTTACTTCTTCCGTTTAACTAAAATAAACTACTACAAATGACATCCGAATAGCATTTAGTCAAAATGGACCCGGACACGCAGCGATGCCATTCGGACCCGGGTCCCATTAGACTAAATGCTATTCGGATGTCATTTGCGGTAGTTTATTTTAGTTAAACTAAAGAATTAAGTTTACAAACGTATAATCTATTCAATTATATTTCATTTGATACCAAATTTTGTCTTCTTATAACTTACAAACCCAACAATAATATTTTAAATAGTTTTTTTTTTAATCCCAATCTCTCACTTCTGGTACCCGGGTGCGAATAATCGCAGCCTTTAAGTTGTTTGATTGCTACATTTTAGAAAGACTTTTCTTGGGTAACTCTGGGCTTAGCCGAAAAGTCAAAATATCGGCACTCCTTCAGCTCTAGAATCATCCGTGAATGGGTTGTTAGGGTTGACCAAGGTGACCAGGCGAGACGTGGAACCCAAGGAACGGTTTTTGATTCTCTCCACCGGTAGACAGTATTCACGGTCGGGATACCGCCTGTGAGGGGGGGTTGAGATCATGGGCGGCGTTGCGGTAAGTGTTAAGTGAGAGGATTTAGTTGTTAGGTCATGGGTGGTGTTACGGTAAGTGTTAAGTGAATGGATTTAGTTGTTAGGTTATGGGTGGTGTTACGGTAAGTGTCAATTGAGGGGATTTAGTGGTTAGGTTATGGGTAGTGTTACGGTAAGTGTCAATTGAGGGGATTTAGTGGTTAGGTCAGTGAATAATTTTGTAATGACACAGGGGTGTAATAATGGAGTGTGGGAAAATGGAATGTGGATGAAATGAATGAGGAATAGTGGAATTTGGAATAATATAATGTTAAATAATACAATAAAGAATGATGGATGGGGGAAACTGGAATGTCGAATAATGAAATGAGGAATACTGGAGTGTGTCAAATAATAGATAATGGAGTAATGGATAGTGGAATGGGCATTGGGAGTAACTGAATGAGGAATAATAAAGAACAATAGTTTTTTAACATTTTATGAAGATGTTTTTGGTTGGAATAAGGTGGTATGTTGGGAATGTGGTAGTATTTTAGGAATAAGGTATATGTTGGGAATAAGGTCATATGTTAGGAATAAGGTCGTATGTTGGGAATAAGGTATTATGTCGGTAATAAGGTCGTATGTTGGGAATTCGGTCATTTGTTGGGAATAAGGTCATATGTTAGGAATAAGGTCATATGTTGGGAATAGGGTCGTTTAGAATACGTTAAAATTTGGATGATTTTACAAAGACTTTTGCGTGATGCCCTTTGCAAAGAAGATAGAATTCTCAACACATCTGAGTCTAAAACGTCAGAGTGAAGGACGAGTATCGAAGATGCGTCTTAACGACAAGAGATAAAAAAATAACTTTTGTATTGTGACAGCTACTATGACTAAGTTTGTTAGGTCGTGCTACTATGACTAAGTTTGTTAGGTCGTGCTGCTATGACTAAGTTTGTTAGGTCGTGCTGGTATGACTAAGTGTGTTAGGTCGTGCTACTATGACCAAGTGTATTAGGTCGTATGTAACATTACCTGTAGTGGTTTTGTGACGTCGTCTCAAAGTCCAGTTTTGGGACGTCGTTGTGGTCCACCTCCGTTGTTAAGTGTTCCACGGACTGCTTGTGACCGGTGTAGCCAGGTATTTGCTTACGACTAGGGAATATATCTCTATTAATAAAAGTGACCGTTCTGGGCAAGTTGCGTTGACATAACGAAATGCAAATTTAGAAGAAAAAACACAGTTGTAGAAAGGATTTTATGTATGACTATGATTGATGCAACATTAACATTTAACCATTATAACCAGGCTGTTACGTCATAACATACATACAGACACACACACACACAGACACACTGACACCTTCTAGCGATAAGATACGGCATCAATAGTCAATGCTAGATAAACTCCTCAGACGATCACCCCCCCCCCCTTTCCAATCTTTCATTTTCGACATGTGTGGCACAAAGACAGAGACACACACATACAGAAACACACACACACAGACACATCGACACACATAGATCCACAGAGACCCGTAGACACACACAGGCACACACACACACACACCGACACACTGACACGTACTAGCCATAAGATATAGAATCAAGGCGAGATAAATTCCTCAGATTGTCCCATCTTTCCTTCTCATGTGTCGGGTCGTGACGCCGGAGCCTGAAGTGAGTACATAATTATATCTTGCTGGGTATTGACCTCATTTCAAATCGGTTACCGGAAATTTGTTTGAAAGAAATTTTCGTCAACGGCAAATTTGATCGACGGAAATTTGATCAAACGAAAATTTGGTCGAATCTTTTTTTCATTTCAAAAAGAAATTTGACGCAAAATTTTAATGTGTGAACTGAAAAAAAGATTCGACCAAATTTCCGTTCGATCAACTTTCCGTCGATCAATTTTCCGTCGGCGAAATTTCTCTCAATCGAATTTCCGGATACTTTTAAAATCGTATGCAGACATTCTTTTTTTTTTTTAATTAAAAAGCTTTTCGAACCCAAAAATATTGTAATCTTCTCTTATAATGAAAATCATGGATAAATATTAATGTTAGGGATATATTATCATGTCAAAGATATTTTATAATGTCAGGGATATTTTATAATGTCAGGGATATATTATAATGTCAGGGATATATTATAATGTCAGGGATATATTTTAATCTCAGGGATATATTTTAATGTCAGGGATATATTATGATGTCAGGGATATATTCGTTTGTGGGACACTATATAGAATAAAGTTTATACCTTTGAGGTAAATAAGTGCTTCTCTCCCCTACATTGGTGTTGACTGGGATGCCCTGTACCGGCTGCCAGGCGCCGAGGCCTGGTCGTGTTGTCAGCTCGCGCCATTCGTAGAGGCCCCTCTCCGGGTCGTTGCTGTACGACCCCCTCGCCGGCTTCAACGTCTCCGCGGGCGGTAAGAACGCCTGACCTTTGACCACTGGGTCGGCCCGCAGCTCATACGTCACGGGCGGGTGGGGCTAGCGGGTAAAACACATTAACAGCTAATCAAATATGATCCACCCGTTTTCGTATTTTTATATTCGGAAATTCAAAAACATCTTCATTCATTCATTGTGATGGCTTATTTCCGGTTATAATAGACTTATTATAGTTCAAAATTATTTTTTTTTAAATATAAAAAGGCTCATAAATCGGATATTTCAAAATATGTTTGTTGGTAACCAATGAAAACTTAACCATTTCATTTTTGTAAAGTAACCAGTTTTGCGATAAGTCCCGGAGAAATAACCGGCTATTCTTTAGCAAGAACAAGCTAATTCCCACTGTTTCCGAATTTTTAGAATTGGAAATTCAAAATCCCCCCCCCCCCCCCGATGTGCAATTGTCATATTAATATGACAACTCAGTCGCGTAGCGAGGGGAGGCAAGGCGGGCATCATGCCCCGGGCGCTACTCACAAAGGGGTGCCAAATGGTATGTTTGACATATACTATTGTATGGTTTTCGAATAGGGGGGAGGGCGCTAAAAAGGTATTGTGCCCCGGGCGCGAGTTAAGCTCGCTACGTCACTGTGACAACTATTAGATTCTTTAAACTCGACTCAAGTTGCAATCTCACAAACAATTGGTTACACACATTTCTTATCTTTTCCTCTCAAAAAACATATTATAATTAATTTCAAAAAAAAATAAATTAAAAAGTATGAATTATAATTATGAAATATTTTCAGAGCTCGGAGCAGCAAGAAATTTTACCAGCTCAATCCCTGGATCAAAATGACCCTGCTCCACAACTCCAAGCTCCAACTCCGAGCCCCGCTCCATATCCCTAATAATTTCACATCGTACCCTGATCATAGGCGGTAAATCGTCCTCTGTATGTGCTCTTTTAGCTTGCGACTTCCACACTAACGATTTCGCCAAGGTCTCGGCCTCTGACATGGGGAACCCTCTGTGTGGACATCGACGCTCCACCTCCCGCCTGAATTCTGGAGCCGGGTCTAGACGATTGTATGTCAGTTTAAAAAAGGGAGATGTTGATTTCTTCTGTAGATATCTGTTAAAGACGTGTACAGTAGGTTACTTTCTGACTTAGAGACCATGATGGATTTAATAAGAAATTGCCATTTAATTAACTTAATTATAAGCTAATGCCTATTCACCCCTTCGACAGATTCGCTCCTCCGCAGACGCGCGTATTCTTTCTGTCCCCCAAGACTCGCACAAAAACATACGGTGAACGATCTTTTTCTTTCAGTGCTCCCAAAAAAATGGAATTCTCTTCCACTACACATCATCAATAAATCAACCATCACAGCTTTCAAAACTGCACTCAAAACACATCTCTTTAAACTCTACTATCCTGACTGATTCCCCCCCCCCCTCTGACCGATAAACGGTGCTGCTGGGTGCCGTCCATGGCTTGACATGTAAATAGTTATGGAATAGTTGGAGCGAATACAAATTTGTTTTGTTTTATTTAATTAATATATGTTAATTTTCAATTTCATGACAATGTTTGTTAAATTGTATGTAAAGCGTGGTGAGCCCAGCCCTCGGTTAAGGTACTACGCTATAAACAAAATTCTTCTTATAATAATAATAATAATAATACTGCCCATCAGTGGATTTAGAAACGGTGGGAAAGTACGCATCATTATAATATTGCAGGCCAAAACAGAAAGAATACATCGTTTAAATGTGTTTAGTGAAATCTACTCTTCCATATGTTAGGGTTGCCAGATACGTGGACACCAAAAGGAGGACATGATAAAACAAAAAGGAGGACATGATAAAACAAAAGGAGGACATGATAAAACAAAAAGGAGGACATGATAAAACAAAAAGGGGACATGATAAAACAAAAGGAGGACATGATAAAACAAAAAGCAGGACATGATAAAACAAAAGGAGGACATGATAAAACAAAAGGAGGACATGATAAAACAAAAGGAGGACATGATAAAACAAAAAGGGGACATGATAAAACAAAAGGAGGACATGATAAAACAAAAAGCAGGACATGATAAAACAAAAGGAGGACATGATAAAACAAAAGGAGAACATGATAAAACAAAAGGAGGACATGATAAAACAAAAGGAGGACATGATAAAACAAAAGGAGGACATGATAAAACAAAAGGAGGACATGATAAAACAAAAGGAGGACATGATAAAACTAAAAGAGGACATGATAAAACAAAAAGGAGGACATGATAAAACAAAAAGATGACATGATAAAACAAAAGGAGGACATGATAAAACAAAAGGAGGACATGATAAAACAAAAGGAGGACTTGATAAAACAAAAGGAGGACATGATAAAACAAAAAGAGGACATGATAAAACAAAAATAGGACATGATAAAACAAAAAGGCGGACATGATAAAACAAAAAGCAGGACATGATAAAACAAAAGGAGGACATGATAAAACAAAAGGAGGACATGATAAAACAAAAGGAGGACATGATAAAACAAAAGGAGGACATGATAAAACAAAAGGAGGACATGATAAAACAAAAGGAGGACATGATAAAACAAAAGGAGGACATGATAAAACAAAAAAGGACACGATAAAACAAAAAGAAGGACATGATAAAACAAAAGGAGGACATGATAAAACAAAAGGAGGACATGATAAAACAAAAGGAGGACACAAAGGAGGACATTTTGAATTTTTTATTTGAGTCGTCCCGGATTAAACTCACAGTCAGCACACTTTTATTGTAATAGCTGCCAGTTAAGTGTATCTTACTTTTAGTGAATCGACCAAGAAACAGTCACGTTAAAAAAACAAATTCAATGGACGCCTTTTTCAAAATGTCAAAAAGCATCATTTAAATAGCCAATTGTACCATCATTACCTTATTATCTTTATTAATGACATGACATATTTCTCGGAGGAGCCAACTTTTCGCAGAAGATCCTCGTTTGCAATCACATATGCATAAAACTGTTCACACGTAAGATTCTTCAAATTGTACTTTGTAAGAATAATGCCAAATGCTATATTGCCATAAATTGTTTTGCGTCATTTTTCGTATACGCAAACGGAATGCGCGCGAGTTTTTCGCTGTGTGAGAATGACTAAAATCGACTGGTTCGCAGAAATGCGTAGGCTTTGTGCATTGTAACAACGTAAACATACGATTTAATCGTTGTAACAACGATAAATAAAAATTAAAATATAAAATGTAAGAAAAGCCGGACATTTTACAAGATTTTAGCTTTGCCTGCCGGACGGAGGACAATGAGCTAAAATGCCGGAAGTCTGGCAAGCTTATCAATAGTCTATAATCTAATAATATTGTCTACTCTTATGTTGTTGTAATCATGCCTTCTTCGCAAGACAATGGTGTAGCGTCTGTTTTATGGGCACTTTCATGTGCCTTATAGGGCGCATCCTGGAGTGAGGGTCTCGGCTGCCGCCTCGGTCTCACGGGAGAATCTTGACTGCTGGGTCTACTCTGCCCTTCAGCGAATGATCTTTTTTGCTACAAGTTAATACAAGGGCCACATTGCGCGCATCGCCTGCCTGAAAGATTACCGGATTCTACCCCACAGCAATGAAATTCGTGAATATCTACGTTAAATAATCATTTACTTTTTTCGGCTGCAGCAATTAAGGCAGCGTTTAATATTAATGGGCCTATAACGGCATGTGCCGGAACTACCTTTCCTGTTGGACGAGGCGCTCCTCCGAGAACGCTGTTATTGAGTTCCAGCCGTATTTACACGGCAAGCAATAGACTTGTGAATTCATTGGCAAACGAGCAAATATTTAGGTGGTCATACGCAACTTATTAAGAGGATTCTCTTATATTAGAGCCACCCTAGTGAGACTAGAAATGGATGCATGTCTGGCTGTGACCTGACCAGCCATGTTTGAACTAAGGAAAAAGTTCATATAATATGCATCTACTGTTCTTTTTATATCCGGGGACGGAAGTAGTTTAAATATGTGCGCTTCCGGGTGTTGTTTTGTTTGCGACCTTATTCCTTCTTTAGGGAATTCCCGCAACAAGACGCGCAGTATATGTTGTTTGTATCGGTGCGCCGCGACTTGATCTTTAGTCTGATAAAAAAAAATTGAATGATAGCTACGTTGATGAGTGTTGGCTATACATGACTGAGTGATGGCTGCATGACTGAGGGATGGCTGCATGACTGAGTGATGGCTGCATGACTGAGTGATGCTGCATGACTGAGTGATGGCTGCATGACTGAGTGATGGCTGCATGACTGAGGTATGGCTACATTACTGAGGGATGGCTACATTACTGAGTGATGGCTGCATGACTGAGTGATGGCTGCATGACTGAGTGATGGCTGCATGAATGAGTGATGGCTGCATGACTGAGTGATGGCTGCATGACTGAGTGATGGCTGCATGACTGAGGGATGGCTGCATGACTGAGTGATGGCTGCATGACTGAGGGATGGCTGCATGACTGAGAGATGGCTGCATGACTGAGTGATGGCTGTATGACTGAGGGATGGCTGCATGACTGAGGGATGGCTGCATGACTGAGGGATGGCTGCATGACTGAGGGATGGCTACATTACTGAGTGATGGCTGCATGACTGAGGGATGGCTGCATGACTGAGTGATGGCTACATTACTGAGTGATGGCTGCAAGGCTGAGTGATGGCTGCATGACTGAGAGATGGCTGCATGACTGAGAGATGGCTGCATGACTGAGTGATGGCTACATTACTGAGTGATGGCTGCATGGCTGAGTGATGGCTGCATGACTGAGAGATGGCTGCATGACTGAGTGATGGCTACATTACTGAGTGATAGCTGCATGGCTGTGTGATGGATACATTACTGAGTGATGACAACTTTACTGAGTGGTGGCTACCTTACTGAGTGATGGCTACCTTACTGAGCGATGGCTACCTTACTGAGTGATGGCTACCTTACTGAGCGGTGGCTACATTACTGGATGATGGCTAACTTACTGAGTGATGGCTACCTTACTGAGCGATGGCTACCTTACTGAGCGATGGCTACCTTACTGAGTGATGGCTACCTTACTGAGCGATGGCTACATTACTGGATGATGGCTAACTTACTGAGCGATGGCTACATTACTGGATGATGGCTAACTTACTGAGCGATGGCTACCTTACTGAGTGATGGCTACCTTACTGAGCGATGGCTACCTTACTGAGTGATGGCTACCTTACTGAGCGATGGCTACATTACTGGATGATGGCTAACTTACTGAGTGATGACTACATTACTGGATGATGGCTACCTTACTGAGCGATTGCTACATTACTGGATGATGGCTAACTTACTGAGCGATGGCTAACTTACTGAGTGATGGCTACCTTACTGAGCGATGGCTACCTTACTGAGTGATGGCTACCTTACTGAGCGATGGCTACATTACTGGATGATGGCTAACTTACTGAGTGATGACTACATTACTGGATGACGGCTACCCTACTGAGCGATGGCTACATTACTGGATGATGGCTAACTTACTGAGCGATGGCTACCTTACTGAGTGATGGCTACCTTACTGAGCGATGGCTACATTACTGGATGATGGCTAACTTACTGAGTGATGACTACATTACTGAGTGATGACTACCTACTATCCACCCCCCTCCCCCTCATGCCTTTATTCTCCCCCACTAATGAGCAGGGCGACATTTAATTCTTTAAACGTCAAAGATTTACCGTTTTTCATTTGCTCGTATTCAAACAAATAAAACTGAACCACTTTTTTTAAAAGCACAATAAAAAAAATAATATAATCCTATATTCATCAATGATTGAGTCGGGCGGCCAGGCCTTCACCTTCATCATCACAGGCCTGTGCCGTCACGGCCCGCTGAGCCGTGTCTAATCCACCGTACGGGGGCCTTTGTGCGGTCGCCATATTGCAACGGAGCCGGGCGGACGATTGTGTACTGGGCAGCATCGAGAGTATTAGCACCAGGGGGGGCGGGGGGGGGGGGGCACGCTCACACGCTCCCTTGTTGTTACGAGTCAAAGAGAGAGTTAGATTTCAAAGGTCAGCAATTAATTATTTTTTTGTGTAAATTGTTTTAACTTATTTTTTTTAAAATGTATTTTCTCTGTTTAACATTTAAAATTTAAAAAAAAAAACGCTTTTAAAAAGAGAATATGCTTTTAATAAGAGTTGGAAAAGATTAAGGGAACTGAATCATAGCAGACGATTCTCAAGCTTTATTTAGAATCAAAAGATTTGATTCCAATATATGTCTAAATTCATGCGTGGAAATTCGTTTAATATGCCATTTTTAATATTCATCAGCTTCATAACTACGGATTATATAACTGTATCTGGCGATGGAGATAAGAAAGAAAAATTAGGGCACGAACCAAAATTAAATATTCCATCTGGGTAACGTTATTGTCTAAGAACTCATACATATTTTTTATAAAGCTATTTTGAAATAAATAAATGTATGTAACCTTTTAAAAATGACGCGTTTATATTTGCCAATATTTTTATGGGAAGCGCAGTGAGCCCAGTCCAAGGCTGAGGTACCACGCTATAGGGCACTGCAATCGTCTGAAGAAGCAGAGGTTTCTGCCCTTGTTAATCTTTTTCGCCTAGAAATTAGAAAAATGTCTCAGAGACTTACATTTTTTCCCCACAAATTCGCAACACTACACAGCCGCGTGCCCGATCTACAAGTTCTGTTTTATTTCCAGATACCGGCTGATGCAATTCCCGTAAACATTTCTTAATTCCTTCAACTCGCCAGGTCTCAAATGCTGTTTTCGCCATGTGAGCAGCCATCTTTGTACGTTCTTTGTACTCCCCGGTATGGACAATAACTCTGGGTGACAAGGGAAGTTGCAGTCCCCTATATAAGTGAGCACAGTCCTAGGCTGAGGTACCACGCTATAAAAGTGAGCACAGTCCTAGGCTGAGGTACCACGCTATATAAGTGAGCCCAGCCCTAGGCTGAGGTACCACACTATATAAGTGAGCCCAGCCCTAGGCTGAGTTACCACGCTATATAAGTGAGGCCAGCCCTAGGCTGAGGAACAGCGCTATATAAGTGAGCCCAGTCCTAGGCTGAGGTACCACGCTATATAAGTGAGGCCAGCCCTAGGCTGAGGTACCACGCTATATAAGTGAGCCCAGCCCTAGGCTGAGGTACCACGCTATATAAGTGAGGCCAGCCCTAGGCCGAGGAACAGCGCTATATAAGTGAGCCCAGTCCTAGGCTGAGGTACCACGCTATATAAGTGAGGCCAGCCCTAGGCCGAGGAACAGCGCTATATAAGTGAGCCATGTCCTAGGCTGAGCTACTGCGCTATATAAGACCATTGTAGTAATAATAATAATATTGCATCTGGGTATGTCTATTCTAAGAACTTAAAAAGGTTGAAGATGAAGAGAAGTTCTATCGATATTATATAAAGCAAAGTAATAACCCTGAAAACGTATCTTTTGATGCGTCACATCTTTCTTTATACGCCACTCTTATGCCGTATAGTGTTTATAACACAACTGTACATCGTGTCTTTCCGCTGGACCTCCGTGACACGCTCGGCCGAAGAGTTGCGGGTACGATTGAAATGTCAAATTGTAATTATGGTACAAGCAAACAAAACACCATTTTAAAAAAAAAAACAAAAACAAAAACAAAAAATACTATTTTCATATGTGTGTATATCTATCATGATTGCACGGCTCGACATATAACGAGGGTCATATCACACTATGAAGAAAACAGCTGCTGATTTGAAGACAATATGATTGGTCGGAAAGTTGTTCTAGCTCAGCGGTTCTCAACCCGTGGGTCGCGACCCCTTTTGGGGGGCCGAACGGCCCTTTCAGAGGGTTCGCCTAAGACCATCGGAAAACACATATTCTCTACAGTTATGAAGCAGAAACGATAATAATTTTGTGGTTGGGGTGGGGGGGGGTCGCCACAACATGAGGAACTGTGTTAAAGGGTCGCGGCATTAGGAAGGTGGAGAACCACTGTTCTAGCTAATGAGAAACATAAATAACAATTTGCTTATTCTTTTATTTTTTTATTTTTTTTAAATTAAGTGCATGACATGCTTCCGTAGAAAAATAAAGATCATCTATTTTCGGAAGACACATTTAAAGCAGCTGATCTCAATATTTCCAGTCCCACTAAGCATCAGGGGATGACACGCTGACGGGGCCGCATACGTCCCGCGGGCCGCATATTGTGCAGGCCTGAATTTTATGTTATTTTCCTCGTGAATGTATTTTTAAAAGCCGTCTGATACATTATGAAGGGTGTCCCGGGACGTTCATTCATTCCACAGCCTCGCTAATAAAGCTTAGCGTTTTATGTTTGCCGCTAACACAAACCGTAAAATGGCTTCAAAGTATCGATCTCGATCCACGTTAGAGCTGGATTCAAAGAAGCGTTAACTGACTTCGATTACGGGTAGAAATAGGCGACTACGAATCCGTTTCATTCGATTATACACCAGCGCTGCTTGAAGTAATAGCCCTGCAGTCAATATGTTATAATAGAACCAATAGATAATGTGTTACGGCGATAGTTAAAGGTGTTAACAAGCACGTCTAATAGACAAGATGTTTCGGACATCACTAATTTTCATTCAAAGTGTTACAAACCTTGCTAACAGGCGAGTTGTTACAGGCGCTGTGGATACCGAAAGATGGATACAGAACGATGTATCCACAAAGACGGACGCAGAAAGATGGGTATCGCGTGAAGAACTCTCGCTGACCGCTGATGCCATCAGTAATTGGCGTAGAACAATGGAGTGTCTTCCTTTGAGGCGGCCAACATCAAAGGCGTGATGGCTGGGGGTTCAAAGGAGGGGCTCAGCACGGCGTGCTGGGGGGCATTAACAGGCCACTGTGGGGGCTGATGGAGGCAGGGGGGGGGATATATGGGGATAGGTGCATCGGGGCGAAATTTAAAGATATAAGATAATAGACGGATTTAAGGATAGAATATTTTGTTTTCTCGTGGAACAATTATTATTACAAGTGAAACTGAAAGAATTGAGAATCTTTTTCGATCCATTTAATGAGGGTTTCAAAGCATAGCATAAAATTGTATCAAATTATTTAAACATTATACTCATTATAATTCTTATAATCAAGAAACTAAGAAAATAACAGTTTGCACACAAGAGAGGTAAATGAATATTTAAAAAGTTGCCTTCGTTTAGCACCCAGATGCTGGCTATTAATCGACCCGCCCCCTCTCCCCCTCCCATCACCCCCCTCCCATCATCCCCTCTCCCATCACCACCACGCCTGGTCATCTGTAAAGTGTACTTTGATTAATTAAACGCCAATTCCCTGGCGGAAAAGGGACGGTTATTCTAGCCAGTGAGTCAGGTTGTCCAGCCCGCTCATAATCCTAAAAATGCTGTTATTTTTTTTATAAAGGCGATTTCAAAACGTACATACCGTTGTTAATCACATGTACTATAATTATTATAGCGGGTTATTTTGTAAAGATTAGAGGTTGACCGATCTCATGTGTTTTTGTGTAAGTGTGTGTGTGGGGGGGGGGGGATACAATGGTGCTCTGAAATACACCGATTTCAAAAAGACTTGCCGTTTAAGAGTGAGTATCTAGTGAGTATCTAGTGAGCTGATAGTACAAGATGATTGAACATTGAAGTGAGTAAAGATTGAGATGACTGTACATAAAAGTGTGACCGGTTGATATTATCTTACTTACAGAAGTGTGACAGATTGAGATAACTAAGCATAGAAGTGTGACAGATTGGCGTGACTGTAGATAGAAGTCGGACAGATTTAGACGATTGTACAAAGAAATTATAAGTAGAAAGGTTCTATGTTAACAGAGTTACAATCCATAAATATTACTTTTCACTCACGTCCACCCCCAAAAGAAAGTCATCTAAAAAAATGACCCGATGAAAAGCGCCTGGCTAATAAGCGCGGCTGGGAAAGACTTCTCTACACGGCACGGTGCCAAAGACGAGTCTAAAGAAAGCCAATTACAGGATAAAAAAATGTTATAATAACAATCCTTTGCTGTTATTTTCATTGATTTGTCTCGTTGAGGCATCATCAAAGACCTTTTTTTTTAAAGCGGTGACATCTAAAGACGAGCGACCGTCTTTGGTCCCGGTGCCAGACCGCGAGCCGGATCGCGAGGGCTGGTCCGCTTCGTTTCCTCACTTAAGGAAAGGTTATAAAGAATTTTCGTTTTACTTTTTTTCATCTTTAAAATACGTCGTTGATCCAAGTGTATGCATGCCCCCCCCCCCCACCAACAAACCCCGCCTCACAACGCTTACAACCGACGTCGAATCCAGACAAGGAAAAAAAAACTGACCACAAGGCGTGGTCATCGTTGATCCGATTTTTTTCAACTCATCAACTAATAGCGTATATAGTATATATTTACATATTGAAAACTCGAATCCATCTATAGTAAATATTAATGTTATCATAGTCGAGCCCATGAGTTGAATGAGGGATGTGACTGTCACCCCCCCCCCAAACCCCCTTATATCCGCCCTGACTTCTCCTCATTTTTTTGTCTAGCCTGGCCTCATTTAATCGTTCGGATCCATTACGGTTAATTTGTTTCTTTCTATATTTATTCCACTCATTCCTGACATTTTTTTTTCTCTTTCTAGTGGATCAGTCACTAAGATGAAAGATACATTCCGTTTGTTCTTTCTCTTGTACTCACCATCTTTTACCCCCCCCCCCTTCCCCCCACCCTTTCCCCCCTCCTCCCCTCCCATTGAGTACAATTTTCCAGCCCGTGACAAAAAATGATAAATTAAAAATGTGCTCAATGAAGGACGAGAAAACTTGGCGATCTCCCCCCCCCCTTTTCCCCCCCAACTAAAAAGCTGACCAATCAATAACTCCTGTGATCGGCGATCAGTCCTTCATTTCCTATCAATTTCGGCTGCCGCCACGCTGTATCCAAGCACGTGACTCTTTGATGTCAGCGCGTGCGAGCACCATCAAACGGCATCTGTGTCTTTGAAGCTATCGCGCCAGTGATTAGCGCTCTCATCTCCTGCACGTTGGTCGCAGGGGCCACCCGTTGTTAAAAGACCGTGCCAGCTAGCTACCCGACGGGGCCCGACAGCCCAACACTTCACGGAACGAAAGAATAGATATGAATACAAATTTAACAACGAGCTCTTAATAAGCAAACATTGCCCCCCCCCCCCCCCCCCCAAAAATATTTTTAAAAAATCATTAAAAAATTAATTAATTAATGTTTCTTCTTTTAAAGCAGATAGAGAGGTATCCTTAACAAGGCGACCACCGACGAAATGGAGTTAAATAAATTGCGTGTTTGTCAAGCAAGTGGTAGACGTGCCATGGAGCTGAGTGTATGAACAGAAGAAGGCCTGGTGACAGTCTCCCCCCCCCCCCCCCCGATCCACCCAACCTGGGGCGCATACGCCCCACTAGTTAGCAATTTCAATTTTAAGGAAGGACATTAAGATTAGGCTGCACCTATTGGTACCCGGGTACCAGAATTGAGAGGTTGGGATTAAAAAACGATTTAAAATATTATTGTTGGGTTTGTTAGACAAAGTTTGGTATACAAATGAAAGATAATTGAATGGACTATACGTTTGTAAACTTAATTCTTCAGTTTTACTCAAATAAACTACCACAAATGACATTGGATTATGTATTTACAATGATTTCAGAATTATTTGAGTGTGGATTACCTTTAAAAGCAATTTACACTGACTTCACAATGATTTGCGTGTAGATTACCTTCAAAAGCACATTTACACCGACATAATAATAATAACTTGAGAAGGGATTACCTTCAAAAGCAATTTTACACTGACTTCATAATTATTTAACGATGGAATAAATTCAAAAGCCCATTTACACTGACGTCACATGTTCAATGGACATTCCGGTATTGGACGCCTGATTCCACGAGTCAGCCGTTTTAATAGTGTAATCGTTGGTTGTAATGTCTTTCGGTGATGTAATGTCTTTCGGTAATGTAATGTCTTTCGGCGATGTAATGTCTTTCGGTAATGTTATGTCTTTCGGTGATGTAATGTCTTTCGGCGATGTAATGTCTTTCGGTAATGTTATGTCTTTCAGTGATGTTATGGCTTTCGGTGATGTAATGTCTTTCGGTGATGAAAAGTCTCTCTATGCAATGGAACATTTCCGTGATGCTTACATTATACTGTGAGTATTTTTCATGTATAATATGTGGCATGAGTGACTGTGTTGTAACAAACAAAAAAAACCAAAAAAAACACCACTTTAAAAAATAAGGAGTTTAGTAGAATTTTATGTACCGGTACTTAAGAAAAGGTAAAACAAAATCTGTATGGGCAGATTTAACCATATCAAGTTGGGTAACATATCTGATATACATAATCCAATTTTTTAGCGTGTGTTAGTGACATCAACATATGTTTTAAAAGTTTAGGGGGGGAGGGGGGCCTCCAAACTTACGGCCAAGCAACAGTTCAGCGGGGCTGAATCCAAAGTGATTCTTTGACGGCTTCTCTGGTGGCGAACTGTGTTAAGTTGAGTCCCTCGTCCCAGTCTTTCTCTCGTTCTTGAATATAACTTTTGATCATGTTCTGAAACGTCTGGCGGAATCCCCCAAGTGCTACCTGTGACTTAGGATGATATGCACTAGACGAGTGGTCGGCAAAGTGCGGCTCGGTCAGTCGGTCCCAAATAGGGTTTGACTTCGAAAAACATGGTCCTTGACATGTTCTTGAAAAGAAGTTTGGCTCTCAAAATTTTGTAATCGTTCCGCTGCTGATTTTTGGCTCTTTTGACTAATGAGTTTGCCGACCACTGGACTAGACAAGCAGTGCTCTATTCCTAGTTGATTCATCACTTGTTTGAAAAGTTTCGCCTTAACGCTGATTCCTTGGTCTGACTGTATACAGACTTCAGAAGACCTTGGTCAGACTGTACAGACTTCAGAATACCTTGGTCAGACTGTACAGACTTCAGAAGACCTTGGTCAGACAGTAAAGACTTCGCAAGACCTTGGTCAGACTGTACAGACTTCAGAAGACCTTGGTCAGACTGTACAGACTTCAGAAGACCTTAGTCAGACTGTACAGACTTCGGAAGACCTTGGTCAGACTGTACAGACTTCAGAAGACCTTGGTCAGACTGTACAGACTTCGGAAGACCTTGGTCAGACTGTACAGAGTTTGGAAGACCTTGTTCAGACTTTACAGACTTCGGAATACCTTGGTCAGACTGTACAGAGTTTGGAAGACCTTGTTCAGACTGTACAGACTTTGGAAGACCTTGGTCAGACTGTACAGAGTTTGGAAGACCTTGTTCAGACTGTACAGACTTTGGAAGACCTTGGTCAGACTGTACAGACTTCGGAATACCTTGGTAAGGCTGTACCGAGTTTGTAAGAACTTGTTCAGACTTTACAGACTTCGGAAGACCTTGTTCAGACTGTACAGACTTCGGAATACCTTGGTCAGACTGTACAGACTTCGGAATACCTTGGTCAGACTGTACAGAGTTTGGAAGACCTTGTTCAGACTTTACAGACTTCGGAATACCTTGGTCAGACTGTACAGAGTTTGGAAGACCTTGTTCAGACTGTACAGACTTTGGAAGACCTTGGTCAGACTGTACAGACTTTGGAATACCTTGGTCAGACTTTACAGACTTCGGAATACCTTGGTCAGGCTGTACAGAGTTTGGACGAACTTGTTCAGATTTTACAGACTTCGGAAGACCTTGTTCAGACTGTACAGACTTCGGAAGACCTTGGTCAGACTGTACAGACTTCGGAATACCTTGGTCAGATTGTACAGAGTTTGAAAGACCTTGTTCAGACTTTACAGACTTCGGAATACCTTGGTCAGACTGTACATAGTTTGGAAGACCTTGTTCAGACTGTACAGACTTTGGAAGACCTTGGTCAGACTGTACAGACTTCGGAATACCTTGGTCAGACTGTACAGAGTTTGGAAGACCTTATTCAGACTTTACAGACTTCGGAATACCTTGGTCAGACTGTACAGAGTTTGGAAGACCTTGTTCAGACTGTACAGACTTTGGAAGACCTTGGTCAGACGGTCCAGACTTCGGAATACCTTGGTCAGACTGTACAGACTTCGGAATACCTTCGTCAGACTGTACAGACTTCAGAAGACCTTGTTCAGACTGTACAGACTTCGGAAGACTTTGGTCAGACTATACAGACTTCGGAATACCTTGGTCAGACTGTACAGAGTTTGGAAGACCTTGTTCAGACTGTACAGACTTTGGAAGACCTTGGTCAGACTGTACAGACTTTGGAATACCTTGGTCAGACTGTACAGAGTTTGGAAGACCTTGTTCAGACTGTACAGACTTTGGAAGACCTTGGTCAGACTGTACAGACTTTGGAATACCTTGGTCAGACTGTACAGAGTTTGGAAGCCCTTGTTCAGACTGTACAGACTTTGGAAGACCTTGGTCAGACTGTACAGACTTTGGAATACTTTGGTCAGACTGTACAGAGTTTGGAAGACCTTGTTCAGACTTGACAGACTTTGGAAGACCTTGGTCAGACTGTACAGACTTTGGAATACCTTGGTCAGACTGTACAGAGTTTGGAATACCTTGTTCAGACTGTACAGACTTTGGACGACCTTGGTTAGGCTGTACAGACTTTGGAATACCTTGGTCAGACTGTACAGAGTTTGGAAGACCTTGGTCAGATTGTACAGAGTTTGGAAGACCTTGTTCAGACTGTACAGAGTTTTTAGAGCTTGGTCAGACTGTACAGACTTTGGAAGACCTTGGTCAGCCTGTACAGAATTCCGAAGACCAAACAATGTAAAATACTTCGTCAAAGCTTTGACGATGTTCAGAGTCTTGATATTGCGAGAAGAGGAAAAGTTTCTTTAAACCATGTTGACTCACACATGATTGTCAGCAAGTACTGGTGACTCGCTTACTTCTATGGCAGAGGCCCAACGCAGTTCATTGTCACACGACTGAAATGTTCTTCAAATGCTGGAATGGATTGAAGAGGGGCTGCTGGTTTCTTCTGATTCGGTCTGCCTACTATACTTGACAAGTATTACAGTATCTGCAGTCATCAACAACATCTTTATTTATTGTGGGCCAAAGGAAGTGAGACATTATTTTGTTATAAATCTTGTTTATTCCCCAATGGCTTGAGAGTGGTGAGTCATGGGCTGATATCAGTATGTCGTTGCGGAAAGGGGGTAAGGAGTACCATTTGATGTAATACCCTCCATAAGTCTGGAGTCGCCATTTTCTCATAAGTATGTAATATTGTGGTAGAATATATAGAAACATGCTCAACTTCCTCTTGAGCTTTATCAGGAAGACTATAGCGAATTCTTGATCACGTTTTTTTCTCTTCGATAAACTTTACCCGCAGTTGGCGTCTACTTATTATTTGACTCCCTGTTAAGACTTGTGAACAATGTTGTTCACAGATTGACTTTATTAACTTTTTTGGGTGAATTCTCTTTGTCTTTGAACTCATGACCCTTGTAAAAGCACATGCTGGAAATAACTCAGGATCTTCATCTTGGGATTCAGTTTAACAAGGTCCATGAGTAACGATGCGTTCGGCTATCACTTACTCACAGGGTAAGTAATTTCCTAGAAGTAAAGAGATGCCGTCCAATGGTAAAGTTGGTCTGACGCCCACAACCAAGGTCAGGAGTCAAGGTCTGGCTTGAGATCGATAAGATATAACGGTACATCAATACAACCCAACGTACATCAATACAACCCAGCGTACATCATTACAACCCAGCGTACATCATTACAACCCAGCGTACATCATTACAACCCATCGTACATCAATACAACCCAACGTACATCATTACAACCCAGCGTACATCATTACAACCCAGCGTACATCATTACAACCCAGCGTCCATCATTACAACCCAGCGTACATCATTACAACCCAGCGTACATCATTACAACCCAGCGTCCATCATTACAACCCAGCGTACATCATTACAACCCAGCGTCCATCATTACAACCCAGCGTACATCATTACAACCCAGCGTCCATCATTACAACCCAGCGTACATCATTACAACCCAGCGTACATCATTACAACCTAGCGTACATCATTACAACCCAGCGTACACCTTACAACCCAGCGTACATCAATACAACCCAGCGTACACCATTACAACACAGCGTACATCATTACAATCCAGCGTTAATCATTACAATCCAGCGTACATCATTACAATCCAGCGTACATCATTACAACCTAGCGTACATCATTACAACCTAGCGTACACCATTACAACCCAGCGTACATCATTACAACCCAGCGTCCATCATTACAACCCAGCGTACATCATTACAACCCAGCGTACACCATTACAACCCAGCGTACATCATTACAACCCAGCGTACACCATTACAACGCAGCGTACATCATTACAATCCAGCGTACATCATTACAACACAGTGTAAACCATTACAACCAAACGTCCATCAATACAACCCAGCGTACACCATTACAACGCAGCGTACATCATTACAATCCAGCGTACACCATTACAACCCAGCGTACACCATTACAACCCAGCGTACATCATTACAACCCAGCGTACACCATTACAACCCAGCGTACATCATTACAACCCAGCGTACATCATTACAATCCAGCGTTAATCATTACAATCCAGCGTACATCATTACAATCCAGCGTACATCATTACAACCTAGCGTACATCATTACAACCTAGCGTACACCATTACAACCCAGCGTACATCATTACAACCCAGCGTACATCATTACAACCCAGCGTCCATCATTACAACCCAGCGTACATCATTACAACCCAGCGTACATCATTACAACCCAGCGTACATCATAACAACCTAGCGTACATCATTACAATCCAGCGTACATCATTACAACCCAGCGTACATCATTACAATCCAGCGTACATCATTACAACCCAGCGTACATCATTACAACCTAGCGTACATCATTACAATCCAGCGTACATCATTACAACCCAGCGTACATCATTACAATCCAGCGTACATCATTACAATCCAGCGTACATCATTACAACCTAGCGTACATCATTACAACCTAGCGTACACCATTACAACCCAGCGTACATCATTACAACCCAGCGTACATCATTACAACCCAGCGTCCATCATTACAACCCAGCGTACATCATTACAACCCAGCGTCCATCATTACAACCCAGCGTACATCATTACAACCCAGCGTACATCATTACAACACAGTGTAAACCATTATAACCTAGCGTACATCATTACAACCCAGTGCAGGGTACATCATTACAACCCAGCGTACATCATTACAACCCAGTGCAGGGTACATCATTACAACCTAGCGTACATCATTACAATCCAGCGTACATCATTACAATCCAGCGTACATCAGTACAATACAGCGTACATCATTACAACCTAGCGTACATCATTACAATCCAGCGTACATCATTACAACCCAGCGTACATCATTACAATCCAGCGTACATCATTACAACCCAGCGTACATCATTACAACCCAGTGCAGGGTACATCATTACAACCCAGCGTACATCATTACAACCCAGCGTACATCATTACAATCCAGCGTACATCAGTACAATACAGCGTACATCATTACAACCTAGCGTACATCATTACAACTCAGCGTACATCATTACAACCCAGCGTACATCATTACAACCCAGCGTACATCATTACAACCCAGCGTACATCATTACAATCCAGCGTACATCATTACAATCCAGCGTACATCATTACAATCCAGCGTACATCATTACAACCCAGCGTACATCATTACAACCCAGCGTACACCATTACAACACAGCGTACATCATTACAATCCAGCGTTAATCATTACAATCCAGCGTACATCATTACAATCCAGCGTACATCATTACAACCTAGCGTACATCATTACAACCTAGCGTACACCATTACAACCCAGCGTACATCATTACAACCCAGCGTACATCCATTCAACCCAGCGTACATCATTACAATCCAGCGTACATCATTACAATCCAGCGTACATCATTACAAACTAGCGTACATCATTACAACCCAGCGTACATCATTACAACTCAGCTTACATCATTACAACCCAGCGTACATCAATACAACCCAGCACAGGGTACATCATTACAACCCAGCTCTACGACTCGACTCGAAACATGATGTTGCTTCCAGTAGCAGCAGTTTCTGGCAAGTGAAGTATACGCTCAAGTAGTAAAGACTGTGAAGCACCCGCGACTAGTAAAGTCTTTGACAGGTCGTAGCCTGGCAGTGACACAGATCCTTCCGATATACGCTCAAGTAGTAAATACAGTGAAGTACCCGCGACTAGTAAAGTCTTTGACAGTTCGTAGCCTGGCAGTGACACATATCCTTCCGATAAAAGAGGCATACAATCCTGAAGAACATCAGAAGGTTCTGGTGTAAACGGTTGCTCATTGGAAGGATAACTCTTTTCGGATACGCGAGAACATATGATCAGGGTTAAAGCATTCAAACTCTGGGTAGACTCGTCAAATTTTGCCCTCAGGTCCTTGGTAGAACGCCCTCTGGAAATGGGCCTCCTCTTGGGGCAGCGGGACCTTGGTGACAAGCTCACGAAACTCGCAGTCAAAAAGCAGGAAATGGGCTAGAATCGGTAAAACTAGCCTTACTGTTCAGAATAACACTCTTTGGTGCATGATGCGTGGCAATCCTCTGTGAAGTTTGTATGGACATCTGGAAAAAAAGAATACACTTTTGGATATTGAAAATATGTTTCCAGATGTATGAAGAGACGTACAGGCGGGGACTTTGTGTGTTTGGCAAGGTCGTGTAGTCTTCTCATTTTTCCGCATGGCTTTCCACCGATCCTCCCTCTAAAGATCTTCCTTTTTTTTTCAATAGGCAAAGATGACTTTTGGACTTGATTCTTTTGTACCTGACTGGTTTGATTGTTGTTTAGGTGTACCCTACACTTGATACTGCCCTGATGTGTGTCAAACTGGCGCTTGGAGAATCGATGCGAGACGGTGAAGTGGTCAGCCAACACCACCGCTGTGCGCACATACTCTTTGACACGGTCTGCAGTAAGTGTCCGTACGTCCGCATGAACACAATTCTTGACCTCCTCAGTCAGTACGAGGTTCTTGAACTTATCGAAGGCTGTGTCCATGTTCTTTGGGTGAGACCCCCTTTTCCAGGAGTCGTTCCTTTTCTCGTAGACGCTCGACTTGAGTTTGGTCAACAGCTCCCTTAACTTTTTACTGTATATGCTTAAGGAAAGATTCATAAGCCTTAAGTATTCGAGGCGTAAGAAGCGAATGATCCCCACGCTGTTCAGCGTTCATGGGCTGCTCGACCAGTCAGAACCGCTGCAATGAGATTCATCAATTATTTTCAGGTGTTTTAACATTTTGCGCAGTTATTTAAAACTGCAAAGTACTAGTCAAGACCTTATTCTGCAAATATAAAGACTAATTTCGCAAATTTAAATGCATCATAACCCTGGCTGGTGGTAGCCTGGTGGTAGCTGTAAATACGTCTATTTTTCATAACATTCATTATTTCAATTTCTTTTTAATTTTGTTTGTAGCTTTCTGTATTTTCCATGCATCTTTCTCTATTTGAGCATTTAGCTCCGTTTGACTGAGCTTTCTGTATTTTCCATCTTTCTCTATTTGAGCTTAACGCCCCATTTGCCTGAGCTCTCTGTCTTTTCCATCTTTCTCTATTTGAGCATATAGCTCCATTTGTCTGAGCTCTCTCTTTTCCATATTTCTCTATTTGAGCATATAGCTCCATTAGCCTGAGCTCTCTTTACTTTTCATAACTCCATTTGCTTAAGCTCCATTTCTTTCCTCTCTAAAGCGTCTATCTCCCTTCTATCTCCCTTCTATCTCCCTTCTATCTCCCTTCTATCTCCCTTCTATCTCCCTTCTATCTCCCTTCTATCTCCCTGAGCCTTAATTGGAGCTCTCTAGTAGAATCATGTTGAACGTTGACTGATGTCTGATCGTCCCCAGATCTTCATCCACTAAGCGGACAATGATCAAATCTCTTACAGTTATTTCTTTTTAAGTAGAATGTTATTCTTCTATTCTCAAAAATTATAGCAATTGAAAAATAACTTTTTTTCGAACACGTTTCTGTAATGTCTCAACTGATGGGTCAAAGTCCATTTTGACGCAGTTAGCTTAATGAGCATGCTTATAAAATTAAAATAAAAAGAATTGTACCGAGCTTTTATAGTACTGGAATCGATAAAGGTCTAGTGAAAAGAATTTGTTATTTGTGTCAGTAAGAAAAAAATGGGTACTCATCACCGGACAGACACCAATGTTTAATAATTTTTTTTAATTTGCTGGCAGTAAGAAAAGATTGGTTACAATAACGGAGTAATTTCCCAATTTGTTACGCACCGTTGTAGTTTGAAATTTTAAAACAATCTGTGTTAAGATTTGGCTCGTAGAATAAACGATACGCAACAAAGGACTGAGGAAAAAGAAACAGCATGCAGAGAAAACGCTACCCAAGCTAATGATACTAACAATAGTCAGTTTAATTATGCTGTTAAGTTTCGATAGAACTACAAATTCAAAGAAACAGAATAAATATATATATATATATATAAGTGAAAGGGAAAAATACAAATATTAATTTATACACGCGCGTAAATAGTGCAATGCTGCATTTATATAATTTCTCGTATATGATAGGAAATATAGAAAAAAAACTCTACCTCTCTCTCGGCTAGGAAAGTTTTCGACTTATATATAGGGATTAAATCAGAACCTTCTAGTGAAGAAACACAGGGTAGGGATCATGATTACAAGTTGCCGTTAAGGGATATGAGGCTATAGGCTGTGGTGGAAGCCTATAGCCGGTGATTCTAAATATGCAGCCCTGAGAAAGCTGCTCCTAGGCAACCGTTTCGTCCCAGCTATTTCGCGAACTAGTCGCGAGGTGGAAACCCACTGTAGAATCCCTCTTAGAGGGCGTCCGATGCTTCCCCGGGACGGGTGGGGGGAGATATTAGGACGTTAATTTACCGTCCCGGCCCCTGGGAGAGTGGACTACGGACGCTTGAAACACAGCGTCTTTGGTCGACCAGATGTCTCCGGTCGAGGGGGGTCTCCGTCGGCGAACCCGATCGAGCGGTTGCGGGCGGGGACGCTCCACGCCCGGGGAGGTCTTTGGCGCCCTTCCGCACGGCCTGCCGCCGAGGCGGCCGGCAGGTGCGGGTGGGCGCCGGGGAGGGCATAAGGAGCGTAAGCTCGACGGCCCGCTGACGCCATTTCCTAATGTGATATTCGAGTGAAGAAATTCAAGAAAATGCGTCACCTAATAGCACCCTTTAGAACGCATTCGAAGGTAAACAACCATTTTACCAATCAAGGGCGGGGTGGGTAAGGGGGCGACACAGCAAGTTTACTGGGTGACGCCAAATAAACGCAAAACAGGGGAGATAGGTGGTGGTGGCTAAAAATAGCTCTACGTTGAGGTGAAATTGGGTCAAGACATAGTCTATGCTGTGGAATAACGATAGCTTGTCAGGCGGGGGATGGGGGGAGGGGGATTGATCAAGTAAAATAAAATCGACTGTCTTTTTCACAACACGTCTTTCTACTTTTTCCTTACATTTTTTTTCCTAAAAAACTTCAGGGCACCTGCTCAAATGAAAGTTACCCCTGCTGGATCCGCCACTGTGTAATAGGTATATTTCAGTAAACTAAGTGACAGGCCTTGTCAATGTGCATTATCATTCTGTGTAAGAGGGGGGCGAAACATCGGTACGGTTAATACTAGGAGCTTCAATTTCATTGATGTGTTCTCGTAAGATAGGAAAGAAAGTGGAACCCCCACCCACATCAGATCCACACCCTTTCCAAAACCCTTCCACAATCATGGAAATTTATTTTTTATGCCACTAGAAAACTTCTAAAGTAAAAAAAAAAATAATACGTATGCGGTAATTTGAAGATCATAAAAAGAATGCCCAGGGATTACATTTCAGTGGAAGTTTTAAAGCTATAACGGATTTTCGTGCTAATCCGGACCTAATATTCTGTATCTTTACGGTAAATTTTAAATAAGTTATCTCAGTGATAAATCGGGGTAACGGAAACGCATCTTGCCATTTCCTGACTAGATACTTTAACACGCCACTACAATATCTCTACACCTCAATTTGTCTGAAAACCCAACACAGTTTTTATTGTGTTGAGTATCTCCACTTTGACCCCGAGCGTGGTGGGAGCAAATAATATGCCCCCCTCAGCCCCAATCCCCCCAACCAGCCCACCGAAAGAGGACGCCCATGGTCCGGGGGAGAAAAAACTTCAAAAGTGCTAAGCCGGACCTTCCAGTTCTGTATAATCTATACACTCAGGAGGGAAGATGACAAGAGTGACTAGCCTTTGATGTGGCGGGAAGAGCTGGGCTGGAACAAACAGAAAGCACAGTATCTCCATCTTCAAACGGACAGTTCGTTTTTTATCTGCCTTTCAGAGATCTTCAAAGTTGAGTTTAGAAGGAAAAAAATATTTTTTACTGAAGGGGTAAAAGAACATTTCTAGAATAACCCACGAACGTTAATTGTAGCCACCTAACTAATTACTCGTGTTAAAGTGTTATCAAGACGATATGTTACTTTGAAACGTCCCAGTGGCTACCATCTTAATTTAAATCATCAAAGAAATGGCTATCCAATTTCATCGTAGCTACCATCCAAATGTACTGGATCATAGCAATGGCTACCATTCAAATAAACTGGATAATAGCAATCGCTGCCATTCAAGTTTACTGGATCATGCCAATGGCTACCATTCAAATTAACTTGATAATAGCAATCACCACCATTCAAGTTTACTTGATCATGGCAAGGGCTACCATCAATGTTAATTTGATCATGGCAAGGGCTACCATCAATGTTAATTTGATCATGGCAAGGGCTATTTATATCTCATCCAATTTTAATTATTAAATTAAATTCAAATTTCGTTTAGCTCCAACATTTAGAAAACAAACAAACAAATAAACAAACTTTTCCAGTGTTTTGGAAATTCGATCTTACAAGTATAAATAATGTCACTTTAAAGACATTCCAATTGACCTAGTTTCAAAACCTGATCGGAAACGCTCAATGTCCATTTAATTATCACCAAAAGACTCGAATTAGTAAATATCAAAATTTTGCTGCACCTATTGGTACACGGGTACCAGAATTGAGAGGTTGGGATTAAAAAAACTATTTAAAATATTATTGTTTGGTTTGTAAGACCAAATGAGGTATCAAATGAAAGATAATTGAATGGATACGCGTTTATTCTGTGTCTGTATGCCCTGTCGTCAGCCTTAAGAAATTATTGTGTCACAAAATTACACGCCATACCGCACTGAAGCAAACAAATGCGAAAAAAAGAGGGGGGGGGGCATCTATAAGTTACGTAAGCAAAATAAGCCAAATCCCCCCCCCCTCTTTGTAGCATGCGTACATTTTTGACAACCCCCCCTCGCCCCTTACACCATTCTTTCTATATGGGTTGCTGTGGCGTAGCGAAATATTACAAAATTTTCATATGTTTATTTCCACTTTTAATCCAGTGTGACATCTAGCGGTCGTGGTACAAACAGTAACCCACTTGAGTAACTATTGTATGCATTTGGTAGATGGCGCTCAGTGACCTACATACTTGTTATATTCATTCTTAGCCAACTCTTTATTTTATTTTGTTTATGTATTCGCTGTTTCGAAGTGTACTTGTTAGCATTTAAGACAGGGAGCCTGGTGAAAACCTGACTTTGGCATAGGCGCCCGGAAACCAAAAACATTTTAAAAAAATATAGAACCACTGGCGTACCCAACAAAATATACGTCACAAGAACATTGGACATACAGTGGAATAACATGACAAAGTATACATCCAAGTAACATGACAAAGTATACATTCAAGTAACATGACAAAGTATACATCCAAGTAACGTGACAAAACATACATTCAAGTAACGTGACAAAACATACATTCAAGTAACGTGACAAAGTATACATTCAAGTAACGTGACAAAGTATACATTCAAGTAACGTGACAAAACATACATTCAAGTAACGTGACAAAGTATACATTCAAGTAACGTGACAAAGTATACATTCAAGTAACGTGACAAAACATACATTCAAGTAACATGACAAAACATACATTCAAGTAACGTGACAAAGTATACATCCAAGTAACATGACAAAGTATACATTCAAGTAACATGACAAAGTATACATCCAAGTAACGTGACAAAACATACATTCAAGTAACGTGACAAAACATACATTCAAGTAACGTGACAAAACATACATTCAAGTAACGTGACAAAACATACATTCAAGTAACATGACAAAACATACATTCAAGTAACGTGACAAAACATACATTCAAGTAATATGACAAAGTATACATTCAAGTAACATGACAAAGTATACATTCAAGTAACGTGACAAAACATACATTCAAGTAACGTGACAAAACATACATTCAAGTAATATGACAAAGTATACATTCAAGTAACGTGACAAAGTATACATTCAAGTAACATGACAAAACATACATTCAAGTAACATGACAAAACATACATTCAAGTAACATGACAAAGTATAGATTCAAGTAACATGACAAAGTATACATCCAAGTAACAAGACAACGTATACATTCAAGTAACATGACAAAGTATACATTCAAGTAACATGACAAAGTATACATTCAAGTAACATGACAAAGTATACATTCAAGTAACGTGACAAAACATACATTCAAGTAAAGTGACAAAGTATACATCCAAGTAACATGACAAAGTATACATTCAAGTAACGTGACAAAACATACATTCAAGAACGTGACAAAGTATACATCCAAGTAACATGACAAAACATACATTCAAGAACGTGACAAAGTATACATCCAAATAACATGACAAAACATACATTCAAGTAACATGACAAAACATACATTCAAGAACGTGACAAAGTATACATTCAAGTAACATGACAAAACATACATTCAAGTAACATGACAAAGTATACATTCAAGTAACATGACAAAACATACATTCAAGTAACATGACAAAGTATACATTCAAGTAACATGACAAAACATACATTCAAGTAAAGTGACAAAGTATACATTCAAGTAACATGACAAAACATACATTCAAGTAACATGACAAAGTATACATTCAAGTAACATGACAAAACATACATTCAAGTAACATGACAAAGTATACATTCAAGTAACATGACAAAACATACATTCAAGTAACATGACAAAGTATACATTCAAGTAACATGACAAAACATACATTCAAGTAAAGTGACAAAGTATACATTCAAGTAACATGACAAAACATACATTCAAGTAACATGACAAAGTATACATTCAAGTAACATGACAAAACATACATTCAAGTAACATGACAAAGTATACATTCAAGTAACATGACAAAACATACATTCAAGTAACGTGACAAAACATACATTCAAGTAACATGACAAAGTATACATTCAAGTAACATGACAAAACATACATTCAAGTAACGTGACAAAACATACATTCAAGTAACATGACAAAGTATACATTCAAGTAACATGACAAAACATACATTCAAGTAACATGACAAAACATACATTCAAGTAACGTGACAAAACATACATTCAAGTAACGTGACAAAACATACATTCAAGAACGTGACAAAGTATACATTCAAGTAACATGACAAAACATACATTCAAGTAACGTGACAAAACATACATTCAAGTAACATGACAAAACATACATTCAAGTAACATGACAAAACATACATTCAAGTAACGTGACAAAACATACATTCAAGAACGTGACAAAGTATACATCCAAGTAACATGACAAAACATACATTCAAGAACGTGACAAAGTATACATCCAAATAACATGACAAAACATACATTCAAGTAACATGACAAAACATACATTCAAGAACGTGACAAAGTATACATTCAAGTAACGTGACAAAGTATAAATCCAAGTAACGTGACAAAACATACATTCAAGTAACATGACAAAGTATACATTCAAGTAACGTGACAAAGTATACATCCAAGTAACGTGACAAAGTATACATCCAAGTAACGTGACAAAACATACATTCAAGTAACGTGACAAAGTATACATCCAAGTAACATGACAAAGTATACATTCAAGTAACGTGACATAATATACTTTCAAGTAACGTGACAAAGTATACATTCAAGTAACGTGACAAAGTATACATTCAAGTAACATGACAAAGTATACATTCAAGTAACATGACAAAGTATACATCCAAGTAAAATGACAAAACATACATTCAAGTAACATGACAAAACATACATTTAAGTAACGTGACAAAGTATAGATTCAAGTAACATGACAAAGTATACATTCAAGTAACGTGACAAAGTATACATTCAAGTAACGTGACAAAACATACATTCAAGTAACGTGACAAAGTATACATTCAAGTAACATGACAAAGTATACATTCAAGTAACGTGACAAAACATACATTCAAGTAACGTGACAAAGTATACATTCAAGTAACGTGACAAAACATACATTCAAGTAACGTGACAAAATATACATTCAAGTAACGTGACAAAACATACATTTAAGTAACGTGACAAAGTATAGATTCAAGTAACATGACAAAGTATACATTCAAGTAACGTGACAAAGTATACATTCAAGTAACGTGACAAAACATACATTCAAGTAACGTGACAAAGTATAGATTCAAGTAACATGACAAAGTATACATTCAAGTAACATGACAAAGTATACATTCAAGTAACATGACAAAGTATACATTCAAGTAACGTGACAAAACATACATTCAAGTAACATGACAAAGTATAGATTCAAGTAAAATGACAAAACATACATTCAAGTAACATGACAAAGTATTCTTTCAAGTAACGTGACAAAACATACATTCAAGTAACATGACAAAGTATAGATTCAAGTAACATGACAAAACATACATTCAAGTAACGTGACAAAGTATACATTCAAGTAACATGACAAAACATACATTCAAGTAACATGACAAAACATACATTCAAGTAACATGACAAAACATACATTCAAGTAACGTGACAAAGTATACATTCAAGTAACATGACAAATTATACATTCAAGTAACATGACAAAGTATACATTCAAGTAACGTGACAAAACATACATTCAAGTAACGTGACAAAACATACATTCAAGTAACGTGACAAAGTATAGATTCAAGTAACGTGACAAAGTATACATCCAAGTAACATGACAAAACATACATTCAAGTAACGTGACAAAGTATAGATTCAAGTAACGTGACAAAGTATACATTCAAGTAACATGACAAAACATACATTCAAGTAACGTGACAAAGTATACATTCAAGTAACGTGACAAAGTATACATCCAAGTAACATGACAAAACATACATTCAAGTAACGTGACAAAGTATAGATTCAAGTAACATGACAAAGTATACATTCAAGTAACATGACAAAGTATACATTCAAGTAACGTGACAAAGTATACATTCAAGTAACATGACAAAGTATACATTCAAGTAACATGACAAAGTATACATTCAAGTAACGTGACAAAACATACATTCAAGTAACATGACAAAGTATAGATTCAAGTAAAATGACAAAACATACATTCAAGTAACATGACAAAGTATACATTCAAGTAACGTGACAAAACATACATTCAAGTAACATGACAAAGTATAGATTCAAGTAAAATGACAAAACATACATTCAAGTAACATGACAAAGTATAGATTCAAGTAACATGACAAAACATACATTCAAGTAACGTGACAAAGTATACATTCAAGTAACATGACAAATTATACATTCAAGTAACATGACAAAACATACATTCAAGTAACATGACAAAACATACATTCAAGTAACGTGACAAAACATACATTCAAGTAACGTGACAAAGTATACATCCAAGTAACATGACAAAGTATACATTCAAGTAACGTGACATAATATACTTTCAAGTAACTTGACAAAGTATACATTCAAGTAACGTGACAAAGTATACATTAAAGTAACATGACAAAGTATACATTCAAGTAACATGACAAAGTATACATTCAAGTAACATGACAAAGTATAGATTCAAGTAACGTGACAAAGTATACATTCAAGTAACATGACAAAGTATACATTCAAGTAACGTGACAAAGTATACATTCAAGTAACATGACAAAGTATAGATTCAAGTAACATGACAAAGTATAGATTCAAGTAACATGACAAAGTATACATTCAAGTAACATGACAAAGTATACATTCAAGTAACGTGACAAAGTATACATTCAAGTAACATGACAAAGAATACATTCAAGTAACATGACAAAGTATACATTCAAGTAACATGACAAAGAATACATTCAAGTAACGTGACAAAGTATACATTCAAGTAACATGACAAAGTATACATCCAAGTAACATGACAAAGTATACATTCAAGTAACATGACAAAGTATACATCCAAGTAACGTGACAAAGTATACATTCAAGTAACATGACAAAGTATACATTCAAGTAACATGACAAAGAATACATTCAAGTAACGTGACAAAGTATACATTCAAGTAACATGACAAAGTATACATTCAAGTAACGTGACAAAGTATACATTCAAGTAACATGACAAAGTATACATTCAAGTAACATGACAAAGTATACATTCAAGTAACATGACAAAGTATACATTCAAGTAACATGACAAAGTATACATTCAAGTAACGTGACAAAGTATACATTCAAGTAACATGACAAAGTATACATTCAAGTAACATGACAAAGTATACATCCAAGTAACGTGACAAAGTATACATTCAAGTAACATGACAAAGTATACATTCAAGTAACATGACAAAGTATACATTCAAGTAACATGACAAAGAATACATTCAAGTAACGTGACAAAGAATACATTCAAGTAACGTGACAAAGTATACATCCAAGTAACATGACAAAGTATACATCCAAGTAACGTGACAAAGTATACATCCAAGTAACATGACAAAGTATACATCCAAGTAACATGACAAAGTATACATCCAAGTAACATGACAAAGTATACATCCAAGTAACATGACAAAGTATACATTCAAGTAACATGACAAAGTATACATCCAAGTAACATGACAAAGTATACATCCAAGTAACATGACAAAACATACATTCAAGTAACGTGACAAAACATACATTCAAGTAATGCACTAAGATTCCCCCCCCCCCCCCCCCCCCCGAAATTAAACAGGTTTACAAGCCTACACTTTTTTCACGCCCCTGAACTATTTATTATACGCCATATTTAAAGTGGGATTATTTCCTGAAAATATTACGCACCAAACGGACTTGCGGTATTTTTTAATTGTATCATTTAATGCTGTTAACGGGAATTGTATATAGCAGACCTGTTTACTCTTACGATTTTGGCGAACAATGCACGATTTTGAGGTGTATACAGTATATTTACTGTATGTTTATTGTTCACTATTAAGATAAATGTATTGACCGATTTTTGTGTTGATATTGTTACGATTTTAAGAGTTTGAAGGTAAACTGGTCTGATATAGTGACATCAGCGCCATCTGGTAGCGTTAGTGACATTTTTTTTTTTTTACATAGAGAATTATGTATTTTGATGGTAATACAGGTTGTTCCACCGCTACATCTTGGCGTTGTACCATTTCGAAACCTCCTTCTCAAATCATGCAAACAATAGGCTCAAGGCTCATGAGTTTTTATGGCGAAACCTCCTTCTCAAATCATGCAATCGTTAGGTTCAAGGCTCATGAGTTTTTATGGCGAAACCTCCTTCTCAAATCATGCAAACGTTAGGCTCAAGGCTCATGAGTTTTTATGGCGAAACCTCCTTCTCAAATCATGCAATCATTAGGCTCAAGGCTCATGAGTTTTTATGGCGAAACCTCCTTCTCAAATCATGCAAACATTAGACTCAAGGCTCATGAGTTTTTATGGCGAAACCTCCTTCTCAAATCATGCAAACATTAGGCTCAAGGCTCATGAGTTTTTATGGCGAAACCTCCTTCTCAAATCATGCAATCGTTAGGCTCAAGGCTCATGAGTTTTTATGGCTGTCGTCACTAATTGTCAGACAGTGCAAAAGACAAAGATCTATGACCGGCAACAGGAATCCCCTAACACAGTGGTTCTCAACCTTCGTAATGCCGCGACTCTTTAATTAACTTTAATACAGTTCCTCTCAGTTGCGGCGACCCCCCAAACCACAAAATTATTTTCGTAATACTTCATAACTTTGGAGTATATGTGTTTTCCGATGGTCTTAGGTGAACCCTGGGAAAGAGTCGTTCGACCCCCCCCCCCCAAGGGATAGCGACCCACAGGTTGAGAACCGCTGCCCTAACACTAAAATTACATTCCCTAAGATAATAAACATATGAAAAAAATACAAACCCGTTGTTGACAATTTAATGTTTTTATTCTCTTTACGATTTCCGCTTCCCATTTGATTGTCTCTTTTTGGTGAACCAATCAAAAACGTCGGAAGATTGTGGCACGGGCTACAGGAGACGGTGAGCCGTTGTGGGACTCGTGGGGGGGGGGGAATTAAGGGCGGGGGGCGGGAGGGGGGGTTCGCGGGGGTTTGATGAGTGAGTGGCGAGGGACAATCTTGATTTGCATCGTCTTTATTGTGAGCGGAGATCAAAGGCAGAACAAAGGGAGGCCATCGCACGAGTTAATACTTTAGTTGTCATTATTCCCAATAACCAGATAACGTCGGCCAGTATCGGCTTACGGCTAAGCTTTGCTCTTTTTGATGCTCATCAGACAAGATGCTGAGTTTTACGAGTTTGGCCAAACGCGAGTTATATATTTTTTTAAAATGGTTGAGTTTTTTTTGTTTGTTTTTTTTTTTTTTTTTTTTAAAAAAAAACAAGTTCCCCTCCCTATTTTTTCATCTTTGCTTTCTCTCCCCCCCCCCCCCCACAGCCTGGACATTCGACAGTTGTCAGTGGAGGAGTTAACGGTGTCTTCCTGTGTGGCGTTGAATAAAGTGACATCTGAAGACTAGACTGGAGTGTCAAAGGAGATGACAATTAATTGGGTGACAAGAGGAAGACTGTATCAGGGAAATCTAAACAACCTTACACGTCACAATCATCTTTGACAATCTAAATTACGTCATGATCACCTTTGACAGCCCGAATACGTCATGGTCACCTTTGACAGCCCGAATACGTCATGGTCACCTTTGACAGCCCGAATACGTCATGGTCACCTTTGACAGCACGAATACGTCATGGTCGCTTTTGACCGCCCGAATACGTCATGGTCACCTTTGACAGTCCGAATACGCCATGATAACCGTTTAAGTTCAGGAAATTGGTGATGACATAAAATGACACCAGGGGACATTTTAACAATTAACAGCAAGGGACACTTAGGCTAATAAAGATAAGATAAGATTCTTTTATTGATCCAAATGAATGGAAACATTTTTTTTTTAATTACATTCATTTTCAGCACATAAATAAATATATATTTTAACCAAGACAACATTTTTCTATTGCTGGTATAACGAATAAAACACATGAAATGTAAAGTATTTCTCTAGCATAGCAATCAGCCATCAATGAATTCCTTTAGTGACAAAAATGACTCAATTTGTAATGAGTGAGATTTGGTAACTGCCGAGAGAGCACGATGGTCAATGCTTACAGGCCGGGGAACAAAATAGTTTTTCAATCTTTCGGTCCTAACTTTGAGAGAAAGATTTCACTTTGATCGAGCTGATCTTAAGTGTCTCTGACGAAGAGGATGGGGTATGTACTGTTTGTATGCGCCGAAATTCGGCAATTTTAAAATATTCTAGATGAAAGTCTTTTGGTTGACTTTTTTTTTAAAAAATACATTATGTGGTCGTGTTCATGCCATGTTAGCTTATTAATAATTTTGACACCTTGTGTTTAAATGTCTATATTTGCTCTACCTACACAGTGATGTTTTTAGTGTGAGAACCGCAATTGGGTGATTTCCCCCTTCAGTCGTTTTTGAGGGTTACCGGAAATTTGATCGACGGAAATTTGATCGAACGGAAATTTGGTCGAATCTTTTTTTCAGTTCAGACGTTAAAATGTTGGTCAAATTTTTTTTTTTAACGCACTATACTATAGAGTAAAACAAAATAATGCGTTCAAAAAGAAATTTGACGCAAAAGTTTAACGTGTAAACTAAAAAAACTATTCGATCAAATTTCAGTTCGATCAAATTTCCATCGATCAATTTTCCGTCGACGAAATTTCTTTCGATCAAATTTCCGGATACAGTTTTTGTGACATTCAAATTTTCATCGCACCACCTGATAAAGCTTGTAACTAAGTTGCGGCACAAGCTTTCCTCCACAGATATTAAGCCAATGTATTGGCTGGAAAGTGTTAAATGCTGATGAGACATTAGGAAAAGCCCCCAGCATACCTCCCCCCCCCCGATAACAGTAAGATGGCGTCCTAGGTACTTCTGGCAGATGCATAAGTAAGGGTCACTGTTTTTGCTGTACTTCATAAAAAAAATGGTCAGGATACGTTTCTAAAAATATTTCATTACAGTAGAGCAGTGGGTCTCAAACTTTCTAATGCCACGACACTTTAATACAGTTCTTTATGTTGTGGCGACCCCCAGTATTACAATTCTTTTTGTTCCCACTCCACAACCACAAAAAGTATTTTCTTTAGTAGTTCATACTTGTATAGAGTGTGTGCTTTCCGATGGTCTTAGGCGACCCCTGGGAAAGGGTCATTCGATCCCCAAAGGGGTCGCTACCCACAGTTTGAGAACCGCTGCAGTGGAGGTAGGTGGAGCAGGACGTAAGTCGTGATTGCAGGTGATTTTAATTTTCGTGGAATCGGTATAATTTCTGAAGTTTTCCCATACCTTTGGTATGGCATGAGTTTCGTAAGACTTATCAGATATGTGACACAACATATTTAATTATTTAATACCACGGGTCATTTGGACCGGTTAGCACCAGGGGAAATTTGCACCAATTAACAAGAAGGGAACATTTTGACCAATTAACAACAAGGGACATTGAGATCAATCAACATCAAGGGGATATATCGCAGAACTAACCCCAGGGTAAATCTTGTCCCATTTAACACAAGGGAACATTTGGACCAATTAGCACCAGGTAACATTTAGATAAATTAACACCAGGAAACATTTGGACCAGTTAGCACCAGGTAACATTTAGATAAATTAACACCAGGGAACATTTGGACCAGTTAGCACCATGGAACATTTAGATAAATTAACACCAGGGAACATTTGGACCAGTTAGCACCAGGGAACATTTAGATAAATTAACACCAGGGAACATTTTGATCAGTTAGCACCAGGGAACATTTGGATAAATTAACACCAGGGAACATTTGGACCAGTTAGCATCAGGGAACATTTAGATAAATTAACACCAGGGAATATTTGGATCAATTGACACCAAGGAACATTGTGATCATAGTTAATATTTCTTCTTCTTCTATATATTAAGGGCCCACGATCAATTTATTGATCATTATGGCTCCTATGAATGTAAATGGGACTTGCAATGTTTCTGTGCCTGGTGTTGATGAGGATATTTCACTGGTTACAAGAGCAGATGCGTGCGGGTATCATGCACTGGGGGTTGGAAGGCTCTATACCAATGTCTGGCTCGATCTAATGTATTAAAAATGACTTTAATATTTTTAAATTGGGAATAAAATAGTTATTTGCATTAGCTCATCTAACGTACTAAAGCTGTTTCCAGTATTTGAGGACCACTCAACAGACGAAAACGCGTGCATTTTTAAAGACTCCATTTTTTAAAATGTTTTTAATCAACACAGCGATGTCGGAGCCGGAGAGTACTGTAAGAATTTTTGTTTTTTTTGGTTGTTTTTTTTTGCTAGTCCTTCCTGAGCAGAAGTACTGTAGTTAAAATCTTCTCGAAAACAACAAATAAAAATGATGATCAATATATTCTTTAATATATCAAACTTCAATCGCAGCCTCAGTCTTTTGTGACATTTGAGACCGGAGTTGGACTTGAGGCCACTGGATTCTCGGTGGTTACAAATTACTGAAACCGAGGTGCTGATTTCGAGTTTACCAACTGAATGTACACAGGGTCGGCTCTACGGTCGCAGGCGCCCTGGGAAAGCTTAACCTTGGCACCCCTTTTAAATATAATCATAAAATTTTTTGCAAGGAAAATCTATGGGTTAGGTAATGAGTTAATTACCTAGGTTGTTTAAAAAAAAACAAAAAACAAATGAACAATGGTCTTATTTTTCTTAACTTGTATTTGCGCAGTATAAACTATTACCCTTCTGATGACATTTGTTCGCCCTAGCCTTCAGATCAGCAAATCTTTTTTTTCTATTGCACTTTCTATATTTCTTCTATAGCGCCCACTTGCGCGGCTTTTCCCCTATTTTGGAAGATCGTTGAGGGCGCCTTAAACGATTGGCGCCCCGGGCAACTGCCCGAGGTTCCGGTTCATTGAGCCGGCACTGAACGTACAATCTTAATTTTTGAGGGAAGCAACTCCGCAATACGTTTTATTTTCTGGGTTATCTACCCTGAAGTACAGCACTGATGAAAATTTTTTGCTATCTTTCGATTTATGTTAGAGGCTATAATAGAGGCCTTGCAATAACTTTCAAAATTCTATAATGTAGGCACATCCTCTGATTTTTAAAAAAAAAAACACAGGATATTATATCATTAAACAGGGTATTATATCATTAAACAGGATATTATATCATTAAAGGGGCTGTCAATTAATTATGTCAACAAATTTTTGGAGATTTTTACCTCCCCCTCTCCCCCTTGTCAACAACTTGTCAAACTTCCAGCGACCCCCCCCTATAAAATTACGTCAACATTTGATTACCCCCCCCCGCCCAAAATAAAGATAAAATGGGGGAAAAAAAACAATATTTTCAATAGACTAGTTTACAACTACAACAAAAAAGTGAATAAAAGTAAAATGTTTAGAAAAAAAAAGTAAAATAAATTTTAAATTATGAAATTAAATTTATTAAAAAGAAGTAACATTGTTGACGTCAGCTTTTCTTGACCCCCCCCCCCCCCTTGTCAACAATTGTCAAAAATTTTCAGACCCCCCCTCCCCCCTATTTTTTTGACATAATTAATGGACAGCCCCAAACAGGATATTATATCATTAAACAGGATATTATATCATTAAACAGGACTTTATATCATTAAACTGGAAATTATATCATTAAACAGGATATTATATCACTTAAATATGGTATTCAGAACTGATGCGTTCGTTGTATTCGTATGAATTTAAGCCACAGATAAATTACAATATGTATGATAGTATGTGCCGGGCACCGCTATTGCCAGCATGACCGACTTTAAACTTGGTTTTGGCCAGTGAGGCTCTCAGTCTTAGCTGATGGAAATCTGGCAGTACCTTGTTAGAAATAATGTACCAGAAGTCATCACAAAACTTAGGAACAAACCTGGAAACTATTTTAAAAATTAACATTTACATTAAAAAAAATAATAATAATAAAAAATTTAAGTGAATTTTAGTATATAAATTAAAAAAAAGAAAGAAAAAGGAATTGAATTTTAATATAAATAAACAACAACTATTTTCGTTCATGCTTATGATTATGTACTAAATAATTCACCGTAAACGAATTGTAGAAGCTCTTAAATTGTATCGATAAACTAGATTAAATAGACACGAACAATCTGTGTCGATATAACAATATATATTGAGCTTTAATAATAATTTTACATTACAAATAATTAAACGTTTCGGCACCTTGCCTTCATCAGTACAAGACATACAAATAATGAAACGTTTCGGCACCTTGCCTTCATCAGTACAAGACATACAAATAATGAAACGTTTCGGCACCTTGCCTTCATCAGTACAAGACATACAAATAATGAAACGTTTCGGCACCTTGCCTTCATCAGTACAAGACATACAAATAATGAAACGTTTCGGCACCTTGCCTTCATCAGTACAAGACATACAAATAATGAAACGTTTCGGCACCTTGCCTTCATCAGTACAAGACATACAAATAATGAAACGTTTCGGCACCTTGCCTTCATCAGTACAAGACATACAAATAATGAAACGTTTCGGCACCTTGCCTTCATCAGTACAAGACATACAAATAAGAATTCATCAAATTTACATAATATATATATAGAGAGATAAATCCTAGCTAAAAAATAGAAAACCAGACAGAAACAAAGTAAAGAAAAAAGGAAGAATGAAAAGGAAGTGACTTGAAGTCAAATGTAAAAGCCCAATCAGGAAAAAAGACATCGCAGTTATTGAAAATTGTGGATTTGGTTTATCCCGTATGGAGTTAACGTGCCAAATCTTGATATTAATTTATTCTCCATATGGATCCTATCCGTTGTGTTACTAGTATACAGTATACAAGTAACTGCGATGTCCAAAATGCCATCATGGTTGGTGCTATTGAAGTGTTTGGAGACCGGACAGAGAGCCTGTTTATTTATATGATTGAGGTGTTCTCTAAATCGGTCTCCAAGGCGACGACCTGTCTCTCCTACGTATAATTTAACACACTTTTTACAAAGGATTGTGTAAATCACGTTGCGACTTGTGCAGGTAAAACCATCCTTTATTTTGAATATTTTGAATATCGATAAACTACACAATTTTGACAAAAGTTTAATCGTTTTGAAATGAACTGTTTACAACCTACAGGACAAATTAAAGTAGAACATTTGTTTTTTTTTTGTTCAAAATATTAAAATGTATGCAAATATTATTATCATTTTTGTTGTTGTTGTTTAAATGACAAATGCAATATTATTACATCGGGGGTTTGTAAAAAGGGGGGGGGGGGGTCTAGGCTACTACTTCAGAACAGATCAGGGCGTGTGATGTAGTCCAACTAAACAATGAAACAATGGCTTTTTTGTGAATATGAATGAGCCTACTGCTTACTGGCCAAATTTTATAAAATGAATTGTTTAGCACTTGAAATAAATTGATAAAACAAACAATTTTGACTTTTTAAAAAAGTTAATTTATATTTAGTGCATTTACAAAATCTTCGTACAAAAAAAGAAAAATTGAAGAAAAACAATGTTTCCGCTGGGGCTTGAACCCAGGACCTTCCGCGTGTTAGGCGGATGTGATAACCACTACACTACGGAAACGATGCTGTAATTTTCAATACTAGTTATTTATTGCAATAGCTTTTCACACAGTACCATCTATTCAGGTCAAATATAATTCACATGACACACATGAGTAGATATATTTGGATTCAAATAACCTTCATTGTTAATACATTTATTCATAATAGGAATGGAGATTGCTACAATATTTACTATACATTTGAGATAATTTAATTAGAAAGTAGCTACTAACTAGCTACTTTGACTTTTTTATTTTTATTTCGACTATGTATATGTCTCTACTAACTCTAATGTCTGTCTACTACGTCTACAGTAAATGCGTCAATGTAAATGTCTATGAATTATGATGAAATTGAATATGAAGATAGCAGTACTATTTAATATTAAGTACGAATCCCTATGGCCTATGGTTTTAATAAATCCTAAAGTTATGTCTTTTTGAATTAAGAAATTTAAACAAACGCTATTATTCTCGATAACGTCGGGCATAACTTTTGTCCCGGCGTCAGTCATCCTGAATCCTGAATGGCGATCACAAACAGGGAAGGGGGAGGCAACTTTAAGCCCCGCCTCCATTCGCCTTTAGGCCAGGAGTGCGAACTCCGAAGCGTTGTGGTAGAAAGCGATCAGTGTGTGTGTATAGTGTGTGAACTGTACAGTACGGACAAGGAATTGTAAAAGTGCCAATAATTCTGTACTGTGAGTCTTGTTGTTTTTTTGTATATAATTATTTTTGATACCACTGAGTCTGAGGCCAGGATAGTGTTGTGTTCTTTCTAATGCTGGAAATAACTATGTGAATTCTGAGGGATGGATTGGACATCTTGACAATGGGAAAACTGCAAAGTAAACATGGTCAGTACAAAGTTTACTAAACGAAGTATCAATGACAATAGTATCAGTATCGCATGGTGTGTACCGTGAGGTTCTATCTATTCTCGGCATACTTAATATTCAAATAACCTATGTATTGGCTAAAATGAATGTTAACACTTGAATCACTTGATATGTTTGTTTCTTTATAGTTTATTGTGTTTTGTTTTTTTCACTTTTGAAACAACCTTCAGACAAGGGCTAAGTAGTAAGTAAGACTTTCAAAAGACAACTTCAGACAAGTAAATAAAAGTTAGGCTAATGAGCCTAATGTCTAGTTATGGAGCCATGGCGTCATTTGCGTGTTTTGTTATGTTGCTGATGACTTTAGGGTTCAGGTTAGGTTTAGGGATAGATTTAGGGTTCAGGTTAGGTTTAGGGATATATTTAGGGTTCAGGTTAGGTTTAGGGATACATTTAGGGTTCACGGTTCAGGTTAGGTTTAGGGATAGATTTAGAATTTAGGGTTCAGGTTAGGTTTAGGGATACATTTAGGGTTCAGGTTAGGTTTATGGATAGATTTAGGGTTCAGGATAGGTTTAGGGATAGATTTAGGGTTCAGGTTAGGTTTAGGGATATATTTAGGGTTCAGGTTAGGTTTAGGGATAGATTTAGGGTTCAGGTTAGGGTGAGGGATAGATTTAGGGGTTAGGTTTAGGGATAGATTTAGGGTTCAGGTTAGGGTGGGGGATAGATTTAGGGTTCAGGTTAGGGTGAGGGATACATTTAGGAAGTTTTTTCATTATTTTTAAACGTTTTATTCTTAATTTTACGGGTGGTGTCAACCAAGATGGCGGCCATGGTAAAAAAACGCTGACCCATCTCTGGAAATTTACCAAACAAACATATCAAGTCATTCAACTAAGAAGAGATAGAACCTCATAAGTCATGTTTTGTAAATTTTACTTCTTGGGTAACATTCTAGATCGGACTCTCTTCACTCAAAAATTTTATAATTATTTAAATTTAGTGAATGTTATTTTCTTTCAAGTAATTGAAGTTAGGGCACTTTTTCCCCACGCTTGAGATTTTTTTGCCACGGCGTGACGGCTCTAATTGGATACTCTCAATGACAATTGGTTTAGTTCAGTTGACTTGGGCCTTGGCTTAGGCAGCTCTCGATGTTCAATCAATATTAATTATTGTACAGTTTGATCAAACCTGGACGCTGAAGGCTGTAGGCTGGCGGACAGCTTGCACTGAGTGTAGTCTACAAGTGTAGTGGTCAACAGGTCTGTGTCAAAACAGGTCAAGTGGCTTATACATTATGTTTTACCCCCCCCCCCCCCAAAACCACACAGTCCAGTTTGATAAATCCACGACACATTTCGGCCGCAGTGAGACACATTTTCATCACTTGACACAGTGCCGACCCTAACAATTGCGGGGCCCTATGCGAAACGGATTGCGCGGGGCCCAGTCTGGGTAGGAATAAGGATAATAAGTGAAAATTAAGATTTTGTATTAGAAAATAAATTCGGGGCGGGGTCTATGAAAGTGCGGGGCCCAATGCGGCCGCATAGATTGCAGTGGCCTAAAGCCGGCCCTGACTTGACACTTGGTCACGTGTCTGGACGTCAGCTGACGTGTAACGGTCCATGCACTAATTCTCGTAATAATAAGTAATATTCCTCTAGCTCAGCGGTTCTCTCAACCTTTGGGTCGCGACCGCTATGGGGGGAGGGGGGTCGCGCGATCCTTCCCCAGGCGTCGCCTAAGACCATCTGAAAACTCACATACTCTACAGTTATGTCAAGTTATGAGGTAGAAACTAAAATAATTTTATGGCTGGTGGTCGCCACAACATGAGGGACTGTATTAAAGGGTCGCTGCATCAGGAAGGTTGAGAACCACTGCTCTCGCTGCATACCGGCATACCTTTACTTTATGTTTCGGCCACTTATAAGATGTGTTAAAACAAACAGCTTATTAGTGTATCACTAGTCGAGTATAATAAGTATAAAGGGGAATCACCATTGAAAATTTTCAACTTTATGGCGACAGGGCTTGTCGTTCTTGAGATTCAGTGAATGAGTGAGTCCGTGAGTGGTATCTGGCTTAGATATATTATATATAGGCCAGTGCAGCTGTTAAACATTGATAAATGCTTGTCTAGTGAAGAACTAGTGAGGAAAAAAAGGTGTGTGTGGGTAGAGGGGACCAATCACTATCATATTGCTTGTTGAAAGTGATCTCTATATCTGACCGTATGTAAAGTGATCTCTATATCTGACGTATGTAAAGTGATCTCCATATCTGACCGTATGTAAAGTGATCTCTATATCTGACCGTATGTAAAGTGATCTCTATATCTGACCGTATGTAAAGTGATCTCTATATCTGACCGTATGTAAAGTGATCTCCATATCTGACCGTATGTAAAGTGATCTCTATATCTGACCGTATGTAAAGTGATCTCCATATCTGACCGTATGTAAAGTGATCTCTATATCTGACCGTATGTAAAGTGATCTCCATATCTGACCGTATGTAAAGTGATCTCCATATCTGACCGTATGTAAAGTGATCTCCATATCTGACCGTATGTAAAGTGATCTCTATATCTGACCGTATGACGTATGTTTATTTTATTTTGTTCAAAGTGTGTTTTTAAAGACTTTTTTTTTGGGGGGGGGGGGATAAACTTGAATAAGTATGTAGGCTACAGGGCCTCCACGAAGTACGTCACGCTTCGGGGGGGGGGGTGCAATTACCACCACCCCCCAACCAAAAATACATTTTTGTCAGTTCTGGGGTCGAGAAAATCGTATATTCATCTCCGTACGAAAAACAAAAAAATCCTACTTCTTTGGGTGCCCAGGTAAAAACGTTCAGGTCACTGAACAGGTAGGGCCTTGGTTCTCGCTTAAAGGTGTACAAATAAATAGGTGTTATTTTACTTAAAACTCATTTCCGAGGACTCATCGGGTATTGTTGTTGTTTACCTCCATACCAAGCCAACATTTTTTCTTTTTGAAAAACTTTGTATTTAGCTTTAGAAGTCAGATATTTTGAGGTTGTGGATGCGCTCCCCCCCCCCCCCCCCCCCAAACCCCCATTTTTTAAATTTTCTTCTTCTTCGTGACTCTGATTCACCTTGTGACTGTTTTGTAAGGGAAGTCACCGAGCTCAAGAAACAGTGTGAGGCAGGAGGAAACGGTAGTGGCCGTTAAGAATATACAAACAATACCACTGTGATGTGATTACAGGGCATATATATAGGGGACTGCAACTTCCTGAAAAAGCAGGGGTTTTTTCTTTCCCTTGTTAATCTTTTTCGCCTAGAAATTAGAAAAATGTCTCAGATACATACGATTTTTTCCACCCACAAATTCGCAACGCTACACAGCCGCGTGCTCGATCTACAAGTTCTGCTTTATTTCCAGATACCGGCTGATGCAATTCCCGTAAAAATTTCTTAATTTCTTCAACTCGGCAGGTCTCAAATGCTTTTTTCGCCATGTGAGCAGCCATCTTTGTACTTTCTTTGTACTCCCCGATATGAACGATAGCGCTGGATGACAAGGAAGTTGCAGTCTCCAATAGCGCGATGCTATTGTAATGTTATATTATAATTAGGTCGTTCGTATATAACTAAAAAAACTCTCTCTTTAAAAATTTATCATAACCCCAAAAAATCCCACCCGTTTCAAGTTTTTTAAACAAATCCGTTAAAGGAGCTTCGCTTTTTGTTGTTGTATTTCTTTCTGGCCTGGTGTGTGGCAAAATCTTCGGAAGGCTAATCGATCCACTTTCCATCAAACTATCGAGCTGAAACTTGGCACATAGACTTCTTGCAGATGACAACACTTGTTTTTTAAATTTTCAACCCCACCCTAACCTCCAAATATCTTTTCTTTCTCTCTCTCTCTCTCTGTTTTTCAATATGATGACGCTGATTTGACGAAATCAAATTCCCGATAACTGCGCTAAATGGGGTTCGTAAACCTATCGCAGGTGCGTAATATTTTCTTTTGCTTTTCTGTAATTAAATTGTTGGTGTAACAAATCTGCAGTGTGAAAGCGATGGGGCATACAAATGTTAATGTTTACATTTATAAAAATAAAAACCCTAATAAAGGTTTTATACGAAAAACTTTGTGTTTTTAAGGGTTGTTAAATTTCGACAAATAACCTAACACTGGCCCAAGCTGATCCTTACGGCTGTTTGCCAATGTGAACATCTGAGTCTCAACCCGTTCAACTAGACCTCGGCCGTATCACCTTCTATTCCTATTCTTTGGTTTGGTTAGTAGGGTACACCCGACCAGTATCACAGCCGACAGCACCCAGGATGTGTATTATCCATACTAGAATGATATTTTGTATTGTCCACATACATGCTGTTTTCGCGTTAAACGAAATATGTCTAGATTTTAAAGGTTGTATTTTTGCTGTTAAGTATCACCTATGAGTCCAATGTGGCTTTGTTTTCCAGTGACTTGCCGGCAGCCTTGATAGTTTGGAATATGACAGTGGTCGGCAAACTCATTAGACAATAGAGCCAAATTTCTTTTCAAGAACCATCTTTTTCGGGGTCAAAACCAATTTGTGGCCGACTGGCCGAGCCGCACTCAGGTCGTTAAAGAGCCGCGATTTGCCGACCACTGAGATATGACAATTGGATAATCTCCCCACCCCCAAGTTATTCCGGCGGAGAGCACGATTTGCCCTTTAATCACCACTCACCCCCCCTCCGGCCACCCTCTTGTTGATAACAAACCCCAATTATTTCTTTCAGACGCCCACGATCTACCTGGCACAACACCCTTAGCATAAGCACTGACCTCAAAGTAAAGTGTTCCAGACTGTGAGCTGTCCTGTAGCTGTCTTGTAGCCGTTTAGCCTCCGTCTAGTCAGCAATCTTAAAAAGCCCCAACTTATGACTGCTTCATTTCCCAGAAATTGGTCCCTCATGTCCCATGCATCTTCATGTCGCACTTATTGGTCTTTCGTGTCCCAGACATTGGTCCTTCGTGATCCAGACATCTTAATTTCCCACATATTGGTCCGTCATGTCCCAGACATTCATCCTTCGTGTCCCAGACATTGGTCCTTCCTGACCCAGACATCTTTATTTACCACATATTGGTCCTTCATGTTCCAGATATTAGTCCTTCCTGTCCCAGACAGTGGTCTTTCGTGTTCCAGAAATTGGTCCTTCCTGTCCCAGAAATTGGTCCTTCGTGTCCCAGAAATTGGTCCTTCATGACCCAGACATCTTCATACTGGTCCTTCGTGTCTCAGATATTAGTCCTTTGTGTCTCATATATTGGTCATTTGTGTTCCAGACATTGGCCCTCATGACCCAGACATCTTCATGTCCCAATAATTGGTCCTTCATGTTCCAGATATTAGTCCTTCCTGTCTCAGACAGTGGTCTTTCGTGTCCCAGAAATTGGTCCTTCATGACCCAGACATCTTCATACTGGTCCTTCGTGTCTCAGATATTAGTCCTTTGTGTCTCATATATTGGTCATTTGTGTTCCAGACATTGGTCCTCATGACCCAGACATCTTCGTGTCCCAATAGTTGGTCCTTCATGTTCCAGATATTAGTCCTTCCTGTCCCAGACAGTGGTCTTTCGTGTCCCAGAAATCAGTCCTTAATGACCCAGACATCTTCATGTCCCACATATTGGTCCTTCGGGTCTCATATATTGGTCCTTTGTGTCTCATAAATTGGTCACTTGTGTTCCAGACATTGGTCCTTCAAGACCCAGACATCTTCATGTCCTACATATGGGTCCTTCATGAACCAGACATCTTTATTTCTCACATATTGGTCCTTCATGAACCAGATATCAGTCCATGCCCCAGATATTAGTCCATGCCCCAGGTATTAGTCCATGCCCCAGATATTAGTCCATGCCCCAGATATTAGTCCATGCCCCAGATATCAGTCCATGCCCCAGATATAAGTCCATGCCCCAGATATTAGTCCATGCCCCAGATATTAGTCCATGCCCCAGATATCAGTCCATGCCCCAGATATCAGTCCATGCCCCAGATATTAGTCCATGCCCCAGATATCAGTCCATGCCCCAGATATTAGTCCATGCCCCAGATTTCAGTCCATGCCCCAGATATTAGTCCATGCCCCAGATATTAGTCCATGCCCCAGATATCAGCCCATGCCCCAGATATCACTCCATGCCCCAGATATCACTCCATGCCCCAGATATCAGTCCATTTCGCAGATATCACTCCATGCCCCAGATATCAGTCCATGCCCCAGATATCAGTCCATGCCCCAGATATCACTCCATGCCCCTGATATCAGTCCATTTCCCAGATATCACTCCATGCCCCAGATATCAGTCCAGTTCCCAGATATCAGTCGATGCCCCAGATATCAGTCCATGCCCCAGATATCAGTCCATGCCACAGATATCAGTCCATGCCACAGATATCAGTCCATTTCCGAGATATCACTCCATGCCCCAGATATCAGTCCATTTCCCAGATATCACTCCATGCCCCAGATATCAGTCCATTTCCCAGATATCACTCCGTGCCCCAGATATCAGTCCATTTCCCAGATATCAGTCCATGCCCCAGATATCAGTCCATTTCCCAGATATCAGTCCATGGCCCGATATAAGTCCATGCCCCAGATATCAGTCCATGCCCCAGATATCAGTCCATGCCCCCAGATATCAGTCCTGTTATCAATATGGAGAAATTAATCTCTTGTTTAGGTTTCTGGCTCGTTCTAAAACAGTACACAACAAAAGACGGAACCAAATGATAAATTTAGTCACAAAGAATACGATACTCAAACCAGGTCTAATTACAATTAATAAGTTTTAATATGTTAATTATACTAAATTACAAAATCAAAAGAAGTATAATTAAAACTATTGACTTACAGTATATTGTTTGGCTTGTAATGGTAGGATGTTACATAAAATACAATGTGCAAAATGGGTACAACGATGAAAAGAAATCTACCCACACAGTAAAAAAAGCTCTGTACTCTCGTAGCAGAATAGCACAAGCTCCAAGTGTCTCGAGATAAAATGATCTCTTCTCAAAATAGCTCTCCCCTCCTATAATTCCAAATAGCAACTATAAAAGTCGGTGTTACTGATATTTCGAGAACCGCCGTACGCATTCTTTTACTTTCCAGTTTTCTCCATATTTTTCTACAAATTTCCGAAGGAAACGGTCAATGCCTATTTAGTTGAAAACAAGGTCAAGGGGAGACTATTTTTAGCTACCCACACCTTAAATGCGGTCTCGAGTTTGTTGTCTGCTAGAGTTCATGCACGGGGAAAGCATAAAGTAAACAAGTCGTCTACATAACAATAGTTTGTCTGGGTGGGGCCCTATTTTTTTCACGTGCATTTCTTCACTTCTGTCCTTTTTTAATCAGCACCTGCAGTGTATCACGTTGCAGTAATATTAAACAGCAGTAATAGTGTTGTTCTTGTGTTCACTGTACAGCAGTTTGATATGTTTTTTTAAGAATGTTTCACTTTCCTTTTTTTTTAAATTAACGACCATAAGAAGATTTCTCCACGTGTGGCCTTGGATCATTCATATCCCTAAGAATAACACCTAGAAGTTGCCGTAACAAATCAGATGTAATTATTTATCACATTCCATAGACATTCAATTATTTGGGGGTGGGGGTGGGGGGGGTGGGGGTGAGAGAATGAAACTTTGACTGCATACGCAATGATTTCTTACCATTCTAGAAATCTTGACCATTCTGGAGCTCTTGATTCTTGATAAGTCTAGTACACTTAACCATTAGAGCTCTTGACCACTAGAACTCTTGACCATTAGATCTCTTGACTACTAGAGCTCCTGACTTTCTGAAACCCTCGAACATTCTAGAACAAAATACTATTTTAGAACATTTCAGCACTCTTGACCACTCTAGCGCTCTTGACCACTCCAGCACTCTTGACTACTCTATCACTCTTGACCACTCTGGTGCTCTTGACTAATTTACATATTCATATTCATACTAGCCACCATCATTTAGTGTTCCTTTAAATGATAAGGTCACAAAAATTCCTATCATAACTTAATCCCCACCCCCACCCCCGGTCAGCACTTGTAGATGTGGCTAGCAGCTAAAAGATCGCCCCATGGGATAACACGTGAATGTCAACAAGCCACTTCCAGCTGTCCTGAACTCACACAGACATCAAGTTATTACCACAAGAAGCACACTCTTTCATAATTTATGGATCATATTTCTACTCTCTCACCTAACACACACATACACGCGCGTCCCCTAAGATATAAATATAGCGGTGGTTTTACAGTGAAAGAAATAGTGGGGCAAGGTATGTGGAAGCTTTAAGACATATGGACCTGACAGTGGATCAAGGTATGTGGAAGCTTGAAGACATAGACGTGACTGTGGAGCAAGGTATGTGGAAGCTGAAGACATATAGACGTGACAGTGGAGCATGGTATATGGAAGCTTGCAGACATATAGACGTGACAGTGGAGCAAGGTATGTGGAAGCTGAAGACATATAGACGTGACAGTGGAGCAAGGTATGTGGAAGCTGAAGACATATAGACGTGACAGTGGAGCAAGGTATATGGAAGCTTGAAGACATGGACGTGACAGTGGAGCAGGGTATGTGGAAGCTTGAAAACATATAGAATTATAGACGTGATAGTGGAGCAAGGTATGTGGAAGCTTGAAGACATATAGACGTGACAGTGGAGCAAGGTATGTGGAAGCTTGAAGTCATATAGACGTGACAGTGGATCAAGGTATGTGGAAGCTTCAAGTCATATAGACGTGACAGTGGAGCAAGGTATGTGGAAGCTGATGACATATGAAGACAGGACAGTGGACCAATGAATGGGGAAGCCGGAGGACATATTCATAGACAGTACAGTGGAACAAGGTAGTAGAAGCTTGAACTAAATAGACAGGACAGTAAAAGAGGAACGTTTCGGCTAAGAGCCTTTCCCAGCAGACAGGATAAATTACACAAACAACCGTTTCCCTCACCACACAGTCCTTCATGTATTATCCTTCTCAAGTTGAGTAAACCAATTGACATGTTTAATGTAAAGATCATTTTGTAAGCCCAATGACGTATTTAATGTAAAGATCATTTTGTAAATCCAATGACGTGTTTAATGTAAAGATCATTTTGTAAACACAATGACATGTTTAATGTAAAGATCATTTTGTAAACCCATTGACATGTTTAATGTAAAGATCATTTTGTAAGCCCAATGACGTGTTTAATGTAAAGATCATTTTGTAAACCCAATGACATGTTTAATGTAAAGATCATTTTGTAAACCCATTGACATGTTTAATGTAAAGATCATTTTGTAAACCCATTGACATGTTTAATGTAAAGATCATTTTGTAAGCCCAATGACATGTTTAATGTAAAGATCATTTTGTAAACCCAATGACGTGTTTAATGTAAAGATCGTTTTGTAAACCCAATGACATATTTAATGTAAAGATCATTTTGTAAGCCCAATGACATGTTTAATGTAAATATCATTTTGTAAACCCATTGACATGTTTAATGTAAAGATCATTTTGTAAACCCAATGACATGTTTAATGTAAAGATCATTTTGTAAACACATTGACATGTTTAATGTAAAGATCATTTTATAAACCCATTTACATGTTTAATGTAAAGATCATTTTGTAAGCCCAATGACATGTTTAATGTAAAGATCATTTTGTAAGTCCATAGACATGTTTAATGTAAAGATCATTTTGTAAACCCAATGACATGTTTAATGTAAAGATCATTTTGTAAACCCAATGACATGTTTAATGTAAAGATCATTTTGTAAACTCTGCACCAAATATTTGCTTTTAAGCAAGACAGTGCTACTTTTGAGTTGACCGAGAGTTGGCGCCTCAATATTCAATCAATATCGAGAAAAGCCCAAAAGATTAGTGTCTAGTGTGATGACCGGTAGATGGTTACTAGTACAGGTACTGGGGAACCGGGAAAAAAAAAGGGGGGGGGGGCTACATTTAGGGAAACCAGATTTTGTAAATATATTTTAAAGTACATGTAGTATGTTAAATGTTTGTATGAAGATAATGGTATGTTATGGTAGCCCCCGTCTCCGTTCTTCAAAGTTTTTTTCTTTCTTTCTTTTCGGATTCCGATTCTGTACTGGTGGGACCTGCCTTTTGGCTTTGTTGGTGAGATCAATACAAGCCGCCCCCCCCCCCAATCACGGTGTTATCCTGGCGCATGAGTCAACAGAAAGGGGGGTTCCTGCCTTAACCCCTCCAGCAATCGGCTTTGTGGACTGTTGTGGGGGGGGGGGGGAGATGCAATAGTAATGTCTCGGACACTGGAGAGTTGTGTGTGTCTGTCGGGCTGCGGATGGGGGGGGATGTGTGGAGGAGAGGTTTAGTGCTCAGTTTTTATTGTCATCTGGTCAGTTTGAAAGGATGGACGGCTTGGGAGTGGTCAGTGTAGGCATGACGGATTCGACCTCCTTTTGGAGAGTTGAAATATTCTTTCATATCACTCTATGTACGTAAACGAATATTTATAGTGCAAAACGTCACATGGCGGAGCTACAATGTATGCAACTGCTGTGTTTACATTTTCTTATTCCACTGTTGCGACTTAACGCACTTTACAATTAAAATGGTCTTACAATAAATTTTGTGCCATGATCATATGAATTTAAAGTTTTAAAAAAAACAAACAAATGTCACGATAATGTTTGTTCGATCCAATTGGATCAATAAATATGGAAGGTCCCGGGTATTTTAACAAAGGTCAAGGTTGTTATTGTTGTCTGACCAATCAACAAAAAATGACTCAAGCCTCATCCTTGTAGTATGATTGTAGAGGGCTTAAAGTTTTTAAATAAGCCGGCTCATTCCCAAATTGTGGTAGTTCTAGCGGAGCGGACACCCAAAATCTTCAAGATATCCACGGCGGAGGACAAAAAAAACCAAACCCACTGTATTATGTTTCCTGTCCCTTGTACATGATGCCCCACTAGCACTAGTCCTTCTCGCCTGACCCTGTACGCGCTGCCCCCCTCACCGGACATCGTACATGCCTCCCAGCACTTTGTAATACTCGCCTGACCTTGTATACGCCCCTCCCCCCCCCCGGGGGCCCTAGTACATGCCCCCACCACCTCACACCTGGACATGACGCAGAATGGCTTGTTTGTACGTGGACGTGCCTTTTGTTTAAGAGCTTGTAGGCGATATAATGATAAGAATGTTAATTCACTGTCATCAGTCACACCACGGCCCCGCTTGTGTTTCAAATAATCTTTGTTTACTGGAGTCGAGAGTGTATCTTCCACAAGGGAGAGAATGTTAATTGTATCAAACTGTTCCACTCCAAAATGTTATCGTCCATTAAAACCCCGATGTCTTAAGGGAAAAAAAATGAGCAGCGAGCTTGGTGTACGTTTCCAGATGTTGGGAAATTAAATTAACGAAAAGAAGGTGTGGGGTGGATTGGTTGGTGGGGGGGGGATGCTGGCAACAAAAGTGGGGCCGCCAGTGGGTAGTGGGGGTGGGTAAGACGTCGAGTGTGTGGTGATGATGGTAAGATGGAGAGCCGAGGAGTCAATTGAGGATCAATGGAGGCGTGGGTAATTAGAGGTGGCGGCAGGTATGGGAGAATTGGGTGGGGGGGCTAACGGGAATGAATGATGGCGTAGACAAATAAATATGTCAGGGATTCTCAACCCTGTTCAAGTGTAAGACAAGTCTTTTTTTTTTTGTTAGTGAATAAGCAGTGACCAGGCAAATTATGATAAGAACTCGAGGGGCAGCGCTCGCCAAATGGTGGTCCTCGGGCCAGCACCGGTCAGTGGACCCTACGTCTTACGTTGCCGGTTTGCGCGAAATCAATAATTTTGGTCAGTTAAAAAAAAGAAAGTATAATTAACCAGTTTGGCACCGGGTCACTGTTGCAATTTCCAAACTTGCCCACAGCAAAACTTAAACGTTGGGTGAAACGCTATACAGTATACAGTTTTTGGAACAAGTTTGGGAAACGTTGTATTTTGGGTCATTCGAGGGATTATATAATAAGTGCCAAATTATTTTGTTAAAGGTAGGACTTGTAATTTTACTTGTGCCGTAATCTTCGAATGAACTGTAAGAACGTTTTATATTGAAGTCACCGATTAAATGTGTGACCTCTCTACCAACCCACCCGTCCCTTGATTGGGAAAAGGTTGTTTACATTGTATTTGTTCTAAAGAATGCTATCAGGTGATGCAATTTCTAGAAAATTTCTTTTCTGTAGTGTTCTAACGCCACCCCCTCCCCTTTCCTAAAAATAAGCCGACAGCTCTCCCGGTGCTTTGTTTCGCGTTTGCTCATCAAACGAGCCAAACCTTACAACAGATTCAATTTGTAAACCCATATATAAGCACGGATTGACTATAAACTCTATGTTCTCTGCCACAACTTTTTCTCGAATTCCTGCCCTTCCTATCGAACCGAACTTCTCTCTGTCCATTCACCCCTTCGACAGCTTCGCTCCTCTGCAGACGGGCGTATTCTTTCTGTCCCCAAGACTCGCACAAAAACATACGGTGAAAGATCTTTCTCTTACTGTGCCCCCAAATAATGGAATTCTCTTCCACTACACATCCGCAATATATCAACTATCACAGCCTTCAAAACTGCACTCAAAACACATCTCTTTAAACTCTACTACCCCGACTGATTCCCCACATCTGACAGATAAACGATGCTGCTGGCCGCCGTCCATGGCTTGTCATGTAAAAGTTCTGGTGGTGGATGGGGTGAATATGCATTTGTTTTTGTTTTGTCTCTATACATCTGTTCTTTATTACATAAATGTATTTTATTTTATTGTCACGATTATGTCTCTTTTTAAAATATTTTTATGTACAGCGCGGTGAGCCTAGCCTTAGGCTGGGGTACCGCGCTATATAAGACAGCAAATAATAATAGCAAATAATAATAATAATAATAATAATAATACAGTATGTAACACATTTGCTCACACGTCCTTGCCTGTATGTTAACGTCTCCGTTGTTTTAACTTGTGCCGTCCTAAACGATGTAATTTTTTTTATATTACGTTAACATAATTTTTTTTCAATACCCACAGAATGTTTCTATGTCAGCACAGACTTGAATAAGACACTCGAGGATAACATATGGAAGAAGAAAACTGGCTACAACCTGGCCAATTACAACATGGATGAGACTCTATCGGTAAGTTTAGCGTGACTGATTTGGCTTGTCTTCTTGTCGTTGTGCGACTGTTCCTTATTTGGCCTGTCTTCTTGTCGTTGTGTGACTGTAAATTATTTGGCTTGTCTTCTTGTCATTGTGCGACTGCTCCTCTTTTGGCTTGTCTTCTTGTCATTGTGTGACTGTCCATTATTTGGCTTGTCTTCTTGTCGTTGTGCGACTGCTCCTTATTTGGCCTGTCTTCTTGTCATTGTGCGACTGCTACTTTTTTGGCTTGTCTTCTTGTCGTTGTGCGACTGCTCCTTATTTGCTTGTCTTCTTGTCGTTGTGCGACTGCTCCTTTTTTGGCTTGTCTTCTTGTCACCGCGTGACTGCTCCTTATTTGCTTTGCTGTATTTTGGGAATGTTGTTTGGTACATGGGCGAAATTTTATGATCTGAAGTCCATGACACGTCTCCCCCACAGTCCATGTTGTATAACGGTCAAGTACCCCCGCGGTCAACATTGTCAACGGTGGTACATGACACGTCTTCGTGTTGCAAGTGTTGACACTGGTTGTAATGAATCGGTCCGTGGCGCCAGTTAGGTCAGGGGGGGGGGGGACCAGTTCTCCTGCCCTCTGGGGTCGTTGCGTGAGAACTGTCCACTGCGAACACTTTTGAGGACACCAGGTGTCCGGAGTTCGTTTGTGGGACGCCATTTCCGTCTGTCGCAGTCAGGGGCGTAGCTATTCTAAGGTTGGTGCTGCCCGGAGCGGGCAAAGCTTTTTGCCGGCCCCTTTCAGGTGAAAAAACAACACCAAAAACCCACTGCATTTGGCCACAAATGCCGCCCCTTCCGCACCCCCTTTCCTTCTACGCCATGGCCATTGGTTGATCTTTTCAGATCGATGTGGTCACTGTTGGGACCAAAACTTTGGCTATGGTAATAATTGATGTTTGTGGTCAGAGTGGTCACAAACATACGAAGCGTGATAACACATGTCTGATAGATTGTCCTTTAAACAAAAATCTCATTTTTTTCCCCTGGCATCCGTCCGGTGTGGACTTTGCAGGACGAAATCCACAAGGCAATTGATACCACAGAATAGAGAAATAGATACCGCAGAATAGAAAAAATAGATACCAGAGAATCGAGAAATGGTTACCAAAGAATAGAGAAAAGATACCACCGAATAGAGAAATGGATACCACAGAATAGAAAAAATAGATACCAGAGAATCGAGAAATGGTTACCACAGAATGGAGAAAAGATACCAGAGAATAGAGAAAAGATACCACAGAATAGAGAAATTGATACCACAGAATAGAGAGATGGGGCAGGGAAATGAAAAAGCGCATGCAAAGTTGTTATTATTAAACAAAGCGCGATTCTTCAGTAAACCCTAAGTGGTTGTTGTCAGTAAACCCTAAGTGGTTGTTGTCAGTAAACCCTAAGTGGTTGTTGTCAGTAAACCCTAAATGCTTATGGTTGTTCTCGGTAAACCCTAAGTTCTTATGGTTGTTCTCAGTAAACCCTAAGTGATTATGGTTATTCTCAGTAAACCCTAATTGCTTATGGTTTTTCTCAGTAAGCCCTAAGTGTTATGGTTGTTCTCAGTAAACCCTAAGTGGTTGTTCTCAGTAAACCCTAAGTGGTTGTTCTCAGTAAACCCTAAGTGCTTATGGTTGTTCTCAGTAAACCCTAAGTGCTCATGGTTGTTCTCAGTAAACCCTAAGTGGTTGTTCTCAGTAAACCCTAAGTGCTTATGGTTGTTCTCAGCAAACCCTAAGTGCTCATGGTTGTTCTCAGTAAACCCTTAAGTGGTTGTTCTCGTTTAGATTTACGTCCTTGGCGCAGTTCATTTAGAGCCGCCAAGCGGTTAGACTGTGATCATCAATTTTTATATCATTCACTTTGGTGGACAATGGCCTGCTTTGTTCTTACACTACAGACAAACCTGCCACAGGGCGGTGGGGTTAAAAAGCCATTCCCACCAGTTGAGTACACCTCAACGGCCAGGCAAACGGCAACACAAATGAACGCTCTCGGCAGTCAGACACGGCCTCGACACTAGTTCATCGTTTAAAGGCAGCTAGCTTCACGGGCATAAACCATTTCCCAGATTTAAAAAACGCTGCAAACCGCGATCAATTTGAAGTAGTATCATTGCATTTGGTTTCAAGGACATGCCCCCTTCCATCTGCCATCATAATCCCTTCCATCTGCAACCATAATCCCTTTCATCTGCCATCATAATCCCTTCCATCTGCCATCATAATCCCTTCCATCTGCCATCATAATCCCTTCCATCTGCCATCGTGCTCCCTTCCATCTGCCACCATAATCCCTTTCATCTGCCATCATAATCCCTTTCATCTGTCATCATAATCCCTTCCATCTGCCATCATAATCCCTTCCATCTGCCATCATAATCCCTTCCATCTGCCATCATAATCCCTTCCATCTGCCATCATAATCCCTTCCCTCTGCCATCACAATCCCTTTCCTCTGCCATCATAATCCCTTCTGTCTGACACCATACTCCCTTCCTTCTGCCATCATGCTCCCTTTCCCCTGCCACCATACTCCCTTCCCTCTGCCATCATAATCCCTTTCATCTGCCATAATAATCCATTCCCTATACCATCATAATGCCTTCCACGTGCCATCATAATCCCTTACATCTGCCATTATAATCCCTTCCATCTGCCATCTAATCCCTTCCCCCTGCCATCATAATCCCTTCCCCCTGCCATCATAATGCCTTCCCTCTGCCATCATGCTCCATTTCCTCCGCCATCATAATCCCTTCCCTCTGCCATCATACTCCGTTCCTTCTGCCATCATACTCCCTTCCCTCTGGTGAGGATATTTACAAAGTGTTTCACATTAACTCTCGCCAGCGGATATGTGTAAAATTGCTAGCAGACCTATCTCTATCAGTAAATGAATAAGTGGTCCTACAGGGTCGGGGGGGGGGGGGGGGGGGGCGTGCCGGCGGTCTGCACATCGAAACCTTTATTTAAGTGCATAACATTGTCATTTAAAGTACACTTATTGATGTTTGTATAAATACTACTGGGTGCCATATGCTCCGTGTGCAAATTTTCCTAACCCGACCCCCCCCCTCCATTTTAAATGGGTCAGGCTGACGGTCCGGGGGGGGGGGTAAAGGTTGAGATGGAAGGGATGAGAGGAAGGCATATGGGGGAGGGTTGTGATGACCAGTGACGAAATGCATTGGAGTCAATGATAGTTGAAGGGAGAGTGGGTATGATGGCATAGGGAGGGATGAGGGGCGAGTAGGTACCTGGGAAGTATAAAGAGGGGAGTAGAGTTGGGTAGAGGATAGGAGGCTGCCTGGGAAGTCTGTGAAGAGATAGAAGGAGGGTCGGCTGCAGGGTGGGTGATGGGCTGCAAGGTGGGTGATGGGCTGCAAGGTGGGTGATGGGCTGCAAGGTGGGTGATGGGCTGCACGATGGGCGATGGGCTGCACGGTGGGTGATGGGCTGCAGGGTGGGTGATGGGCTGCAGGGTGGGTGATGGGCTGCAGGGTGGGCGGTGGGCTGCAGGATGGGCGATGGGCTGCGGGGTGGGTGATGAGCTGCAGGATGGGCGATGGGCTGCAGGGTGGGTGATGGGCTGCAGGGTGGGTGATGGGCTGCAGGGTGGGTGATGGGCTGCAGGGTGGGTGATGGGCTGCAGGATGGGCGATGGGCTGCAGGGTGGGTGATGGGCTGCAGGATTGGTGATGGGCTGCAGGATGGTGATCGGCTGCAGGATGGGTGATGGGCTGCAGGGTGGCTGATGGGCTGCAGGATGGCAGAGGCGTAGCTAGAGTGTTTGGGACAAGATTCATTTTAAAGCGCCCTCATTTCCTTTTTTCAACTCTCAAACCCATTATTTTCATCAATAAAATAATACCAAAGCACATTTTGGCGCCCCTAAGTAGCTGGCGTCCGGGTACATCTGTACCCCCTAGCCCCCCCCCCCTACGCTACGCCTCTGCAGGATGGGATGGGATTACTTGATTTTGTGTGTGTTTTCAAATCTTGCGGAACCAGATCACTTAGCTTACTAGTATATTTCAGTGAACTCCACATAAGCAGAGACTCGTAAATTGGGTTTCACATACCCCCGCCCCCTCCCTCCCCTGCGAATTCCAGGATACGCCTATTCTATCATTATTTTGTTTTACTATATAGTATAGTGTGTTCAAAAGAAATGTGAAGTAAATTTGATCGTGTGTACTGGAAAAAAAATTTTGACCAAACTTCCGTTCGACCAAACTTCCGTCGATGAATTTTCCGACGACGAAATTTCTTTCTAGCCAATTTCCGGTAACCCAATTCTATACGTTCTGTCACATTTACGTGTTTCTTATATAGATAGCTCCGGAGACAGTCTTACAAGAATGTATGGAAACTCCGGAGTCATGGAAAGTGTGTGCAATGGAAACTCCGGAGTCATGGAAAGTGTATGCAATGGAAACTCCGGAGTCATGGAAAGTGTATGCAGGGCCGGCCTTAGGCCACTGCAACCTATGCGGCCGAAATGGGCCCCGCCCCGAATTTATTTTCTAATACAAAATCTTAATTTTCACTTATTATCCTTATCCTCTACCCAGAATGGGCCCCGCGCAATCCGTTTCGCATAGGGCCCCGCAATTGTTAGGGTCGGCCCTGAGTGTATGTAATGGAAACTCTGGAGTCATGGAAAGTGTATGCAATGGAAACATTGGAGACATGGAAAGTGTATGCAATGGAAACTCCGGAGTCTAGGAAAGTGCATGCAATGGAAACTCCGGAGTCATGGAAAGTGTATGCAATATTTATGAAGAGATTATTTGAAATGTATATTCCAACGGTATGTCAATTATTTAATTGTGTGTTTAATTGGTATGCTGAAGGAGGTTTGGGATCACCCTAACACACATATCTATATGGCAAATGGGGCTTGGGGGGAAAGTAGTACGGTTTGGCTCGGCATCTCATACCATTGGCTTACGTGCTCTAGATATCTCCACTAATTGCTTTAACAGACGACAACGCACATATTTATTCCTCCCAGAGCAAGGGTCAGACGATCCCTGTGTTTAACCACCCCCCCCCCTGACTCCCCGTGTTTACCCCCCCCCCTCTCCACACCCACTCCTCGTGCCAGGCTTTCTGTCTTAGACACGCGGCACGTGCACGATGTTTTCACAGACAATAGAAGGAACATATCGGGCCCAGAGTTCCTCGGCCCGCCTTCATTATCCACGAAGCCAATACGACCAACACATTTCATCATGAACCTGTTAGTTGAGGGCAAAAAGATAGGGGGAAAAATAAAGGGGGTGGGGGTAAGGATTCAGAGTCTATCGCCCGTTCAGGAGAAAAACAAAAGATTTACTGGAAGCAGGATTAAGTCCCATTGTATAAGTGGATGGTGGAAACTTTATAGAAAAAGACATCCCACCCGATTGACGATGTAAAGGACACGTAGTAAATGGGATCTAATTCTATAAATGGGACACATTGGCATAAATGGGACACATTGGCATAAATGGGGCACGTTGGGCATAAATGGGGCACGTTGGCATAAATGGGGCACGATGGAAATCATGGTAAGAGAGGATTTATCTGAGATATTGAATATTGTCGTTTTCCAAATATAAAAACGATTTATTTTGGGAAGGGAATATAATAAAAAGGTGAGACCCATTCAACTGCTAATATTCGGGGGTCTCCTTTGTTTTGTACTTTGTCCTTTGTTTTGTACTTTGTCCTTTGTTTTGTACTTTGTCCTTTGTTTTGTACTTTGTCCTTTGTTTTGTACTTTGTCCTTTGTTTTGTACTTTGTCCTTTGTTTTGTACTTTTTCCTTTGTTTTGTACTTTGTCCTTTGTTTTGTACTTTGTCCTTTGTTTTGTACTTTGTCCTTTGTTTTGTACTTTGTCCTTTGTTTTGTACTTTGTCCTTTGTTTTGTACTTTGTCCTTTGTTTTGTACTTTGTCCGAGCTTGTGGTTTTTGCTTGTAGTGTTGAAAGTAACAATACTCCGATGCTCAAATAGGGAGGAAAAAAACAACTTAACTAAAATTAACGGAGAGCAGGCCGATTTTTTTATATTAAAAAGAAGATACAAATGAAATTATTCAGAATAATGGCTTCCAACTCCACCGACCCGTGGCAGGTTTGGCCGTAGAGAACAATGCAGATAATTAAAACGGATATAATATAAACAGCGAAGAGGGCGGGAAAAATGCAGCGTGTATAATTATGCGCGTGGCGTTGTCCACCGAGAGCACCACGTGTGTCACTGCGCGTTAATATACTGCGGGGTCAGAGGGGTCAAAGACATTCAGCAGCTCACGAGTTTTTAAAGCGGAAATAGCTCTTACAATATCGAATGTTCGCCACGCATTTCTCATGACTCTGATGCAGTGGTCCTCAACCTTCCTAATGCCGCGACCCTTTAATACAGTTCCTCACGTTGTGGCGACCCCCCCCCCCCCCGCCAGCCACAAAATTATTTCTTTGCTACTTCATAACAGTAGAGCATATGTGTTTTCAGATGGTCTTAGGCGACCCCTGGAAAAGGGTCATGCGACCCCCCAAAAGGGTCGCTACCCACAGGTTCAGAACCACTGCTCTAGTGAAAGTCACTTGTATATGTCGTTTTGTTGGGGTTATTTTCTTTCGGGAAATTTTACGATGTTTTATTCGGAGTCGTAGAAATTTCTCGTCTAAACGTAAGTTCACACGATCAAATTTCGCGTCAAATTTGTGTATGAACGCACTATTTTGTGCGTGGTTTCATTTTTGGGGGAATAGTAATTTGAAAGTTGTGACAAAGATTCATACACGAATTGCATCAAATGTTTGAAGGAAAATTTGATCGTGAGAACTCTAAAACATTTTCATAACTTCGGAAAAGAGCCGAATATTCAGACCCCCACCCCAACACGACCCCTCCCCCCACCGGGTTTCTAGACTACAGAGCCGGCATAACTGCATAGAAATGTGGTTCGTCATTGCCGACACAGCCAGTAGAGATGTGGTGCGCGGTTTCCCCCCCCCCCCTTTCCTTCAACAGCGTGACCACACTTGTCATGCACCTGTCACACAAGTTTGTGCAGCCTGTCGTGTTCATGACAGTTTTACTTACCTCTGTGTTTAGTCTTAATTTAAAGGGGCTCCTTTACAGTGGCGTAGTGAGGGGGGGGGGCATCAGCCAAATGGTATATTTTACATATAATATTGTTTATTTTCGAATAATGGGGCGCTAAAAAGTTTTGGGGGGCGCTAAAAAGGTATTGTACCCCGAGCGCCAGTTAAGCTCGCTACGCCACTGGTCCTTTATGTACCGGCAGTATACCGCAACATACCAACCATCACAGCCTTCAAAACTGCACTCAAAATACAACTCTTTCAACTCTACTATCATGACTGATTTCCCCCCCCCCCCCCCCCCCCCTCTGACAGATAGACGATACTGCTGGGTGCCGTCCATGGCTTGAGATTTAAAGAGTTATGGAATGGTTGGGCGAATACACATTTGTTTTGTTTTATTTAATGAATGTACTTTAATTATTAAGTTCATGATTATGTTTGTTAAATTGTATGTACAGCGTGGTGAGCCCAGCCCTAGGTTGGGGTACTACGCTATAAAAAAAACTTTCAATTTAATCATTGCAATGATGATCACAGTTCTCTGGTTGCCTAGTGGCCGATGTGTGCGTGAATTTTGCGCTTAATATTTACAGTAGAAATAGTTGGTCTTTAAGGACGCATGTACATGCATGATGCAATAAGCCGGAGCAGGAGTCTTAAAGCAGAACTCATATGAGTCACTGTTTTCTCTCCTTACGCTGATCTGCATATATAACTGTCGGCTTCTAGCAATTCTTAAACAGAGAATGTTGTCATGGAGACAGGCAAGAAGCGGAAAACGTATTTGTTTATCGGGGTGGAGAGTTTAGCCCCGTTTTGGCTGCCATTTTGTAAATAACTAAGGCTTTAAACAATTTTTTTTTTAAATTCCGAAAGAATTTTATATTGTAATGCCCCTCTAACTTTAAAACCATTGACTGTGTATGCTTGTAGTGGATTCAATGGACAAGACCAGGCCTGCACAACTCAAAATGGAAGGCGGGCCGTAATACTTTGTGAAAAACTTGTGCGGGCCGAAAGAAAATAGGACAAAGGGAAAGCTATTACGATGATAATCATAAAAAGCATATTTCGTTACTTTGCGGGCCGCAAATTGGGTGCTGGCGGGCCGCATACGGTACGGCACGCGGGCCGTATGTTGTGCAGGCCTGGTCAAGAACACTGTCTTGCATGGTCTGACATTGTTTATCTCTGACTGCGCCGAGGGCTCGCTGCCTAATAATAGAAATATTCCTTCATACTCTCTCCGGCATCAGTGAGACCCACAGCTCAGACCCTAGCAGCCATGATAACAAACGTGATCCCGTGGCATCAGTGAGATCCACAGCTCAGACCCTAGCAGCCATGATAACAAACGTGATCCCGTGGCAGGGGATAACAAACATGGCCTCGTGGCAGAAAATAACAAACGTGATCCCGTGGCATTAGTTAGACCCACAGCTCAGACCCTAGCAGCCATGATAACAAACGTGATCCTGTGGCAGGAGATAACAAACATGACCTCGTGGCAGGAAATAACAAACGTGATCCTGTGGCATCAGATAACAAAACGTGATCCCGTGGCATCAGATAACAAAACGTGATCCCGTGGCATCAGATAACAAAACGTGATCATGTGTAATTGATGGGTTTTCCTCTCCCATAATGAATGATAATGATCCTCTCATTACAATACGTCTATAAGCACATACAATTTATTGTGTCCTATTTTAAGGAGACGATAAACGAAATTCCCTGGCTGCTATCTTTGTGAGATGCTAAAACGTAATCCCTGGCTGCTATCTTTGTGAGATGCTAAAATGCAATCCCTGGCTGCTATCTTTGTGAAATGCTAAAATGCAATCCCTGACTGCTATCTTTGTGAGATGCTAAAACGCAATCCCTGACTGCTATCTTTGTGAGATGCTAAAATACAATCCATGACTGCTATCTTTGTGAGATGCTAATATGCAATCCCTGGCTGCTATCTTTGTGAGATGCTAATATGCAATCCCTGGCTGCTATCTTTGTGAGATGCTAATATGCAATCCCTGGCTGCTATCTTTGTGAGATGCTAATATGCAATCCCTGGCTGCTATCTTTGTGAGATGCTAATATGCAATCCCTGGCTGCTATCTTTGTGAGATGCTACTATGCAATCCCTGTCTGCTATCTTTGTGAGATGCTAAAACGTAATCCCTGACTGCTATATTTTCGAGATGCTAAAACGGAATCCTTGGCCGCTATCTTTATGAGATGCTAAAACTACCCCCCCCCCCCCGCCCCGCTGAGGTAACAAATAGATTATGCGCATTTTGAGATGCTGACCCAGAATCCGCCCGAGATCCCAATTACGCAAACAAATAACTCTTGAATATTTTAAACTTTGCCTTGTTGAGTTAGGAGAAGGGACCAAAAAAAAGATGGGGTGGGTGTTAAGCTCGGAGAAGGCGTGGATGTTAAGTGACGCTGCTCGGGGGGGGGGGTGACGGGTGGTCATTGTCCCGGATTGTCCGTCGGATTGACACTGGTTGCAGTGGAGGGGTGAACGGGGTTGACCTGATGTCAATCTCATTAGTTCAGCACGTGCCCGCTGTGAAGAGAGACAAAATTGATTTTCTCCCTACCCTCTCCCCTCTCCCTACTCCAAAAAAAAAAAAAAATGGTTTGAAATAATCATTCCAGGAAACACTGGGTGATGGAGTTATCTCACCCTGATTTAGGACACCTCTGGTCTGAGGAAATTTGGGAGGTGGTTGCGCTTGCTGGGTTGTTTCCACCAATAGATGACGTGGGTTGTATTCAGGGACGTTATTTCAGTTTTTTTCAAGTGGGGGGGGGGGGGGTCAAACCCAAAACGTAGTCGGCTTGTTAAGTTGTTTATTACTGGAGGCGCCACAGTACATAGCAATTTAAATAAAACCTGCCAATTCAGGGGAGTGCGGCAAATGACCCCCTGCCCCACCCAAAATGACGTCCCTGGTTGTATTTTACCAATAGATGACTTGAGTTGTACTGCTCCAAGAAATGAGGTAGGCTCCGGGCGTCAACATCAGGGGAGACAAAAAAATAAAACGTTATTATTCTTGTATAAATAAATACGTTTGATTTTTCAATTTCTTGGCAGGGGCGCCAAAAAAATCAAGGTTCACCCCCAGGCATTGATTTTTCTTGGCATGATCGTGACAGTTGGGTCCAAAAAAGATCAACTGTTAAGCTTTCTGTGACAAAAGAACAGGTTATTGTTTCCATGTAGTATCCCGAGTATTACGAGCTTCTATGTGCGGACGATTGTGCCCTCATTGCGGACTCTGAAGCCGCCATGCAACAAAGCTTTGGTATCTTCTCTGCAGTGAGGTAGTGAGGGGGGAGCAAGGGGCATCATGCCCCGGGCGCTACTCACAAAGGGGCGCCAAATGGTATATTTTACATCTAATATTGTATGGTTTTCGAATGGGGGGGCGCTAAAAAGGTATTGTGCCCCGGGCGCGAGTTAAGCTCGCTACGCCACTGCTTCTCTGAGGCCTGCAACAACTTTGACCTAACAATCAACTCGAAGAAGACTGAGGTATTATATCAGCCAGCTCCCAGTAGGCCCTACGCTGAACCCAACATCATCATCAGCGGACAGCGTCTAAACGCTATGGATAAATTTACTTACTTGGGCAGACCGTCTCCAGATGTGTCATCATGGAGGATAAACTATATGCCTTAGTCGCAAAAGCTAGTGCCATATTTGGCAGGCTCCGCAGCACTGTTTGGGACAGGAGAGGTATCAGACGTGAAATGAAGATCAAGGTCTACAGCGCAGCAGTCCTCTCGACATTGCTCTACGGATGTGAAACTTGGACAGTCTACCAGCGTCACGCCAAGAAACCGAACAATTTTCACACAACTTGCCTCAGGAAACTCCTCGGCATCAGGTGGCAAGACAAAGTTCCTGACACAGAGGTTCTCGCTAGAGCGAACCTACCTAGTATCTTTACCACCCTGGTGCAGTCTCAACTCCGTTGGATGGGACTCTGTTATGAAGGATGACGTATTTTTTAGCACGACTATCTCGCGTCCCACATGCATGACCCCTCGTGAACTCTCGTGACCGCCTTTGAAGTGTGGCTAGAAAAACTTTATTTATTCTAGTCAGGAGAACTGTCAAAAATAATAGAATATTCTGGATAAAACGAGAAGGGCTGACCGATAGAGAGGGAGAGATTTTGTTTTGATCACGAAATGATATGTCATACTTTGTTGTGTGTAGAGTTTTCTATTTCCTCATACAATTTTGTGCTCATTGTATTTTTATATACAGTACCGGTACCAGAAAATCTGTAAGTTTATAATTTTAATAATATTTCTCTTGCTGTTATTATTTACTTGAAGTTCACAAATTAAAAAGTTATTAATTGTAATTAGCTCTGGCCTTGATTGTCGTTTTTTTGGTATTATTTTTAAATGTTGGTATCGTCCTTTATTATGGACTGTTTCTAGAACGAGCCATAGTCTAAAATTAAGAGATTAAATTCTCCAATTATAACGGTCCGTAATAGACTCGTTGCCCGTATGGAAGACCACCGGCTCCCTAAACAGATATTCTATGGAGAACTCACGATAGGTAAGCGCTCCCAAGAAGGTCAAAAAAACGTTACAAAGACTCACTGAAAGTGGCACTAAAGGCCTTCAGCACCAACCCTACTAAATGGGTGCAGACAGCCCAGGACAGAGTCGGGTGGAGATCAGCTGTCAAGAAGGGGCTACATCTTATGAAGCCAGTATGTTAGCCACAACTGAGACACGCAGGCTAGCCCGAAAGAGCAATATTAAATCACCGATTCCAGCAACTGTCCCCTGCCCGAGGTGTCAGAGTTTATTCCGAGCACGGATCGGTTTAGCAAGCCACCTACGAACTCACCGTAACCTACCCCCCCCCCTCCCAACCGGATGACTGGATGGTCCTAGTCGATGATGACGGACGAACAACAGTCTCCCGAGGTGAAGAAATGAATTTAAGGAAATGCCTTAAATATGTCTTAAATATCATCTTCTTGACTGACCAATATCATCTTCTTGACTGACCAATATCATCTTCTTGACTGACCAATATCATCTTCTTGACTGACCAATATCATCTTCTTGACTGACCAATATCATCTTCTTGACTGACCAATATCATCTTCTTGACTGACCAATATCATCTTTTTGACTGACCAATATCATCTTCTTGAACTCTGTGAGCAAACATTTTCAAAAATGCAGTATGTGAAGCCAACACATCGAACGAGAGGAACTGATAAACATTTGAAAACAGTTCTTTTGATCGGATGCAGCAATTCCAAACCAAACCTTGATGATGTCTTGATCGGATGCAGCAATTCCAAGCCAAACCTTGATGATGTCTTGATCGGATGCAGCAATTCCAAGCCAAACCTTGATGATGTCTTGATCGGATGCAGCAATTCCAAGCCAAACCTTGATGATATCTTGATCGGATGCAGCAATTCCAAGCCAAACCTTGATGATGTCTTGATCGGATGCAGCAATTCCAAACCGAACCTTGATGATGTCTTGATCGGATGCAGCAATTCCAAGCAAAACCTTGATGATGTCTTGATCGGATGCAGCAATTCCAAGCCAAACCTTGATGATATCTTGATAGGATGCAGCAATTCCAAGCCAAACCTTGATGATATCTTGATCGGATGCAGCAATTCCAAACCAAACCTTGATGATGTCTTGATCGGATGCAGCAATTCCAAACCAAACCTTGATGATGTCTTGATCGGATGCAGCAATTCCAAACCAAACATTGACGATATCTTGAAAGCCAAACGCCAGTTTCACAAATCTCACTCACCTTTTTTGCAGCTTAGCTTGTGAGATATGTGCGCACCGGGTCTGATGTGACTATCTTTTTTTTTTTTTTACTAGCTTCGCCTTCTTTGCTTACTTTTGTAATACATCAATATGTTGGTTGTCTTTGCTTTTTTGCATTGCACGCCACTCACCCATGATTAACATGGAATACTAAACTTAGTTTTGCGTCTTTTTTTTCTCTCCAGAGCTTTCGTTCTGGCTTACAAGTATGGTACAGAATGATAATTCGGCCCGCGCTTGTCATTATTTTCACGTTTTTCGGCCCGTCGTGAAAAAAAAGTTTGGTGACCCCTGAGATAAGAAGGAAAAAAAATTATCCTTACCATTACCGCGCGATAATTGCAGAGCCGTGTGGGGGCCGGTGATCACGGTGACACAAAAAAAAATGCGTCACGCGTTATATTGATGGATCGGTTCCGGTGTAATCCGTTATGCGGCGAGTTTGTCACGTTGCCACATGTGTTCAGATCTGTTCACCCCATCAGCTCGGCCCCGTCAACTCCCCCCCCCCCCCCCCCGGAGGCCTTACCATTGTTTACATGCTCTCCGCGAAACCGAATTACCGTGCGGGTAAATCCGCCCGTCCCGTGTGACACTTTGTCATAATGTGATAAGACCACACGTTTGGAATACGTTGGGTGAAAGGAAATGGGTTGGATTCTGGGAAAAGCTTTCAACTGAATTGAACACGCATTCCACTTTGCGCGTCTGTCGTTGGGTAAATTCTGAACTTTGCGTCTTAGGCCTTTGGAGTCTTAGGCCTTTGCATTCTGATGCCTTTAGAGTCTTAAGCCTTTGGAGTCTTAGGCCTTTGGAGTCTTAGACCTTTGGAGTCTCAGACCTTTGGAGTCTTAGGCCTTTGGAGTCTTAGGCCTTTTGAGTCTTAGGCCTTTGGAGTCTTAGGCCTTTGGAATCTTAGCCCTTCGGCATTTAGAGTCTAACCTTAGATATGATATATTTTAAAATATTCACACTATTCAGTTACTACAGATAAGTGTGACGTCATAGGAATAACAAAATTTGGATATTGATTTAGCGTCATTCGCAACCCGGAGTTCCGGGGTCCGAATAAATCCCTTGCAATTGCCTTCCTTTATTTCAGTGGTTCTCAACCTTCCTCATGCCGCAACCCTTTAACATTGTTTCTCATGTTGTATCGACCCCCAACCACAAAACTTTTTTCGTAGCTACTTCATAACTGTATAGTAAATGTGTTTTCCGATGGTCTTAGGTGACCCCTGTAAAAGGATCGCGGACCCCCCCCCAAACCAGGTTGAGAACCGCTGCTTTATTTGATCCTAGGTGTCTCAGCCATACGCCACTGCGAACGTGTACATTCAGTACAATCCTAAACAGGGTATAGACAAAGGCAGAAATGCCCCCACCCCCCTATTTTTTTCCAACCACACTTTTCCCACGAAAGGACTCGTATATTGATCTGATCTAAGTGTTGGAGACATCGAAGGTGTGGTGTCACAATGAGTGGTGTTGGAACAATGCGAACTCCACCCTTTGACTAGCACCACCGACAACTGCGTCCGGCGCTAGACATGAATATTTAACTAGGACCTGTTAACGAATGCACGGTGCTGGGATGTCAGTGTGGTGTTTTAACATTGTATCGCTCACCATTTATTGGACGATACTTGTGTAGCTTGTTGTAGTTGATAATCTCTCAGGCGTATCATGTTGCAGTTGATAACATCTCTGGCGTATCCTTTCGTAGTTGATATCATCTCAGGCGTATCATGTTGTAGTTGATAATCTCTCAGGCATATCATGTTGTAGTTGATAATCTCCCTGCATATCATGTTGTAGTTGATAATCTCTCAGGCATATCATGTTGTAGTTGAAAATCTCTCAGGCATATCATGTTGTAGTTGATAACATTTCAGGCATGTGATGTTGTAGTTGATAATCTCTCAGGGATATCTTGTTGTAGTTGATAATCTCTCAGGCATGTCATGTTGTAGTTGGTAATCTCCCATGCACCCCAAGAGCTTATACCACGATAAGCGTGAAGGACGTTGAGACTGAGGATCATTTGATATCCCAAACCAACATTGAACGTTGTTCTTAGATTGAGTGGCATGCCTCGGTTTTGGGTGACTCATACAGTTTAAGATTAAAGTGCTATTTGCAACTATGGTTTTAGATATTGAAGTGCTATTTGCAACTGTGGTTTTAGATATTGAAGTGCTATTTGCAACTGTGGTTTTAGATATTGAAGTGCTATTTGCAACTGTGGTTTTAGATATTGAAGTGCTATTTGCAACTGTGATTTTAGATATTGAAGTGCTATTTGCAACTGTGGTTTTAGATATTGAAGTGCTATTTGCAACTGTGGTTTTAGATATTGAAGTGCTATTTGCAACTGTGGTTTTAGATATTGAAGTGCTATTTGCAACTGTGGTTTTAGATATTGAAGTGCTATTTGCAACTGTGGTTTTAGATATTGAAGTGCTATTTGCAACTGTGGTTTTAGATATTGAAGTGCTATTTGCAACTGTGATTTTAGATATTGAAGTGCTATTTGCAACTGTGATTTTAGATATTGAAGTGCTATTTGCAACTGTGGTTTTAGATATTGAAGAGCTATTTGCAACTGTGATTTTAGATATTGAAGTGCTATTTGCAACTGTGGTTTTAGATTGAAGTGATATTTGCAACTGTGGTTTTAGATTGAAGTGCTATTTGCAACTGTGATTTTAGATTGAAGTGCTATTTGCAACTGTGATTTTAGATTGAAGTGCTATTTGCAACTGTGATTTTAGATTGAAGCGTGGCAGTTGTCTGAGGGTGGGTGGCAGTTGTCTGAGGGTGGGTGGCAGTTGTCTGAGGGCGGGTGGTGTGGAGAAACAGAGATGCGGATTAATTCATTTCAAATAAAGAACGACTCAAGCCTCCATAGCACGAAAATGGTTGGATTGAACGATTAAGGGACGGTTGGAGTTTGGGGAAAGCAGACATTTATATATATATATATATATATATATGTTGTGTATACATATTGTTCGAGTACACAATACAAGGATTGCCTTTCATGTAATTCCACTTTGATGTTTCACTATGTATTCAAACACTCTCAGAAGGTGAAGACGCTGGATCCCTTCTTTGATACTGAACTACAAAAGTCTACAAAAACTATACAAATAGATATCTAAGAATTAAAAGGATGGGTTATGGGAAGATACCAACCAGGCATACATTACAAGCGTGTCCACACATATACTCTCACACACACACATGCACACGGGGAAATAGTTGCTTGGTATTCGGGAAGTTGTTAACTTGACGCCGCCTTTACTCACGGTGGTGGTCTGTCTTTAACAGTGCTCCTCAAGTTAATTGTATAAACATTTATCCCTCCCGACCAACTTGAGCTCACCGCCCCATCAGTTGAGCATCCCCTCCCTTTAATCAAGCATCCCCTCTCCATCAATCAAGCACCCCACTCCCATCAAGCAAGCACCCTTTCCCCATCAATCAAGCATCTCCCTCCCCATCAATCAAGCACCCCCTCTCCCATCAATCAAGCACCCCCTCTCCATCAATCAAGCACCCCCTCCCCATCAATCAAGCACCCCCTCTCCCATCAAGCAAGCACCCTTTCCCCATCAATCAAGCATCTCCCTCCCCATCAATCAAGCACCCCCTCTCCCATCAATCAAGCACCCCCTCTCCATCAATCAAGCATCTCCTCCCCATCAATCAAGCACCCCCTCTCCCATCAATCAAGCACCCCCTCCCCATCAATCAAGCATCTCCTCCCCATCAATCAAGCACCCCATCATTCAAGCACACCCTCTCCATCAATCAAGCACCCCATCAATCAAGCACCCCATCATTCAAGCACACCCTCTCCATCAATCAAGCACCCCATCAATCAAGCACCCCTCCCCATCAATCCAGCACACCCTCTCCATCAATCAAGCACCCCCTCTCCATCAACCAAGGATCTCTTCCCCATCAATCAAGGACCCCCTCCCCATCAATCAAGCATTCACTGCCCACAAACTAAGCACACACATCATCCTCAAATTCTTTTAATTGAAAAGAAAAAAAAAAGTTTCCTGAGACCTCACATTAATAAACATTTCCAATAAAAATCCACATACCCCATTGAAACATTTTACTGATAAATCACATACCCTTTTTTTTAAAAAAAAAAAATGGTTGTCAAAAGTAGATAGCCTGCGTTTCCGGTGCTAGGAGGAAAGATTCTTGAAAACGGCTGTACAATCAGCCACCATGTGGAGTCAGCGTGCGTTCACAACACTGTTAAAAAAAAAAGAACCCACAACGTAGATGAGAACGAGTGTACAGATTAAGTTAAAAGACAGTCTCTTTGATTTTGCCAATTTTCCGAGCGCGCAGTGTTGAAAAGCTACATTGGTAGCGCGTTGCCCTGATTCTCAAATCCTGAGCATAAATATATCTAATGATATGGAAACTAACTGTCCAACAAGTATATAACTGGAATGATAATGTGTATGTTATACGTAATATTTATATTAGAGTAATCCAGATTCCAAAGCTAGAATATAAATAAAATGATCTGAAAACTGTAATAAATCAGTAACTTGCAATATGTTGGTATGTTATAGGTAATTTGTTGAAATATTTTGGTATGTTATAGGTAATTTTATTGAAATATTTTTGTATTTTATGGGTAATATTGTTGAAATATATTTGTATTATATTAGTAATATAGTTGCTTCTTTCCACTAAATGTTCGACCTCGATGAGCTTAGACAGACAAAAGTTTGAGAAATGTGATTGACAAACACTTGTCAGATAAGAAACAGACACAATTCAGAGATAAGACAGACACAATTCAGAGATAAGACAGACACAATTCAGAGATGAGACGGACATAATTCAGAGATGGGACAGGAAGTATTTCAATAAAAATCATGACATGGTTCTAAAATGATTGAAATTTTTGGGTCATTGTTATCAGATTGTCATTGCTTCTAAGCATTCAGTGTCTAAGCCAGGGGTGGGCAAACTACGGCCCGGCAACTTATATTATGTGGCCCTCGAAGGCATTTAGAAATTTTTAAAAATTACTATGTTTTTAAGTTATTTTGTTGAATTTTACAGAATTTTATGCACCGTTATGATTTTTAAAACATTTTTGATCAAATTTCTTTCTCATTTTCTATTTTTTTAAACAGTCCTTGACCTTTGTCATGTAATGCTAAAATGCGAAACTACCGATTTTAATATAGGGAAATGTTTATCGATATTTACAAATTGGACATAATATACATGCTGCCCCCCAATAGCTTTACCTTTGTCAATGTGGCCCTCCGCACAAAAAGTTTGCCCACCCCTGGTCTAAGCACATAGGGTGAGCCCCAAACAGGTATGATGAATACAACCTTTGACCCGCTCCTGGGGTCACCTTTGTTGCGCCTAAGAAGTGGCGATCCTTTTGTTCCTATCGTGGAGTGGACCTTGGGGGGAAATGAAAAGTGAAACCTGACCTTTTTGTTGGCCCTAACAGTGTAGTTATGACCTGACTTCAGATCTTACATTGAGCTGACTTTGCTGTCTTTAACAATGTTTTTGTTACAGAGGCGTAGCGAGAGGGGGGTACAGGGGGTACATATGTCCCCAGGCGACAAAGTACAGGGGCGCCAAATTGCGTCTTACAGCGTTCATCATCATCATAAGTAAACGAGGGTAATAAATCGGTCACAAGATCGGTGCAGCGGCTCAGCAGACGTGACATCTGATAGATACCCTACTTATTTTGTCGTATTTGTGTGCGTCAGTTGGACAGGATCGTCTCAGAGATCTTGGTCAGTTGGACAGGATCGTCTCAGAGATCTTGGTCAGTTGGACAGGCTCGTCTCAGCGATCTTGGTCAGTTGGACAGGCTCGTCTCAGCGATCTTGGTCAGTTGGACAGGCTCGTCTCAGCGATCTTGGTCAGTTGGACAGGATCGTCTCAGTGATCTTGGTCAGTTGGACAGGATCGTCTCAGAGATCTTGGTCAGTTGGACAGGATCGTCTCAGAGATCTTGGTCAGTTGGACATGATCGTCTCAGAGATCTTGGTCAGTTGGACAGGCTCGTCTCAGAGATCTTGGTCAGTTGGACAGGCTCGTCTCAGCGAGGTTGGTCAGTTGGACAGGCTCGTATCAGCGATCTTGGTCAGTTGGACAGGCTCGTCTCAGCGATCTTGGTCAGTTGGACAGGCTCGTCTCAGCGATCTTGGTCAGTTGGACAGGCTCGTCTCAGCGATCTTGGTCAGTTGGACAGGCTCGTCTCAGCGATCTTGGTCAGTTGGACAGGCTCGTCTCAGCGATCTTGGTCAGTTCGACAGGCTCGTCCCAGCGATCTTGGTCAGTTGGACAGGCTCGTCTCAGCGATCTTGCTCTTCTTAGTGTTGACATAGAAACATTGGAAAATACATATTTTGATTGCGTACTTGACCAGTTTACGAAAGTGAAATCAAGAAAAATAAAGCTTTTGTAGACTATGTAAATAAGTCTACGACAGTGACTGAGTGGGTCTTGTGCTATAATTTCTATTAACCTATAACTTTGCATTTTTAAATAAAATATTTAAAAAATATTTTTTTTCCTTATTCGGTGTAAGAGAAAAATGTGAATAAACCGGGGGAGGGGGGGCAAATTTATCTTTCGTCCCCGGGCGCAAAATATCATAGCTACGCCTCTGTGTTGTTATGACCTATGAAATTAGATCTTAGACTGAGCTGAACTTAATGTCTCTAGCATTGTTTATGAAAACCTGCCTTTAATTCTTAGATGAGGAATGTTGAAAGTTTTATTCATAAGTTCATGTAGGAATTGTCACCTTATTCATCTTTGTACATGCTACACTGACAAACACTGCCATCTTGCGTATCTTTATACACGCTACATTGACAAACAATGCCATCTTGCGTATATCTTTGTACACGCTACATTGACAAATACTGCCATCTTGCGTATATCTTTGTACACGCTACATTGACAAACAATGCCATCTTGCGTATATCTTTGTACACGTTAGACTGACGTGCTGAAGAAATTAATCCAACATCAGTTACATACGACTCTATGTCGTAGTTAATGGGACGTTGAAAAGGTGTCGGTGTTACAAGTGGTGTTGAAAATGTTCGATGGACACACCACTTTGTTTTATGTTGTGTTGAAAATGTTCGATGGACACTGTTACAGTCTAAATTGTTGCGGTCTATTTTCAATAGTCTAGGGTCTTCTACAAGGTTGACGAATATCCTCTGTCACACCAAGGTTCACAATAATGACCAACAACAGTGTCCAGAGTAAATTATGTGTTTATTACTATATACTAAACTATACACTTGTTACACATCAAATATATCTCGCAGTAACACAGCACACTCAGGCAACAAGCCCTACAATGACTCTAACAAATCTACTATCTCTCTTACTACTCTCGACTCTACACTAACTCTAACGATCTACTCTGGACTCCTCTCTCGACTAACTCATTGGCTCTACTCTCTCAACTACCTCCTGGCTCTACTAACTCTCAACTAACCAGCTCACAGCTTTTATCCCCTCCGTCTGTTCACCCCCACCCGGCTACACTAAAGCTCAACACGAACCAATTTCACCTCTGACCTCACAATCTACGCTAACAAAACATCTCACAGTCGCCATGTCGCCAGACAAGACGTTCATTAACGATCCAGGTCGTAACAGACACACTGCTTTAATAATTGTTGACGAGGCGTCGAAATGGTTTGATAGTGACAGACTACAATAGCTGCTGGTGGATGTCGTTTTGCAAGGGTTTGATGGACTACGCTCTATCAAAAAATATTAAAGCATGTACAAGTGTGAGGACCACTGTAAACGAGTTGCGCCTCCTCCCCCCCATCCACCCACCCCGAGAGCTGATCATTTTATCAATTCCTGCATGTGAATAGATTACACGGATTTCGAGCTAGATAAGTCCTGTTTGAGGTTTTGAGTTTTAAAGGGAAAAAAGGTTAAAAATCAGGGATTCCAAGATTATTAGAAATTCCCCCAACCCGCCTTATTTGTTCAAAGCACCACAAACTTTTACGCCTATAAGTGCATTCCTTTTAACTCAGTGATTTTTTTCACCCGCGTTCCACAAAGCATCGCACGCCATAATATATCACTGGTTTTTCAAAGTGTGCGCCGCCAAACATATCTTAAATATATTTTGCTTGTGGTGTGGCTGCCTCCATTTCCGGATAGCGTGCAAAGTATCATTCCCGATAACTGCGCTAAATATTTTTTTTTTAAAGATAGCGCAACTGCGTTTGGTGCGTAATGTTTTCTTTTCGGAAAATGAAAGTGTCTCAATTTAAAGATGGTGTGATAAATATTCGGTTTAAAAGTGGTTACAATATTAATATAGTTTTTGGGTGACATTTTTGTTTTGGATCCCGGTGCGTAAGTAGTATAATGCCACCCGTTGCGGACGCAGTGGCGTATCTAGGGTTAGTGCCACCCGTTGCGGTTGCAGTGGCGTATCTGGGGTTAGTGCCACCCGGGGCAGACGCAGTGGCGTATCTGGAGTTAGTGCCACCCGTTGCGGACGCATTGGCGTATCTAGGGTTAGTGCCACCCGGGGCGGGCGCAGTGGCGTACCTAGGGTTAGTGCCACCCGTTGCGGACGCAGTGGCGTATCTAGGGTTAGTGCCACCCGTTGCGGACGCAGTGGCGTATCTAGGGTTAGTGCAACCCGTTGCGGACGCAATCGCGTATCTCGGGTTAGTGCCACCCGTTGCGGACGCAGTGGCGTATCTAGGGTTAGTGCCACCCGTTGCGGACGCAGTGGCGTATCTAGGGTTAGTGCCACCCTGGGCGGACGCAGTGGCGTATCTGGGGTTAGTGCCACGCGGGGCGGGTGTAGAATTTTTTTTCGCCTCATTCTACGAAAAACTGCAGTTGGCCGAAAATGCTGTCCTCTCTTCCCTTCCCCCCCCCCCTTCCACTGAAGAAGAAAGTGAAAACCCTTGGCACCCCTACTTTCCTACGGCACTGGCGGGTGTGTGGTTGTGGGGGTGGAGGGCATTGCAACATTGTTAACCTGGAATTCTAGAAATGTGCCCGCATGTTATTTTTTATGTCGAAATTTTATCTCCATTGACGTGCAGAGGTAGGGCTATAGGTCACAAGGGTCCCGAATAGCCGTGAACTGCTGTTCGATTAGCCGAGAACAACTGTTGGAATAGCTATGAGCAACTGTTGGAATAGCTAGGAGCAACTGTTGGAGTAGCCGGGAACAACTGTTGGAATAGCTAGGAGCAACTGTTGGAATAGCCGGGAAAAAACTGTTGGAATAGCTAGGAGCAACTGTTGGAATAGCCGGAAAACAACTATTGTAATAGCTAGGAACAACTGTTGTAATAGGCGAGAACAACTGTTGTAATAGCTAGGAACAACTGTTGGAATAGCCGGGAACAACTGTTGGAATAGCTAGGAGCAACTGTTGGAATAGCCGAGAACAACTGTTGGAATAGCTAGGAACAACTGTTGGAATAGCTAGGAACAACTGTTGGAATAGCCGGGAACAACTGTTGGAATAGCCGGGAACAACTGTTGGAATAGCCGGGAACAACTGTTGGAATAGCTAGGAGCAACTGTTGGAATAGCTGGGAGCGACTGTTGGAATAGCTGGGAGCGACTGTTGGAATAGCTAGGAACAACTGTTCGAATTACTGTAGATAAACTCTACTTAAGCTGATCGCTCAGTCAATAGTTATTGCTTTAACGTCCCTCCCTTGTGCTCAGTCCTCGCCTAACCCCCCTCCCCCACCCCGTTAGGGTCTCAGCATCCCCTCCCTGTTGCTCAGTCCCCGCTCCAAAACCCCCATGGTTAGGGCCGCTCCCCTCCCCCTTTTTTTTTGTTGCTTGTGCGTAATCGTTTAACCTCTGTTCCGGCTCTGCCAAGATTTACAAATGTGTTGATTTTGTTTAACCAACCGGGGAACGCTTAAAAAATGAATGACGGGTTCACGTACTAACCTTTTTTTATGGTGCTGCATTGATACGGGATTGGGTTCACTCTATCGATTTTCTTCGTACGGGGGGGGGGGGGGGGGGGGGGGGGGGGAGCTGGTATCGAGACGCTCATGGGGTACTGTTGCAGGGTCGGAAAAAAACACCGTTAAGACCCCCTCCTACACACACACACACGCACAAATGTGGGGGTAGGGGTGGATGTCAGTGATGCGAACAGTTAGCTTTTTAGGTGAATAGTTTTGTCATTGCCATCTTTCGTCATTGTCGTTAAGGTGAATTGGATCTCACAAAGGAAAAGGGATCATTGCGTGTGCTGAACTGCCGCCCTCATTGGAAACTTTGACGGCGCGGAACCGATTAGTTTCCGTGTGACTGATTACTTTAGGGTAAATCCTCTGTTAACCGTTGAGCTCAGCGTAATCCACCGTTAACCGATGAGTTCAGAGTAATCTATTGTAATCCATTGTTAACAGTTAAGGTCCATGTTGAGCATTGTTAACCGTTCAAGAGTGAGGACGTTGTTTGGGGGGGGGGGGGGTGTCGGGTCTTGAATATTGATTGAAAGTATTTTAACATCTACAAAATTTTCAGGGCTGACGCCGCTGCTTTGCACCTGATCAACAACAGCGGCACTGCAGCCACGGAGGATTCTGGCCTGCGCCACCACATCCTTCCACTCGGACGTATCCGTGGCTGTTCGTCTCCGCGCTCGGGCGCACAACTGATGTAACCGCGTCTCCGCGACGGCGATCCACCTAGGCATCGATACTCAATTGTACGCCTTTCGGCCTACGCCATTCGAGTACCGGTTACTAATCTTTTCAAGTTTTACTCGTTTGAGAGCGAACTCTATGCGGTGACATACCTCGGAGTAGGGAATTACTAGAAATGTGTATTTGCACAAAAAGAGCTTCACGTCACCTTAAATACGTCACATTGGGAAATGGCGTCGGTGGGCTGTCGAGCGTGAGCTCTTAATGTCCCTCCCCCCCCCCCGGGCACACCCCAACACAGGCCAGACGCCGGGTCTCCCCGCCACCAGACCGAGCGGCGGCACTCCGGGAACTTCCCCCCACACCCCCTGGCTTGGGGGATGACCGGTAAGCCGAAAACGCTGCGTTTAAAGCGTTCACAGCCGACTCTCCCAGAGAGTTTAGTCCGGTTTGCTTTCACTCTTGGGGAAATGGTGTGGCGATACCACTCCCCCCCCCACCGGCCAGGGAGTCTTTCGGTCGGGACGGAAAGCTGTGACGAAACGGTTGCCTCGGAGCGGCTTTCTCGCGGCTGCGTAGCTAAAATCATCGGCATGGGTTTTAACCGCCACCCAAGCCTCATAGCCATCTACGGTACACAAAGTGTTCTCTTCCTATAGCCCAACCCTTTCCTTGACAGGGATATTTGTTGTTCCAATGTCTTACCGTAACCACCCCATTCTTTCAATCTATTTATGTTTACCGTCCACTTTCGTAAAATAAATTTTTAAAAAGGGACTTACTTCTGAAAATCTCTCTAAATCTTCTCTTACATCTGAAAATCTCTCTAAATCTTCTCTTACTTCTGAAAATCTCTCCAAATCTTCTCTTACTTCTGAAAATCTCTCTAAATCTTCTCTTACATCTGAAAATTTCTCTAAATCTTCGCTTACGTCTGAAAATCTCTCTAAATCTTCTCTTACATCTGAAAATCTCTCTAAATCTTCTATTACGTCTGAAAATCTCTCTAAATCATCTCTTACGTCTGAAAATCTCTCTAAATCTTCTCATCCCGTTCTTGCAGGTTGTTGTTTTATTTTTCTTGTTCGCACTGACAAAAAGTCGTACGCGTTCTCAGCTCTGCCCGCTTTCTTCAGCACCCACCTAAGTATTATTAGAAAGAAGCGTGCCACGTACATTACTCGTCGCTCTGTACTGTACCAGCTCCTATCAAGGGATATTTTAGGCATAAGCTGGCAATGTTTTGTAGCCACGGATCGGTGTAATGGTGAATCTTTCGTCAGTGCACTTCCTCACCTAGCATTTCTTACCGCATAATGGATTTTATTTTCTTGCAATCGGCACCGAAGGTTTTCGTTACCTTTGGTGTGATATCTGGGGGTATAATCAAAGTCCATGAGGACCACATCTTTAGGACCGTTGGTGTGATACCACAGGTCTAATCAAAGTCCACGATGACCACATCTTTAGGGCAGTTTCTGTGATACCACAGGTCAAAGCCCACTGATTGCCTCGTCAATCCACAATTAAGATCTACACTGATACATAATGCGGAGGCTTAGTTTAAGGGGGATAACGGGGGGTGGGGGGTGGCAGGTGCTTAGGAAGCTTGACTAGTTGGGTGGCCAAAATGGGCTAAGGAGGTATAGTTTTTTGAGTAAAATAATGGGTTACAGACTTGAAATTGGGAAGGGGGGGGGGCGTAAACATGAATCTTGTCCTGGGGCGCCTAACACTCTAGCTACGCCCCTGTAATAGTGGTCTCTAAATACAATTACAACATTCTGAATTTAATACATTTAAAACCAGCTATTATAAGATAAACAAGACACCCTGGAGTGGAGCGTAGGAGCTAGCGCCCCTAAAAACAAGCATGGTACTAGCCCCCTCACCCCTCCCTAATTGTAATAACAAATGATAGAACGTTTATTTTCTTTGATCTGAACAAATATTTATCCAGTTGCGCATTGATGTACGATCCCCACATCAGGGTGTGTCTCGCCCCCCCCCAGGGTGTGTCTCGCCCCCCCCCAGGGTGTGTCTCGCCCCCCCCAGGGTGTGTCTCGCCCCCCCCCCCATGAAGATATAGTTTTAGAGAGAGAGAGAGAGAGGGCAACAGTTTATTTATTTTTTCGCTTTACTCTGTCCTTTACTCTCATGTACACTGTACATTATCACGTCCACTCTACCCTGTCACGTCCGCTGTGCCCTGTCACGTCCACTGGGCCCTGTCACGTCCACTGTGCCCTGTCACGTCCACTGTACCCTGTCACGTCCGCTGTGCCCTGTCACGTCCACTGTACCCTGTCACGTCCGCTGTGCCCTGTCACGTCCACTGGGCCCTGTCACGTCCACTGGGCCCTGTCACGTCCACTGTACCCGTCACGTCGACTGTACCCTGTCATGTCTACTGTACACTGTCACGTCCCCACTGTACACTGTATCATTTGTCCACTCTATTATATCTACTGTACCCTGTCTGTTTTACCCCATGTCGGCTTTACTCTATATTCGAATGTATCCTATGTCTACTGTACCCTTCATTTGCTATAATTTATATTTACTGTACCCTATGTATACCGTAACATATGTCTAATGTGCCCTATGTCTACTGTACTCTATCTCTGCTGTACCCTATGTCAACTGTATCCAAAGTCTGCTGCACCCTATGTCAACTGTACCCAAAGTCTACTCTAGCTTATGTCTGCTGTACCCAAAGTCTGCTGCACCCATAGTCTGCTGTACCCAAAGTCTGCTGTACCCTATGTCTGCATCAAAACGCAATGCATCCGACACTTGGCATTTTGAATTCGTATCCCGCTTCTTAAAAAAAAAAAAAAAATAAAAAAAAAAAAAAAAATAATAATAAAAAAAAAAAACAGAAGAAGAAGAAGAAAACCTGTTTCTTTCTGTCTATCATCCCCCCCCCCCCACCCCTCTGGCTACGTGTGCCTTGAGCCTATCATTAACGAAAGAAGATAAAATTTCAAAGCCGCGAGTTCGCCTTTCAAGTAGCGCCAAACCCTGTCAGAGGGGAGCCAACTTCTCCGCGCGGTAGTTTCCCCCTGATACCCATGATCATGACTCGAGGAATCGGGATGGTAATCGAACTTTTCAACCGGGGTCGGAGTCTTGTATTTTTAAACTATAAATACACATGTATTGATTATGTATCGTTAACGGAGACATAACCCCCTTTTTTTCTCTTCCAATTTACAGTTATAAAATAAAAATTCTGGAAAATTAATGTGGTTATTTTTGTTGTTTGTTGTTGTCCATCAAGATTATTCTAATATCCTAGTGGTACTGATACGTGTCTTGGTACGATGGTGGTGGGGTACAGGGGAGGGAATGCTTGCTCTTTACCGAGCCGACGGTTTAGAAGTTTGAAGGTAATCCCTTGAGCCCCTGTGTGTGTCTCGTCAAAGGGGGAAAGAAAAGAAGAAATTAATTAGATTATCGTCCCCGGAGTTGGTCCCGAGAGTTCCTTCAGTTAACTTACCTTCGGATCTCTTACAGAGGTCGTATAGCGGTCTCTTCATCGCGTCTCGTTTATAGGAACTTGCGCTGTGGTCTTTGTATACGTTATTTAGTATTTATTGTTTGAAATAATACTAGTGACTAGTGGGACCTACGATAATTTATCTAATAGAGCAGTGGTTCTCAAACTTCCTAATGCCGCGACCCTTTAATACAGTTCCTCATTTTGTGGCGACCGCCAACCATAAAAATTATTTTCATTGCTACTTCATAACTGTAGAGTATATGTGTTTTCCGATGGTCTTTGGCGACCCCTGCGAACGGTTCGTTCGACCCCCCCCCCCAAAGGGGTCGCGACCCACAGGTTGAAAACCGCTGTAATTGAGGTTGTATAGTAGTCTCGTCATCACTTCTCATGTAGGTTTATAGGAACTTGCACTGTGCTCTTTGCATATGTTATTAAGTATTTGTCTTTGCATATGTTATTAAGTATTTGTTTTGAAATGATACTAGGTGGACCTACGCCGATGTAGACGTGAAGTACTATAGGACTCTTGTCGCTGTCCTACCCATGTCTGAGCAGATGAATTGGGGGCTTGTCTGACCGACGTGAGTCATGCTGGATCTAGACAAAACAATGACAGCGCACTATAAGATTGTCCTGGGGGTTGTTGCGGTGTTTTACGGCCAATGGACATTATTCCCCAATGCTTGTATCTACTGTACAGTATTCTTTGGTTTGCTCGCTAAGCATTTGTATGTACTGTAGTACAGTGTTTTTTGTTATAGTGTTTTTTTTATGGATTTGGGCCCAGCCGGTAATATACTTCGGTATGTACTAGCAGTGTCGTGCAAAAAAAAGGGGTGGGGGGCTATGAGGGGCGTAGACCCTGGGATTCACAATTCACGCTTTGCCCTGTTTGCAGATTTTTCTTGACACGGACCTGTGTCTAAGTTTAGCAAGCCATCCGATTAAAAAAAAAAAATTCGTTATACATTACTGCACATCCGGTTAATAAATCTGCTATCTTTCCCGATGGGATTCTGTTTGGAAGTTGTATACCCGGAGACGGAGTAAGCAGAGCGCAAAATAGTACTGCTCCGCAGCACTGATGCTTCCCCGGTGCTTTGCCTTTCTTAGTAAAGTTTAAATATAATGCATTCACACCTGCTACTAAAAGTAGCCTTTTCAAATGAAGTTTAAAAGATTATAATCATTGTATGTTACCATGGTAACGCTCTTCTCGTGAATTAAAATCGATCGGTTTGCGAGAGGCAGTGCCAGGGGTGCTAGCGGCATTTCCAGGGGTGTGAGTGTCAGTGCCAGGGGTGCTAGCGGCAGTGCCAGGGGTGCTAGCGGCAGTGCCAGGGGTGCTAGCGGCATTTCCAGGGGTGTGAGTGGCAGTGCCAGGGGTGCTAGCGGCAGTGCCAGGGGTGCTAGCGGCAGTGCCAGGGGTGCTAGCGGTAGTGCCAGGGGTGCTAGCGGCAGTGCAAGGAGTGCTACCGGCAGTGCCAGGGGTGTGAGTGGCAATGTCAGGGTAGGAGAGGCAGTGCCAGGGATGCTAGCGGCAGTGCGAGGGGTATGAGTGGCAGTGCCAAGGTGTGATTGGCAGTGCCAGGGGTGTGAGTGTCAGTGCCAGGTGTGCGAGTGGCAGTGCCGGGGGTACGCGTGACAGTGCCGGGGTGCGAGTGGTAGTGCCGGGGTTGTGAGTGGCAGTGCCGGGGGTGCGAGTGGCAGTGCCGGGGATGCGAGTGGCAGTGCCAGGGATGTGTCAGTGCCAGGGGTGTGAGTGGCAGTGCCAGGGTTGTTCGGGTCTGATAAAAGGTTAATAACCTCTGATACAGATTGTATTTCATGGATCTCACCCAAGTACTCGTTTAACGTGAGTTGAAATCAGATTGTTTTCAAGCCTCTTACTAAAGTATCTCTACATTTCCGTCAACATCTGTGTGTGTGTCAAAGCATGATCAGCCATGATCAGCTCTTCCTGCTTGAAGTAGGCCCTCTTCTCCGTCAGGCCGTGGGATATTTTTATCTGGAGTCTGTTGACGTGAGGATAAATGGATGTTGGCAAGGATCCCACCTCATCCCTTTATTACGGTCCCTTTGATCTCCGCCGGCTGTTGTTTGCCAAATTTACCGGCCATAATCTTGCCACCTTTGCTGCCCCCGTCCCCCGCTCTCCTAGGAAAAGCCGCGAGTCAGCCCGGTGTTCGTCCGTGTGTGTGTGTGTTTTGTGTTTCGGAGGTTACCCGGGGGTCAGTGTCGGGCTGAGAATTGATTTCGTGAGACCGGTCTCGACTGCTGTACTCATTAGTTGGTCATTAATTGCTGTACGGCAGTGTTTCCCCAATTGTTGTACGCGTACCCCTGGGGTTACGAGAAGAGTTAAATGTGGGATTCGCGTTGAATAGGAAAGAAATATTTTTAAAAAACATTGTTATTAAAGTATACGCTAATTTTAAAAAAAAAGCGAGGGGTACTCAGTGTTGCGAAAATTATAGCAGACAGGGGTACACATATGTCGAAAGTTTGAGAAACACTTCTTGTCAGAGGCGTAGCGAGAGTGTTTGGCGCCCGGGGACAAGATTCATTTTAAAACGCCCCCTTTTCTTTTTTTAACTCTCAAGCCCATTATTTTAGTCAATAAAATAATATCAAAGCACATGTTGGCGCCCCTATCTAGCTGGCGCCCGGGGACATATGTCCCCCCTGCCCCCCCCCCTTTCGCTACGCCTCTGCTGCTTGTTGGGTTTGTCCGGGGCCATGACTGAGGGCTCTTACCACAATTTTGTTCGGAGTTGTGCTCGCTTGTACTAGTGACAACCCCTGATTACCAACCCAGGGGTCGCGACTCTATCTTGGGTTGCGGAAGTTTTCTTCCACCATCAAATGGGATCGTGACTCAAAAAGGGGTTGTGGCGAACCTGTGAGTTAATAAAGGGTTGCGACGAACCCGTGAGTTACAGGGTTGGGGACGAACCTGAGAGTTAAAGGGTTGGGGACGAACCAGTGAGACTTAAAGGGTTGGGGAAGAACCTGAGACTTAAAGGGTTGGGGACGAACCCGTGAGTTACATTGTTGGGAACGAACCTGTGAGACTTAAAGGGTTGGGGACGAACCTGAGACTTAAAGAGTTGGGAACGAACCTGTGAGACTTAAAGGGTTGGGAACGAACCTGTGAGACTTAAAGGGTTGGGAACGAACCTGTGAGACTTAAAGGGTTGTGAACGAACCTGTGAGACTGAAAGGGTTGGGAACGAACCTGTGAGTTTTAAAAGGTTGTGAACGAACCCGTGAGACTTAAAGGGTTGGGAACGAACCTGTGAGACTTCAAGGGTTGGGAACGAACCTGTGAGACTTCAAGGGTTGGGAACGAACCTGTGAGACTTAAAGGGTTGGGGACGAAACTTAGAGTTAAAGGCATGGCATAGTAATGGGATTTTTTACCAAAGAAACACGTAGCAATCAATAGTAATTACACTGACAATGGCTATGGACTGACAATGGCTAATTGACTGACAATGGCTAATGGACTGACAATGGCTATGGACTGACAATGGCTATGGACTGACAATGGCTAATGGACTGACAATGGCTAATTGACTGACAATGGCTAATGGACTGACATGGCTAATGGACTGACAATGGCTAATGGACTGACAATGGCTAATTGACTGACAATGGCTAATTGACTGACAATGGCTAATGGACTGACATGGCTAATGGACTGACATGGCTAATGGACTGACAATGGCTAATGGACTGACAATGGCTAATGGACTGACAATGGCTGACTGACAATGGCTAATGGACTGACAATGGCTAATGGACTGACAATGGCTAATGGACTGACAATGGCTAATGGACTGACAATGGCTAATGGACTGACAATGGCTTAATGTCTTGGAATAAATAAAAGCTAACGCTTAGAATCAATGTTAAGTTATCATCTGTGTGCCGACATCAATGTCAAGTTATCATCTGTGTGCCGACATCAATGTCAAGTTATCATCTGTGTGCCGACATCAATGTCAAGTTATCATATGTGTGCCGACATCAATGTCAAGTTATCACCTGTGTGCCGACATCAATGTCAAGTTATCATATGTGTGCCGACATCAATGTCAAGTTATCATCTGTGTGCCGACATCAATGTCAAGTTATCACCTGTGTGCCGACATCAATGTCAAGTTATCACCTGTGTTCCGACATCAATGTCAAGTTATCACATGTGTGCCGACATCAATGTCAAGTTATCACCTGTGTGCCGACATCAATGTCAAGTTATCATCTGTGTGCCGACATCAATGTCAAGTTATCATCTGTGTGCCGACATCAATGTCAAATTATCATCTGAGTGCCGACATCAATGTCAAATTATCATCTGTGTGCCCGCATGAATGTCAAATTATCATATGTGTGCCGACAACAATGTCAAGTTATCCTCTGTGTGCCCGCATGAATGTCAAATTATCATATATGTGCCGACATCAATGTCAAATTATCATATGTGTGCCCGCATGAATGTCAAATTATCATATGTGTGCCGAAATCAATGTCAAGTTATCATCTGTGTGACCACATCAATGTCAAATTATCTTATGTGTGCCAAAATCAATGTCAAATTATCATATGTGTGCCCGCATTAATGTCAAATTATGATCTGTGCCGACATCAATGTCAAATTATCATCCGTGTGCCCGCGTCAATGTCAAATTATCATCCGTGTGCCCACATCAACCGCCTCTCTGGGCATACGGGGGTGGGCATCATTTTGAAATGTTGTTTACTGCCAGGGTTCTTCACAAATGTTTTTAGACCATAGCATGAGAAATTTTCTAAAGCAAAGCCCATATATCATAAATACGGTTACCGGAAATTTAATCGAAAGAAATTTCGTCGACGGAAAATTGATCGACGGAAATTTGATCGAACGGAAATTAGGTCGAATCTTTTTTTCAGTTCACACGTTAAAATTTTCGCCAAATTTCTTTTTGAACGCACTATACTATACAGTAAAACCAAATAATGCGTTCAAAAAGAAATTTGAAGCAAAATTTTAACGTGTGGACTAAAAAAAAAGATTCGACCAAATTTCCGTTCGATCAGATTTCCGTCCATCAATTTTCCGTCGACGAAATTTCTTTCGATCAAATTTCCGGATACGGATAAAAATACCCATCGCCCTTTTAAAGTGACTAGAGATTTGGTACAAACACCAGCCATGGCTCGTGGATCGGTTTCCCTTAACTGAGATTCCTTCAACACCTGTTAAAGAATTCCCTGCCACATTCCATGCCAGATACGACACCTGACCAGTAGACACCCCCCTCCCCCCTTTTTTTCTTCATGCTGGCTCAACTACCAACTCACAGAGCAAGGCAGTGATTTGAATTGCGCCGGCTGGAAAGGTTACCCTCACTCCCAACACAATGAGATGTTTTAGAGGTCGGGGGTCACGTCGACGGCCATACTTGTTTTTATTACAGCATATCCGGTCTGAGGGCTTTCGGTAATCACCAAAAGTTAAAGAATAAAAAAAATAGATTGGCGTCTCTGTGGATTCCCCCCCCCCTTTCCACCCTTCTTTGTCCTCCACTCCCCCCCCATCCCGCCGCACCCCGTCTCTGACCTCCCTAGCGCCCTGGCTGGCATGATAAACGACTTGTCTGGCTTTTTGTGTGAGCATCAACTCTGTGTGAGCATCAACTCTGTGTGAGCATCAACTCTGTGTGAGCATCAACTCTGTGTGAGCATCAACTCTGTGTGAGCATCAACTCTGTGTGAGCATCAACGCCTCGGGCAAGGATATCCTCAAACTCTTTTGGGAGTGGGGTGTTAATTGACTGTTTCAGTAGAGTTGTTTGTCGCCAATAGCACCATATTAAAGATTTTAGCATTGAATATCGGTTATTGGTTCTATAGTCTATGCTCTACAGCAGTGGTTCTCAACATTTCTAATGCCGCGACCCCTTAATACAGTTCCTCATGTTGTGGCGACCCCTAACCACAAAGTTAATTTCGTTGATAATCAATAACTGTAGAATATATGTGTTTTCAGTCGGTCCTAGGCGACCCATGTGAAAGGGTCTTTCGACCCCCAAAGGGGTCGCGACCCACAGGTTGAGAACCGCTGCTCTACAGTATATGTACTGACTAGATCGGGGGGGGGGGGGGCAAACTACGGCCCGCGGGCCGCATGCGGCCCGGCAACTGATATTATGTGGCCCTCGAAGGCATTTAGAAATTTTAAAAAATTACTATGTTTTTAAGTTATTTTGTTGAATTTTACAGAATTTCATGCACCGTTATGATTTTTAAAACTTTTTTGATCAAATTTCTTTCTAATTTTCTATTTTTTTAAACAGTCCTTGACCTTTGTCATGTAATGCTAAAATGCGAAACTATCGTTTTTAATATAGGGACATGTTTATCGATATTTAAAAATAGGACATAATATACATGCTGCCCCCCAATAGCTTTACCTTTGTCAATGTGGCCCTCCGCACAAAAAGTTTGCCCACCCCTGGACTAGATCCATTGATTTACAATCTGCACAGCTTGTAGGAGATGTAAGTGGACCATGTTTGATGGAAATGCCGCCATTAGAGGTGCATTTCTGTCTCTCATCTTCTCATTCACGGGTAGCTTTGTATACGAAATACCTTATACCTGAAGACTTATGCATGTAAAAAAAAATCATTCACTCCTTGAAAAGTAGGGCGTGACAGGATTCGTGGTGTGTTTGATACACAAGGACCTTTCGTTGGACCTATTAGTTCTTATGGGGACCTTGATTCTGTTAACACGTTTTAATGGTGTGTTTGATACACAATGACCTTTCGTTGGACCTATAGTTCTTATGGGACCATAGGTTGTGGGACGAAGCCCTTGGTATCGAATCTTGTTCGTATTCTCTCGTCATAATTTTTATAATGATAATTATTATGGCACTCTCTGTCAAATACAAAACCAAACGCAAATCCCCCCACCCCACCGCCACGCCACTCTAAACAAAATATGTAGACCAGCGGTTCTCAACCAGTGGGTCGCGGCCCCTTTGGGGTGTCGAATGACCCTTAACCGGGGGTCGCCTAAGACCATCCGAAAACACATATACACCACTGTTATGAAGTAGCAACGAAAATAATTTTATGGTTGAGGGTCGTCACAACTGTATTAAAAGGTCGCGGCATTAGGAAGGTTGAGAACCACTGATGTAGACGCTCATCAAATTTATTGCGTGCGCACTCAGGAAGGGGAACAATTTTTAAAAAAAAAGGGGGGGGGGTTGTTACTTTAAAAAGGGTATGTCGTGGAGAAAGGGGTCTCGGGTGTCGCAGAATAGGTGCGTAAATGTATGCAAGCATTCTGCAGTAATTATCCTCAAGTTCTGAAAGTGCATAAATTGCCTATTTATATCTCTGATAAACCCATACTGTCGCCTAAACATCTGCGAAATCCCATGGTTTCTTACTTTCCAAAAAAAAAAAAAAAAAAAAAAAAATCTTTTTTTTTCTAATGTATGTCATGATTCTCATACAATGGGTTTATGCTTTCACAAATTCTCATACAATGGGTTTTATGCTTTCACAAATTCTCATACAATGGGTTTTATGCTTTCACAAATTCTCATACAATGGTTTTATGCTTTCACAAATTCTCATACAATGGTTTTATGCTTTCACAAATTCTCATACAATGGTTTTATGCTTTCACAAATTCTCATACAATGGTTTTATGCTTTCACAAATTCTCATACAATGGTTTTATGCTTTCACAAATTCTCATACAATGGTTTTATGCTTTCACAAATTCTCATACAATGGGTTTTATGTTAACACAATTGAACTTGATAGAAATGGCAGCGTTAAACTACAATATTTATGCTGGTGACAACTGTACGCGGTCATATTTAGTCTAGTGACAACTGTACGCGGTCATATTTAGTCTAGTGACAGCTTGTCCACCGATCGGATCGCCTTTGAGTGTTTTCGTGCGTGTGACGCAATATTTTGTTCGGCTGAAACAAAAATTGAAATCGCTACAGATTACGTCAGCGCCGCCACCCCCTCTCTTTTTAAAAACTTTCGGGCACCCCTGCCCCGTTCAAAAGTAATGTAATGAAATAAATAAACATGAAAATAAAACGTCTGGCACTCACCCCCCCCCCCCCCCCAGGATCCCGTTTGAGAACCCCTGGTTTACGTTTGATAGCTGTGTTCGTCATAAGTTTCTATACATTGATGGGGGGAAAAAGGTGCCTGGGTTGAGGGAGGGGGAGGATGTCAATGTTCTATTTTGCACACACGCATGTGGTTGTCCAAAAACATGTGAGCACAGGTAAATAGGAAGGAAAGGGTATGAAAGATCGTTTACGTAATACGTGGATGGCCCCTAAGTTACCAAGCGCTAACCGGACCGCACCACGAATGGTCCATTAGGGGAGAGAGCGCCTTTGATGTACTTGATGGGTTATCACCCTTGTTAGCAACACCGTCTGCTTGACACCGATTATTATCCGTTTTGGTTCCTTCCCATAAAACACCTCGCAGCCACCATCAACCCCCCCCCCCCTTTTTTTTTTTTGCACCGCGCGTGGTTCACACCAGCGTGCACTGCTTTGCCAGTGTGACGCATAAGTAGCTTGGTGCGTTCGTCAAGTGAGTTACTCCCCCTACCTTATCGCGGTTGTCCGCCCATTGTATCACACGGACGTATCACACGGACTTATCACACGGTTATATATCACACTTAGAATCACCGAATCCATGACAGCAGGGTGAGAGCTTTTGTTTTGGCACAGCTGTGGGTGCAAACCACACCCCCCCACACACTCACACACACTCACACAGCTGTAGGCGCACCGCGGCCTGTAGACATAACTATCATTGAGTGGCGTAGTTTCAGATCTACCGGCCCTTATTTGTGGGCCATTCTCTGTAGGGCTGAGCCGGGTGCAGTTGTTTTTTAATCACCGTTTCTATTCCGGGTATTTCGATATAATACCCGGCGGTTCGAGTCCGGGTATTTGAAAGTTAAAGAGTTATATTCTCATTTTTTTTTTTGGTGTGTGTTCCTCCCAACGGGTAGACGCGAAATGTGCGTGCATGGAACCAGCAGCGATCCCGAAGCAGAGGCGTAACAGCGGCTTGGCATTGGGGCAGTTCCCAAGGGCGCCGGCCTGCGCCTGTTCAAAAGGGTGCCGCTAAATCTCTAATTTTTAAATTTTTATTATTTTAAAAATAAATTAGCCAAGGGCGCCAAAAACCCAGTTACGCCTCTGTCCCGAAGACATCAAAGTTATGGGCTTCAAAACACTAACGGGCTTAATAATATAATCCTAACCCAGCGGTTCTCAATCTATTCAGTGCCACGACCCCTATATTTTATTTGAGAAGTTGTGGCCTCCCACTACCAGAGTTATTCCTTGAAATTGAGAAAGAGGTGTTGAGAAGGGGCAAGGGGAATTTAGATTTTTTGTAGTTTACAAGGTGCTGGTATTTTAATTTTAATCGGAGTGTGGGTGTAGAGAAGCAGAAATAAGGCCTACGATTGGTGGGGGAGGGGAGGATTCTGTAAGAAAAGGGGGGGGGGGGTTTAGCAAGTCAATGGCCAGAAAATTGTTGATAACTTCACTCACCTGGTTTAAAAATAGTTTTATGTGGCAGCTTCTAGCGCAGCAGTTCTCAACTTGTGAGCGCGACCCCTTTCGGGGGTCGAACGACCCTTTTTACATGGGTAGCCTAAAACCATCAGAAAACATATACTCTACAGTTATGAAGTAGCAACGAACATAATTGTGTGTTAGGGGGTCGCCACAACATGATGAACTGTATTAAAGGGTCGCGACATCAGAAAGTTTGAGAACCCATGTTTAAGTTTTTGCTTTTGTTTTTTTTTGGGGGGGGGGGGTGGGTGGGGGGTGGTGGAATGAAACGGAAAAAAGCAACAATAAATATAAAAAAAATCATACATCATGTAATTGTTTAGAATTTAAATCAAAAGAAACGACCAACATATTTACATTAACTTATTTTCCGACATCTACATCAGAATAGTTTTTTAAATGGTATTTTATCTAGTCAATTTGTGCGAAAAAACACTTACAGAACAAGAGAAGATAACTCTTTTTTAATACCCGTATCCTGTTCCTTTTTCCAATATCCGGGTATAGACCGGGTTTGGCTATACTCGGTATCTCTGGGCATCCATGTCAGTACCCAGCCCAGCCCTTATCCGCATTCCTTCTGTCATTAGTGCTACATTCTCAGACCCGCTGTTATTAGTGCTACATTCTCAGGCCAGCTGTATTGGTGCTACATTCTCAGACCCGCTGTATTGGTGCTACATCATCAGACCCGCTGTATTAGTGCTACATTCTCAGACCCACTTTTTTAGTGCAACATTCTCAGACCCACTTTGTTGGTGCTACCTTCTCAGGCCCTTGCTGTATTGGTGCTACACCATCAGACCTGCTGTATTTGTGCTACATTCTCAGGCCCGCTGTTATGAGTGCTACATTCTCAGGCCCGCTGTTATTAGTGCTACATTCTCATGCCCGTTGTTATTAGTGCTACATTCTCATGCCCTCTGTTATTTGTGCTACATTCTCAGGCCCGCTGTTATGAGTGCTACATTCTCAGGCCCGCTGTTATTAGTGCTACATTATCATGCCCTCTGTTATTAGTGCTACATTCTCAGGCCCGCTGTTATGAGTGCTACATTCTCATGCCCGCTGTTTTGGTGCTACCCTCTCAGACGTATCGTCATTATAGCTTCTCTTTATTACCTGCAGTTTGTTGACATGTCTTGCCGGGTGTTTTTATTATTGTTCTCTTTAGGTATAATATATGTTTATGTATGTGTGTACTGTTATGGCTCTGAAATTCGCAGGTGTCACTGGCCTTTACCTGGATTCGTGCATACTAGATCAGAATATACCACTGCACTTATAGTAATACATTATCTAAGACCATACTAGTATTTCATACTCGGTTTTATTTGAGACACGCCAATGCTTAATGAACAATTTCATTTGCGACATACCAGTTCTTCATACACAATTTCATTTGAGACATACCTGCACTGCGTACACAATTTCATTTGAGACATACCAGTCCAACAACAAAATCCCATAAGTCGTCGCCCTTGATGCCCTTTCATGTAATTTTTTTTCTCAGGTAAAGTAAATTTTTCCCATCACACGAATACTTTGCTATTGTTTTCATTAAAGATCAAAAGTCTATTTATATATAGCTTTTTACACCCCCCCCCCCCATTTTAACACTTCTGTTCCGGCATTAATTGACACACTATCACGGCTCTGCCATAACCACACCTGTTCTTTGTCATGACGGCTTACACCTAGGTGGTGCATAGCGTACGTCGTTGTTCAAGCTACCTAGCAGACCCCTAGCCAGACCCCCTCCCAGATGTCGGGTCTGAAGTACAGATCGAAACCGTACTTAACTTGGGGAAAAAGGGGGGGGGGGCGTAATGTTCTGCTATGGCGTGGTATGTCATTATTTGAGCAAATGTAATACAGTTACTGAGAATATTTGGAAGTTTATTGGTCTACTCCAGTGGCGTAGTCAGTGTTAGTGTCGCCCGGGACGGTTAAAACTTTAACAGCCCCCCCCCCTTTTTTTTACTACAAAAAGTCTTTGCAATTGACCGAAATTCATATTATGTCACAAACTTCCGCCTGGGCCCGCAACCCCTCCCCCCCCCATCGCTTTTGCTACGCTACTGGCGTACTCACTCTTCAAAAAAAAAAGGGGGGGGGGGCGCATATGACTGGTCTGTAATGGTGTATCTATGGTAACCCCTGACAGTATTTTAATATATTTGTGATCTTTCCCTCTTTCCTATTTAACATTTCTCTCACTTACTTTCTGTTACTAATCTTTTGCTGCCCTCTTGGACACTACTTCTCACCTAAGTGCTATATTATAATTTTTAAAAAAATTTAATTTTATTTGTTTTTTCTGTTTGTTCGCTGATGAAGGCTTCCTGCCGACACGTTCGTTGTTTTGTTGCGTTCCTTTTTTTCAGCTTTAACCTTACTGTGTTTTACTAATTTCCTACTGTGCTAGCCTGATTGCAGTCTCCCCCATTATTACCCTATGTTGTAATTAACCTTTTCTCCAGCAGACGACTTCACTTTCCATTTCTTCTTTTCATTCGCAGGAGCTGTCGATATGCTTAGAGGAACAGCGAGACAGCTCGCCACTTCGAGGTAAGTACTGTTCAATAAATCACCAGAGAAACACGAAACCTTTCCTCCTCCTCGCCCGCGTCATAAGGATCAGCCATGCACACTAAGACAGATGAATCTTAGGATGAATCTTAGGTTGAATCTTAGGATGAATCTTTTAGGTTGAATCTTAGGATGAATCTTTTAGGTTGAATCTTAGGATGAATCTTAGGATGAATCTTAGGATGAATCTTGGGTTGAATCTTAGGATGAATCTTAGGTTGAATCTTAGGATGAATCTTATGATAAATCTTAGGTTGAATCTTAGGTTATACATAATATGTGAATCTGTGTGTTAATATTACATACTCAAATAGCTGTTACATTTACAGCTATATAATAGAACAAGGTACAATGTAAGCGGACGCTTGAATCGAACGTCGGGACATTTGCTTGACAGAAATTTCGTTGTGGGGAAAATTGATCGACGGAAATTTGGTCGAATCTTTTTTTTAAGTACTCTCGATAAAATTTTGCGTCAAATTTCATTTTGAACGCATTATTTTGTTTTACTGTATAGTATAGTGCGTTCAAAAAGAAATTTGACGATAATTTAAACGTGTAGTGTGAACTGAAAAAAAGATTCGATTAAATTTTAGTTCGATCAAAGGTAAGTGTTCGCCATTGTTGTTACCTTTAATTTACTTTTTTCCCGCATTTGCATTTGCCCTGTCTGTCTGCTGAGGAAGGCTCTTAGCCGAAACATTCTTATCTTATCTTATTGTCCTGCCTTTCGTTTCAAACTTCTACATACATTGTTGTGCTATTTCCTTCACACGACGAGAACGCAGTCCTTCATTTATCCTAGTACAGCTGGCACATATAGTAGTACGGTAGTAGTACGGTTTGTTTTAACAGTAGCCTCATTCTGGTATGCTCTTGCTACTTACATTTGTACCCTCTGTTGCGGCATCCACGGTATAGAACGCAGTCCTTCATTTATCCTAGTACAGCTGGTACATATAGTAGTACGGTTTGTTTTTAACAGTATCCTCATACCGGTATTCACTTATTGCTACTTACATTTGTACCCGCGGTTGCGGCATCCAGGTAGAGATTTGTCATAATGTCTTAGCCGGCAGAAAAAAAACGTCTTTGAACGAAAGGAATCATACGCCATAAAAAAATATATATCCCTTACTGGTTTTTTTAAGAGTTTGCTTTAATAGTCGCACTTGGCACAGATCAAAGCGGTAGGCCGGTAGGTCAAAGGATCAAAGTAACAGGTCAGGGACTTCCCGCACACTTTGTGTTCCCCCTCAACACCAGGGTCCACACTTGTGAGGCTTTGATCATGGGGGAGGGGGGGAAGGAGTGGGTTAGCAACCACTGCCTGGGGGCAGATAGAATAACATTAGATATGCTTGGTAAGCTCACCTCTTTCTTGTACGCGATGTGATAGGAGAACCCGTAGTTTATCGCACCGCTAGCGACTTGGTACCTTTCGCACTGATAGGGACGCGGTACTGTTCGCACCGCTAGGGACGTGGTGCCGTTTGTACTGATAGGGACATGGGTCCATTCGCACTGCTAGGGATGTGGTACCGTTCGCACTGCGAGGGACAAGGGTTTCTCATTTAACGGGTTTTTACTTATCCCGGGAAATCCAGGGAGACAATTAAATTCATTACAATATATAGGCCTACTCGATTAAATCACACACGAGTGTTTAAAGTAGAAATAATAATAAAATAATTGCTTACTTTTTAATGTCTACTAGTCTACTAATTAACTAATTATAAAAGTGTTGGATTGCGATAAAGCTTTAAAATAGATTAAATAGACACGAACAATCAGTGTCACTTTAACAATATAGATTAAGCTTTAATCATAATTCTTACATCACAAATAAGCAAATGTTTTGTAATGTAAAACTATTATTGAAGCATAATATATATTGTTATGATACGCAATGTGCGTGTCTATTTAATCTAGTCTACTCATTAATGAAAAACGATATCAAATGTTATTTGAGAGGTTCGGTCACTTGTTACCAGTTGCTTCATATTCACCCTTCGTAGCCCAAATCATAGATTACTAGCTGCTAATCAGCTTGTACGGTGAAAGTCGGATATGACCGGTGAAAGTCGGATATGACTGGTGAAAGTGGGATATGACCGGTGAAAATCGGATATGACCGCCATAGCACTTAGCAAGAGTTTATAATTTTTTACAAGTCACAAAGTATAGTTTCAAACCCGCGGAGAAACATTTACATGCTAATGCTTGTAACAAATTGTAACAAGGGACGTACAAATTGTAACAAGGGATCGTACACAATTGTAACAAGGTATCGTTACAAATAAAAATTACAAAATAAAAATTTAAAAAAAACCAACAAATACTAAATGTTTCCACTAATGCAGGCCTGCACAACATACGGCCCGCCAGCCCCCCCCCCCTTTTTTTTTTTGCGGCCCGCGAAGTAACGAAATATTCTTTATTCTTATTATTTTCTAAATAGTTTTCCCCTCTGTCCTATTTTCTTTTGACCCGCACAAGTCCGGTCCTATTTTCTGTTGGCCCGTACAAGTCCGGTCCTATTTGTGGTGACACCTGTGAACGCTTAAAAATACACGAGTACTAGAGCTACTGGCACTAAGCTTAAATAAGTCATCGCAGTTTACTAAATGTTCCAGGTCGTGGCTTGTAGCGACAACTTGTGACAATGTGTGAGTCTCTCAAATTGAAGTTTTTAAAGATTTTTATTTTTATGTCCACCGGGAATTTCCGTGGCTGGGAAAATGACCCGGGAAGTCATTTGTTTACTGAAAATTGTGCCGGATCCCGGGAGAGAAACTCTATTAAATACGTGGTAATGTTCGCACTGCTAGGGTTGTGGTTCGCTAAGGTTGTGGTTCGTTAGGGTTGTGGTTCGATAGGGTTGTGGTTCGTTAGGGTTGTGGTTCGTAGGGTTGTGGTTCGTTAGGGTTGTGGTTCGCTAGGGTTGTGGTTCGTTAGGGTTGTGGTTCGCTAAGGTTGTGGTTCGTTAGGGTTGTGGTTCGCTATGGTTGTGGTTCGCTAAGGTTGTGGTTCGTTAGGGTTGTGGTTCGCTAGGGTTGTGGTTCGCTATGGATGTGGTTCGCTAGGGTTGTGGTTCGCTAGGGTTGTGGTTCGCTAGGGTTGTGGTTCGCTAGGGTTGTGGTTCGCTAGGTTTGTGGTTCGCTAGGTTTGTGGTTCGCTAGGGTTGTGGTTCGCTAGGGTTGTGGTTCGCTAGGGATGTGGTTCGCTAGGGATGTGGTTCGCTAGGGATGTGGTTCGCTAGGGATGTGGTTCGCTAGGGATGTGGTTCGCTAGGGATGTGGTTCGCTAGGGATGTGGTTCGCTAGGGTTGTGGTTCGCTAGGGATGTGGTTCGCTAGGGATGTAGTCAGTGGCGTAACAACGGCTTGGCATTGGGGCATTGCCAAGGGCGCCTGCCTGCGCCAGTTCAAAAGGAGGCCGCTAAATCTCTAATTTTTTAATTTTTATTTAAATAAAGGGCACCGAAATTAAATTAGCCAAGGGCGTCAAATACCCAGTTACGCGTCTGGATGTGGTTCGCTAGCGATGTGGTTCCCATCGCTATAGGTATTTGTCTATATACCTTTGGTGATGTGATTTGCACCACCTTGGGTGTGGTTTTCACCGCTAGGGTTGTGATGTCGCACCATCATTCTAAATTACTGTCTCTTGAATATCGTATGCTATACTATATGTTCGGCTTTCTATGAGAATTTGCAGAAATACTTACGCTGACGATTAAAGGTAAAACAGATTTGAAATATGTTGATTGGCTTATATAGGAAACCATCAATGGGCTTATATAGGAAACCATCAATGGGCTTATATAGGAAACCATCAATGGGCTTATATAGGACACCATCAATGGGCTTATATAGGAAACCATCAATGGGCTTATATAGGAAACCATCAATGGGCTTATATAGGAAACCATCAATTGGCTTATATAGGAAACCATCAATTGGCTTATATAGGAAACCATCAAGTGGCTTATATAGGAAACCATCAATTAGCTTATATAGGAAACCATCAATATGCTTATATAGGAAACCATCAATATGCTTATATAGGAAACCATCATTATGCTTATATAGGAAACCATCAATATGCTTATATAGGAAACCATCAATTGGCTTATTTAGGAAACCATCAATATGCTTATATAGGAAACCATCAGTTGGCTTATTTAGGAAACCATCAATTGGCTTATATAGGAAACCATCATCTAAAGCACTTCTGACACCCCATCAGCCTCTACTCCCCCCCCCCTGACCGAAAGGTTGTTCCGTTAGTGGCCGTTATAGCGTTTTCGCAATTGTTTGTGTGTATGGGTGCGTGCTTGTGTCTCCGTGTGTATTTTGGGAGGGGGGAGGTGTTTGTGTGTGGGGGTGGCGTGGGGTGGTGGCATAAATAATACTTTCTCCTTCAAAGAATCAAAAGCCGGCCTACCAACACGGTGGCTTACTGGAACGCACAACACACATATACAGTTACATAATGGACGTAAGTAGTATACGCTTAAAAAATAAACGTTCACACTTACTACGTTATTATATGAAGGCATCTATACATATCTATGTACATTACATTATTATATGAAGGCATCTATACATATCTATGTACATTACATTATTATATGAAGGCATCTATACATATCTATGTACATTACATTATTATATGAAGGCATCTATACATATCTATGTACATTACATTATTATATGAAGGCATCTATACATATCTATGTACATTACATTATTATATGAAGGCATCTATACATATCTATGTACATTACATTATTATATGAAGGCATCTATACATATCTATGTACATTACATTATTATATGAAGGCATCTATACATATCTATGTACATTACATTATTAAATGAAGGCATCTATACATATCTATGTACATTACATTATTATATGAAGGCATCTATACATATCTATGTACATTACATTATTATATGAAGGCATCTATACATATCTATGTACATTACATTATTATATGAAGGCATCGATACATATCTATGTACATTACATTATTATATGAAGGCATCTATACATATCTATGTACATTACATTATTATATGAAGGCATCTATACATATCTATGTACATTACATTATTATATGAAGGCATCTATACATATCTATGTACATTACATTATTATATGAAGGCATCGATACATATCTATGTACATTACATTATTATATGAAGGCATCTATACATATCTATGTACATTACATTATTATATGAAGGCATCTATACATATCTATGTACATTACATTATTATATGAAGGCATCTATACATATCTATGTACATTACATTATTATATGACGGCAGCTATACATATCTATGTACATTACATTATTATATGACGGCAGCTATACATATCTAGGCTATGTATATTACGTTATTATATGAAGGCATCTAAACATATCTATGTATATTGCATTATTATATGAAGCCAGCTATACATATCTATGCCCACTTGCACACATTGCGAGTGTATAAATCACTGTACATTTGTTTAAATTATCGAAGCTTCTGGGTACTGGATACCGTTTATTTGATAAAATCTGTGTAAGCATTGAAAGTACTGTGTCAGCTTGTACCGGTACGGTGTAAGCATTGAAAGTACTGTGTCAGCTTGTACCGGTACGGTGAAAGCATTGAAAGTACGGTGTCAGCTTGTACCGGTACGGTGTAAGCATTGAAAATACTGAGACAGCTTGTACCGGTACGGTGTAAGCATTGAAAGTACTGTGTCAGCTTGTACCGGTACGGTGAAAGCATTGAAAGTACGGTGTCAGCTTTTACCGGTACGGTGTAAGCATTGAAAATACTGAGACAGCTTGTACCGGTACGGTGAGCAGACAAAAAAAAGACATGGAAAAAAAAGTCGCAAAGTTGGCTAGGACAAAAAGTCGCAAAGTTGGCTAGGACAAAAAGTCGCAAAGTTGGCTAGGACAAAAAGTCGCAAAGTTGGCTAGGACCAAAAATTCAGAGAAAAGAAAAATGTAATATCTCTATCCAGAAGAAAGCAATAATGGCCTTAATGTGGTCAGTGGGGCTTTGGACCGAAGGATTATATAAATTCATTTGCTTCCCCAATCTTGTCACAATTTAAGTTCATAATATGATTGCTATTGCTTGTATGGAAGTTGAAGTAAAAATTCGCACGAATGTGAGTTTGTGTGAGTTTGTGTGAGTTTGTGTGAGTTTGTGTGAGTTTGTGTGAGTTTGTTTGAGTTTGTTTGAGTTTGTGTGAGTTTGTGTGAGTTTGTGTGAGTTTGTGTGAGTTTGTGTGAGTTTGTGTGAGTTTGTGTGAGTTTGTGTGAGTTTGTGTGAGTTTGTGTGAGTTTGTGTGAGTTTGTGTGAGTTTGTGTGAGTTTGTTTGAGTTTGTGTGAGTTTGTGTGAGTTTGTGTGAGTTTGTGTGAGTTTGTGTGAGTTTGTGTGAGTTTGTGTGAGTTTGTGTGAGTTTGTGTGAGTTTGTGTGAGTTTGTGTGAGTTTGTGTGAGTTTGTGTGAGTTTGTGTGAGTTTGTGTGAGTTTGTGTGAGTTTGTGTGAGTTTGTGTGAGTTTGTGTGAGTTTGTGTGAGTTTGTGTGAGTTTGTGTGAGTTTGTGTGAGTTTGTGTGAGTTTGTGTGAGTTTGTGTGAGTTTGTGTGAGTTTGTGTGAGTTTGTGTGAGTTTGTTTGAGTTTGTTTGAGTTTGTGTGAGTTTGTGTGAGTTTGTGTGGGTTTGTGTGAGTTTGTGTGAGTTTGTGTGAGTTTGTGTGAGTTTGTGTGAGTTTGTGTGAGTTTGTGTGAGTTTGTGTGAGTTTGTGTGAGTTTGTGTGAGTTTGTGTGAGTTTGTGTGAGTTTGTGTGAGTTTGTGTGAGTTTGTGTGAGTTTGTGTGAGTTTGTGTGAGTTTGTGTGAGTTTGTGTGAGTTTGTGTGAGTTTGTGTGAGTTTGTGTGAGTTTGTGTGAGTTTGTGTGAGTTTGTGTGAGTTTGTGTGAGTTTGTGTGAGTTTGTGTGAGTTTGTGTGAGTTTGTGTGAGTTTGTGTGAGTTTGTGTGAGTTTGTGTGAGTTTGTGTGAGTTTGTGTGAGTTTGTTTGAGTTTGTTTGAGTTTGTTTGAGTTTGTGTGAGTTTGTGTGAGTTTGTGTGAGTTTGTGTGAGTTTGTGTGAGTTTGTGTGAGTTTGTGTGAGTTTGTGTGAGTTTGTGTGAGTTTGTGTGAGTTTGTGTGAGTTTGTTTGAGTTTGTGTGAGTTTGTGTGAGTTTGTGTGAGTTTGTGTGAGTTTGTGTGAGTTTGTGTGAGTTTGTGTGAGTTTGTGTGAGTTTGTGTGAGTTTGTGTGAGTTTGTGTGAGTTTGTGTGAGTTTGTGTGAGTTTGTGTGAGTTTGTGTGAGTTTGTGTGAGTTTGTGTGAGTTTGTGTGAGTTTGTGTGAGTTTGTGTGAGTTTGTGTGAGTTTGTGTGAGTTTGTGTGAGTTTGTGTGAGTTTGTGTGAGTTTGTGTGAGTTTGTGTGAGTTTGTGTGAGTTTGTGTGAGTTTGTGTGAGTTTGTGTGAGTTTGTGTGAGTTTGTGTGAGTTTGTGTGAGTTTGTGTGAGTTTGTGTGAGTTTGTGTGAGTTTGTGTGAGTTTGTGTGAGTTTGTGTGAGTTTGTGTGAGTTTGTGTGAGTTTGTGTGAGTTTGTGTGAGTTTGTGTGAGTTTGTGTGAGTTTGTGTGAGTTTGTGTGAGTTTGTGTGAGTTTGTGTGAGTTTGTGTGAGTTTGTGTGGGTTTGTGTGGGTTTGTGTGGGTTTGTGTGGGTTTGTGTGGGTTTGTGTGGGTTTGTGTGGGTTTGTGTGGGTTTGTGTGGGTTTGTGTGGGTTTGTGTGGGTTTGTGTGGGTTTGTTTGGGTTTGTTTGGGTTTGTTTGGGTTTGTTTGAGTTTGTGTGAGTTTGTGTGAGTTTGTGTGAGTTTGTGTGAGTTTGTTTGAGTTTGTGTGAGTTTGTGTGAGTTTTCGCAGAATATTAAAGATTTTTTTTTTTTTAAATTTGTTAATTTCAGACTTATCTATTGTCTGACTTTATTTTTACAATAAAAACTTTTTTTGTGACATTTGATACCTGTGACTTTTTATTCCGGTGACTTCCCCCCCCCCCTCTCCACGATCACCCGTACAGCCCCCTTGCCGCCCATGGGCGCTGAACCATGCAGTGGCCAGGTGCGGACCAAATAGTTGACCAGTTAGTTAACAGCCGTAGGCCAACCTGTGGTCGGCCGTTGAGCAGTGGTGGGGAGATAAAAGCATGCCATAAAACTGCCAAGGCGAACGCCCATAAAACTCATTGAATCGTTTATTTCAAGCCGGTTCATCATTTATCTCTTGCGTTGCACTGTGTGGCCTTTGGGTTTACCGGCCTTTGGGTTTACCGGCCTTTGGGTTTACCGGCCTTTGGGTTTACCGGCCTTTGACCCGAAGCAGTGTGGTGAAACCAAAACAAAAAAGAAAATAATCATAATAAAAATAAACAACCAAACACAGCGCCCCAGAACTGACATGGTTTGACAAATGGATCAGATAAGGAAATCATATGTGAAAGCTACACATTAGACAGCTGAGCATAACACACACAAAAAAACCAAGAACACGTTTTTTTAAAACAAAAAACGCATAGTTTTTTATTAAAAGCTTTAACGTAGTGTTTAATAGTAGCGTACTACTGTTTTGTAAGGGTTTAATTTGAACATCTGAGTTTTGTTTCGTTAAATTATTTACAGTTGCAGGAGATCAGTGTTCGGTTTTTTTCAGACACTTTGTCATCACTGCAAGGGTTGTTTTGCAAGGGGTGTATTTCAGTACACTGTACACGAGCGTTGTGTACCCGGTAACAAGTCAAATTATGGCATCGCTTACTTCAGTTAAGCTATCATTGGGCTGTCTGGCTATCATTGGCTATCTGGCCATCTGGCTATCATTGGCCATCTGGCTGTCTGGCTATCATTGGCTATCAGGCTATCATTGGCCATCTGGCTATTTGGCTATCATAGGCTATTATTGACCATCTGGCTGTCTGGCTATCATTGGCCATCTGGCTGTCTGGCTATCATTGGCTATCAGGCTATCATTGGCCAGCTGGCTATCTGGGGAGTGTTGGGAAATTGAACAGAATCGCCCCGATCTGCGGTATCTGAGAGTTTTAAAAATGTTCTCATGACGCGTTTTTTCATGCCCTCCGCGATGTCATTTAAAAAACACCACCAATCCTCAAATCCTCCAATCCTACCAATCCTCAAATCCTCCAATCCTCCCTTAACTTTGTGTTTCTATTTCAATACATATTTTGTTTGTTCAGAATCACGTCGTGTCACAACGCATATTTTCATACTACGTATTGTGTCCCTTAGTTCTGCGTTTTCTCCGACTCATTGGGGTGGATCAGGGTGTTAATCAGTGGCTCTCAACCGTCCTAATGCCGCGACCCTTTAATACAGTTCCTCCTATTGTGGCGACCCCCCCCCCCCCCCCCCAAACCACACAATTATTTTCGTTGCTACTTCATCACTGTAGATTATATGTCTTCCGATGTTCTCAGGCGACCCCTGTGAAAGGGTCATTCGACCCCCAAAAGGTGTCGCGACCCACAGGTTGAGTACCGCTGGTGTAAATGTTCGTATCGTAGGTCACTACACATCATAAATATACAAAATAAATAGACAAATGCTGTACTGTAGAGAGACAGAATGGTTTGTTCATAAATCAACATCTCTGTATTTGGAATGAAGATTGGAATTAGTTTGAAATGCATCCACCTCGTAGCTCGTAGCGGGACGCAAATTTTTAGTTTGTCGGGACGTCCATCAAGTCCATCTCTTCTCTGATAATTCTCTCCCCCCCCCCCTTTTTTTTTTCAACTCCATTCATTTTGATTCTTTCAGATAGCTTTGATCTTTCAGATAGCTTTGACCTTTCATATATCTTTGATCTTTCAGATATCTTTGATCTTTCAGATATCTTTGATCTTTCATATATCTTTGATCTTTCAGATATCTTTGATATCCCGTAAATGCCAACACGTTATCCCCGTTCGGCGGATTCAACGTTCTAACACGGCATCCGCCTGATCACGTTTCGAGAACTCCTGGTATATCCAATTAATTTCCTGGCGCCCAGTTTTCAATTAGCGCCCCAGTCGCTGACGGAGCCAAAGGTGAAAAATGAGAATTCCGAGCATTTTTGTGTGGACCAGACACCACCCCCCACCCCCGGTGGGTTGTTTGTGGTTGTTTGACCAGGGAACCAACCACACACGGGTTGTTGGGCCAGGGATTAACACCGGGTAGCTAGTAAGTGATGTCTTGGACCAGGGTACTACACGCATGATGCTAGTGGTTGTTGGCAGGACCGCCTTAACAGTATGGCCTCGTGACCAGAAAACAAGGGCTCGCCAAAGAAATCATGCAGGGCACAACTAGAGGAGGAAGAAGAAGAGGAAGACAGAGAAAAAGATGGGAAGATAACATCAAAGAATGGACGGGGTTAAAACTATATATAGGCGATGCTATGCGAAGTGCAGAAGGCCGAGAGGATTGGAGAAGGATAGTTTTCATGTCATCAGGACTAAGGGACAGGATGATGATGAAACCTTTTGCGGGCCGCATGTCATTGCACTTGATATTAATCCAAATACCCACTGAATGCCTATAACTGTTTATGAGTACGCACAATGAAATAAACCGAACTGATGTGATATTTGTTTATCTTTTCGTTCACTCAACTCTTCAAAGTCAATTTCTTTGTAAATTGTACGATAAACGCATACGTTTATTTGTGGAAAAAATCAGCCATCCTGGGGAGGGGAGGGGGAGTGGCCTCCGCTGGTGCAAAACAATCATTAAAAAAAAAAAAAAGAAGAAGAAGAATTGATGTTTGTCTTCTACTTAAATAATACATATTTGTTAAAGTATAAACAATTTTTAATACAATTATTTATTTATTTTAGGGTATGTTTCCCTTTTGTTCTTTCTTTTTTGTTAGGAATCAACATTAGTTTGGGTCAGGTCTCAACATTTTAAATAAACAACAAAAGTTGAAGAAGAAAAATTCCGTTTCCGGATACGCGGGTGCCACCGTTAGAAAATTTTGGATCCGTTGCTCTTTCTTTGTATTTTTTTTAGTGCCCGTTGGAGAGTGTCATTACCGGAAGTTGGTGACCATTAACTTGATTGGTGACCTCTTTGCATCCCTATTTCCTCGGACATCGTGCGGTCAGCGTCCTTACAGCTCGGCCATCTTTCGCTAATGGTCCAACATAGCTGGGACTAGCCACGCGACCGAAAATAGTCGTCTGGCATGCATGCATGATCGAACAGCACCAGCGTCATCACGGCGCCTGGTGTTCTATTTCCGACTGTGTGGTGCTCGCTTGATTCACTCACCGGACAGTGGTTTTCAACTAAGGGCTTTCCTCGGACAAATTGAAAATTTTAACATCGCGGTTCACGTTTGCCATGCGTTCATCTGTATCTCGTGCCCGTTTACTTTTGGCTGCGGCTTTTCGCACCCGGGTACCAGAAGTGAGAATTGAGACTAATGGGACCCAAGTGCGAATGGCGGCGCTGCGTGTCCGGGTCCATTCTTGACTAACGCTATTCGTTTGTCATTTGTGGTAGTTTATTTTTAGTTAAACTGAAGAAGTACGTTTACAAACGTATAGTCCATTCAATTATCTTTCATTGGATACCTCATTTTGTCTTACAAACCCAACAATTATGTTTTAAATAGTTTTTTAATCCCAAACCTCTCACTTCTGGTACCCGGGTACGAATAGCCACTTCGTTTACTTTTTATTCACATTTTATGATTCACGATTCGCGATATAGAATAGGTATCCACATTGGAATAAAATTATTGTCATGACATCATAAACTCCGTGCACTTTATGATCCAAACAGATGCAAGATGGCCGTGTTCCGATGCGATGTGATATCTCATCTCAACACAACGCTAGAGCACATTCCTACTATCCATCTCCACGTTCAATAGACTTCTCTCATAGTACTACCTCCTTCCTCTCTCTCTGTCCCCCCTCTCTCTCTCTGTCCCCCTCTCTCTCTGTCTCTCTCTCTGTCTCTCTCTCTGTCCCTCTCTCTCTCTGTCCCTCTCTCTCTCTGTCCCTCTCTCTGTCTCTCTCTCTCTCTCTGTCCCTCTCTCTCTGTCCCCCCCTCTCTCTGTCTGTCCCCCTCTCTCTCTGTCTCTCTCTCTGTCTCTCTCTCTGTCCCTCTCTCTCTCTGTCCCTCTCTCTCTGTCCCTCTCTCTGTCTCTCTCTCGCTCTGTCCCTCTCTCTCTCTCTGTCCCTCTCTCACTGTCTCTCTCTGTCCCTCTCTCACTGTCTCTCTCTCTTTCCCTCTCTCTATGTACCTCTCTCTCTGTCTCTCTCTGTCTCTCTCTCTGTCTCTCTCTCTGTCTCGATCTCTGTCCCTCTCTCTGTCCCCCTCTCTGTCCCTCTCTCTCTCTGTCTCTCTCTGTCCCTCTATCTGTCCCTCTCTCCCTGTCTCTCTCTCTATGTACCTCTCTCTCTGTCTCTGTCTCTCTCTGCCCCTCTCTCTCTATCTGCCCCTCTCTCTCTATCTGTCCCTCTCTCTCTCTGTCCCGCTCTCTGTCCCTCTCTCTGTTCCCCCCTCTCTCTCTCTCTGTCCCCCTCTCTCTCCGTGTCTCTCTCTCTGTCCCTCTCTCTCTGTCCCTCTCTGTCACTCTCTCTCTCTGCCCCTCTCTCTCTCTGTCTCTCCCTCTCTGTCCCTCTCTCTCTATGTACCTCTCTCTCTGTCCCTCTCTCTCTATCTGTCCCACTCTCTCTCTTTGTCCGCTCTCTGTCCCTCTCTCTCTCTCTGCCCCTCTCTCTCTCTCTCTCTGTCCCCCCTCTCTCTCTCTGTCCCTCTCTCTGTCCCCCCCTCTCGCTCTGTCCCTCTCTCTCCCTGTCTCTCTCTGTCTCTCTCTCTCTCTCTCTCTCTCTGCGCATGAAATCCACAAATCATCATCATATTACTTAAGACAGTGGTTCTCAACCTTGCAAACGCCGCGACCCTTTAATACAGTACCTGGTGTTGTGGCGACCCCCAATGCGCAAAATTATTTTCGTTGCTCTCTTTATAACAGTGGAGCATGTGTTTTCCGATGGTCTTAGGCGACCCCTGGGAAAGGGTCGTTCGACCCCCAAAGGGGTCGCGACCAACAGATTGAGAATCGCTGACTTAAGATAACGAAGCAATATAATAATATATTTCTATAAATATAGAGCTGTTACATATATTTTTTTTTTAAAATTTGTGTTAGAGGGCATAACATTCGATCGGGGCTTTGTGTCTTGATTATGGACAAAATGGAAACAATAAAAAAAAATTTGAAAATGCTGTGTGCCAGGATTTTATAACGCCTACAAATGTCATGTTGTGTGACCGTGACAAAGATTAAGGTTCTCCCACGACCCAGCTTAGGGGAATTCGGCGGGGAACCTAAGTGTTGTCACAACAGGAGCCTTCGCTTGGCTCATCCCCCGTGTGATTTGGTACTGTCAGGGGGGAGAAGGAATGCATAATACATGTATGCGGACGATCTACGTGGCCAGGAATACATAATACGCCAACGACAAAGGGAATGAATTCCAATGTCTGGAATATCAGGGGAGGCAACGCATAATGCGTTGTTGGCACCGGGGGGGAGAAGGGTAGGCACTTGCAGCAATTATTGTCAACCTGGGTTGGCAAGCGTAATCTGGTCGCGTTGTTATGCTTGGCGTGTGTGTGTGTGGCTGCCTGAGAGTCTGCGTGATGGTGGGGATGTGTGGGTGTGTCTGTGTGTGTGGATGTGGGGGGGGGGGGGAGTGTCGGTGTATTGGTTCATTAGATCATAATCTGTTCAGACTAATTAATTCCTTGAGGCCGCCTCGTCTCGAAAAACCCGAGACTAGTTCCAGCAATTAGGGCCCATTGCTGGCTGTGAGAGGCGGGTGGAAGGGTGTTGTGGGAAGTTTTATCATGGATGACGTAAGACATTATTTTTTACGTTTTTTTTTTTGGGTGGGTGGGTGGGTGGTTTCCTTCATGATGTTTCTTTATCCCTACAAATGTTTCCACTTCATTTTTCGGAAACACTACTGTGTTTATCATAGGGTTCCCCTGTATACGAGATATGATATGAGATATGATATGATATGAGATATGATATGAGATATGATATGAGATATGATATGAGATATGATATGAGATATGATATGAGATATGATATGAGATATGATATGAGATATGATATGAGATATGATATGAGATATGATATGAGAAAAGCCACCAGAAAAGCCAATACAAAAACCGTCACAAAAGCCATCCTGGTCAATGTGGCGGCCTTGGTCGCTACCCCGTTTCTTCCCATTCAGAGAAATCGGTCCATGACCACAACACCGCACTGACCTCTTCCTCCCAACCAACGACTTTCAGACCATTCTTTTGACAGCAGCATTACGTTAGGACATCCTCCGCGCACCTGTTGGGCCATGTCCCCCATTTTTACTATTTTAAATCGCTAAAAAAAACTGGAGCAGATTATTTGTTGACTACGACTGTTTAAAAAAAAAAAATTACGTTGTTTGTTTGTGGGCCCATTGTGTTAGAGGTTAAACTTCAATGGTTCTCACGAGTTTAGTCATGGCGCTGAACCACGACGAATAGTGAGCAATGACGAAGTATAAGAGGGTCATAGTATAGAGCAGCGGCTCTCAACCTGTGTGTCGCAACCCCTTTGGCAGGGTTGGTGGGGGAGGGGGAGGTCGAACGACCCTTAAAAAGAAATCGCCTAAGACCACTGGAAAACACATATTTAAGAAGTAGCAACGAAAATTTTTTTTTTGCTTGGGGGTTACCACAACACGGGGAGCTGTATTAAAGGGTCGCTGCATTAGGAAGGTTGAGAACCACTCGTATAGAGTTTGAGGAAAAAGTGCTGTCCCAAAGCATTGACTAAAGCGAAAAATTAGATAGAACTGCAAACAATTTATAATCTACTTTGGATTAAATTTGTCACGACCGCCCGAATTATTTTTTTCGATTTTTTGAGTTTGGTGGTTAAAAAAAAAAAAAAAATCTCTTGTCATGAGAGAAAATTAAACGAAAGAATCTTTAAAATAACCTCCTTCGTCAGCCCTAAAGGCCTAGGGCGGTGCAATTCTCTGGTAAGAACTGTATCGCAGATGTTTAACAACCGGCCTGGTTTCGTCGTGACATGGTCGGGGCCCGGGGCCCCGCGCGTAAATAAAGTGCAGCTAACAAGGGTTAAGTAATCTAATTAAACCCGCCCTTCCCCCGGCGAAGAAACCAACCCGAAAAGCCATCCATCGTGTTTATTTAGGTTTACATCACATTAGCAGATGTCACGGTGACGTCATGCGGGGGAATCCCGCCTCGTTTTGACTCAATGGTTCAAATGTAAAGAAGTTTCTAGTTTTAAGATCGGCTGGTCCATTTTAAGTTTACATAAATTTCCTACTCCGAAGCCTTTGAACCCTGAATTTTAAATGCTCAATTTGAATATCGACAAACATTATCTCGTTGTTATATTGTTATCTGATCTGATGCTTTAAAAAAATATAATTTAACAAAAAGAAAGAAGAAAAAAAAGGGGGGGGGCGGGGGGCTAATGTCCGATGGTACAAGTATACTACGATGGATATTTGGGAGAACTACAAACTATAGTCGGATGGTATCCATAGTCCCTGGTCGTACCAACAGTCAGCGACAAGGACGTGCGGAGGTTTTTCAAGGATCCAGGGCAAAATCCAAATTCTGAGCCCCCCCCCCCCCCCCCCGCGCAAATGTCCAAATAATTGTACCGGTACTCAACCTGTTTGTATTTTTATTTTTTTTTAAAAATCAGCTTCTCTTTTCTTGGACCAAGATTACCAGAAGCGCATTCTCCAACGTTAACGTCACCTTTATCTAGCAAACAACCGCCCCCCCCCCTTTCCCCATTACGGCGGGCGTATCTCGCCCTCCCTCAGGTACTAAAGGAACAAGTCAATAAATATAACCCGTGGCTAATAATAAGTGGGGGGGGGGGCTGGGGGGTTGGTCGAGTCTCGTATGCCCAATGCCGGATTCGGAAAGTGTAACTACTCCAGTAAAAAAAAAAAATTGTAGTAAGGGGATGTATAAATGTCAATGGTCATCTCAAATGACCCAAATGTCCGCCACTATTCCCCCAATTTAAAAAAAAAAGTTGGAAAAAATTATTTTAAAAATAAAGAAAAAATAAATTTGAAATAATATTTCCTGCACATTCCTGATTACCGACTCAGTCGTCCACAGTATCGTAAACCAGTCGTCCACAGAATCGTAAACCAGTCGTCCGCAGTATCGTAACTCAGTCGTCCACAGTATCGTACCTCAGCCGTCCACAGTATCGTAACTCAGCCGTCCACAGTATCGTAACTCAGCCGTCCACATTATCGTAACTCAGTCGTCCACAGTATCGTACCTCAGTCGTCCACAGTATCGTAACTCAGTCGTCCACAGTATCGTAACTCAGCCGTCCACAGTATCGTAACTCAAGTTAAATGGTGAGGGCTTTGTGTTAAAAGTTAAAAGGTCTTTAAACAGTTACAGGCCCCCCCCCCCCCCCCCAAGATGTAAGATTTGGTGGAGGGTCAGAGCCTTATTTTTGGAAATGGTTTCTCATTTCTTAATAGAGATATTAGTTTCACATACGATAGAATGAGCTTTAAAGATGACCTCTAGGATACAGTACTAAATTATAACCATGAGAATGGCTAGGTTTGTTGTTGTTTTTTTGGGGGGATGTGTCTTGGGGGGGGGGTATTGGGCTAACTGATACACTTAGACCGGTGCCCAGTGGACATTGATACACTTGGACCAGTGCCCGGTTTGTGGAGACTGAAACCGGTGCCCAGTTTGCGGAGACTGATACACTTAGATCGGTGCCCGGTTTGTGGAGACTGATGCACTGAGACCGGTGCCCGGTTTATGGAGACTGATACACTTAGACTGGTGCCCGGTTTTATGGAGACTGGTACACTTATACCGGTGCCCGGTTTGTGGAGACTGATGCACTGAGACCGGTGCCCGGCTTTGTGGTGTCCACCATTTCAATGATGTTTTTTGTTGTGTTGTCTTTATTAGATGTGTGCCGGTAACAACTGTTTTGATGAGACGCCACTCTCCCCCCTTCCCTCCCCAACTGTTTTGATGAGACGCCCCTCTCCCCCTTCCCTCCCCCCTGCCCTCCCATGTGTCCCCAGTCTTTTAACATTACTTCTATTCTACTCTATCTTAGTTGAACTTCCGCCCCGAAAGCTGGAATCCGAAACATCGAAAGTGCTGAAGTTAGACCACATCCGGGGCAGCCGGGACAACAACAAGCTGAACATAGAGGTGAGTTCATCATGGGCCCTGTCTTCTTCCAACTGTAGTCTATATATAGCATGTCTTCTTCAAACTGCAGTATATATAATTTGTCTTTTTATACCCTGTCTTGCTTCAAATGTATTCTATATATAGCCTGTCTCGTTCATACTAGATGCTCTAGCCTGTCTTGTTCATACTAGGTGCTATAGCCTGTCTCGTTCATACTAGATGCTATAGCCTGTCTTGTTCATACTAGGTGATATAGCCTGTCTCGTTCATACTAGATGCAATAGACTGTCTCGTTCATGCTAGATGCTATAGCCTGTCTCGTTTATACTAGATGCTATAGCCTGTCTCGTTCATACTAAATGCTATAGCCTGTCTCGTTCATACTAGATGCTATAGCCTGTTTCGTTCATACTAGGTGCTATAGCCTGTCTCGTTCATACTAGGTGCTATAACCTGTCTCGTTCATACTAGATGCTAAAGCCTGTCTTGTTCATACTAGATGCTATAGCCTGTCTTGTTCCAAATGTATCCTATAGCCTGTCTTGTCATATTCTATGATATCTTCCACCCAGTGGGGAGAAGTGTAAAGTCCATTTATAAAACCAGTAGCCTTGTATAGAACCAGTAGCCTTGTATAGGACCAGTAGCCGAGTATAGAACCAATAGCCGTGTATAGAACCAGTAGCCGTGTATAGAACCAGTAGCCGTGCATAGAACCCGTAGCCTTGTATAGAATCAATAGCCGTGTATAGAACCAGAAGCCGTGTATAGAATCAGTAGCCATGTATAGAACCATTAGTTATTTATAGAACCAGTAGCCGTGTATAGAACCAGTAGCTGTGCATAGAACCAGTAGCCGAGTATAGAACAAGTAGCCTTGCATAGAACCAAGTAGCCGTGTATAGAATCAATAGCCATGTATAGAACCAGTAGTTATTTATAGAACCTGTAGCCTTGCATAGAACCTGTAGCCATGTATAGAACCTGCAGCCTTGCATAGAACCTGTAGCCTTGTATAGAACCTGTAGCCATGTATAGAACCAGTAGTTATTTATAGAACCTGTAGCCTTGTATAGAACCTGTAGCCTTGTATAGGACAAGTAGCCTTGCATAGAACCAAGTAGCCGTGTATAGAACCAGTATTTTTTCCCAAAATGGATTAAGATGTGGTATTATTAGAAAACTGTGACGCAAAACAACGAAGTAATCCCCGAGCCGAATGTAAAATGACCACGACAGTTTTTGCGTCATTTTTGGATATGCGCAGAAGGTATGCGCGACTGAGTTTCACGGTAACTATAATACCAGAGGCAATTTCAACCTCAAATTAATTTTTTTTTTTTTTTGAATGAATTGAATAAAAAAAATAAAAATTAGAACATTTTATATTTAAATATATTTATGTGACGTCCCTTTTTTTTTACCCCTTCCTCCCCCCCCCCCAGTCAAAAAGGTTCACCAATTCTCGACCCCCCCCCCCCCCCCGAGCGTGACATAATTTGCGAACGACCGCTATGGGAACATTACTGAATGAAGATCACTTGAACAGCTTCTCAATACGAGCGTCCAGTTCCAATTCATGTTAGCTTCTTCTATTAACGCAATAGTTGAAATTCTTTGTTAAGTCTGCTTGTACGGTGCCTTCCTTGTGGTGACCCAATGACGTGTACGGTGCCTTCCTTGTGGTGACCCAAAGACGTGTACGGTGCCTTCCTTGTGGTGACCCAATGACGTGTACTTTGCCTTCCTTGTGGTGACCCAATGACGTGTACGGTGTCTTCCTTGTGGTGACCCAATGACGTGGACGGTGCCTTCCTTGTGGTGACCCAATGACGTGTACGGTGTCTTCCTTGTGGTGACCCAATGACGTGGACGGTGCCTTCCTTGTGGTGACCCAATGACGTGTACGGTGTCTTCCTTGTGGTGACCCAATGGCGTGTACGGTGCCTTCCTTGTGGTGTCCCAATGACGTGTACGGTGCCTTCCTTGTGGTGACCCAATGGCGTGTACTGTGTCTTCCTTGTGGTGACCCAATGGCATGTACGGTGTCTTCCTTGTGGTGACCCAATGGCTTGTACGGTGTCTTCCTTGTGGTGACCCAATGACGTGTACGGTGTCTTCCTTGTGGTGACCCATGCGTGTACGGTGCCTTCCTTGTGGTGATCCAATGGCGTGTACGGTGTCTTCCTTGTGGTGATCCATGCTTGTACGGTGTCTTCCTTGTGGTGACCCAATGGCGTGTACGGTGTCTTCCTTGTGGTGATCCAATGGCATGTACGGTGTCTTCCTTGTGGTGACCCAATGGCGTGTACGGTGCCTTCCTTGTGGTGACCCAATGACGTGTACGGTGTCTTCCTTGTGGTGACCCAATGACGTGTACGGTGCCTTCCTTGTGGTGACCCAATGATGTGGACGGTGCCTTCCTTGTGGTGACCCAATGGCGTGTACGGTGTCTTCCTTGTGGTGACCCAATGGCATGTACGGTGTCTTCCTTGTGGTGACCCAATGGCTTGTACGGTGTCTTCCTTGTGGTGACCCAATGACGTGTACGGTGTCTTCCTTGTGGTGACCCATGCGTGTACGGTGCCTTCCTTGTGGTGATCCAATGGCGTGTACGGTGTCTTCCTTGTGGTGATCCATGCTTGTATGGTGTCTTCCTTGTGGTGACCCAATGGCGTGTACGGTGTCTTCCTTGTGGTGATCCAATGGCATGTACGGTGTATTCCTTGTGGTGACCAAATAGCGTGTACGGTGTCTTCCTTGTGGTGACCCATGCGTGTACGGTGCCTTCCTTGTGGTGACCCAATGACGTGTACAGTGTCTTCATTGTGGTGACCCAATGGCGTGTATGGTGTCTTCTTTGTGGTGACCCAATGGCGTGTACGGTGTCTATCTTGTGGTGACCCAATGGCGTGTACAGTGTCTTCCTTGTGGTGACCCATGCGTGTACGGTGTCTTCCTTGTGGTGATCCAATGACTTGTACTGTGTCTTCCTTGTGGTGATCCAATGGCGTGTACAGTGTCTTCCTTGTGGTGATCCAATGGCGTGTACGGTGTCTTCCTTGTGGTGACCCAATGGCGTGTACGGTGTCTTCCTTGTGGTGATCCAATGGCATGTACGGTGTCTTCCTTGTGGTGACCCATGCGTGTACGGTGCCTTCCTTGTGGTTATCCAATGACGTGTACGGTGTCTTCCTTGTGGTGACCCAATGGCGTGTACAGTGTCTTCCTTGTGGTGACCCATGCGTGTACGGTGTCTTCCTTGTGGTGATCCAATGGCGTGTACGGTGTCATCCTTGTGGTGATCCAATGGCGTGTACGGTGTCTTCCTTGTGGTGATCCAATGGCGTGTACGGTGTCTTCCTTGTGGTGACCCAATGACGTGTACGGTGTCACCTTGTGGTGACCCATGCGTGTACGGTGCCTTCCTTGTGGTGATCCAATGGCGTGTACGGTGTCTTCCTTGTGTTGACCCAATGGCGTGTACGGTGTCTTCCTTGTGGTGACCCAATGGCGTGTACGGTGTCTCCCTTGTGGTGACCCAATGGCGTGTACGGTGTCTTCCTTGTGGTGACCCATGCGTGTACGGTGTCTTCCTTGTGGTGACCCAATGACGTGTACGGTGTCTTCCTTGTGGTGACCCATAAAATGTAAACAAAATGCACATGTCTGTCTTGTGGGGGGTAATCGTGTGGGCTGTGGGGGGGGGGGGGGGCTTCTATATCATGTATACAATCAGATGGAGTGTACCCAAGAATTAAAATACTGGTAGAATGTAACGAAATAATCGTTTTCTTTTTTTAACGTAAAAATGGTGGGGGAGGTGGAGTATATCAACCGACCTAAAGTAAGTAGGTGAGTGATCTACCCCTGGTAGTTTATTTTTCAGGCAAAATTCTTGTTTCAAGTTCTGAGCCTTGCAAGGTTGTTGGGGGTCAGGGGTCAGGAGCCGTGCCATGAGGTTAATGCAACGGGATTTTAACATTGTTTACCGGTGGTCGAGACAATTGGGGGGGGGGGGAGAGAGGCAATGGAGGGTAAGACAGGTAAGTCTGCTAACCCATATCGCGATAACATTCAGACTGATCTCCCCTGTCTGGTGGGAGGTTATCGCAGGAGTTAATAAGCTTAACATTACTTTGATAAGGCTTTTGTCTATCTCCCCCCCCCCCCCCCGGTAAGTGGAAGCGAGCTATCTCCACTGTGTAAACTTTATAAAGATAGCTCCTTTGGGCCCCCCGTGACCAAACGCGTATGTTCTCTTGTGTTGTTTTACCCCCAAAATGACGTCTCTGGGCAAACATCACACTTCGCCCATTGAGGTCTCGACAAGGGCTGAGGTCTGGGCGACCGCTGATGTCTCGGCGAGGGCTGGTGTCTGGACGAGGGCTGATGTCTGGGCGAGGGCTGGTGTCTGGGCGAGGGCTGATGTCTGGGCTGATGTCTGGGCGAGGGCTGATGTCTGGTCGAGGGCTGATGTCTGGACGATGGCTGATGTCTGGACGAGGGCTGATGTCTGGGCGAGGGCTGATGTCTGGGCGAGGGCTGATGTTTGGGCGAGGGCTGATGTCTGGGCGAGGGATGATGTCTGGGCGAGGGCTGATGTCTGGGCGAGATCTGATGTCTGGGCGAGGGCTGATGTCTGGGCGAGGGCTGATGTCAGGGTGAGGGCTGATGTCTGGGCGAGGGCTGATGTATGGGCGAGGGCTGATGTCTGGGCGAGGGCTGATGTCAGGGCGAGGGCAGATGTCTGGGCGAGGGCTGATGTCAGGGGGAGGGCTGATGTCTGGGCGAGGGCTGATGTCTGGGCGAGGGCTGATGTCAGGGGGAGGGCTGATGTCTGGGCGAGGGCTGATGTCTGGGTGAGGGGAGATGTCTGGGCGAGGGCTGATGTCAGGGCGAGGGCTGATGTCTGGGCGAGGGCTGATGTCTGGGCGAGGGCTGATGTAAGGGCGAGGGCTGATGTCAGGGCGAGGGCTGATGTCTGTACCAGGTCGGTCGGAGATTATCCGGCTTAAATTGTCGGTCTTAGGAACAGTAGCAAAGAAACAAGCGTCTTTTGAGTTGAGCTTTCATATTGTATTAACAACTTTTTTAAAAAAACATCTTAATTTTATTATTGTTGTCTCATGGCCAAACGTATAGCTTAAATCAGTGGTTCTCAACCTTCCTAATACCGCGACCCTTTAATGCAGTTCCTCGTGTTGTGGCGACCCCCAACCATGAAATTATTTTCGTTGCTACTTCATAACTGCTGAGAGCATTTGTTTTCCGATGGTCTAAGGCGACCCCTATAACAGGGTCGATCGACCCCCAAATGGGTCGCGTACCACAGGTTGAGAACCGCTGGCTTAAATAGTGGAATAGATTTTGGATTCACGGGGAACTAATGAATTCGGGAATAAATGAATTTTTTTAAATAGCTTACGATTAAATCTCGCAACCTTTGAAGTCTGTGAAGAGTTTCAAGTCAGTTGGTGTTGGTGTGTTTTGTGGGGGTTGGGGTGAGAGGGGAGTGGATTAGCGTGTAAGAAAACAGTAAATGGCATTTACATTAAATTAAACTAAATCTAGATTTGCTGTACAAGGAAAATAATGACTGCATTGTAAATTTTTGTTTCGTTTTCTTGTATTTTATAAATTGTTTTATTTTTTAATTTTAATATTTTTTTTAATTGTTGTTGGCAACCTTGGAGAGAGAGGTCCGCCCTCACGATTTTGGTTGGAGACGACTGGCTCAGTTTTGATTGTAACCTGTTCCGTGAATTACAGTCTCTCATGTGCCCGAATGCTCTGTTGATATCAAGAAAGAAGATACAAAAGTCGATAGCCTTACTGCACAGCTCCCCAATGAAGCTGACGGGACTGGTGTTTCTCAGCTACGACATACTAATGCTATACACATATGAGATGGTGGTATTACCGAGGGAGAAGTTGGCTTCATTCTAGTTACAAAAGTACCAGGGGGATTAGGAGCGAGCTTACTCGCACTTATAATGGTCCAGCTTGGTGCTTCGACAACCAGCTCCATATGTTTTGATGTGTCTCACGACATGCCTGCAAACTATCAGTCGCTGTAACCACACCTCCCAACCCCCCCCCCCCCCAACCACACACACACACACATTTTCGGTTTGCCAGTGTTCTTACTTTCTCCCGGACTATAATGCAATGCCGAGACTAGAATTTATTGCAGTCGCGGGCGAGCCCCCAATTTGTTACGTACCGTTATGGTTTTGAATGTTTAATCTGTGTTAAGATTTTGCTCGTAGAATACGCGATACGTAACATAGGACTGAGAAAAACAGTAAGCACAGAAAACCAAAGCTAGTGATTCTAACGTCTGCTTTAATTGTACTATTAAATGTATATAGAAATACAAATTCGAATACAGAAACAGAAACTATGTTAAATTACAGTGCAGCACAGCACGGCAAGTTAAAAGGTACGGTACTTTCCGGTTATCTCGACCTCATCAAATTAATTTTCATCCACAAAAATTAGGGTTAGGGTAAAAAAATTAATAACTCATTGTTTGTTGAGGTCGAGATAACCGGAAAGTACCAAAGGTACACTCCTCAAAAATACTTATATTAGTTTTTACGTACACAATATATACAAGTCTCGTAGATGTATTAGGAAATATAGCGAAACTCTCTCTTTCTTTCTCTCTGCCAGGGAAGCATATATAAGGATTAAATCAGAACGATCTAGTAAAGAAATTCTAGAAATTGCGTTACCTTAGAGCACTACTTAGATCAAATAGAACGCATTCGAACGTAAACAACCTTTTCCCAATCAAGGTAAAGGTGGGTATGGAGTGGCACAGCAAATTTACTCGGTGACGTCAATAGGAAGAGGGGACAAGTGGTGGTGGCTAAAAATAGCTGTATGTTGAAGGGAAAAAATAGTCCAAGACATAGGCTATAGCATAACAACATGTTTCTTTCGAGGGACGATGTGGGTACATGCTTCTTTCGAAGGACGATGTGGGTATATGCTTCTTTCATGGGACGATGTGGGTACATGCTTCTTTCGAAGGACGGTGTGGTTACATGCTTCTTTCATGGGACGATGTGGGTATATGTTTCTTTCATGGGAGGATGTAGGTACGTGTATCTTTCAAAGAACGATGTGACTGTGAAAGTCAGTGGGACACAGCGTGGAAGTGGAATGAAACAAATTCCTTCTTTGGAAAAAAACGGTATCTGATACAATTTGTTAATTTGACTACGCTTCAACACTACAACAAAACCATTCACGCCTGTTTTTCTTGTAGCCGGGGAGACAGTCGGCTGGTCGGAGCGAGCGCTGGGGGGTCAGCAGGGGGTGTGAAAATATCTGGTCTGTTCATCACTCTGGCGGCAACACAATCTCCAGGGGGAGATCATACCGATATGTTTACAGGTCGGCTTGGGTTGTCGGACCATAATGAGGTATTAGCCTGACCCCGTCCAACCCACCGCTGCCGAAAGTTGCCAACGCCAACAGGTTTTGAAAACATGTACCACAGGATAAATATGTCTTCTCCTTTGTCCGCGAGGCGAGATGTTACCACAACATTTAGTTAGGACTGGGATGGAAGAAAAAAAATAAGACAAAAGGATTCAGTGGTTCTTTATATAAATATATTTGATTGCATCGGCTGAGGAATCTCTGTTTGCATCGGCTGAGGAATCTCTGTTTATAGATTGCACCGACAGGGAAAGCTCTGTTAAAAGATTGCACCGACAGGGGAATCTCTGCTTATGAATTGCACCGACAGGGGAAGCTCTGTTTATAGATTGCACCGACAGGGAAAGCTCTGATAAAAGATTGCAAATGCAGGGGAATCTCCGTTTATAGATTGCACCGACAGGGTAATCTCTGCTTATAGATTGCACCGACAGGGGAAGCTCTGTTACACATTGCACCGACAGGGGTATCTCTGTTGATTGCACCGACAGAGAAAATCTCCATATGTTGGTAAGGACAAAACTATATGATTTTAAAAAATACTTACTTTTATTTGTTAACCAGTAATGTGTTTCTAACAGCTACTTTACGACATTAAAAAAAAGTCTAATTCCTTGTGTCCTCATTGGTTCCCACTCGTGTCTTCTAAACGCCTGTGTCATAAACCGCCACTCTTGAACAAAGGACAATTTCAATTGTCTTTATTGTTGCAAATTTACGACGAAGGTGGCCGTTTTGTTGGAGGGCATCCCACATAGCATAATCTACCGGGTTTAGGTCCGGCCTATTTGAGGACCGCGTGTCTGGTTCAATGAACTTTAATTCAACCGATGAAAAACGTTTATCTTGTTTCTTTGCCGCGTTTGAAGGAGCTCCGCCTTGTGTTGCCGTGTCTGAAGGAGCTCCGCCCTGTGTTGCTGTGTCTGAAGGAGCTCCGCCCTGTGTTGCTGTGTCTGAAGGAGCTTCGCCATGTGTTGCTGTGCCTGAAAGAGCTCAGCATTGTGTTGCTATGTCTGAAGGAGCTCCTCCTTGTATTGCCGTGTCTGAAGGAGCTCCGCCTTGTGTTGCCGTGTCTGAAGGAGCTCCGCCCTGTGTTGCTGTGTCTGAAGGAGCTCCGCCCTGTGTTGCTGTGTCTGAAGGAGCTTCGCCCTGTGTTGCTGTGTCTGAAAGAGCTCAGCATTGTGTTGCTATGTCTGAAGGAGTTCCGCCATGTGTTGCTGTGTCTGAAGGAGCTCTGCCATGTGTTGCTGTGTCTGAAAGCGCTCCGCCCTGTGTTGCTGTGTCTGAAGGAGCTCCGCCTTGTGTTGCCGTGTCTGAAGGAGCTCCGCCTTGTGTTGCTGTGTCTGAAGGAGCTCAGCATTGTGTTGCTGTGTCTGAAGGAGCTCCTCCTTGTGTTGCCGTGTCTGAAGGAGCTCAGCATTGTGTTGCTGTGTCTGAAGGAGCTCCTCCTTGTGTTGCCGTGTCTGAAGGAGCTCCTCCTTGTGTTGCCGTGTCTGAAGGAGCTCCTCCTTGTGTTGCCGTGTCTGAAGGAGCTCCTCCTTGTGTTGCCGTGTCTGAAGGAGCTCCTCCTTGTGTTGTTGTGTCCAGTTGCGATGATCACGTCGGGATTTAATATTCGAAAACAATCCTTATCCTACCAGCTGTTCACTCTCGCTCCAGGTTCCGCAAACACTCCACTGGGGTTGTTTTGTCCCCACCGGAGACACACTACCGAAACCCTAACGTCGCCACTGAAATGACGTTTGCTGATGAGTCTTGTAGCTGTAATTTTTTGTGTTTTTTTTTTTTTTTTTATGTTTCAGAATAGACACGATCATTAAAAAAATAATAATAATAAATGGTGTATCGATAGTAAATGTCTTTTCGTCTCTAAATCAAAATGCTTCGGCACACGACGTCCATCGTTTTTTGAAACCCTTACAAGTAACTGTTGACCTCGACGCTGGCGTCCTTTCATTTGCGGTTTTCGCGTTACAGCCTGCCCTACATTACGAGTTTGTTCGCTCCCAGTTGCAGATCTTGATTTTCAATACGCCCCTCTGGCAATTCGCTGCAGCGCTAGTCATGATGCGGTCATCCCCTCTTTAGCTTGCTTGGGGAACACTTGTTGACTGTGAGGAGCATCGCCCTGGCAGCGAATCAGCTCACCAGCCCACGGAATTCTGCACTGTTATAAGTCATAACGAGTTTGTTCGCTCCCAGTTGCAGATCTTGACTTTCAATACGCCCCTCCGGCAATTCGCTGCAGCGCTAGTCATGATGCGGCCATCGCCTCTTTAGCTTGCTTGGGGAACACTTGTTGACTGTGAGGGGCATCGCCCTGGCAGCGAATCAGATCACCAGCCCACGGAATTCTGCACTGTTATAAGTCATAGCGGACTTCGGGCCCACTGCTTCCTAGGTTGTTGCTTTTGCTGTCGCACTATCGGCAGCATTTTTTAATTTTCAAAGTCGATTAAGAGTTCTTTTATTTCATGCTCCCCCCCCCCCCCCCCCCCCAGAATCTCGGTAATAATTTGCCTGGCTCCCCATTGGTTCTCTAGTCGCAAATTTTTAAAAAAATATAATGCTATCTTAGGTTGCTATTTTTGTCTGTCTAACAACAGAATCCCTGAAAATGATGCCGTATTTGACGGACTATAAGACGTACCTTTTTCTTCGAAAAATTGCCTAAAAAATTCAGGTGCGTCTGATAATCGAAATTAAAATAAAAATGTCCAGTGTTTGATTTAAAATTGCCACGAGTCTTAAAAATGGCCATATATTCAACACATATCTGGCAACATTGGACTCATTGGGCATTTAAAAGGTCAGTTCGGTTTTTTAATCTAATAATTTTTTTTTTAGTCTGGCTTTGAAATCTAACAATAAACATGGTAAAAAATGTTATTAAAAAAAAAAAATCCTTAAAAATTAAGTTGCGCCTTATAGTCTGTAAAATACGTTATTAAAATTCAAAAGTGATAACCGGAAGCTAACGTAGTGGTGACGTCGTATATTTTGAGGTTAGTAAGGACAATTTACTCATTCAAAACTCACCCAAAACTTAATTTTAAATATATTATAGTGCTCAAGATTTCACGAGGTGGTCCCACCGTTTCTGCGACAACTTTTATAAAATATAATTTATAGGATCGCTCTGACACTATTTTTCGGTGGGGGGGGGGGGGGGAGCAGTGGCGTAGTGAGGGGGGCATCAAGGCCCTGGCGCTACTCACAAAGGGGCGCCAAATGGCATATTTTACTATAATATTGTATGGTTTTCGAATAGGGGGGGGGGGCGCTAAAAAGGTATTAAGGCCGCTAAAAAGGTGTTGTGCCCCGGGCGCGAGTTAACCTCGCTACGCCACTGGTGGGGAGAGCGGTAATGCAGACAACTCATAATTAAAGTTTGGACAATTTAAAAAAAAAAAAACTTAAGTGAACACAGTTAACCGCATTTCATTTTTTTTTTTTTTTTTTTTTAAATGTAGAAGATATACGCGTTTAAACATTCGTGATGTCCTGAGCGTTTAAACATTCGTGATGTCCTGAGCGTTTAAACATTCGTGATGTCCTGAGCGTTTAAACATTCGTGATGTCCTGAGCGTTTAAACATTCGTGATGTCCTGATAAAACATGAATACATTCCAAGAAACGCCGGGTACCGTCTGTCGTGGCACAGACTCGAGCCTCCTTTAAACATTACCCAACCTTCTGACCCGGAACATGCACAGCTATTTACGCTGCCAAGTACAGCATGTGTGATTGTGGTCAGGGCCGGCCCTAACAGTTGCGGGGCCCTATGCGAAACGGATTGCGCGGGGTCCAGTCTGGGTAGGGATAAGGATACTAAGTGAAAATTAAGATTTTGTAATAGAAAAGTGCGGGGCCCATTGCGGCCGCATCGGTTGCAATGGCCTAAGGCCGGCCCTGATTGTGGTTATTATCAAGTGTTTGTGACGGCGAGCATCAAGCGCCAACTCACATGAACTGGGCATGTTTGGTAACACGACTCGTACATCTTAGACAACTACATCAACAGGACGTTATCACTTAACACATTTTGGGACCGGGGGTGTGTGAAAATAAGTGGGGGGGGGGGAGGGGGCGCAAGTGTATAACAAAAGGACTGTCCAGTAGAGTTTGACATTTAATATTGGCCGTATTCTATTTATAGTTTGGCCAATATTATTACATGGCGGGTATATATTTGCCCACCATGTAGACTCATGTAACATGTTAGAAGTATGGTCAGAGGGAGACTTTTACTACGCACACCTGGCACTGCCTATAGTCTTCGCACACCTAACACTGTCTGGTCTAAGCACCACGCTCACCTAACACTGCCTTGTCTACGCACTACGCACACCTAGAACTGCCTAGTCTAAGGTGCTAGCTGTTCAGCATAATTGTGTCTCAAGAAACGGTCACTTGTGTACATTTACCTACGCCATCACTGGTGGTCGTCTGCTCGCTCTAACACCAAACTGTCCACTCACCCTAATAATATGCGGCTCACTATCCCGGCGCCCCGATCTCATTAATCTTCCACCGCCCCCTCAATATAAACTTCATCAGTCCAGTTATCATTACTGCTCCTTATATTAACTGGCCTCCGGGTCACCGTGACCCACCAACCCCTTCACCCACCAACCCCCTCACCCACGCACACCCCTTCCTGTGCTGACAAGAGTTGAACCCTTCCCATCCATCACACTCACGGTGCCGTTTATCTGACTGCCAGGCGGGGGGCGGGGTCCACCAGCTGGGTGGTCGTTGGTGATAAAGCCAGAGTTGTGAGGGGTGGGGGGCGTCTTTTTTTTTTGGGGGGGGGTGGTGGATGTGGGGGTGGAGATGAACCTCAGGTGGTTGGTTGAAGGACATTGTGGTTAGGAAAAGTGGTTAGATTTGGATATAGTTGATTTAGGAGCGGTGGTTAGATTAGGACATAGTGGTTAGGAGAAGTGGTTAGATTAGATCCAATGGTTAAAGTAAGCTAGAGGTCGGAAACATTTTAGCGTAAGATAAAAATAGGAACTGTTTTAGCAGCTTGGGGCGAAGAGGCAAACGTACTTGCAGTGTGTACGCAATGTTTCCTTGATGTGTACTCAATGTTTTCATGGTTTGTACGCAATGTCTCCTTGGTGTGTACTCAATGTTTCCCTGGTGTGTACTCAATGTTTCCCTGGTGTGTACTCAATGTTTCCTTGGTGTGTACTCAATGTTTCCATGGTGTGTACTCAATGTTTCCATGGTGTGTACTCAATGTTTCCTTGGTGTGTACTGAATGTTTCCCTGGTGTGTACTCAATGTTTCCTTGGTGTGTACTCAATGTTTCCTTGGTGTGTACTCAATGTTTCCTTGGTGTGTACTCAATGTTTCCCTGGTGTGTACTCAATGTTTCCCTGGTGTGTACTCAATGTTTCCCTGGTGTGTACTCAATGTTTCCCTGGTGTGTACTCAATGTTTCCTTGGTGTGTACTCAATGTTTCCCTGGTGTGTACTCAATGTTTCCTTGGTGTGTACTCAATGTTTCCCTGGTGTGTACTCAATGTTTCCCTGGTGTGTACTCAATGTTTCCTTGGTGTGGGTATTGAGTGGGTGTGGGGTGACGATCACATTTTTCGTAGTTTCTTTTTTGAACGCACTATACGATATAGTAAAACAAAATAATGCGCTCAGAAAGAAATTTGTCGCAAAATTAGAGTGTGTAAACTTAAAAAAAAAAAATTCGACCAAACTTCCGTTCGATCAAATTTCCGTACGATCAAACTTCGGTCGATCAAATTTCCGTCGACGAAATTTTTTCAAACAAATGTCCGGACACACATCCAAACGAGGTTTGGTAGTAGAAATTCAACAAGATTGTTCCAGATAAGAAAATGTTCTGGTTCATTATAGACAAGAAATTCTCCTCTGGATTTTATTTAAGCCAAGTCCATAATAGTTGCCAAGTCCAGATCTTAACCTCTTCTGTATATAGTTGTGTTTTATACACAAGAGAACAAACCCATGGGCGTGCCGACCACACAAGAGAAAAAACCGATGGCCATGGGCATGTCTGACCAGGAGAAGTTTAGTCATCGCACCCACGAAATAATCGATTCTTTCTCTGACCTGGACTTTGTCCGAGGAAAATTTTGAATGGGAGTTTAGGGAGGTGGAGGAAATACCAGGAAGTGGTGGTGGGGGGGGGGGGGGGGGAGTGGAGAGCGCCCAAAACTGGGCATGATTCTGAGATGCTTGTTTTATCGTCGCCAGTCGGTTCTTTATGGCTGGTTTAACTTCCTCGTGGGAATTTCTTCCGGATAGCTTATCTTTGGGTCAGTGGTCAGCTGTCCTTTGGGAAAATGGACAGACTTATTGGCACCCCAACCCGGTACTTATGATCAGACCTATTGGCACCCCCCCTCCCCGAGACTATATACAGAGTAATACAGACTTATTTCTGTCCCCGTGAGAAAATGGCCAGAATTATTTGTACACCCACATAGAGAAACCATGGATACGGTCAGACATTTTTGTACGCGCACTTAAAGCTTCGTTTTCTAGATTTTGTAATAAGAGTGTATCTAAGTTATGGCACCAACACATGACATATGACTGAGTGTAGCTAAGTTATGGCACCAACAAATGACATGTTTGAGTGTAGCTAAGTTATGGCACCAACAAATGGCATATGACTGAGTGTAGCTAAGTTATGGCACCAACAAATGACAGATGATTGAGTGTATCTAAGTTATGGCACCAACAAATGACATATGACTGAGTGTATCTATGTTATGGCACCAACAAATGACATGACTGTGTTGTAGCTATGTTATGGCACCAACAAATGACATATGACTGTGTTGTAGCTATGTTATGGCACCAACAAATGACATATGACTGTGTTGTAGCTATGGTATGACACCAACAAATGACATATGACTGTGTTGTAGCTATGTTATGGCACCAACACATGGCATATGACTGAGTGTAGCAAATGACAGTGTATATTCAATGTACTCATAGTTTGCATATTTGACAGGAAATTGAATGTGGCGTCCAGTTTGAAGGCTCTGAAAACTCCAAACAAGAGTGGTCCTTTACTCTCTACGACTTTGACGGTCATGGGAGGATTACAAAAGAGGTAAGGGGTTTGTACGGCACGGGACGCCCTGTCAGTGGCATGTGGTGGTCATGTTATGGTGGGGTGGTATGTGATGGAGATGATGGTAGGATGGTATGTGATGAGATGATGTTATGATGGTATGCGATGACGGTGATGATGTTCTGATGGTATGCGATGGCGATGACGGTAGGATGGTATATGATGGTCGGATGCTATTTGATCGAGAGGATGGTATGCGATGGAAATGATGGTAGGATGGTGTGTACTGGGGATGGTGGTAGGATGGATTGTGATGTGGATGATGTTAGGATGATATGTGATGGGTATAATGTTGGGATGGTATGTTATGGAAATGATGGTAGGATGGTGTGTACTGGGGATGGTGGTAGGATGGATTGTGATGTGGATGATGTTAGGATATGTGATGGGTATAATGTTGGGATGGTATGTGATGGGGATGATGGTAGGATGGTGTTTTAAGGAGATATTTATAGGGTGTCGTGCTGGATGCCAGCCTGTTTTCATCTAGTCGTTGTGGGATGTCTTTGGTTAGTTTAGTCAGGATGGCGAGAAGTGTCCCCATGGTAAATATTTGGACCTTTCACTTCACTTTCACGATTTACACCAAAATGCATCTAGATAACTTCATAACGCTGAAACATGTACTCCTCCTCCTCGCTGGCGTAGGAGAAAGGAGACGGAGTGGCGGTACTTTTTGCCGTCGTAAATTTCGGTCCACTATATATTTCTATTTATTTATTTACATAGCGTTTGGCGTTTAAATTTGAGAGTTTTGTGAGTAAAGGGCGGCAAAATAAAGACCTTTCTGCACAAACTGTAGCTACCCACTGCTCATCCTCTGTCCAACGGTCATACAAGCTGACCAGTGACAAGAAGGACTCACGGGCCCTACGATGTGAGGTCAGGTGTGGGGTCAGGTGTGGGGTCAGACGTGAGGTAAGGTGTGAGGTCAGGTGTGAGGTCAGGTGTGAGGTAAGGTGTGAGGTAAGGCGTGAGGTCAGACGTGAGGTCAGATGTGAGGTCAAATGTGAGGTCAGACGTGAGGTAGGGTGTGAGGTCAGATGTGAGGTAAGGTGGGAGATCAGGTGTGAGGTCAGGTGTGATGTCAAATGTGAGATCAGACATGAGGTCAGAAGTGAGGTCAGATGTGAGGTCAGATATCACGCCGCCTGTATACAAAACAAAAACAAAAAAAATACTGAAACGTTCATGTTATGTTTCAAATCTATTTTCTTACTTTGACTTCCGCAATGGTCTACGTAGAGCCTCAAATATCCTTGACTTCCGCAACGGTCTACGTAGAGCCTCAAATATCCTTGACTTCCGCAACGGTCTACGTAGAGCCTCAAATATCCTTGACTTCCGCAACGGTCTACGTAGAGCCTCAAATATCCTTGACTTCCGCAACGGTCTACGTAGAGTTCAAATATCCTTGACTTCCGCAACGGTCTACGTAGAGCCTCAAATATCCTTGGCTTCCGCAACGGTCTACGTAGAGCCTCAAATATCCTTGACTTCCGCAAAGGTCTACGTAGAGCCTCAAAATGCAACAATCTACGTAGAGCCTCAAATATCCTTGACTTCCGCAATTGTCTGCATATCCTCAAATATCCTTGACTTCTGCAATTGTTTACGTATCGCCACAAATATCCTTGACATCCGAGTTCAATCTTAGCTAAAACGTTTTACATTTTTTTAAAAATTAACCTATCCTATTTCTTAAAGACTTAATTCACAACTACAAACATGAGATAGTGACAACCAACTACAAACATGAGATAGTGACAACCAACTACAAACATGAGATAGTGACAACCAAATAGAAACTGAAATGTACGTTACATATTTTTTTTTAATTAAAAAAAATCTGAATTAAAAATTACCGGCTTTAGTCAAGCGCACATAACACAGAATTAACACCCCCGTTATAGCCCACGTAGTAATGTACGTTGTGTTGGGGGGGGGGGTGTAATTCCACACACCTACCATATTTAAAATTGTAAAAGCTTAATTAAATTACATCTCAAATAAAAATATCCAGATTTGCACAATGTCTTAGGGGTCGTTCGCAACTTACGTCACGCTGGGGGTGGGGGGACGAGAATTTGTTACACTTTGTGACGGGGGGGGGGGGGCAAAAAAAATTGTGACGTCACGTTTTTTTTTTTTCCAAATCTAAAATTTTCTAATTTTGAAAAATCTTTATTTAATTATTTTTAAAAGCATTGATTTGAGGTCGAAATTGCCTCATGTATTATAGGTACTATGAAAGTCAGTCGCTCACACCATTAGCGCGCATATCGAAAAAGGACGGGACACGGGAGAGGGGGGGGATTTGTGACACTTCGTGACAAAGGGATTGGGGGATTTAAAAATGTCTTTTTTTTTGCGCTTGACGTAATTTACGAACGACCCCTTTAGACACTTTACGGTATCAAGCTACTTCACATCATAGCCATATCATCGGTGGTGTGGGAGGGGGCTACGAGGGGGTGGGCAACTCCGGGCGCAACTTTTTTTCCTCATATGGAGGTGCGGCATTTTCAGACAACTGCAGAATTTTTTATTTTTTTTTTCCGTGGAAGGGGCGCGAAAAAAAATCTTTGTGCGCCCCGGGCATCACTAACCTTAGCTACGCCACTGCACACCCATTGTTTAAGGGTGAATAGACTATTGGAGGTTTCCGTGACGCATTTGTTTAACATTAAGATCACATCTTCACCTGTTTGCCAACCTTCTTAAGACAGATAAGAACGTGAGCGGGGAAAATGCCTTGGCCCCACAAGCACGTAATGCCGTGATCTGAAAGCAGTGCCGGAACGGACAAATATTTTGACATTTCCTGTTTGGTGAGCAGCGAGCCTGCAATGACCCCGAGTGTTGGGCTCACTTAGCACATGGCACTTAGCACATCTCTTGAAAGAGTCCCGCTGGGGGGCGGGGGGCAGTCACTGCCAAATGTCAGTCTGTTCTGAATTTAGTCCTGTACTGTATTTGACTTCTGTTGAGCACCGTAAAGCACCTGCCCTCTGGTGAAGTTGAACAGTGTTTAGGCCTGAAATATGACCGTGTGCAGTGCAGTGCTATTTTTCTATTTCTCACTGGGAACTAGTGGGCGGGCTGAAGGGGACCCATGGGAAAAGAGGGGGGGAGGCATCATGTTGGCATAATATTATTATTATTATTATAAGAAGTTTTTTATACCGTAGTACCCCAACCTAGGGCTGGGCTCACCACGCTGTACATACAATCTAAAAAAAAACGTAATCATGAACTTAAAAATTAAAAATTAACATATACATTAATTGAAAAAAACAAATGTGTATTCGCCCAACCATTCCATAATTTTTAAATGTCAAGCCATGGACGGCACCCAGCAGCATCGTTTATCGGTCAGATGGGGGAATCAGTCTAGATAGTAGAGTTTAAAGAGATGTGTTTTGAGTGCAGTTTTGAAGGATGTGATGGTTCGTATATTGCGGATTTGTAGTAGAAGAGAATTCCATTGTTTGAGCGCACAGAAAGAGAAAGATCTTTCACCGTATGTTTTTGTGCGAGTCTTGGAAACAGAAAGAATACGTGCGTCTGCGGAGGATAATTGAACATAATGAAGCCATATAAAAGAACAGGGCAGATGATATATGATGTAATCCGGCAACTATTTATATCGTGCAGTGGTCCTCGCGTATTACCGGTATCATGGTGCCCATGCAGGTTCCTTTAATAAGAAGTCAGCTGTCAACGGGTATTACCATGGTGCCTTATGGGTTTTATCATGGTGCCCTTTGCGAGAGACTTTATAGGTGTGTTAAAACAATTTGCTTCGTTAACCTGAAATTAATATACTAAATTGGTTTGCCGAGAACCAAAGGTTCCGATAAACATGGCTAAAACAAATGAATATATCACAATTATGTTCCGGTTGTATTATAATTTAAAACACATGGCTTTTGAGCAGGAACTATATTGAGTACCATGTACTTCTCTGCTGGAGTGCTATGACCTTCTGTTGGAGTGCTATGATCTTTTCTGTTGAAGTGCTATACTCTTCTACCTCTGTGTGCGTTGCTCTTCTCCGTTCGAATGCTATGTTCTTCTCCCTTGGAGTGCAATGCTCTTTTCCTTTTGTGTACTTTGTTCTTCACAGGTTGGAGTGATATGCATGCTCTTCTCGCTTTGCGTGCTTTGCTCTTATCCTTTGGAGTGCTATGCTCTTCTCAGTTGGAGTGTTATGCTCTTCTCAGTTGGAGTCTTATACTCTTCTCAGTTGGAGTGCTATGCTCTTCTCAGTTGGAGTGTTATGCTCTTCTCAGTTGGAGTCTTATACTCTTCTCAGTTGGAGTGTTATGCTCTTCTCAGTTGGAGTGCTATGCTCTTCTCAGTTGGAGTGTTATGCTCTTCTCAGTTGGAGTCTTATACTCTTCTCAGTTGGAGTGTTATGCTCTTCTCAGTTGGAGTGTTATGCTCTTCTCAGTTGGAGTGTTATGCTCTTCTCAGTTGGAGTGTTATGCTCTTCTCAGTTGCAGTCTTATACTCTTCTCCATTTTTGTGCTTTGCTCTTGTCCCTTTGTGTGCTTTGCCCTTCTCCATTGGAGTGCTATGCTCTCCTAGTGGTAGGCTAAGAAAGTGTAAGGATGAGATATTTGAAAATGGGGTGGGGGGGTCGTTACTGCTTTGCGAGGAGATGAGTGGTTTCACTAATTGTTTCACTACCTATGTTTCAATACTTACTTCACCAAAATTGTCACCTTTTATTTCTGTCAGGATCTGGCCAGTTTACTGAAAGCACTTTATGACGCTGTTGGCTCTTCCATCAAGCTCCCACCCAACGGAGCCAAAACCCTGAAACTTCGGCTCTCTGTTGGCCAAGACTGCACGGCTGAGCTGCAGACGGTCGCTAATGCTAAATCAAGCGAGCGGTCCAGAAACACCAACAAGGCTCCCAAGAACAAAGTCAGGGAGTTCTCAAAGCTCAACAATCTGATGCGGATCAAATGCACCAATGAAAACCAAGCTCAGGTGCAAGGAGGGACGGGTCCAGAGGCCAGCCAGCAGGGGCCAGACGCGCTGGCCAGGCATGTGCTGGTGCCTGACCACCAGGAGCTGGCCAGTTTGGTACAGGAGAACATGGAGAGAAACCAAATCAAGCAACTCAGGTTTGTTAATTTGCTGTACAGTGATGATTGTATGGAAACTTTTGGTATAGTACCGGTAGACATACTTTGAAAAGTGTAGTTCACCCTTATATTTGATAATTAAAATGATATCTAGCAGTTAGTGTAATCAAGCGCTATAAATAGATTTGTTTTTACCAAAACATATCACAAACAATGGATTCCACTCAGCTGAGGCACATGATAACTGCAGCAATTGACTCCAAATAAATGGCTGGTCCGATAGAAAAATACTTAAATATAGTTTCTCACAATATTTTGATAATTGAAACAATGTGGGTTCTGATAGCCTGATTGGTGCAAATGGCTCACCTACTATTGGCTAGACAAAATGGCTCACCTACTATTGGGATAGCCTGATTGGTGCAAATGGCTCACCTACTATTGGCTAGACAAAATGGCTCACCTACTATTGGCTGCAATCTTTGATTAACCTACATGTCCTACATCACCAGTTTTCAACCTATGGGTCGCTACCTCTTTGGGGGTCGAATGACCCTTTCAAGGCCATCGGACAACACATATCCTCTAAAGTTATAAAGTAGCAACGAAAATAATTTTGTAGTTGGGGGTCACCTCAACATGAGGAACTTTATTAAAGGGTCGCTGCAGTAACAAAGAACAAAGAAAATTTTGTTTATTTAACATAACTTAACATCATCCTCCAATTCTGGCTGCTTGTAGAATTCTGCTTCAGTGAAGAATCCGATGTTTTATAAGAGCAGTTTCACTGGCGATAACGGCTTATTTTCATAACAATAGGGTTATCCCAGTCCACATGTTAAACATATTTGGTTAGCGGCTAACCTCGAGCTCAACACTGCCTCCACGCTGTGAGGCATGCATAGCAAACAGGCTGCTGATTATCTCAAGTGCCAAATATTTGTGTAATTACACCCATAAAATTAATTAACTGTGTATGTTTGCACACACATATAATGCATTATTTATAAAGGGTGAGGGGTGCATAAAATTATTCTAGACAATACAACAAATATTTTTTCTAGCATTTTTATAAACTACCTGCTGGATCAAGTTGCCTAGTTAGGGATTGTATTAGTATAATTTGTTTAAAAGCCTATGTATGTAGTACATTTCTAAATCATGTGTGTGACAAAGGGTATGAATTGAATATAAAATGCAAAGAGACCAATCAAAGAAATGAGACGCAAGGTCATTTAGTTTATGCTAAAGAAATATTTAGGTCACAATGTTGCATGTTTTCTTAATTTAAAAAAAAAGTAAATGCATCACCTGCTTATAACATTTAAAAAAAAATTTTTAACAAGAAATTCCTTTGAATTATTGCTTGAAAATCACTGTGTTATCAGTGTGTTATCAGTGTGTTATCAGTGTGTTATCAGTGTGTTATCAGTGTGTTATCAGTGTGTTATCAGTGTGTTATCACTGTGTTATCACTGTGTTATCAGTGTGTTATCACTGTGTTATCAGTGTGTTATCACTGTGTTATCAGTGTGTTATCAGTGTGTTATCACTGTGTTATCAGTGTGTTATCACTGTGTTATCACTGTGTTATCAGTGTGTTATCAGTGTGTTATCACTGTGTTATCAGTGTGTTATCACTGTGTTATCAGTGTGTTATCAGTGTGTTATCACTGTGTTATCAGTGTGTTATCACTGTGTTATCACTGTGTTATCAGTGTGTTATCAGTGTGTTATCACTGTGTTATCAGTGTGTTATCACTGTGTTATCAGTGTGTTATCAGTGTGTTATCAGTGTGTTATCAGTGTGTTATCACTGTGTTATCACTGTGTTATCAGTGTGTTATCAGTGTGTTATCACTGTGTTATCACTGTGTTATCACTGTGTTATCACTGTGTTATCAGTGTGTTATCAGTGTGTTATCACTGTGTTATCAGTGTGTTATCACTGTGTTATCAGTGTGTTATCACTGTGTTATCAGTGTGTTATCACTGTGTTATCAGTGTGTTATCAGTGTGTTATCACTGTGTTATCACTGTGTTATCACTGTGTTATCACTGTGTTATCACTGTGTTATCACTGTGTTATCACTGTGTTATCACTGTGTTATCACTGTGTTATCACTGTGTTATCAGTGTGTTATCAGTGTGTTATCACCGTGTTATCACCGTGTTATCACTGTGTTATCACCGTGTTATCACCGTGTTATCACTGTGTTATCACTGTTAATTCAATGAAGGACATTCAATTAAAAACCATTAAGCATAGGACTAGAAGTTCTTATAGCTTGAGGGTAGGGGAGGGGGGAATCAGTGGCATAGAGAGGGTGGCATAGGAAGGATGGTATAGAGAGGGTGGCATAGTGAGGGTGGCATAGAGAGGGTGGCATAGAGAGGGTGGCATAGAGAGGGTGGCATAGAGAGGGTGGCATAGGGAGGTGAAGTTCTTTTTTTTTATTTGGAGTGGGGAGCATTTTGGCCAACTGCAGAGGTTGGGGTTTTTTTTGCGGGTAGGTGAGAGAGCTAAAAACGTGTCTCACCTTCGGTTAGCTCTAATGCTAGATACGCCGCTGGTGAGTCTGTTTAACTTAGGATATGGGAGATGGTCTATTAACTCATGAACTACTATAAAGCACACACTTGAAATGTTCCCATCCACAGGAGACATCTCAGTGACGTAAGGAATGATGGCCTGCACAACCATAAAAGACGTCACCGAACCACTGCCACAACCACTGCCACGCACTGTCCAGTCATTATGGCTGGAGCTGCGCTAACGGCAGCAACTGCCACACCTGGGGCAGCGACGGCGGCCGCAGACACCCGAGGTGCTCAAGCAGCCCGCGACGTACAGGACAGCCGGGCCAGGGAGTGCCCAGACCGCAGAAACTATTACCTCGACCTGGCCGGAGTTGAAAACAACCACTCCAAATTTCAGAATAACCCCACGGTCCCGGTTGCCGGATCTGGGTGTGTAAGGACAGGAAGTAGTCACCACAGGTCAAGGTCACATGATGTTGCCACCACTAATAAACTAGACATTCAGCACCCTGGTGTTTTTCCGTTTGACATTGGTGCTCGGGTGCATCTGGACAAGTGTGATAACGTTAAGCGGGAGAGCGAGCGATTTGGCCAGAAATTGGCCAGTGGCAAAACAGAACAGCATTTAAGATCGAAGTCTTCTGACCCACAAGAACTTTCCGGAAAGCCACGTTCCCCGAAAACCACCCGCCAAGAACCCCCGGTGCCAGCTGATGCCAACAATAAACAAAACCGGTTTCGACCCGTTAGTTTACCAGGACATGTCCCGGTGGCCATGTCTCCACACTACCACAGGCGCCACCGACATCGTGATAAGGACCATGACCTGGCTATGCAGCAGGTGGCTCAGTGGATAGAGCGGGAGCACACGTGGGATATGGAGGGTGAGAGGATGGTCGTACAGAGACATGAGCACCACCACTTTCATGAGCACCATCATCACCACCACTACCATCATTACCACGAAGCATGACAAATGCCTCCATAGTCCCAGCCTTGACATTTACATTTCAACCGAATTCCAACGCTGACTTCTCATATGTAGACATACACTACAAATGGTTCACCACACCACCAGTATTACCCTCTAACCTAGTGGGGCAACCTTAAACAGAGAAAAGTCACTTGTACCAGACGCGCTATGGTATTGTATTATGCAGGGTGCAGCCGTCTATTGTGTTAGAGGTGCAAGCACTAATATTACAGGGCAAACTTATCCCTACTGGCCACCTTGCTGTTTCTGGCACAGAACTCAACTTGATATAATTTAAAGGCTTTACAAGTACACAGCAATGACTTGATGATGCTATGTTATATTTTTACTGTTCAGCACTCCAGCAGTAATAGGATAATGAAAACTAAGCATAATTTTTATAATCCCACTTACTTTTGATTTTAATAAGATGAAGTAGGCATGTACCTACCATAACAAGGAGAAAAAAAGATTATGAATTTGCATTTCCACAATCATGTAAGTGTAAGGGTTAGTATACTAAGTTGAATGTAATGACTTACAGCTCTTTGTTGAATCATATCGGTAAGTGGGTGGGTTTGAGATTAATCAAAATTAATGGTTCTTGTTCCCATTGATGGCTAAAAGATTTTAAAATTTAGGAATGTCCAGTAAATTTACTAAGAAAACAATATGTACCTACCTTCCCAGACAATATAGAATAATCAGATTTCACTTTGAGAGACTAACCATTAGGCTTCAGCTGGTGGTAAAAAAGCACAAAGCTGCTGTAAGCCAAGTATATATATATATATATATTGTGAATGTGTCTATTCATGGCCTGTAACTTACAAAATACAAAGTGGCCCTATTTCATGTATGAGGTGTTCCCAGGGTGCTGGAGATGTTCTTTCTGAACAATTGCTTTACAAGCTGGGAACTGCGGTAGTGCCAAGGAAGCTGGGTGCGGCCGGGGGGAGGGGGGGGCAGCACTTCTTTTTTCTTTATATGGGCCAACTGCAGGGGTTGTTTTTTTTTTTTGTAGAAAGTGGGGTGGCCAAATTCTCGGCCCACCTCAGGCGGCAATAACACTAGCTTCGCCACTGGATGGTACTATTGGTACTCTTTCAATAAAAGATTTTTGTTAAGACGACCATTATTATATAACATAACAGTATTGTTGTTTTGTAAAAAAAAAAAAAAAAATGAATTCAGAAGGTTGGAACTGGCTCAATTATTTATCTACCAATTGTGTGCTGTGATTTTTGTTTGTTTGTGTACAAGGGCCTGTTTGTGTACAAGGGCTTCTCGTATATCAACATGAATGCAAACATGTTCTTATTTGAGCCACAAAGGCTTCATAGACATTTTAGGCTTTGTCTGTTATTTCTTTATTAGATTCATACCTGTTAATCTCATCATAGCAGTGGCATTCTACAGATATAGAGCCATTGAAAATAATAGAAGTATAAATAGTATTAAAACCAATTTCACCAAATTTACTGGCACCATAGAAAAAAAACAATGCGCAAGAAGGCTTTGTTAGATTTCAACTTTGCACTGGTATTCAAAGCACTGGTATTCAAAGCACTGGTATTCAAACTTTCTGTTCTGCTTATTTTTACTTTACATTTGTGTTCCACTCAGGAGATGTATTATTAATTAATTATTTTATATATATTATTATTCTTATTTATTATTTATTATATATATGAATTATTTTTAAGCAGTTTTTTATTTCTCAGGATTTCATGAAATGCCTTAAGACAGCGGTTCTCAACCTGTGGGTTGCAACCCCTTTGGGGGTCACATGACCCTTTCATAGGAGTCGCCTAAGACCATCGGAAAACACATATACTCTACAGTTATGAAGTAGCAACGAAAAATTTTTTATTGTTGGGGGTCGCCACAACATGAGGAACTGTATTTAAGGGTCGCAGCATAAGATAGGCTGAGAACCACTGCCCTAAGATCTTCTTGGGGACTAGATTTCAGGGTTTATGATCTAAATATTAATTGACATTTAATTGGGTTAGGTCAGGTCTTCATTTAAATAAAAATGACCTGCTGTCACCGTACTGCAGGAAGCAATAAACACTGAAACTAAAGGTTATGTACAAATTTAGAAGGGCACACATGTACAGAGCGACATATGCAAAGGTGTAGCAAGGCTGTGGGAAGACAAAACGCAGGCTATATCATGGCCATTTTTTATGGAGGCACACATTGATCAGCAGAAATATTTTGTCAAATTCTTGGAAAATTTAGATTAAAATTTTGCAGAATAGTTTTTAAATTTTCTCTATGCCTGCACCGTGTGCCTCTTTCATCAAGTCTTTTCTTTGCTAAACATAAAAAAATGCTGTTTATGTCAACATGGAGGCCATAATCTATTATTTTGTTTTAATTGATGTCAATTAGATGATATGTCATAAAATTTGGCACAGGGTGTTGAAAATTACATATGGCAACATGTTTATTTGTATGAATCACATGATTATTAGTATTGAGAGTACCATACTTCAACCAAATAATATAGTATCATTAGTATTATGCTCTTTCTCTTAAAACTTAAAGGCAATTTTATCTTTTTTAAATTAAAATGTTTTTCATGTCAATTATTGCTATGTGTTATTTGAATAATGTCCTACCGTCACTGCTTAGAGTGTATTTTTAAAAGCTAGTCAACTAACTTAACCTTAAAAAAAATAATTAAATTTGGTAAAATATTTCAAGCGTATTTAAATTTAATTACTAATTCTTAATGCAAGAGGAAAATATTAAAAGCCATAGAAGAGCCAAGTGGGAAAAGCACCATATTTGAATTGTTCGTTGTTTTTTTCCTTCAAAAAATGAGTTAAGACCTGTAAATATTTTTCATGTATGGTTGATCGAAATAAAACTGATTTAATTAATAAATTTTACGTAATAGATATTTCAGGTTACAAATAATTTTTAACTAATTTTCTCAGACTTTTTAATCCACTGGGCCCTTAAATTGTTTGCCAGAAATATGACAGCTGAACTGAAATACAAATATTTTGTTTTGGTCATGATTTCATAATTATTTTCTACTGCAAAAAATTATAAATATCTTTTATTTCTAAATTTAAGGGAAAGCTAAATTACGAGCTCTACCAGAGAATTCCCAACAGTGAAAGATTGACTGATAGTTTTTTCTGGCCTGCATTAGATAATTATATTACTTACACTGTTTTATGACTAAATTATACATTGAAACATTGGCAGTAAATGTCACATAAAATCCTCAGTTTAGTATTCTTTAAAACAATCTTTTGTAATAAATTGTTAAAAGGTTGGTTGTTGTAGCAAAGTGGGGACAAATTTTTTTTTTTGTATTACACATTTGTTTCAATATAATTATAATATTTATCATGTTTTCAGTACCGGTATCAATACCTCATTTTGTGACACTGAAAATGATGCTAACACCTAAGTCATCCAGAAATAGCAACCATTTAATATTTATTTTACTCATATCTGCTGTAAGTCTCATCACAATGTGCATAGTTACAAAAGTGTGTTTATTAATGAAATAATATTGACAAGATAATTACAAAATTTATTTTTAGAACTCATGCAGCAATTGTGTTTTTCATGAATCACAACAACAAAAAAAAGTGAAGAAGCCATCTTATAACTATTTTTCTGAAATTTGTAAAGTTTTATCGTGGTCAATGAGATTTGTTCCAGTTTATTTTAAAACCCTGCATTAGTTGGGAGGAGAACCGTAACTACTTTCAACATGGATACCTTTTTTTTTTTCAGTGGGACACTGGTATAGAAAAAGAGATTTTTAAAAAAAAAGTATAAAGTCAAGGTCCTAAACATTATTGATTTTTAATCTGGAACAATGATTGAAATTTTTTTACATCTGAACTTTGTCATTTCCTGTGTTCTGTCTTAGGCTGTGCTGCTATACGGCACATTCTGGTCAGTCTACTATGCAGTAAACCCAAATCCGGGGATGTTTTTTTTGTTTTTGTTTATTCCTTCATGTTCATGCTGCATTTATAACAAAACAGGTGATTATTTTATTGTGTATTTATTTAAATTCAAGACAAAAGAATAATACAAGTTATGGTCTCTGACAAGTGAAACAAACATTGGGTCTTGTAAATAAGGTAGCTCACATGACTTTGGAGAAAGGAATTCTCTTTTTAAAAATCTGCTTGATTAAAATTCCTAATTAAACCGTTGCCGATGATCCATAATTTTACGATAATGATATGCCTGATAAAATATTTGATTTGATATTGTTCTGTTTTTAGATTTTTACATTTCACTTCTAATACTCACCCAGTGGCTTTTAATTCTAGTGCTGGGACAGTGGTAACCTTCATTGCTACATTTTTTTTTTCATTACCCTTATTTATAATATTTCTAAGTCAAGCACTTCCAGTGATTCTCAAAATGTATGAACCACGATGACCAAGAACACTTAAAACAAATATTAAAAAGTTGAAAAAATAAAGGGAGAAAACCAACTGATATTTCTGATGTTCTTATACCACGTGAGTTTTGAGCTCAAAATGAATATTTCATTATGTACTGGGGGAAAAGTATAAACTATATTTTCTGTGTTGACAGCTTTTCCTCATTTTTAAATATGTTTTTTTAAACGTTCTTTATGGAGAATGATTTATGTATACCAATATACTGGCTATAAAGAAATTATATCGGCATTCTGAACATTTTGTCAATGTTATTATTTGTTACCAACAAATAATTTTGAGAACCCTTGCTGTTTATCTGATTTAATCAAGAGGTTGTTATTTTTTTTATTTTTTTTAAAAAAAAAAAGGGGGGGGGGGTATTTTAAGGTTCCCAAATCTACTTTTCCATCCCTGATGCAACTAGGTCATTGGGGTTGGGGTTTTGGGGGGTGGAAGGGTACTGATGCACATGCCATCTTAATGTTTATCATGTAATTTTTGTATACTAATGATCCATGTTAACATTTCCCTTACCTCTGCTGGGATTTGTGTTGACAGCTTCTCCTCATTTTTAAATATATTTTTTTTAAACGTTCTTTATGGAGAACCATTTATGTATACCAATATACTGGCTGTAAAGAAGTTATATCGGCATGTCACACCCACAGGATGGTTTTTGAGTTCCTGATACTGTATGTGTTTGTTGCGCGGGGGTGGGGGGATGGGGGAATTTTCAGTAGGGAACATTTTAGTTTTGTCTTTTCATGTTTCCTACATCAAATCTGAGATAATAAGCATTAAATTTTATTTATTCTTTTTTTTTTTTTTAATCATGAAAAAAATCGGTGTTCCTCCTTTTTATTTTGTTGTAATTAAAAAGCGTTATTTAATTTTAAAAATTGCACACAAATCAATCAAAATAATCCATAACTCTGTGTATAAGGCATGACAGGCACAGGCATGGAGATACCAGACATGGCTCAGTCAGGGGGACAAGAGCAGGTAATCGGTACCGGTACTTAAATTTCATTTGATAATATAACAATCTGATTCAATAATTTGCGCGATGTTGCAGAGAACGCATTTACAGCAGCTCTCGTGAGAGTGATAAATCAAAATAGCACTTAAGATGATCAAATTCAAAACTCAATCTTTGCCGTTCGTTGGATAAGTGAGTTGGACTTACGGCTATGTCTTAAGTAAAGGATTTGGTGACCTTTTTATTTTGTTTCTTATAAATGTAGGGGAATGATTATGTACAGTGTACTTTTACAACGAATGAACGGTTACAATAATGAGACAGGGACAGAGGCGTAGCTACAGTGTTTGGCGCCCGGGGACGAGATTCGCGCCCGGGGACAAGATTCATTTTTAAGCGCCCCTTTTGTCTTTTTTCAACCCTAAAACCCATTATTTTCATCAATAAAATAATATCAAAGCACATTTTGGCGCCCCTAACTAGCTGGCGTCCGGGGACATCTGTCCCCCTTGCCCCCCCCTCGCTACGCCTCTGGACAGGGACAGTGTGGATAAATTTTCCAGAATAATTTATAATCTAGCCAAGATGGCGGATGTATAGTTGTCTACCCTTGTATAGAGAGTCGGAAGACTTCCGCACGAGTATTCAGACACCAGACCCAGGAGAGTGAATCGTCCATTGGCATCTCTGCACGTGAGCGATCCCCCATCGTCGTACTGTAAACAGAAGGAGCCATTAAACGACGCTACTTACAAATTCCACTTGCGCAAACAGCAAATGACATAATGTTTAAACTACTTTTGGGTGTAAACTAGTTTTGGGTGTTGAATGAAAAACTCGAATCGCAGCTTTAACTGTTAAAATGGAAACATCTTCATTTCTCAAGGCAAGGCCTTCCAAGCTTCAGTTGTGACAAGTTTTCACCCTAGAAAATGATTTTTGACATTTCACTACAAATTTAAAACCAAAGTTATTAAAATATATTTGACAATCCGGAGTTGTTAAGCGTGTAAGCCAATGGTTCTCAACTTTCCTAAAGCCGCGACCCTTTAATACAGGTCCTCGTGTTGTGGCGACCCCCAACCACAAAACTATTTTCGTTGCTGCTTCATAGCTGTAGAGCATATGTGTTTTCCGATGGTCTTAGGCGACCCCTGAGAAAGGGTCGTTCGACCCACAGGTTGAGCACCTCTGGTGTAAGCAATAGTTGGCAGACATGACATTAAGTGTTATCCTAGCAGACTATACAACGCGTGACCAAAGTACCGGTAGAAGTACTTCGACACTTTCGTCCACCAACTTCACTAAAAAAAAATTCTGCAGATGCACACACGACTACGAACAGGAGGGCCGGATTAACCACAGAGCAGCTGTTCTCAACCTGTGGGTCGCGACCCCTTTGGGGGGGTCGAACGACCATTTCCCAGGGGTCGCCTAACCACCGGAGAACACAATACTCTGTTATGTAGTGGCGACGAAAATAGTTGTGTGGTTTGGGGTCACAACAGCATGAGGAACTGTATTGAAGGGTCGCGGCATTAGGAAGGTTGAGAACCACTGCCATAGAGGAAAATAAGGCGCGTGCCTAGGGCCCCCCCCCCCCCAACCCGCGACAATGGATCATTTTTTTTTTAAATTATTGGGGGGGGGGGGGGGGGGGTTCTTACAAATACAAACATTAAAACTCGAACAATTTAACACAAAACATCTGAAAGTATTTTTTCTCACTTGCAAAAAAAAAAAAACTGCACGTGACATGGAACTTCACTCAGTTACAATGTTGACTGAGTTTTAAGAGGGGTTATTTAAGTCTGATCTTGTCTTATGTTTGTGGAAAGTCTGCCTAGTTTCTTTTGTCTCATTCTTCTAGCTTAGTTAGTTTTATGCTATATTATTTTTACATGTTAATATTTAGCTTCTTATCGCATTCTCTTATATATAAGGGGCCCCGAGTTTCCAACTGCCTAGTGGCCAGTGGCCCCTAGGGGGTCTTAATCCATCACTGTTAAAATGTTTATTGTGTGTTTTACACATCCCACAAAGAAGTCGAAGCACACAGAATTAGAATTAGAGAGTTAGAATTTGGAGAGTCAGACAGTTTAAATTAGAGTCAATTACTCAATCGTCTTTAATTTGTTTTAAAGGTTTTCTTAAATTTAAATTGGCACACACACAAGATGCGTTAGCCATAAGCTTAACCGCAGTTCATTGCAAGAAACACTGCGTCGGTGCCATAATACTTTCGTTGACTTACCAGACAAGCGTCAGTTCGTGTGGCTGTAGCGTCTGTGCAAATCATGTCGGAAGGGATTGCATCAAATGTCCCGCTAATTGAAGACACGATGGCGTTGCAGGTGCCCAGATCCAACAGCCGCACAGTGGCGATTCTCAGCTGGGAGCTCACTGGATGGGACACAAGAATCACATTTATACATCAACCCTAATCTATTGCCGTAAACGTCCGAGTATGGTCACCCAGCCTAAGCTTTGCCTCCAACAGTCGAACGTATGGACGAGATATGGACGAGACGTCCCGATACAGTTTGCTACGTCTAGGACTAGGAGCTGGTTTTTGCACAAGTTGTTCAATAACTTCGTGTAGTCTATAGTGGCGATTAGTAACACCAGGTTCTTCATTCAACAGCCTTCTTCCCCCCCCCCCCCCCACTTTCTGCCTGCAATTCACCAACTACCAAAACCACAACAACGAACACGCACACTTCTCACCAGGTACGTCATTTGGGTAGGGGAGGAAGGGGTATTTCCCACCCCTACCACCCCCTTCCCCAATGAATTAGCATGATCTTTTTTCCACTAGGCATCAGTAGAATTTATGACAGTAGAAGTAAAAAATAAAACGTGGCAGAAAATTAATAATGGGGAAAAAATCGATCATTAAAATTAACACTAGAAAAAAATAAATCATAATTCGTCCATTCTATTTAAATTGCTATGCACTCTGGAGTCTCCAGTAGTCAGCTACATACTGTGACTGTGACGTCTCCAGTAGTCAGCAACGTACTGTGACGTCTCCAGTAGTCAGCTACGTACTGTGACGTCTCCAGTAGTCAGCTACGTACTGTGACTGTGACGTCTCCAGTAGTCAGCTACGTACTGTGACTGTGACGTCTCCAGTAGTCATCTACGTACTGTGACTGTGACGTCTCCAGTAGTCAGCTACGTACTGTGACTGTGACGTCTCCAGTAGTCAGCTACGTACTGTGATGTCTCCAGTAGTCAGCTACGTACTGTGACGTCTCCAGTAGTCAGCTATGTACTGTGATGTCTCCAGTAGTCAGCTACGTACTGAGAGGTCTCCAATAGTCAGCTACTTACTGTGACGTCTCCAATAGTCAGCTATGTACTGTGACGTCTCCAATAGTCAGCTATGTACTGTGACGTCTCCAATAGTCAGCTACGTACTGTTACGTCTCCAGTAGTCAGCTATGTACTGTTACGTCTCCAGTAGTCAGCTACGTACTGTTACGTCTCCAGTAGTCAGCTACGTACTGTTACGTCTCCAGTAGTCAGCTACGTACTGTTACGTCTCCAGTAGTCAGCTATGTACTGTTACGTCTCCAGTAGTCAGCTATGTACTGTTACGTCTCCAGTAGTCAGCTATGTACTGTTACGTCTCCAGTAGTCAGCTATGTACTGTTACGTCTCCAGTAATAAACAGCTCAAAAAGCCGGCCAAGTTTTGTTTTTTGCCCCCCCCCGACCGATTCCCCCCCCCCCCCCCCGGGCGCCTGATTCGACGGCCCTGCTTCTCACCTTGTCGACGCTCGGTTATTCCCCATCCGGCCACAAAGCACTGAGATCGTGGATTGCTCTGTGGTAAAACCTGGATGTTGGGATCCGGCAGGCAGGCAGCCATCTTAGTTGGTGTAAAGGTGACGGACCTGGCCAGTTTGATCACGGCGAAATCGTTACCTGGCAATTGAAAAAGGTCATTGTTGATGTTGTGGCATTATTATAAAGGTCATTGTTGATATTAGAGTTATGCAAAAGAATATTCTTTTGGAATTCGATCGTTGCACCAATAAGATCAAAACAGTATTTGAAAATGGTATCTTTTGTTTTTACATGCGTCACGTCAGCAGATAAAGAAGAAACGAAGTGGCTATTCGCACCCGGGTACCAGAAGTGAAAGGTTGGGATTAAAAAAACGATTAAAACGATTATTTTTGGGTTTGTAAGACAAAATGAGGGATCAAATAAAAGATAATTGAATGGAATATACGTTTGTAAACTTAATTCTTCAGTTTAACTAAAATAAACTACCACAAATGACATCATCTAGTACCCGGGAGCGAATAGTCGCAGCCAAAGAGAAAACAACATCACCCTGCACCGTACCTACTGACCACGTGTTCTTACAATTGTGTCTCACCTCGTCTGCCATGGGCGTAATTTCTGCTTAGTTCCACGCTCCTGACAGGCACCAGCTCCTCCCCGCTGTCCACTTGGGTCAGGTCGTAGTCCCCCACGAGGACCTGGAGTTGACTGGCTGAGATACTGGTCAGAGGTCAAAGCAGAAGGTCGACGAAGTTATACGGCAAGAAAATGAATCTACCGGTACAGCACTAACTTTGGTGACTATGCTTTATAGTAACATCTGAATAAAGATTTGCCCCTGCTTATACAAAAACGAATGCGTGCCCGCCCCCCCCCCCCGCGGGGCCGTGCCCCCGTCCTCCATTTTGACACCTAAAAAGAAACAAATACGCCTTTCAGTATTGCTCACCCATTGACACAATGAGCCACGGTGACCACAGTGTCGTCATCAACCAGCACCCCGGCACACACGCTCCTCGGGTCCTCGGTGTACACCAGTCGCACCATCCAGGGCCAGTCTGTGGGCTGGGCAACACTGCCTCCGATAATCCTTGGGACAACTGCAGTGTTGGCCGCACACTCTATAAATTACGTTACATATATATATATATAGTTTCAGTATACATAAATATATATATACAGATATAAATATACGTCAACATTTAATTATTTTTAGAATTTAGAATAATTTTTTATCACGATTACAGGACAGCTGGGGATGTAACGGGGGGGGGGGGGGTTGTTTGCGTTCAACATATATTTAATCCAGATTTTTTAAATATTAATTCATCCCTGTACTCGGGGTGGTTGTGGGGGGGGGGGGGGGTTGTTTGCGTTCAACATATATTTAATCCAGATTTTTAAAATATTAATTCATCCCTGTACTCGGGGTGGTTGTGGGGGGGGGGGGGGAGTTGTTTGCGTTCAACATATATTTAATCCAGATTTTTTAAATATTAATTCATCCCTGTACTCGGGGTGGTTGTGGGGGGGGGGAGTTGTTTGCGTTCAACATATATTTAATCCAGATTTTTTAAATATTAATTCATCCCTGTACTCGGGGGTGGTTGTGGGGGGGGGGAGTTGTTTGCGTTCAACATATATTTAATCCAGATTTTTTAAATATTAATTCATCCCTGTACTCGGGGGTGGTTGTGGGGGGGGGGAGGGGGAGTTGTTTGCGTTCAACATATATTTAATCCAGATTTTTTAAATATTAATTCATCCCTGTACTCGGGGTGGTTGTGGGGGGGGGGGGGGGGAATTCGCTGAAATACAGCTATTGCTAAGGGGCGGGGGGCGACTTTTGCTCTCCGCGGCCCTATTTCAAAAGATCTTTTGTGGACTGGCAAGCCAAGGGCCACCGAGATGTCTTCCTTAAAATCCCTGATTCAGCCAATCACTTGATGACCACCTGCCGTATTCTTGTCATTTATGAATTCGTATGACGTCGCATCTATCTGCCATGAGGTCACCTCTACCTGCCATGACGTCACTTCTACATGCCATGACGTCATCTCTACCTGCCATGACGTCACCTGTACCTGCCATGACGTCACCTCTATCTGCCATGACGTCACCTCTATCTGCCATGACGTCCCCTCTATCTGCTCTAAAAATACGTTGCAACCAGATTTTATTTTAATTCCCCACCAAAAAAAAAGAAAATTTAAAAATAAATTTAAAAAAAAATAATATTAAAATGAAATATGAAATTAAAAAATAAAAAAAATAAAAAAATCACTTTTTAGGACCCACATTCCGGGAAAGGGTGACCTTTGTGTACTTACGCCCCTGCCTCCTTGAATTTCTTTGTTCCGGTGCGCTGACGGTCGTTCCAGAAGCTGTGCTGCCTCTTGTCAAACAGCAGATGTTAGAGCGCGCGCCACACTCTGTCAGCAATGTAAGTCGATCTTCATTCCCACTACATGCTTGTCTGCACGTGCCACGCCACACGCAACACGCTGTAAGTGTAAGTGGTGAAGCAGTTACGGTGTCATATCTACTACTACCAGAGGCGTAGCTAGAGTTTTTGCGCCCGGGGACAAGATTCATTTTCAAGCGCCCTCTTTTCCTTTTTTCAACTCTCAAACCCATTATTTTCATCAATAAAATAATACCAAAGCCCATTTTGGCGCCCCTAACTATTTGGCGCCCGGGTGCATCTGTACCCACTGGCCCACCCCTACGCTACGCCTCTGACTACTACTACTATATAAACCTAAGTGTGACCAGTGGCCATTTTGGTTTGTTTATGGGTCAATCAATCACTAGAAAACCAAACAATGGATCACAACCAAATTTGACGTGGTCATTTCTCCTGACCCACATATGGTTCCTGGAAAGTTGGGTCTAAATCCCCTTACCCAAAAACAGCTTTAATTTAACAAAATCGTAAGGCGTAAAGGCTAAAGAGTATATAGAAAAAAATATTTTTAAAATGTAATGGCTTCGAGGGACATACACGCTAATTTATTTTTAAAGTGCGCACAATCCTTTGTTCAGAAAGGTGCGCTTTCAAACGTCTATTATGGGAGGTTATCGGTGACTTTTGTTTGGTGCACGCATTCTAAATAAAGATTTATTCTATGTTCGCAGAACAGTTTGCTTTCCACAAATATTTACAAATAATTTTTTCATCAAAAGATTAGCTTTTACATACAATAATGTCTTTAAATATACAGAAATATGCGTTTTACCAATTTAAGAAACTACAGTTTATTGCAACTTTATAAAGTAGATGTGAGTGGGGAGGTGAGAATCGCAAGTTTTTTAAGCTAGCATGTAGTTAAACTACGCCAATGAATTGGGGGGGGGGGATGCATTTTGTGAGTATAGCAATGTCTTTAAAGAAACAATTTGTTACACACTGCACAATTGCAGTCCATAGAAGATTTCCCTGTTTTATTAAATTATTTGCACGTACCGGTACATTAATTATGCGCTTCTTAAATGCCACACGCAATAGGTCATTATATTCCCCCCCCCCCCCGGGACATCAGATAATAACACGGCGGTGTTATCAAAGTGAATCTCCCATTCCTATGAGACCATCTGTTTCTATTTGGCGACGTCATGAAGATTCTAGCAAGTTCATGAACTTAACAAGGTTTTTTTTTTTTTTTTGCGACAACGAACATTTGCATTCATATTTTTGTTTGCTGTCAGTTTTTTTGGTTGCTGTCAGTTTTTTGGTTGCTGTCAGTTTTTTGGTTGCTGTCAGTTTTTTGGTTGCTGTCAGTTTTTTGGTTGCTGTCAGTTTTTTTGGTTGCTGTCAGTTTTTTTGGTTGCTGTCAGTTTTTTGGTTGCTGTCAGTTTTTTTATTGCTGTCAGTTTTTTGGTTGCTGTCAGTTTTTTTGGGTTGCTGTCAGTTTTTTTGGGTTGCTGTCAGTTTTTTGGGTTGCTGTCAGTTTTTTGGGTTGCTGTCAGTTTTTTTGGGTTGCTGTCAGTTTTTTGCTTGCTGTCAGTTTTTTTGCTTGCTGTCAGTTTTTTCGGTTGCTGTCAGTTTTTTGGTTGCTGTCAGTTTTTTTGCTTGCTGTCAGTACTCACGCAAGTTAAGTACACACCGCACGTATCTCACACCAAGTGTCCGAGTGTGGACATCACAGTACGAATTGCCGGGAAGGATCGTCTCGTTTCCCTGGCACGCCTGTGGCCGGCAAGCACCGTATAGGTATAGGTCTTGGGTGCTGCACAATCCATCAGAGGCTGAAAGAAACGAAGCAGAGAGAACACCAAAGTAGGCTACTTTCTTCGAAAAAAAATAACAAGTAAGGGAAACTTTCCCCATAACCCGGATGTGACCCTGGCCGCAAAAATATTGGATACTGAGTGGATTATCTCTTGACCACCCCCACCCCATTTGCAACAACAACAAAAAAAAGAAAAAGGTCAAGTTCGAACATGATTAATTCAGCAACATAAAAGTACCAACAATTATATGACGATGTCATTCTATTTCAGTGGCGCAGTAGTGCATTAATAAAGACATTAGAAATTCCAGGTAGATAAGTTATGTTGCAACGGTTGGAATAATGAAATTCCATCAAATAGCATCACATGTGGGCGGGGGGGGGGGGGGGTACTAGCCCTCGTCAAATACTTAAAATAGTTTGTCAGTCATTTTGTTCATGGGGTTGGGGGGGGGGGGGTTGGATTAACTACTTGAGTTTTACGTAAGTTGTTATCTGTTTGGTTTTTGTTTTCTTTTAAAGAAAATAAAAACATTTCAAAACAAGAAATTCAAATTGTTCAAAACATTAGTTTGAATAATATGAACTTGGCTAGTTAACTCATTAATGGTTTTTTTAAAATCGAAAACAAGTACTTAAACTTAAAAATAACAACCACGTAATACATAATTCTTAAAATTTACCCATAAATTGAACAAGTGCAAGTAATTGGGTAACAACAGGTGTGCATAAAATAATTACATGTGCTGAAATCCTGAGACACTGCTACCTTGAATAGGAGACATCCGGCAACAAGGGAAATAACAGAATATTTAGCAAAAACACTAACGCCCCTTTTAAGATCCATTTCAGCCTTTTCTAGTTTGTAATGTTTAAATTTTTGCAATAAAAAATAACTTGTTTATTTCTTTGGTTGTTTGTATTTTACATGCACTGCGTTTAGTTAATTCCCCTTGTGGGATCGAGAACACAACTAACATATCACAATAAAACGAATATTGTATGTTTGTTAGTGTGTAAGTCGTAAGATGCAATGCTCTACACCGGCATCTATTGCAACAACAACAACAAAAAATTAAATAAAATCCAGTTTGAAAACTATAACTCAAACATTTTTTACACCGCAGAGAATTTGATTAGAGTTCGAAGTGGCTGGTAACTAAGTTCATTAAAAACATCCATACTGAAAATGAACACACCTAAGTAAGTGACTAAAGCAGGGGCTCTTATCCTGTGGTCTACGGACCCCAGGGGAGTCTGTGAAAAGTTGCCAGATGGTCCGTGGGCTGCATTAACTTTGTAATTTTATTGCATGCATTGAAACACTTTTTTCTAAACAGTGATCCTTGGCCATCGACTGACAGGCAAACGGGGTCCATGGGTACAAACAAGGTGAAGAACCCCTGGACTGAAGGAAAACGTGCTTGACTAATTTGGTTCATCCCTTTCAAGGATTAGTTTAAATCTATTGTGATAGACACGATGCTATTTCTATTTATAGCATTCAGCCCAATTTTGTCAACTCTCATCCATTGAGTCCTCTATTGTAAATCCGCCAACAAAAGAAAGGTAAACGAAAGAAACCCAAGTCAAATAACCACTTTGTTAGTAGGGATGTCTCCCTTTTTAAAGCCGTTTCCTACATTTCAAGTTTTTAATTTCATTGATAAATTTTGCCACAAACTCAGCAACTGTTTTAACAAACACACAAAAACACACCAAAAAACTCAAAAAAAACAGACACGGTGCTACATTTAGGTATTTCTTGAAAATTCTAAAAACAAAATGCCCTCACGCTAGACGCGTTCCAGTTAAGTTAAAATAAGGGCTCCGATGAGGACCCGATCTATAAGGTGGCTTTTTTTTATTATCACTAGGTTGCGGAACCTAAATAATTCATATGATAAAATAGTCATTTTTAAAATGTAAAGATTTCCCCATTAAATCGATTGAAGAATTTAACAGATATTGATTTTATTCATATAGGTCATTTAAAAAACGAGACATTTAAAAAACGAAGCATTTAAAAAACGAAACATTTAAAAAACGAAACATTTAAAAAACGAGACATTTAAAAAACGAGACATTTAAAAAACGAGACATTTAAAAAAACGAGACATTTAAAAAACAAGAAATTTTTTTTTTAATTCAAACCCCATCAACATAAATTGCGGGATGATGAAGTGAAACAACCATGTATCCCAAGTTTAAAAAACTTTGTATCCCAAGTTTGATAACCATGTATACCAAGTTTGATAACTATCGTATCCCAAGTTTGATAACTATCTTATCCCACGGTTGATAACTTTGTATCCCACTATGTATCAAGTTTGATAACTTTGTATCACTAGTTTGATAACTATGTATCCTAAGTTTTATCAAGATTTCCTCATGTATAGGGTAGTTAGATATGCATGAAAAATACATGGATGAGAATTTGAAATTTTATCCCACGCATTATTATTCGTTTTTATTTAAGACATAAAAATAGTTGAAAAATCCACTTTACATTTTGGTGACTACCCACAGGGCCGGCCTTAGGCCATTGCAACCTATGCGGCCGCAATGGGCCCCGCACTTTCATAGGCCCCGCCCCGAATTTATTTTCTAATACAAAATCTTAATTTTCACTTATTATCCTTATTCCTACCCAGAAAGGGCCCCGCGCAATCCGTTTCGCACGGGGCCCCGCAATTGTTAGGGTCGGCCCTGACTACCCGTAGGATGTTTTAAGTTTCTTTTTCATTGTTCTTTTTCATTCATGGTTTTTTAACTGTAACACTACCGTGTCATTTATCTGATGCCAGTAGACAATCTAGACATAAACGTATTACCCGTGGCATTTAAACAACTCATAATGAATTTTACAACATGTCAATAAATTCATTACAAAGGTAAATCTACTGTGGTCGGAAATCGTTCCTTGTGTAGCAACTGTACCTTTGAAACATGATTGTCCCCATGAAATACTCCCACCAATTCTTAAATGCTGATTTGGGGTTAAATCACACACTTGCGATTCTCCCTACCCCAACACACACATATACTGCATGAAGTTGGTGATGCGAATTAATATTTAAAAAAACACCAAGACCGGAAGACTATTATTTATAGTACTACAGTGATACACGCCCCTGAACTATGTGATAATTCTTATCGGACTATTTTTTTAAAAGCACATAGAATAGAGCTTATATATAAATTGCTTTCTTAGATGTTTGAAAGCGCAATGTCTGAAAATATAAATGCGTACACAATAAAAATAACTTGACTTTAACGTCCCTCAAAATAATTTGAACAAAAATACTTTCGCCCTCTGCATTTTACGATTTTAAAAAAAAATAAAGTTTACAGCTTTTGGAATAATGGCGTTATCATCAAACTTTCCAGGAACCATCTGTAGGTCAGGAGGAATGACCGTGTCATATTTGGTTGCAATGCATCGTCTGCTTTTCTCGTGATTGATCAACCCATTTACAAAAGACAAAAACACAGAGTCACAATGAGCCTTATATAGTGGATGCTTGAATATGTTGGAGAGGAATAGAGGCTCGTGTGCATCATTTTGACCAGGGCCCCGTTGCTCTTAAGACATTGTCATAATTCATAATTTAATAAAGTATACACGTTTTATTACAATACGACGACAACTATTTGTACTACAACTTGAGTAACGACAGCATACTATTTGTACTACTCGGTACCTACAGCTAAAGGAAAGACACCATACTATTTGTACGACCTACAACTAAAGTAACGTCAGCAAACACAGCTCCGTGGTCTCTAAGCCGCGCGCACCAATTTGTTGGCACGTGCTTTTTTTGTTTATGTTTCCTTGCCAACGGCTTAAACAGGGGAAGCTATTAACAAAAGAGATTATTTACCTTGTAGGCCTAAGTAAGACTTTGTTGTTCATTCCAGGATTAACTGCCCTTATCTTGAGTTAAGTTCGGAATCGGACAACTGAAATTGTTTAGTCGGGGATGGTGGAGTTAAATCAACATTAGCTCATTAGGGAGAACTACATTTTACCATTCAAATGGTTCTCAAACTGACACACAAAGTAGGCAGTAGGCACACTTCCAAGAACAGGAAATTGTTTAGTCGGAGATGGAGTTAAATCAACATTAGGGAGAGCTACGTTTTACCATTCCAGTGGTTCTCAAACTGAACCACGAAACAAGCACACTTCAAGGACAGGTAGGCGGACGAATAAGTCAGTGGCATTCGAACCCCCTGTCAGACGTTATAAAAGTGTTTGGCCCCCCATGAGTTACGCCATTGCTATTTATGGAAATGAGAAAACTTGATAAGATTATTTGACCTTCAGTCAGGAAGCTACCCAGTGTTTCAGACATCTCTCCGAAGTGGGGAGGGCACCGGTGGCACTCGGAAGTCAAGCACCCCCCTTCCCCCAGGAGAAAAAATGTGTACAGCAGTAACTTACAACTAAAAGCCTATTTTTAAAAACCTAAATTTTTATTTGAAAACATTGTTAAAAAGAGTACTAATTGGTAGGCCTAAATTGTATCGATTTTAAAAACAGTGAAATGTTGCAACCTAACATCGTAAATTTTCTTAAGTATTTAATCTAGTAACACTATTCTATTCCAAATTTTAAGGCAAATCTAGTTACACTATTCTATTCCAAATTTTAAGGCAAATCTAGTAACACTATTCTATTCCAAATTTTAAGGCAAATCTAGTTACACCATTCTATCCAAATTTTAAGGCAAATCAAGTTACACTTTTATATTCCAAATTGTTAAAATATTTTTTAAAAATTAAACCTAACTTCCCAACGATACAAATGCCTTTAATTCTAATATTTTGAAATAGTTCATACTAAAAATATAAGTCTATGTGCTGAAAATGTGCACCCCGTATTTGGATCAACAAAGGGCTAATGCTCATCTGTGGTATCTCATTTCATTAGGTTAGGTAGGATAGATTTAGGGTTCAGGTTAGGGTTAGGGATATATTTAGGGTTCAGGTTAGGGTGAGGGATACATTTAGGAAGTTTTTTCATTATTTTTAAACGTTTTATTCTTAATTTTACGGGTCGTGTCAACCAGGATGGCGGCCATGTTAAAAAAAACGCGGTGCCAGTAGCGTGCAATTACCCAACGAAGAATTGTATGTATTTAAATCGACTATTTCTTACTTGCTGTCCTCTCAAGTATTACATTGCAACGAAGTGTTTATTTGATTTCATATTGTTTTATTTGTGTTTGTTTTTCTTCCCCTGAAGAAGGCTTCCTGCCGTCACGTTCGTTGATTTGTTTCGTATCAGTTTCAGGTTTTCCCCATATTTCGTTTCGCTCATTTCCTTTGACCCAACCTGATTACATTCTCTCCCATTTATTACAATTTTAAAATAAGGTGGACCAAAATATCTTTATGTATAAAATATATTTGTGCCAAAAAAATTGCAGTATTTTAAATGTAGATGATTCCACGAGTGTTGGGCTAGATAAAAATGAAAACTTTTTTTTTTAATATAAAAATTTAAATCAAAAGATTCGTGATCAAAAGCCAGTTTAGGATTTAGAGTACGCACACTATGTACTGTCATGTGCACATACTGATGGTGCTGTCACATGCACATATTAATGGTACGTTATTATCAATTATTTTTTAAAATGTAAATCGTTTGTGCTATTTTGATATTTATTACGTTTAAGACACAGTTTACCAAATAAACAAAAAACAAAACAAAAAAAGAAATTTTAAACGCACATTACATTAATTTTTTAAACTACTTTTTTACTTTTTAATATCAGAATGGTAAGAAAAAAATATGCCCTACCAAATTTGCCAGCATTAATCTAAAAAATTGAATAACTCTAAATAAATTATATCAAATCGAAAGTAAAAGAAAATCAGTTTTCGTAATCTAGCTTTTTTTTTTTTTACGAAGTTCAAATCTTGTCCCTCTTCATACTTCTTTGTACTTAATTTTAAAAAAAAAATATATATATTGTTAAGATCCTCAATTATTTAAATCTAGAGATTTGGACATTTGGAAATTAAATATACCTTAAAAGCAGATGGACGAGTTTTACCCAAGTTGCCTGTAGCGAAAAGAACGTTGTCTAGAGGTTGTGTCCCTTTCGTTCGTGGCCACAGAAAATATTCACCGAGTCAAAACTGAGTCACTGCTGTGTCAGAATAAATAGACTTGACCAAAAAATCCTACAAATTCAATCATACAAAATAAAGCTATAGCAACAGAAATTCTGGCGAAAATATGCAATTCCTTATCCAAAAGTATAGATCCACCACTATCTCAAAAAAGTAATAATCACTGTCGCTCACAAAAATGTACACATCTTTTTTACCACGTGGTTTCCGAACATACCGGTCATACGTCATGCGTGGCTGAGAAAAATTCATGATAAAGGGGGAAATAACAAAAGGGGGGGGGGGGGGGGGACATCATCGCTCACTCACGCAACATCACAAACAACACGACCTGACACAGCAGAAGTTAATCACGTCATCTGACTGTGAAGGTGTCATATCTCTATTGCAGTGGCGTAGCTAAGGTTAGTACCGACGGGGGCTGATCAAGCGTTTCGTCACCCCCACCTGTCCACCAAAAAAGCCCCGGTAGATGGCTCTAAATGCTGCACCTTAGAGTTCCACCCGAGGCAGACCGCCTCCCCCACACCCTCCTTCCTTCGCCACTAGTTCATGGATTTGTAACATATCTTCTCAATATAATTATGCCATTGATACAGGCATACAGTAAAAACAAAATGACCAGTTATAAATGGTTACCGGAAATTTGATCGAAAGAAATTTGGTCGACGGAAAATTGATCGACGGTAATTTGATCGAACGGAAATTTGGTCGAATCTTTTTTTAAGTTCACACGTTAAAATTATCGTCAAATTTCTTTTTGAACGCACTATACTATATAGTAAAACAAAATAATGCGTTCAGAAAGAAATTTGACGCAAAATTTTAACGTATAAATTAAAAAAACGATTCGACCAAATTTCCGTTCGATCAAATTTCCGTCAATCAATTTGCCGTCGACCAAATTTCTTTCGATCAAATTTCCGGATACGGTTTTAAATATATATAAAGGATTTCTAGGCCCAATCTACAAAACAGTATTTATTCTAATGAATTTTCGGTTACATATTTTAACTGCATTATTTTAATACTCATTTATTAATGAAGAAGTTGAAAGAAGGAAATAGTTTAAGATTAAATAACAATTATTACTGTAAAACAAAATTAATATTAACTTATTCGCAGCTGAATACATTCCTTGATTTATGAATTTCTCAAAAATGTTATGGGGAGGAAATAGTAGACCTGAGTTGGAAATAGTGTAGACCTGTGTGTGAAATAGTAGGTCTGATTTGGAAATAGCAGCCCTGAGTTGGAAATAGTAGATTTGAGTTGGAAATAGTAGATCTGAGTTGGAAATAGCAGCCCCGAGTTGGAAATAGTAGATTTGAGTTGGAAATTGTAGATCTGAATTGGAAATAGTAGACATGAGAAGGAAATAGTAGACTTGAGTTGAACATACTTAGGAAATAGCGGACCTGAGTTGGAAATGGCTGACCTGCATGGAAAACAGTAAAATATTGGAAGGACTTTGAATTCAATTTCCGAATTTGATTTAGTTAGCTTAAAGATTTTCTTACCAATATGTTATATTAGCTTTTAGTTACATTTCTTATAAACCACTTGTATATCTTTTTGGGGGGAGTGCGTGCGAGCGTGGTTGTTCTTTTTAGGGGAGATAACTTTAAAAAAAATAGCTTTGGGGAAACTGCGAAGAGTTATCAATGGAATAATCGAAAAGGTAATTTTTTATTCTTGACATTTTTTTTATTAACTGAAAGTGAGTCTGCTAAAATTAAAGATTGTAATAATATAATTACTAATTTTCAGCTTTATACGTTATAAAGAACATAAAACTTGAAAATTGGCCTTCATAAATTTGCCTACCGGTATTTAATTTAATTTTATCGCAGGCCGATATCAATGAAAAAGGAAAATTACATAATTTAAGTCATTAAGAGTTGGTTCGTTGAATAGTTTTGAAAATTTTATCTGGTTTAACATTTGGCTCGTAGAATGAGCAATACAAAATAAAGGACTGAAAATCAAAACAATTTCCGTTTTGCCAACCCTGCATGCAAAGATGATAATTAATTTTTTAAAAATATCCTCATCACATCTTTAAGCACCTAAAATATCCGAGGCACCTTGCAGTCGTAGAGATTGCTGGGCGCAGACGAGGGCTCTAAGGTTAAGTGACACCTACATTTTTTAACTAGGATATCTTCCGTTGCTCTCCAATTATGTGTAGAATGTTGCAAAACTAAATTCAGATATATGAAAAAATGCTTTCTTGTATTTTGAATTTATCAAACATTTTCTGTGGACTATAATGATTTAAGGGGCGAGAATAATCTAGGACAAAAGCGTACCCTCAAAGGTAACACAACTAGAGTGAATTTAGTTTACGTCCCACTGGTGCGGAATTTAAGATGTCTTTGGTCATTATTATGGCTAATTTTGGCACTTCCCACCCGATAGTTTGAAATGCCACCTCAAAATTGTCTGAAAGAAACAACAAATTCAAGTATGCGCCAAACTGCACCCCTGCATTTTGAATTTGCCCGAATATCTTTAGCACCCTAAATTATGCACCACTTCCCTCACGCTGATCAATGGTACAGTATGGGGTTGATTATAAGCTTTTGTCTAATGATTACCCTGGGGCACGCCACAAATGGAGTGAATTCAGCTTATAAATGGCACTGGCCTAAATAATACCTCCCACAAAACCTTAAAAATGTTCTTCCCCGTTCAAAAGGTATAATAGAAACATCGAATTCAAGTATGCTCAAAAATACACCTCTTGATTTTGAAAGAATCAAAAAGTTTATGGGGAGCAGGCTCCCCAAACCCCTCCACCGCTCAAGATTCTGGTACTATCAGATCCGCCATTGGCGGCCAATTATTTTTGCCGCCCTCCCTTTCACAAAACAAATTTTACAGTTGTCAGAAAATGCCACACCTGCATATTAAGAAAAAGTGACACCTGGGTGGACCACTCCATCCACCCTATTTCGACGTCACTAGCAGGGGTATATCTACAGTGTTTGGCGTCAGGGGACACGTTTCATTTTTACGCCCCCCTCCAAATCTGAAACTGATTATTTTCAAGCAATTAATACCACCTAAGCCCACCCCACCCCCGCTTGTCTGGCGCCCCGGGGTGTATGTCCCATCTGCCACCCCTTAGCTACACCTCTGCCTACTGGGAACTGGCACTGCCCCCCCCCCCCCCGAAAATCTGAAGTCCCCCCCCAGCTCACTAAGGAATAGGCATACTTTTTTGTTGTTTTCGCTAATTTTTTAAACCGATATTTCATTTTAACTGGGTCAGAAGAAAAGACTAAATACACTGTACAGAATTTAGATCATCCGAGTTCAAAATCCTAAAATTAATGAGTAGTCTGTAGTAATTGATGTAAAATTAAATTATGATTTGCGTCTTTTGCTCCAAAAATGCCGATTACCCCATTCAAACAAAAAAGTGCCGACACGGGCGGACCCCCACTTCCTACTCCACTGGTAACAATTATTATTGTTTAGGTAAATTCAAATAGATCGTACCGCGTTTTTTTACCATGGCCGCCAACTTGATTGCCGTGACCCGTAAAAATAAGAATAAAGCGTTAAAAAAAATGAAAACATTTCCTAAATGTATCCCTAAACCCAACCTGAACCCTAAATCTATCACTAAACCTAACCTGAACCCTAAATTTAAATATATCCATAAACCTAACCTAATGAAATGAGGTACGATCTATTTTAATTAGCCATTGTTTTAATTGACTTTGTATTTTTTTTCTTATTATCCGAATATGTCACAATAATTTCAATGAAAATATATGGTAAACAAGATTTTATTTCAGTTTAAAACTTATTGTATGTAACAATGAAAAGAAAATTAGAATAAAAAGCTTAGAAAAATTCAGTAAATTGATTTACTTCATCCTTAATATTTTTTTCTAAATTTGACCTGAAAAAAAGAACCAATAAGTCCACAAGTGTCTTCATATCTAGAACTTATTGGTAATTTACCTATACAATTTTAAGACTGCGAAAAGGAGTAAGATAATACTGAAGAGTTCCGCTATGAAAGGTAGATTTGAGACTTAACCTTAAGAGTTATTCATCTTCGTTCCTGAAAATTCGACTCTATTGTATTTTGCCTACTAATTATTTCTTTTTAACCGTAAAATATTTTATAAAATGTCTAAAAGACGTAATAAATGGGCCATCGAATTTGTTCAATCGAACAGGTACAAAGTAAACTTACTAAGCGTAAATAATTACTTGTAATTTGGCTTATCAACTTAGAATTTTAGAACGCATATTTATGATTTTATTTTTATAAATCTCACTTCATCAGTCCAGACTCCAGGATGGAAACAGACTTAAAAAGTTTAGTCTTTAATTTGTAGAAAGAAAGAAAATCTAGGCTGGTATCCTAATTAAATTGATTCAATTCAGTCACAAGCTGACATCTTGCTTGTTCAATTAAGAATTCATTTGATATTTTTTGAAGTTGAAGCTTCGAAACTTGAAGTTAAAATGCTAAATAGGTCAACTGTCAATAACTTTTATTTTTAAAAGCCCTTTTTTTTATTGTTTTTAAAGGCTGATTAAATGTATAATGCCATTTATAACATATCCAAAATTCAGTGTAGACCCTAGACTGGTGTCAAAAACTAAAATCAAAGTATCACTTTTTAGTTTTAGTACTTTTAGGCTGTGTAATTTGTCATCATGGCCACAATGCTTGTCTGCATATTAACTATTATCGATAGCGGCCGTGGGGGAGTTAATTATTCCTTAAATTAGTTATCCAGAATAAAAATGGGAAATGTAACTAATAATAAATCATTTTAAATAAATAAAAAATGTTTTATAACATAAATAATTAGTATGGACATATGTCATATGGGATTAATAAACAATTGTCTTTGACTTGGGTAGACCTAGAAAAAGTGCTATCATAGTAAGAATATTATTATAAATTATTTGAGGAGTGGGATAAATAGGCTTTATTACAACTGTTATATTTATATCAGTTTATATATGTGTGTGTATATTAAATGCTTTTTGTCATTACTAAAAATTTCAAAACTCTCTCTCTTATCTTTTTACCTACATTCTTTTCTTGTTTAAAATGTCTCATAGACTAGACGCTATATCTTCTATACTCTTATTATATTTCTAACTTTTTCCATCCATATTTTGCCATGGCCATGGATAGGTACTCCAATATCGCGCTGAGCGGGCAAAAAAAACGCTGGCTTCGCGCGGTATATTTTTGTGACGAGCCGTGAACGGCGGGTTTCGGTATATGTCGGGCTTTGTTGTTCCTATGCGTCATTTTCTAAAAATAAATAAGTTTCAGTCTTAAACTCTATTCGCTGAAGAATTCCGGTCACGATGATATAAATGCTGTGTCATTCTGACCGGTCTCAGACAAACAGTTGGAGCACATACTGTGGGTAAGTTAAAACTTGTGTTGGTTTTTTTGTTTAGCATATGGGCGAAATAAAAACTCTAATGGGAGATAGCTTGATCCCTTTAACATTGAAAGGATTTATAGTTAACATTACTGGCTGTTACTAGAATTTATAATACCGTACGGAAGAAAAAAAATCCACATGTTATGGAAAAACGGCGGCCATCTTTTTTTACATAATTTTTTTGACCGGAGGGAGGTGAAATTATTTGAAAATAAGACGCTTTAAATAAAACATTTCTAAATCATTAAAACATCGGATTAAACAAATGTTTTTGATTCTAATATGACTAAACAATATAAATGTATGCACATAAATAATAATTTGTTTTAAATTAATTTTTTGTATAATTATTCTTTATAAAATAAGAAATTGATTAATTTGCAAATAAGAATTCCTCTTCTTCAACAACAATAACAATGATTGCAATGTATTAATAAGCTGTTTTTATTAGATAAACTAGACTACTAGTACTAGTTATAAGGGTGTTTTGATAGACGTATATTCATACTAGAGTTAAATTAATGAAATAAAAAAATTTAATACTAGGGAATTTATTGTATTTGCGTGATTTAAATTTAATTGCAAACAACCTTTTTTTTCAGTCTAGCCCTAGTTATTACTACTCTATTATTATTAGATAAACTAAGACTACTAGTTATAAGGGTGTATAAATAGACCTACATTCATACTATAATTAAATTAAATATATTTTAACAGTGGGGACAATCCTTTAATTTATTTTGTCTACTTAGGGTGATTTTTGTTTAAAAACCAATTTATAATTGCAATGTCATTCGCTTATACTTAAGAATTTTCCTTTGTTTTTTCAATAGATTGCACACATGGGGAAATGCATTGCAACCTGGAGGAGACCAATAAGATAAACAACCCAATTTGATGTTGACAATGAAGTTGTTTTAATCTACCAATCGATGAGAATGAAGTGTTGCTGCTAGAGCTCCGGAGCACGAACCACGTCCACGATTTTTCAAGACAGCTGTTGCTCTGTCTTTAGGATATGTTAAGACCACAGTTAAATTGTTTTGTAAGTTGGTATTATTTGACATAGAACAGAACATGAAGAAATAACATTGTCAAATTTAGTTTCTGATGTTCTAATGGGAGATTTTCATTTGGTTAATTTGTGTTTTGATTGAAATTGATTTCAATTTTCATTTCACTAATTTTAAATTTTTTGTATACTTTCAGTTCAGGTGGACAACAATGTCACATTTAATTTCTGATGTTCTTATCAATGTTCCCTCTAAGGTTTGCTGGTTCGTGTGCAAAATCATTAAGCTGTGTGCAAAGTTTTACTTTGCAGAGTGCAGCGTATCTGTTTGAATTTATTTTTATAAAAATTGGCTGCGCGGATGCTCAAAACTGCTGCGCGGCATCTGTGAGGTAAGCCACGCAACTTAAAGGGAACATTGGTTCTTATGAGAGATTCTCATTTTGTTTAATTGTGTGTTTTGATGAAATTCATTTGAATTTTCAGCTCACTCATTTAAAAGTTTAATTTTTAACATTTTGCATATTTTCAGGTGGACAAGGATACAATCTGTTGCTGTGGACAAATGACACTATCTGTTGCTGTGGACCGTGGATTGCAATGTTGCATTGGATGTTTTATTATATTTAGATTGTCACTGTCTATTTGTACTGAAGATATTATTGAAATAGCATTGTTAGTTTACAAGTTATGCTTAAAGACGCACATCAATGTCGAAAGATTACATGACATTTTTTAATTTTGTATAGCATGGTTTTAATTGCTTTTGCAATATTTGAATATTCTGTTACATTTGGATTGTCACAAACTATTATTAATGAAAATTTGATTGCAGTAGCTTTATTAGTTTAAAAGTTATGTATTTAAATGTAAAAATGTCTTGGCCGTGGTTTCTTTTCATGACATATTTATTCTGAAATTGCATGAATTTTTCTGACCTGTATTTTATTTATTTTAAATGTGACTTACTTTAAGATGGACATTATCTGTTTGTATTGAAAATTTTATAGCAGTAGCTTTATTAGTTTAAAAGTTATTTATTTAAATGTAAAAATGTCTCGGCCGTGGTTTCTTTTCATGAAATATTTTTTCTAAAATTGCATAAATTTTTCTGATCTGTATTTTATTTATTTTAAATATGCCTTACTTTAAAATGGACATCATCCGTTTGTATTGAAAATTTTATAGCAGTAGCTTTATTAGTTTAAGAGTTATGTATTAAAATGTAAAAATGTCTTGGCCGTGGTTGCTTTTCATGAAATTTTTTTTCTAAATTTGCATAAATTTTCCTGATCTGTATTTTATTTATTTTAAATGTGCCTTAGTTTTAGATGGACATTATCTGTTTGTATTGAAAATTATATAGCAGTAGCTTTATTGGTTTATAAATTATGTCATTTTAAAAAAAAAAAATTTTTCCGCCAATTGTCGTTATCCACGACATATGCTCATAAAGTCATATTTAATAAAATATAATAAGTTAATTCACAATTCATGTGTTTTATTTTGTTAAACATTGTGTTGTAAATGTCTCCTCCAAATTTGATAGCTCTAACTTTAATAGCCAAAAAGATACAAGCAAAATAGTACCAACAGAGTAATAATGCGATCACAGCTTTAAAAATTAAATACAAAGCCAAATAATGGGGAAAAATAAATCACTAAAAAATTCATAACTTTTCTCCTATAAGTCATAGAAAGATTATCTTGGTGTCATTGGAAAGCTTAATGCCAGCTCTTTCCAATGATATGCTCTTTGTCTATATCAGATGTATTTGAAAATTTGAGTTGGAGTACCTACCATGGACATTACAATTCTATTAACATTGTTTGTCTTGTTTTAACATCATTACCCACAGTGAGAATGGAATCTAAAACACAAGTTAATCGTAAGGCTAAGGAGCTTCTTAAAATGTTTGTTGTGTTTGCTGATCATCTGACCAATGGCCATGTCATAATCTTGTTTTTGCCCACAAAACACATTAAATGTTTTCATGTCAATGTTTAAGATCCTACCTAATATTTTCCAGTTTGATCCTTTAACTTTCAAAATAAGTAGTTCATTAAGATTAAAACTTTTAAACATACCAAAAAAATACAACACTTTGGTGTTAAAAAGAAACTGGGATAATATTTTTACTTATTTAAATGAACCATTTCAATTACTACGCATTTGAATTTGCACATTGAATCTATTGTTGTGCCTATAGATTTTATTCCCCAAGCTTCATCTAAATCTATCTCTTTATGAGGAAAATTGGAATGTATATTTGTCCAGGTAAAAAGAAAGTTAGTAAAGAATTTTCTCAAGAAAATTTAAAACACTTACGACATGAAATAATGATATTATAAATTCATATTTGTTAATTAGAGATATTTAAAAAGACTCTCAGAAAGTTTAAGAACACAAAGTGTCAAATATATAAAAATTTAAATGCCAAAATCTTGCAAATTAAAAGAAATGCTATAGGCATAGGGGGAATGCAAAATAAGTAAAATACAAGTAAGAAAAATTACAAATTTGAAGCAATAATTTAAGGACAAAGAATAGTACCATTTGTGATAATAAGAAATAAAAAATAGGGTCTTAAAGAAATTATTAGAGAAAACAAAAACAAATAAATTATTTAAATTGTCAATTAGATGACATAACTTGTCAGTTAAATCATTTAAAAGATGGCCAAGAAAAAACTATTAAAAGAGGTTAAAGAAGGTAAATCTTACAACAGAGCCACATGAATATGTCTATATGAATCACTGTTGTCAAATGTCCCAGTGTCTGCTGCTGGTCCCTTGCTCAAATTTTGTGTGGAGCAAATGACTGGCATAAGACTTGAGTCAGTACCTCAGCATCAGCAGTAGCTCGGATGACTTAGGAGTTCGGCATCTTAGCCAACTTGCAAGTAGAAGAGGCCTCAGCAACCCATTCACTATGTGAGATTGTCGTGGGATGCTACTTCATTGGGGCCCTCTCTCATCAATGAAATCCACGTATCCACTTCACCCACAGATCATCTTACAGTAGACAGAGAGTTAGCGGGTGGTAAGGCTGTAGATTATGTAGATCACATTGGTGAATCTTTGAGGGATGCCACCACCCTCTTTACAAAATACACTAAGGTTCCTGAGGCTCATACCCACTTCATTTTGTAATAGCCTCTTAACTAAAGCAAAAAGTGCATTAAAAACAGTTTTTTCAAAGTTTACTTAGCTTTAACTTATTGTGTTAGGTTTACTGCCACTGTAAAAATAGTACTGCCTCTTAAATCATTAGTCAAAACATGCAAGGTTTACTGCCACTGTAAAAATAGTACTGCCTCTTAAATCATTAGTCAAAACATGCAAGGTTTACTGCCACTGTAAAAATAGTACTGCCTCTTAAATCATTAGTCAAAACATGCAAGGTTTACTGCCACTGTAAAAATAGTACTGCCTCTTAAATCATTAGTCAAAACATGCGTCTTATTAGCATTTTTAAATTAAAAAAATTGTATATTGTCCCTTCTGGACAAGCTATGCTTTATATTATGTTCCTGTTTAAAAAATGCTATTGAGTATGAGATTTAATTTAATGTTTAAATGTATTCAGATGCGACAAAGTCTAATATTAATTAAATGAACCCTTTAGCCATGCCAGTGTTTTCTAAAGCTTAAATCCACTGACTTTGTAATATCTGACGAGCCGTTCAATCTTACTATATTAGTGTGATGGTTGTAAGATCGTAATATTCTTGTAATGACTAACAATGACTATCCATGTGTACTTTGGCAGTCTATGCCCCTACCTCATTTCATGGGCCAGTGTAAACCATGACAACCAATATACCAACACCAACCTGATTAGTTGTATAATAATATTTATTCTCTATATTCGTTGGTATGTATTAAAATGAAGACGTTCTAGAAAACACTCTAATCAATACACTTTTGCTTAACAGCCATCAATGTACCTCTAACAACAACTCACTCATTTCCCCCTACCCAAATACGTCACAACATTCTCACACGAAATATAAAGCTAAACATATAATCTCTAACTAAACATGTTGTACGTACCAACATAACCACAGTGATTTCATACCCTTGACAATATCCTTCAGTTTGTCTCAATCCACCATTATTTTTGTCTTAAATAAAGACAGTATGACAATATTCCTTTCCATAAGTATACTGAAAATTTTTAATTTATTGTACTTTGTGGCAGGGGCCGAGGGGAGAGAGCCTTGGTAGCATCTACAGAAAACTTGCCATCACCTGTGGGGTTTGAGAACTTATCTACTGTAGCTGAGAGGCCACGAGAAGCTGATCCCGGCCTTATTAACAAAGTAAATTGTCCATGCACTCTCTACTATAAGCAATACAATTACAAAAATTTGCTTTTAATTCATTGATCGTCAAAGTCAAATACAAATTTAAAAAAAAATTAATTTATATTTGGATATTGTTATAACTTATACTTGTGTATAAAAAATATATTTTCTTAACATTTCAGCGATCCTGGGACATAGCGTTAGGTCCAATAAAACAGGTTCCCATGAACATGTTCATCATGTGGATGGCTGGCAGTTCAATTTCCATATTTCCCATCATGATGGTGGGTATGATGTTCTTTAGGCCGATCCAAGCCATGCTGTCGATACAAAATAGTAAGTGCCATAATATATTTTATGTTATTACTAGGATAATTAATACATGTTCAAATCACAGACCTGTTTGCCCTCATTCTTAAAATCGTACAATGTCATCACAAAAACGTTCAATACATTATCTTAATAGTAAAAAAATTAAAATACAGTATATATAATGTATACACCTCAAAATCGTACATTGTACGCCTAAATCGTAAGAGTAAACAGGTCTGAAATCAATTTATTTTCAGGTACCAGCTTTGCTAATCTTAAACGTCAAGCATTCTTTTTTTAAGTAGATAAATGCAAATATCCATAGAAGGATATTGTCTTTTATGATTCTAAAATGTTGTGATGTGTAAAGAATGAACGCATCAACCGTTATGGGCGCTTCTGTGGTGTTATGGATTGCTCTATTTTGTTACGGCCAAATATAATTAGCCTCTACGAAAATTGATATTATGAATGCTCTTAATTATTCAGGGTATTTTTAAGGGGGGGGGGGGATAACTCTAATAAATTAGACTTTCTTCCTAAATTAATAGAAAACTAAGGTAAATATTTCATGTGTTCATATTTTTTTAAAGAAATTTGAATCAAGTTTTTTTCTTCTTGGAAATAACTTGTAGGACTCAGATGTTGGTCCTGCAAAACAAAAGGTTAATTTGGTAAATTTACGTTCGGCGTTTCAGTCAGTTCTCACGGTTACCATCTTGGTTGCAATGATGGCAGACGTGTCACAGCTGCCAAGATGGCGGCTGTGTGGAAAAAAAAAAAAAGGAGTGCAAAAACAAATCTTCTAAAATGGGGAGGGGAAAGAGAGAGAATGTGCTGTTTAAGCTACTTATAGAGACAAACAAAAATTAGGAACACAATGTTACAATTTAAATAAATAATTTTTTTAGAAATACCTTCAATACTAAGATCTACTACGCTATGTAAAGTAAAGGCTAAATCAGTATCCCTAACTCAAGCTTAAATAACCCCCTAAATTTAGCCCCCCAATGTAAGCATAAATCTTCAAACCTTAAATCTATGACCTAACATGAACCCTAAAACCCATGTTCGTGTGCTACAGTTACACAGTGTACATACTGAGATAAGTGTAAATTTGAAGACAAAGATAAAATTATTTTTAAAATATTCAAAATAATGAAAACCCAACTTACAGTTTCATCGAATACACTTGTGCACGGTTTATTGCAGGTTTGCACCAAAAATAAAATCTAAAAGTTGGCAGAAAAATACATACCTATTCTAAAATGCCAGCCTAGTATTAAATAATATAATTAACCACCCATTTAAATATTAATTTGAGAGTGAGAGTATTAATATTAAAAAAAAAGGAAAGTTAACTCATGTAACAATCCAAGAATAAACAAAAGGGAGAGAAACTCAAAGTGGCGCTCTGAGTGTAAATTAGCCTCTATTTTATTTGAACAATTTTTTAATGGAGTAATTTTGAAGATAGTTTTGTTGGCATTACTCATGGTAGTGATGATTACGATAGTGGAGCTAGCACTAATAGTGGTTCAATTACTAATAGGAGAAGTAGTGGAGAATAGGAACAAATACATTTAATAGGCATTATATTAAGAAATATGTTGGTCACCAATGAAATTATCATTATTTTTAAAAATTTCTATTAAAATAGTGATGGTAACAACTTCTAAACTGAAATAATAATGCTTTGCGTCTGGAAAATGTATTTAGATATTAAAAAAAGAACCCAAAAGTCGGTGTGGGTGTTAGTTGAGGGAAGACAAACAGTAGCATGATAACTGTACTCACTGTTGAAAGGTCAAGGTCATGTTGATTTCACATAGCTCACAGAATTTTATCATTCATTCCACATGATTCCTTGTTCAATTTACTCTCAGAATATCTATACCTAAATGGGGGTCTCTGGATTCATTTTCCATTTGGGATAAAGTTCAAAGCTACCAAAAAGTGTTGACATCACAGGACGTTTGCATTTGAGAGTTTGTGGGTTAATAATCAGATCATAGGGCAACGACCCCAAAACATTGTTTCTCAAATGTTATGTAACTGAATTCACCCACTGTTTAAATGAGTGACTGGTTCTCAAATGTTATGTAACTGAATTCACCCACTGTTTAAATGAGTGACTGGTTCTTAAATGTTATGTAACTGAATTCACCCACTGTTTAAATGAGTGACTGGTTCTCAAATGTTCTGTAACTGAATTCACCCTCTGTTTAAATGAGTGACTGGTTCTCAAATGTTATGTAACTGAATTCACCCACTGTTTAAATGAGTGACTGGTTCTCAAATGTTATGTAACTGAATTCACCCACTGTTTAAATGAGTGACTGGTTCCACTTAAGCTTTCCTCATTTAGGGATGTTCTAGATTTATTTTATCTTCATTTGTTTTGTTTGTTTTTGCCACAGCATTCAAAAGCATAGAGGGTGACCAAGCAGCATTCCAGAAGCTTGTTTACTGCATAGGGAACTTGGCTTGTTTAGCTATGGCTGTCTATAAATGTCAGACAATGGGATTACTGCCCACACATGCATCAGACTGGCTGGCCTTTGTCCAGCCACAAGAGGTAAAGTGGAGGAGGTTGAAAAGAAACGGTTTCATGAAACGGTGCAAAGCCTGATGTCAAAATAAAAATTGTATTTTCTGACTAATAATCCCTCAGTCCAAAATGAAATACTAGAAAAGAAAATCACTTTTCATGTGTTCCCTGGTTTAAGGTGGTTGGCTGAAAATATTTTTTTTTAAATTATATTATAAACGCATAATTATAGGACGGTTGATTAAGCAGCTCATTTTTGTGGAAATGTTATTTATTTTATACATTTTCTTGACATGTGTCACGACAGTCTTTTTTCTTTATGCTTGCTTTCTGGAGCCTAACCATCAAAATACCAGAATGTGTCTACTTTAGGTTTCCTTAATTTACAGCTTTTAAATAAATGTAATCATTCTTTTTGGTTCCTGAAGTATAAATTTTCAGATATATTCTTGCTTGTTGTATTCTTTTACATTAATACTGTTATAAAAATCCTTGCAATTTTAATATCTATTTTCTATCTCTTCCTTTCAGAGAATGGAGTGGTCAGGAGGAGGGATGTTCTTCTAATCACAGACTTGTCACTGTCCTTTTTCCTCCACTGTTTGGCATTTATTGATTATAGTAAAAAAACATGAACTCTAGTCTGTTACCAACAGCAGAGACGTCAGAATGGCTCGGGGCATTGTTAGCTGTAAAACAAACCCTAGTATTTGTGTTTGTAACTCTGGATGTATTTAAAAAAAATTTTAATTTAAAAATAAAACTATTTAAATGTTAATGGCAAGAGAATAAAATTAAATATTGTTTTTTTGTCTCGCGAGTTTATATTGTTGGGAGTTTCTTATGCATATTGGCATATCAAATTGTATTCATTGTTTATGTGATTGGAGCAAATCACTTTAGTTCAAGTTAATTGTCTAATTCTGTCTTAATATAGAAATTAAAACTAAAGCAAAACAAACCAAAACTAAACTGCGGTTTAATACATAGAAGGGAAATTTAATAACTAAATAATGACTTAATTACATGATATATATTTTTTGTTAATGAACATTTGTATTACATAGCTAAAATTATTTGAACTAATCTGAAATATATTCTTTTGTTCACTTGTCCTGTATTGGCATCAGCTCTGCTGATGAGTTCACATCAATTCAAAACAGTATGAACTCTTCTAAATCATAAATGACTGGTACCCTAATACTGATGTAATCTGAAGTAATGTAACAATTGTAAAACTTGCATTGTATGGATAAAAACGGGAGTGATACATTACTTAATAAAGTCAGAAAATCATTGTTTATACTACATTACCATGAGTACAACAAAATATAGACTGTTTTGAAAATCAGATTTCTAACTTTAAAATAAATGTTGTTTCTTGAGAGTACTCAGATAATTAATATGAAAATGTGAAATATCTTTTGAATAAATAATCATCATTCACAATAATAATTATAACCATAATTAGGTTTTGATTTCTCATTTCCTTCAGTTCATAATCTGAAGATGTACAAACCAACAAGTAATCAATCCTTTGTGACTTTATGATAGAAAAAAAATGGATTTAATGATTTTCATCATACCACATCAGCTGCATTGAACATTAACTACAAGATTAAGCCAAGGCATTAGTAGTTCTCTGTACAGAGAAGAAAAGATGGCAGCTTTAAAAAAAGTATCAGCTGGTTTCAATTGTGACCCACTGTTTAAAAATTATGTAGATGCATATTTGAAATAAACATTGATATGTCAAATATTTTGGCAGGAAAGGGATATTAATAAAATAATTGAAAAAAAATTTATTTCTAGTCTAACTAAGTAGGCTAACGATACATTTTTAAGTTAAGATGTAATGGGACGATACATTTTTAAGTTAAGATGTAATGGGACGGATTAGTTCTCATTTTGAGAGGGAGAAAAAAATAAAACACAACCCTTCACTACTACACAAGAAATCTTTCATTTTCAATTATTCACATTTAAATGGAGCAGATAATTAAATTGGTACACACAATTTTCTTTCTTAATACATATTTTCTAATGGATTTTAACACATTGATTCAGTGGTCTAAATTTTATCCAAAAAACGTAAAGAATTGTTTTTGGAAAGAATGAAAAAATCCTTTCACCATACCGTAATTTTTTATTTTGGTTTAAAACAAATTCATTTGAAAAACTTAGAGATTTGGCAGTGTGCTTTGTGGTCTATAGTTCAAATCCCAGAAGTCTCAAGTTCAAATCCCAGAAGTCTAAAGTTCAAATCCCAGACAAGTGCCAAATGTGGCATCAAGTTCATTATGATGTTTATTTAAATAAAAAAAGATGTGCTGATAAATTTATGTGTCAAAAAACATGTTACAGTACAGCACAAATCACTTACTTTAAATGACTAAGAATTAAGTTAAAAGCACTGAGACTTAATAAAAACAACAGTTACTTTTACAAATCCCTGCCATTTTAACCAAATATTCACGAAAATGCATGAAAAAGTTTTAAAAGTTACATTAAATCTATTTTTAATTTAAAAAGAAGAAAATTATATATTTCCTTAAACTAAAGTCATTGCAACCAAGTTTTAAAAAAAATGCTAATACATTTCAGTTTAAATATATATCTGAATAAAATAATACTTTTAAAAACAAATGCCTAAAATTAATCCAGTTTTTTTAACACATTTTCCCCCAAGCACAAACTAAAATGTCCCATCAATCTGCATCTCTTTCTCGACAGCTTTCATCACAGCCACACACTCCACAGTTACAATCATCTGGCCTATCACAGTCTTCTCTGTCTTGGCATCAAGCACTGAAAACAAGGATTTAAAACAATGAAAAGCTGGACAAATGTTAAAATGAAAAACAATTACAATTTTGTAAACATTTTCTTTAGTAAAGAAACTCTAAGAACTAAAGGAAAAATAGATTTTTACATCTGTTTAGTATCAGTATAGGACATGCATCTGTGAATCATCCTCAATAAACATGCCAGAAGTTATTATTTATTTGACTGCTACTAACAATCTGAAACCAAAATGTTAAAATACAGAACTGGTTACATTGGAACTCCCAAAATAATACAATAGTTCAGAAAAGTACTTCACCTCAAAATCGTACAATGGACTACGATTAGTCACTTCCTTGTTTTGTCACGTGATACGTACCAGCCATTAGTAGGCTTTCTGCTACACATAACAACACATAAACAGCTGATCAGCCATTGCCATCATCATTAATTCTAAAGCAAAATGTTTGTCTCCATCGGCGCTTCCCCGGTGTTAATTAAAACTTTTACTTTTCAAAATATTCTCGAACACACGCGTTTCTTTAAATGACATTCAATAAATGTGACAATAATTATAATTCAGTCATGATTAAAGGAAGAAAGTTGTTTGAAGAAAAATTTGTGAGCGACCAGCGTGTTGCAGACAGCCTACCGGAAGTATTACTTGTTTTTACACGTATCACGTGACAAAACAATCGACTAATCGTAGTCCATTGTATTAAGTTATAGTAAATGAAAGAACCTATAGTATAATCAATAAGTATTCCCATGTCTTAGAAATACCCAAATTAGATGGCTGATGCTTGTATATTTATATACAGTGCTTTATTGCAACAAAAAAAAAAAAAGAAAAATACTGTCACATACACTTTGATAGACGAAGATGGGATAGGGGTAGGGGGAGGACGACCGTCAAAATCATCCAAGAAAAGGTGTTTTTCAAAAAATGTAAATTCACAATGCAGGGATCCCCTTTGGCATTTACATGAATATAGTTTTGCATCACTCTACACTTAATCAGAGAAAAACTGAATAAATGCATGTAGAAAATTAGGTTCCTTTTACCCTTGTGTTTATATATCATAAATCCTTTAGTTTCATTTTAGTGGTTATTGAATAGAAAATTTGTTTTACAATTATTATTTGAGATTATTTATTTCAATATTTTCATTTTTTTTTTTAAAGAGTTACAGTAAAATGGCATGTACAGACACAAATAAAGGGCTGTATATATACTTTGAATGTGTGTTTATGCCTAGAATGAAAATAATGGCTAACTGAATGAAGAAATAAACTAATTTGTGATACATTGATTGATTGGAGTTCTTATATAGCGCTCATTCCATGCTATGATAGCATGCTGGCGGCGCTCCGATGTTAGATGTTCGAGAGGCCTCACTGCTGCCTGTTAGGCGCACGTGAACTCCATCTCCCCATCTCCGGGTTTGAATTCAGAGATAGTCCAACAACTCCTGCCAACTGTACTGGCAGAAGGGAAAAGGAGGAATAGAACAAAAACTCAGAGACTGGAGTATTCAAATTATTCAGCTGCTTAGTGACTTCTAAATGTATTTAAAATGCCAATTCCAAGATCTATAAGTTAAGTCGATTTTAACGCTTCTGTGCAGAGCAGTTGAGAATGCATTTTACAAAAAAATCTGTTGCTCTCTCAGTTTTCACAAACACCACCATTCAGACGAATCATGCCACAAAATCACATCATACCATGCAGCATTAAAGCAAACAAAAGCAGATGTTGATTATAGTTATCACTAGGGCGACTATGCTAATACTATTGCCACATCATTGTGAAAACAAAAAGCAACAATAAGACGATCATCACCATCAAGTATGAAATGGGGTGGTGTTATATTATAGCCTTTAAACTTTAAAATTATTTAGACACATACCCCTTCACCTCCCATGCACACCCATATGCTTCTAAGTCAACACCACCTACTTTACCCTCTCAGGGCCTATGTAATATGATATAATTATGGATGGTCCCCAAAACCAATAATTTTTCTTGATCCAGTCACCGCTGGATGTAGAAAGGAGCTAAAACTAACAACCAAAGATGTATTTTTTTTTAAATTGTCAAAACTGACAGAATATATTTTCTCAACCCCGTCTCTTCAAATTGTAGTTCAGACAGGTCTTGACATACAATCATAAGAGACATCTCAAAATCGTTTATTGTACACGAAAATTGTACGAGTGACCAGGCCTGGACATGACTAAACCCCAACAAACCATTCTTCTGTAATACATGGAGATCCAAAGATACTGAGATTTTAAGATGCAACAATTAAATATGATCTTATGTCCGTTCCCCCCCCCCCCCCCCCAAATGAATATAACATTCTACACATCTGATCTGGGTCACCACTTACAGTCAATATTCTGTTCTTTCAAGTCCTTGCCCTCCTTCAGCATTTTCCTCAGATCCACATAGGCGACACCCACATCTTCACACTCCATCTCGGTGGACTCTCCGACATTCTCTGGTGGCTCACTGACCACAGTGAACTTTAACCTTTTAGAAATGTGAAAGAAAACCTGGGGTGGTAGCAAATTCAACTAGAGTAAATTGAATAATGTGACAATTCAGGGTTTGCTAGGATTCATTGAATAATGTGACAATTCAGGGTCTGCTAGGATACATTGCATAATGTGACAGTTCAGGGTTTGATAGGGTACATTGAATAATGTGACAGTTCAGGGTATGCTAGAGTACCCGGAATAATGTGACCATTCAGGGTCTGCTACAGTACACTGAATAATGTGACCGCTCAGGGTCTGCTAGAGTACCCTGAATAATGTGACCATTCAGGGTCTGCTAGAGTACACTGAATAATGTGACCGCTCAGGGTCTGTTAGGGTTCACTGAATAATGTGACAGTTCAGGGTTGCCCTTTATTGTTACTGGAGACTGGATTTCCTGAAGTTGACTAGTAAAAATTTCTACCAAAGTGGTTTTAATATTCTTCTTTTAAGAATATCTTTTGGGTTCAGTAAACATAGAAAAATGTAATGGCTTATAAATAAATGAAATTCTATTTTTAAAGGATTCTTGGAATATGGTTTTTGAGAAGCAAAGGACTTAGCTGTTTAAACAAATAGGGTACTTCATATTTTATTGAGATGCCCAAATATGATCATGCAGACTAAATATATCTATGTCAGAAAATTTCAAACCTTTAGTAAATATTTAAATTAAATTTAAAAAAAAATTCGTATTACACATGCAGTTGGAAAAAACTGACCTTCCTTTATCGGGGTGGTTGGGCAGTAGCATGTAGGCCAAGTATCTTCGCCGTTCATAGTTCTTGTCCATGTCCACTGGAATGGCTGTGGAGAGTTTTACAGACTGAGCTAATAACAAATATATTTCCCGATGAATTGTTTCAAAAGAAACAGGTGCCATTAGCAGTGACTCATACGCACAAGAGGCATAACTGTGAAACTCTTCTTTAAGAATGTTAAACTAGTACTGCGTCAATCTGCGACTTCTTGAATTTTCATCAAGCACACTTCATTGAACCCAGATGTTTCAAAGATCTCTATATCCAAACTGACACTGTGACAATATGTAACTAAGACTGTGATGATATGCAACTAAGACTGTGATGATATGCAACTAAGACTGTGATGATATGCAACTAAGACTGTGACAATATGCAACTAAGACTGTGACAATATGCAACTAAGACTGTGATGATATGCAACTAAGACTGTGACAATATGCAACTAAGACTGTGACGATATGCAAATACGACTGTGACAATATGCAACTAAGACTGTGACGATATGCAACTAAGACTGTGAAGATATGCAACTAACTATTTTCTCTAGTTCCCGGTCTTCAGTTTTAATAAGTTTTATGTACATATATTTAAAAAAATTAAAAGCCTCAAAACGTACTTTTACTGAAGTTGAAAGCAATCGAGTGGTGTGGTTTTGGTTTGGGTAGAGAAAATGGAGTCTCAGTCTCTATGGGGTCAACATCGTTAAACCTGTACTCCACGAAAAGCTGTTTGACATTATCATCCTTCATTGGCGGAGAGTCTTCTTCAAGTGACAGCTCCGAAATGATGATCGTGACAGTGTCTGCCTGTTGTTTAATTGTGAGAGCAATGAATTGTAAGTCTTAGGGTCGGTTCACACGATCAAATTTTCCTTCAAGCATTTGATGCAATTTGTACATGAAGCCTTGTCACAACTTTCAAATTACTATTTGATCTAATCCCCCAAAAAAGAAACCACGCAAAAAATAGTGCGTTCATACAACAATTTGACGTGAACTTTGATCGTGTGAAATGACGCTTACCACAAGTTACGTCAATTATCAGCTTGAGAGGCTTTGGAAACAAAAAAAGGAGGCATCATGGCAAGCTAAAAAAAATTCCCTTTCACCTCATCATTCTGCCGCTGATTGCCAGATGAGGAGACAGCACCCATCCTCATGAGACATACTTACTGCTTTAGGGCGTCTGTTTTTCATGTGAGAACTTGTTGCCATCATCATAACACCCTCACTGTCAGACTCTACAACTCTTGATTCCGAAGCATCAGACAGTTCAGAGTTCCTGGCCGAGTTTGATGGATCCTCCTGTTGGTCGTCCACAATTTCAGCAAGCTCCTCTTGTATCTCCTCCTCAATTTGATCTGGCAACACACGGCAAATACAACATCGACAATTCAGTTAAAAATAATGAAGTTGGGAAACATGTTTTATTAAGCTTTACATCAGATATTTTATGCTGCATAAGTTGTGTGTAACAGTAAATAAAGAGGCTGTAACAATTACAGATGATTAACGTTAACAACAATTATTGCTGGTCAAATACAACTATTATTGATGGTTGGCTTCAACAATTACTGTTGGTCAACTACAACAATTACTGATGGTCAACTACAACAATTACTGATGGTCAACTACAACAATTAATGATGATCAACTATAAGAAACCATGATGGTCAGCTACCACAATTATTAATGTCAACTATAAGAATGATTGAAAACTTTACCTTCCTCAGAGGGTTGAGATCCAGATTTGGACAGTGGTGGTGATTTCTGGGGAAGAGTGGCAACAAACAATGACATCATACCTTCACGATTTTGGTATAATACATGGGACTTTTAGTTTGAGAGTACATAGATCACAAGAGGACTCAAATGTTGAAGAAAAAGTTATCACCCAAAAGATACAAGAGATTCAATTAGAGAGTCTAGATAACCAATGACCGTTGGCAGAATTAATACGGGGTAAACTTATAAACCGCTTGCGATGTGGAAAGATCCCTATTATAAAATTAAAGAATAAGTGAATGGAAGCCACTAAGATTTCTTGACTAGCAAACAGTGGCTGCATACTATATTTTTATTTCTGGCATCTGTCCTTCACAATGTGACAATGGTGTACACTTCCCCGGACGAAGTCACAAGGCCTTGGATTTTCCTTTAGTTGTATAAGCTGGTTCCCTAGACAGCAAATCGCCTCTCTCCATGCACCTGGATAACCCATGGGAACATCATGTGTACACAATTCAGCTTGGCAGCAGTAGCATGGCAGGAGTTTTTCTGAGTTTTTCATTGCGTCAATGTAACCACCTACGGTTTTAATTCAGAGTTTCCTTCTCATAGATGGGTTGCAACGAGTCCCATCCACCCGAGGTGCTGGTGTCCTGGTCTTGTTTTGGCTTGTTGCTTAGACCACTCAGCCACCCAGCACACTGAGACAGGTTTTCATGTGCTTCCTCCCTCCTCCCAGACCCCATAAGAGGCCACTGTAATTAGACCACTCGGCCACCCACCACACTGAGACTGGTTCTCATGTGCTTCCTCCCTCCTCCCAGACCCCACAAGAGGTCACAGTATACAAAGCTCAAAACCAACATTACAAATTACACACATTACACAAATTACATACTTTGCTCACCTTAATAGAACTATCTTTAACCCCTTCTGAAAAAAGTAAAAGAGGGTTATTAGGAAGAGATGCATTATTTCATCAAACAAGAAGAAGAGGATGAAAATAGGATGAGAATAGGATGAAAATAGGATACAAGGAATGAATCAAGGACACTAGAGTCATTTTAATTCTTTAACATTGCAAATGTTTTTTTTTTAAAATTCATTTTAAATCACATTTTTGCCACCCACTTGTTCCTAAATCAATTCCACAGCTTGAAGAATGGAGGATATTTGATAAACATGTGCAAAAAGCTGCTGATATTTTACAGGAAAATAAATTGGGTAAAGTGAATTTTTTTTGGTTAGCGATGTGTAAGTTATACAATTTAAAAACATAATTTTAAAATCTTAACTGACAAGTAATTATGGAAATAAATTAACTTGTCATTACAAACAAACTAAAGAAATTATAAATTGATGAGCTTTAATAGCATCTAGATTTATCCCTAGATTAAATATTTAATTAATGTTAATTTTATAATAAAAACTATTTAAAGTTTTAAAATTGGTAAAATAAAAAAACAAAGAGCAATAAAAAAAAAAAAAAGATAAAAAAAAACAAATGATATGCAGATTAATGGAGCGCTTTTTCTCTGACATCAGTGGGCAGCTGAAACAATTGTGATATCAAGTTTTAATATACAGGAACATGAATAATTCGTGGCATGTTTGGTGCAGGTCACAATGAAATGCACAGTTTACCGTGAAAATGTGCTAAACAATTTTTTTTTTTCCCTGGACAAGGCCTAGATCTGACAATATTTTGGTCCCAAGACGCAGGGCAGCACCAACAACAAAAACTCGCCCAGATGAAAAACTCTTACTTACTGTTTAATGGCATGCAACATGCAAGTTTGCAAAACATAACGAGTGATTCAAGTTTTCTTGTACTGATTGCACTGTTTATATTAATTGGTTATTTTTAAACAGACCTCAACCAAAAACACTTTGATTTACAATCACAATTTGTGAATGCGTGTAAATATTTAAGATGTTAAATACATTTTTAAAAACAATTTAACATCTACAAAGGAATCCATTGCCGAAAAAATTAGTGAATGAGTGTAATGCTCAGTTCACATGATTAAATTTTCATCAAATTTGCGATCAAACATTTGATGTGATTGGTGTATGAAGCGTTGTCACAACTTTCAAATTACTATTTGATCAAATGCTCACTTTTGCCCAAAAAAGGAAACCACACATGAAATAGGGCATTCATACAAACATTTGATGCAAATTTGACAAAAATATTTCAGTTATTAAATTATTTTTTTAAAAAATACACATTTACAAAGTAATGCATTGCCAACAAGCCAGTAAAGAACATTAGCAAGATGAACAGGGTTAGTTGAATGTTAATGTTGAACAGATTGATTTGATAAAGATCTACTCTTTGGGTCAATAAGGTTATAAGAGAAAGATGCATACAGCCTGTAGCAATAGCTTGATTATATAATCTCAAGAAATTCATGCAGTGTTCACCAGATAAGATAACTCACTTTCATTATACCACTATACAACAGGAATCCTTCACAAATACAATGATTAAATTCTCTTTGATGACATGAAGGTGAATGACACACACATCATCAAATGACACGACCATCAAGGTAACACCATCAAGAGTGGAATTAAATGTGTGGTCAAATGTTTACATAAGACAAGAAAGAAGCTGTGCTGCATCCATGCTATGTACAGATATATATATATTTACATGCAGATAGGTTTAAACTCTTACTACTGAACCACTGTGTCCTGGCTTTTGGCTTAGGCAAGCTGTATACAACTTCAAGAGCTGCGTGTGAATATTTGGCACTGGATTCTAGAAATATCATGTTTTATGCCGTAAATTGTCACAGCTATTTGGGTCAGACATAGTACAAATTGTCACAGCTATTTGGGTCAGACATAGTACAAATTTCCAGTTATTTGTGTCAGACATAGTACAAATTGTCACAACTATTTGGGTCAGACATAGTACAAATTGTCACAGCTATTTGGGTCAGAAATAATACAAATTGTCAAAGTTATTTGGATCATAGTACAAATTGTCACAGCTATTTGGGTCAGACATAGTACAAATTGTCACAGCTATTTGGGTCAGACATAGTACAAATTGTCACAGTTATTTGGGTCATAGTACAAATTGTCACAGCTATTTGGGTCAGACATAGTACAAATTGTCACAGCTATTTGGGTCAGACATAGTACAAATTGTCACAGTTATTTGGGTCAGACATAGTACAAATTGTCACAGCTATTTGGGTCAGACATAGTACAAAAATTATCCAACATTTTCAGGGTTGGATCTCATGCTCTTCAGGTGATTTTTACTCTACTATATTAGGTTTATATTTAAACAATTAAGTTTTTTGCCTTATTTCTGCCATCAGATATTTTGAAGGAACAAGTAAATATAAATAATGTTGGTGTCAACTATTTTGTTGTTATGGATACACATAATTCCCTTCCCACTGACTTAAAAAAAATATTAAAATAACTTTTGAAATTTAATACAGGCTCTGTCAAATTTCGAGAGATTAAAAAGTGTATAAAAGTTTTAGCTTTTCCAGACATAAAGGAATTTAAATATGAGTCATAAAAAAAAAGTTGACAAAGATATTATTTATGGCAAGGTAGATAAACTTTTTTTTTTAATTAAAAAAAAAGGGATTATTGCATTAACTCCCATTTCAAATTTGGACATTAACTCCCCGCACCCAGCTTCCACATATTGATCACAAAAGTTTTAATTTTTTATTTTAAAAGATTTGAGCTCAGGTTAACAAGCAAACTAATTTTAATGGCAGAATTTTTAAAGTGCAATAACTACCAAAATGAAATGTGACCGTACAAGAAGAGGCATTAAACTATGAGTTACACTGAGCAAATGGTGTCAAAGGTTGTTACGCTGGGCAAATGATATCACAGTTTGTTATGCTGAGCAAATGATATCACAGTATGAAGAGCAAAATAATGATAAAATGTTAGACACTGAAATTAAAGCACACTTTATGGAAGTTAAATAAGAGAAATAAAAATGACATCCAGTGAACTAGACTGTCTTTATTCCATACTCAGATAAGAATTTTGATAGGTTTACAAAATACATTAATTTTTCTACAGTTAAGTTTAAAAATTGTTGCTTCAATAAATATTGTAGAAAACACAAGAAAAATAGTGTTTTCACTTTATTCTTTTACCATAAGAGTTTTTTTTTTAAACTAAGGAAATATTTATAGCACACTCATCACCTAGTTGAAAAATCTGCTAGAATAGGGTTGACATTCAGATTTGCCAACCAGCCATTACATCTTTTGGTTGAACTTAAGTCCATTAATTGACCCTACTACTAAGGATAAGCAATATGCTTGTGGCCTTGTTTGTATACTGCATTTCAGGAAATGTAAATAAATGATTCAAGAAAATTTGATTTTTAAAAATTTTTTTGTTGTTGCTAGACTAAGATGTCGGTTAAATGTCAGCTCTTTGGAGAACGCAAAATTTGATGAATATTGGCTCAAAGATGTCAAATGATCAACAATTTAGCACAGGGCTCCTCAAACTTTTTAAACAAGGGGCCGGATTAAGGACCCGTGGCATGAAGGATCTGGCCGCAGGCCATAGTTTGGGGAACCCTGCTCTAGTATAATAAGGTTTGAATAAAAATAGCTAAACAAATGCAACTAATGAAATGTTTTATACCTTCTTCTGATCCAGATTCTATCTGCAGTGAGGAGCGTGGCGGGGTGGGACGAGCAGACAACTCCTCGCCATCTTCACTCTCCTCGGCAGGTGTTTGAACATGAGAAGCTGTAATAAAAATAGCAGAGGAAGCAGTGAACAGTCCCACCCAAGAGCATAGTGATGCCATTAGTGGAGTAGGGATAGGAAATATTATTTAATTTTCTTGTATCTTTAATCTATTTGTGCAATGCTAAATCTAAAAAGACAATGGATGAAATAGCACAGAGATGGATGAAAAGCACTGAGATGGATGCATCCTGTCTACTCACCTGAAACTTGACTCACTCTTGATGGCATCTCATGACCTTGGTAGGATACATTCTGACCTGTGGACATGGAGAAAGGTGTTGAACTTTTGATCTATAACAAAATTTTAATAACACTTGGGGCATGGTATCTGGGACAGATATTTAAATAACAATGTCTTAAATCACTCACTGACCATGGTATCTGGGACAGATATTTAAATAACAATGTCTTAAATCACTCACTGACCATGGTATCTGGGACAGATATTTAAATAACAATGTCTTAAATCACTCACTGACCATGGTATCTGGGACAGATATTTAAATACCAATGTCTTAAATCACTCACTGGCCATGGTATCTGGGACAGATGAAAGAGACTCTGACAAGTTTGGCATAAACCCTGACACAACCTGGGAGACAGTGTCATCCACAGGGTTGGGTCGACTTTCAGCATACGTCGGCTCATCCGTAGAGATCTGGACCTTGCGCCTTGAAGCAGCTTTGGGCTGGGAAGAAAAGAAGGTTTATAAAAACTACTAAATAAAAAAGGAAATGTATGCAACTCCTTTATGAGTTCTAAATCAGAACATGATTGGTAACATTCATATATGATCAGATCAATCCCAGATGCCATTTCACAGACACCACTTTGCAGATGCCATTTTGCCACCAGTCATTTTGCCTTCAGGGAATTTTTGGTCCCGAAGTTTTGCCGCTAGGCCATTTCGCCACCGGCCATTTCCTTGACAATGATATTAAAATTATTGGAATTCAAAAGTGATAAAATAAATTTATAGGTGATTTAAACAATTTTGGAGATTCAAAAACTAAATAAATTTAGGCTCTTGTTAAGCATCGGTTTTAAAGTGCTAAATATATCAATTTAAAAAATAAAACGCTTAGGTCATATCGATATCCGAGCAGGTGATTATGTGGAGCTAGCAGACAATCCACAAATAAAAACCCAAAAACAAACTGTGAAGTTTACATAGATATGTGCTCTTAAAACTTTAACATTTCTATAATCACCTGTGTATTTAAAATTATCACTTTTTCTTTAAATTATTTTATTTATCAACGTTGGCCATTGGACCAATGGCCAGCGGCAAAATGGGCAGACAGCAAACTGCCCAAGATGAAACAGCATCAGCAAAGTAGTGTCGGTGAATTTTAATAGGTCCCATTCATAGAATAAAATACAAATGATTCGAGATTATATTATAAAATTAAAAATGGACGATTTCTGTGACAAGGGGTTCTTCGCAAATTCCGTTACGCAAAATAATGACCTTTTCAGACGACCCCCCCCCCCCCCCCCACCGTCACAATGTGTCACTACATAAAATTTTCATAACTAAACTAAGATTTTATTTTATTCTTTAACATTTTCCCATAATCGATTAAGATGTAGTATTACTAGAAAACTGTGACATAAAACAACGAAGTCCTCCTCGAGCCGAATGTAAAATGGCCACAACAGTTTTAGTGTAATTTTTCAATATGCGCAGAAGGTGTGAACGACTGAGTATCACAGTACTTATAATACCTGAGGCAATTTCAACCTCAAATTAATCTTTTTAAAATTAATTAAATAAAGATTTTTCAAAATTAGACATTTTTATATTAAAAATTATTTTAATTTTGTGATGTCACAAATTTTTACCCACCCCCAACACAAATTCTCGCCCCCCCCCCCTTTCCGGTCACAAATTCTAGAACCCCCCCCCCCCCCCCCGAGCATAACTTAATTTACAAATGACCCCCAAGGTGATTTATTGATTTAACATGACTCTACATTTAATACAGGGATTTCCCATCTATCTAGGACTATTTCAAACATCAATGTCTCATCTATCTGGGACTATGTTCAGTTCATGAATGTGCTTTCTATCTGGGACCATGTTCAATAAATGAATATTCCATCTACCTTAGAGTTTAACCACTACTGGTACATGTAGTGCAAAAAATTAAGTATGATGTTGGCAATTATGATAATACAACAAAATCAAAAAGAAAACTCAAGAAAAAAAAATATCATTGTAAATATCTTTTTTTTCCCTACAGGTAACAAAAGTTAAAGCCTTGTTAAAATAATTAGCTGATAAAATCTTCATGTGAACTTACCATGGAAGGAATGATTTGAGCTTCAACGGCTCTCAATTTGTTTTTGTCCATTGGGGTCGATGTGGCTGAGGGGCCTGAGGCTTTCTTGGAATTCTGCAGAGTCTGAGGTCGCACTGGTTCAACCAGTTCTGCTCTAGTGGGTGGACCTTCAGGTCTGAGTCTCTGTGGAGGTTCATCGGGAGCCATCTCAAGCTGAACAGATAGGATATGAAAAAAAAAAGTACAGTCAAAACCACTACAACAAGCTTCATGAGCAACTAAGACCTGTATGTAGAAAAAAAATGTGAATGAATCAAAGAAATTTTCCCCATTTATTTTAAACAAATATTTCTTGAATAATTTAATAAATGAACTAGGCTTTACAAGTTCAAAAGTTACGTGTTCAAAAGTCAAGTATAAATAAATTTTTTATTAACCCTTTCGCTACCGATGATGTTGACGCGATTTTCTAGATCACCCCCTTTCAATAACCAAGGACATCAAAGGCAAAGAACTTTTCTGAAAGACCAAGGACGTCACGTCGACGTCATATTCCAATGCTATATATTTCTTTATTCGTTAATCTATAGGGAAGTTAAAAAGCGAATCGGATAGAGAATGAAAATATCGGAAATTTCTTCTTTTTTTTTTACTTCTTCTTTTTTTATTTTTTAAATTGCTGAGACAGCAAAAATCGAAGCCAAAGCCAGCGGTAATGAAAGGGTTAAAAATTTTGTTTTAAAAATAACTAGATTCTGCTTCCTAGTAAAATCTCTATCCACTTGCTATCAGTCGTGTGAGCAAGATCTTAAAAAAATTATCAATCAAACCAGTAGTATTACCTCCTGCGGTTCATGTTTTGGTATCTTGGGAGGCAGGTAGACGTACTGCCACTTGATCTCTATCTCTATCACACCTGACTGCACTTTGCCTGTCCCCCTGGTCAACTGGAACTCTCCAGATATGGGCTTGTTGTGGGCCAGGGACAGCAGGGGGATCTCCGCCACCCCCAGGTACGCTTCCACCTCTGGGTCGGTGTCATCAAATATAAACATTTGAAGTTTCTGTAGAGGTTCATAACAATGTTAGCATGTCATTTCTGGACAGTAACAATGTCAGCATGTCATTTCTGGACAGTAACAATGTCAGCATGTCATTTCTGGACAGTAACAATGTCAGCATGTCATTTCTGGACAGTAACAATGTCAGCATGTCATTTCTGGACAGTAACAATGTCAGCATGTCATTTCTGGACAGTAACAATGTCAGCATGTCATTTCTGGACAGTAACAATGTCAGCATGTCATTTCTGGACAGTAACAATGTCAGCATGTCATTTCTGGACAGTAACAATGTCAGCATGTCATTTCTGGACAGTAACAATGTCAGCATGTCATTTCTGGACAGTAACAATGTCAGCATGTCATTTCTGGACAGTAACAATGTCAGCATGTCATTTCTGGACAGTAACAATGTCAGCATGTCATTTCTGGACAGTTTATATGAAACCAGACTGGTAGTGTCCATTGTTTTTCTTTTTCTTCATGAGTTAGATTTTGAATCCTGTGTCAGAGACCTTAAGTCAGAGACCTTTAGACCTGAAGTTAGAGATCTTAAGTCACAGACCTTAAGACCTGAAGTTAGAGATCTTAAGTCAGAGACATTAAGACCTGAAGTTAGAGATCTTAAGTCAGAGACCTTAAGACCTGAAGTCAGAGATCTTAAGTCACAGACCTTAAGTTAGAGATCTTAAGTCAGAGACCTTAAGTAAAAGATCTTAAGTCACAGACCTTTAGATCTGAAGTTAGAGATCTTAAGTCACAGACCTTTAGATCTGAAGTTAGAGATCTTAAGTCACAGACCTTTAGATCTGAAGTTAGAGATCTTAAGTCTGAGACCTTAAGTCCGAGACCTTAAATCAGAGACCTTGTCAGGAAATATATATTTCATTTATTATATGCATTTATATATTTTTTAACTCTCAAACCCATTGGTATCTATTAAACTGGATTATAAAAAAATATTTAATTCACAACTATATGTTTACATTTATTTTGCTTTGAGAGTTGTTTACATGGCAGGTCACTTACAGCTGTGCGGAGGTACTGAAGAAAAACAATTGGAAGCCTATGTATGGGAGTTATGTTCAGATTTTCTTTGCTTTATTTTTTCTGAAGAAGCTGTCCAAAGCAAACTGGACGGTTTAAACTTAAATCTCACACAGAGACACCTTGATGGTTTTCAGTAACATTGTATGGATACAACGAGAGGGTGGGTTTATTGCTGTTCATGTGACAGAGGGTGGGTTTATTGCTGTTCATCTGACAGAGGGTGGGTTTATTGCCGTTCATGTAACATAGGGTGGGTTTATTGCTGTTCATGTGGCAGAGGGTAGGTTTATTGCCGTTCATGTGGCAGAGGGTGGGTTTATTGCCGTTCATGTGGCAGAGGGTGGGTTTATTGCCGTTCATGTGGCAGAGAGTGGGTTTATTGCCGTTCATGTGGCAGAGGGTGGGTTTATTGCTGTTCATGTGGCAGAGGGTGGGTTTATTGCTGTTCATGTGGCAGAGGCTGGGTTTATTGCGTTCATGTGACAGAGGCTGGGTTTATTGCTGTTCATGTGACAGAGGGTGGGTTTAATGCCGTTCATGTGGCAGAGGGTGGGTTTATTGCCATTCATGTGGCAGAGGGTGGGTTTATTGCTGTTCATGTGGCAGGGGGTGGGTTTATTGCTGTTCATGTGGCAGAGGGTGCGTTTATTGCCGTTCAAGTGGCAGAGGGTGGGTTTATTGCCATTCATGTGACAGAGGGTGGGTTTATTGCCGTTCATGTGGCAGAGGGTGGGTTTATTGCTGTTCATGTGGCAGAGGCTGGGTTTATTGCCGTTCATGTGGCAAGGGTGGGTTTATTGCCATTCATGTGACAGAGGGTAGGTTTATTGCCGTTCATGTGACAGAGGCTGGGTTTATTGCCGTTCATGTGGCAGAGGCTGGGTTTATTGCGTTCATGTGACAGAGGCTGGGTTTATTGCTGTTCATGTGACAGAGGCTGAGTTTATTGCTGTTCATGTGGCAGAGGGTGGGTTTATTGCTGTTCATGTGACAGAGGGTGGGTTTATTGCCGTTCATGTGACAGAGGCTGGGTTTATTGCCGTTCATGTGGCAGAGGCTGGGTTTATTGCGTTCATGTGACAGAGGCTGGGTTTATTGCTGTTCATGTGACAGAGGGTGGGTTTATTGCTGTTCATGTGACAGAGGGTGGGTTTATTGCTGTTCATGTGGCAGAGGGTGGGTTTATTGCTGTTCATGTGGCAGAGGGTGGGTTTATTGCTGTTCATGTGGCTGAGGCTGGGTTTATTGCTGTTCATTTTGCAGAGGGTGGGTTTATTGCTCTTCATGTGACAGAGGGTGGGTTTATTGCTGTTCATGTGACAGAGGGTGGGTTTATTGCCATTCATGTGACAGAGGGTGGGTTTATTGCTGTTCATGTGACAGAGGGTGGGTTTATTGCTGTTCATGTGACAGAGGGTGGGTTTATTGCTGTTCATGTGACAGAGGGTGGGTTTATTGCTGTTCATGTGACAGAGGGTGGGTTTATTGCTGTTCATGTGACAGAGGGTGGGTTTATTGCTGTTCATGTGACAGAGGGTGGGTTTATTGCTGTTCATGTGACAGAAGGTGAGTTTATTGCTGTTCATGTGGCAGAGGGTGAGTTTATTGCTGTTCATGTGGCAGAGGCTGGGTTTATTGCTGTTCATGTGGCAGAGGGTGAGTTTAATGCTGTTCATGTGGCAGAGGCTGGGTTTATTGCTGTTCATGTGGCAGAGGGTGAGTTTATTGCTGTTCATGTGGCAGGGGGTGAGTTTATTGCTGTTCATGTGGCAGGGGCTGGGTTTATTGCTGTTCATGTGGCAGAGGGTGAGTTTATTGCTGTTCATGTGGCAGATGGTGTGTTGTTTACATGGCAGGTCACTTACAGCTGTGCGGAGGTACTGATCCAGTTCGTAAGTGACGGGGACGCTGTAAATCTTGTGATCGTTAAACTCTGGGTTGTTGGTATTGCGCAGAATGATGGTGTCATGATCCGGGAAGTCCAGCAGCTTGTAGGCACAGTAGGGTGATGGCTGGACATCTGGTGATGACAATGGACGGAGGACAAAGGTGGGGAGATGATCTTATAATAGGGAGCTTAAATTGAATGCACATCTCGACCTCCTGGTTTTTTTTTTTGTAAAGTTGGATTCTGAAACTCGCAAACTGCTAGGAAATAAGATCTTTCTAAATATGGTTGATGGTCATTTTTGATGTAACAAATGGGGGCTAGATTTTGTGCCATCTGATTGGTTCATTTAATGAACTCTTCACTGTTTGGTGGGTTGATTTGTACCAAAAAAATCAAATTACTTCCTCAGCATTCTACATAAGGGATTTTTTGAGATGAAAGTTGTGTTGTTGTTTGTGTAAAATAGTTCTTTGGGGTTTTTTTTAGTATATGAAAAAAAAAGTAAAATATTATAATTAGTGAGCACAGACAAAGAGTTTGACAAGTACAAGTTTATGACTGACATATTCTCATATTAACTGTCATTTATTCTCACATTAACAATTGTTTAACCACACAGCTGACTTTCATTTTAACTATACAGATGACTTTGACTAATAACTATACAGCTGACTTTAACTGCACAGCTGACTTTGAATTTAAGCTAAACAGCTGACTTTGACTTTAACTACACAGATGACTTTGACTTTTAACAACACAGCTGACTTAAAGTATCAAATAACACATTCAATGTGATCTCAGTGAATGGAATTTAAAATTATGTTCATACTTGATCTACGAGACTGCAGCCGTGAACACCTTATGACCTTGACATGCAGCTCATTAATATTGTCGGGGGGTCGCTGAGCCGCAGTTTCATCCAGAGCCTCCAGGGCTTGTGTTGCCATGCGCTGGTTGGTCATGATATAGCCTAGGGCTTTTGTACGCTCCTGGAAAAGTGAGAGGGAGAAGAGGTTTTATAAAAATATTAACTGGTGGAGGACAGCATGAGGACAAAACTAAATACGTAGCAAATATTTGATGTGTTCCAGATGTCAATAGGAAGCTGTGTATGGCATTTAGTGGATTATGTCACATGGACACGGGATGGGGTGGGGGTGTACCACAGTGTTCTAGCTGTGTAATTTTATGCCACCATTTTAAAAAAAAAGAAATTCTGTTGGTCTACTGTAAAATTCTTTACCTTAAAAAATTAAACAAGGTGACCCACAACTATTTTGATTGGATATTTACAACTTACAAGTTTATTAGAATCAAAAAGCTGTAACTTACCTTGTACAGCCTAAGGGCCTGCTCCATGGGAACACGTAGACGAACCCAGTAGTCCACAGAGCCATAACCAATACCAGTCTCACCATCAAACATCCCTGAGTAAGAAAATCACATCTCAGAAGGAATTTATGAGTGATCTTTCATTTTGTTCAATGAATAAAAAATTTCATACCTCAATTTAAAATAATTAAATATTTTTTTTACATAAATATTTATGCATAAGTTCTGTCGATTTCAATTCACCCCAATCATGATCAAAGCGGAATGAATAAATTCACTTGATTGGAAGTGTGGTAAAAGAAATTTATAGTCAGATCCCTTGGTAAACAGACAGAGAAACTGCACTTTTCTTACACATGCTATAATTGGGATGGCTACTTTTGTGAACTATAACTAAATCAACAAAGGACAGGCAGGGCAACAAGCATTATGTGCTCCCAAATATCACTATAAATGAATCACCATAGGACAGACAGGACAACAAGCATTATGTGCTCCCAAATATCACTATAAATGAATCACCATAGGACAGACAGGACAACAAGCATTATGTGCTCCCAAATATCACTATAACTTAATCAACATAGGACAGACAGGACAACAAGCATTATGTGCTCCCAAATATCACTATAACTTAATCAACATAGGACAGACAGGACAACAAGCATTATGTGCTCCCAAATATCACTATAACTTAATCAACATAGGACAGACAGGACAACAAGCATTATGTGCTCCCAAATATCACTTGTGTTATAAAGATTTTGTAAAAAAAAAAAAAAAAATATTATTTCCTAAAAAGTGTGTTCATGGGTTGAGAATGGAAATGGATTGTCATAAAAAAATATGAAAAATCATGAGGAAAGAAATAAACAAATTGTTAGAGAATTATTTTGACTTTAAATTAAGTTTAAGAAAGGCACGATATAAAGGGGGAAAAAACTCAGCAAAGAGCACAGTTGGCATAAATGTCTGATATTTTGGGATACAACAACAAAATCCGACACAATGAAGAGTTTGTATGTTCTTGGTGATACTCCTTTCTCATTTTACCTGTCAAACTTGCTGTGCCATGGATCCTGCCATTGGGCTTGTCGAAAATATCCCTGAAGACCATCTGGCAAGCAGCTATTGTCTTGTAATCTTGACCAAAAGATTGGTGAAGTTCCACAGTACATGATTCCTGTAAATCAAGTCAAACGATCAGCAAATGTTGTGTTTACGTATTTGATTGTTGCATTATCATTTTTTTTTTTACAATATTTCAATTTGTATTTTTTTTTTTTTGTTGTGTTTGCTAAAGATTTGTAATCTGACAAGCTAAAACAGAAAGACTTGGGCCAGTTAATATGTTCTAGGCCAAAGAACACCATTTTTACATCATAAAAATTATTTTAATATCTGGCCAGCTGTTCCATCTGTAGAAGATGGTTATTTAACATGCACCCATTAACAAACTGAATACATTGTTTAAGTTGAAGCGTGGCCTCCTACATTCAAAGTTTATAAACTTAACAAACCAAATTAAATTATGGATGCACTATGAAAAGTACATATTAACCAAATGATGGCTGTGCTATGAAAAGTACTTACCAACCAATATAGAAAGTATTTATCAACCAAAATAATACTTACCAACCAAATGATGGCTGTGATATAGCAAGTACTTTTAAACCAAAAGCACTTATAAACCAAAAGCACTCACCTTCTGCAGGTAGTGCAAGAAGAAATCATCCACTTTAACAATGTACTGCGATGTGAAGTCAAACATGGGCCTAATGGGAACCAGTGAAAAATAACAGAAACCTTTTGGTATCTAGAATAACCTTATGTGAAATAACAGGAAACTTTTGATATCTAGAATAACCTTATGTGAAACAACATAAACAAGATTTTTGTGTCCTGAATGATAAACGCTTAAGGCGCCTAAAAATATTATGTTGTTTTATCTATAACATAAGTGAAGTAATGAGGCTACTACCACAGACCTTCAGAGCCCCACTACCACAGGCCTTCAGAGCCCCACTGCCACAGGCCTTCAGAGCCCCACTGCCACAGGCCTTCAGAGCCCCACTGCCACAGGCCTTCAGAGCCCCACTGCCACAGGCCTTCAGAGCCCCACTGCCACAGACCTTCAGAGCCCCACCGCCACAGACCTTCAGAGCCCCACTACCACAAACCTTCAGAGCCCCACTACCGTAAAAGATCAATTACCAAGCCGCTCCTCACACACCACAGCAGTCTTACCTTGCCCCACGTACAACAGGTGTAGACTGGATCTCAAACTCAAAGAATTCCCAGGTACAAAAGAGAGATGGCTCCTCATCTCCAATTTTCCCTAAAGCGTCTTTAGTAAGAGAAATCTGGGGAGGGGAGGGTGGTAGTCATATAAGGTGTGTTGGGGTATTTAGTGAAATGATGAGATCTAGAAGACAAGTTAGCTACAACATAAAATTAATATTGAACTTTTATCTTCATTTTTGAATTGCCTAAGACGAGACTTTGAAACTGCAAGCAACACATTTAACACAAATAAATATAACCAAAAACAAATCTAACAAGCTCATTTAACTGGGAATACCATGTAAAAGAGAACATAACTTCCAAACTGAAATTGCATAAAATTTGGTGCTACATATGAATTTCACTTTGTTTACGTATAATAAATATAGACTGACAATTTTCATTATCAGTGTCACATGACAGGCCAAGCATTCAAACAGTGTTATTGATTTTTTTTTTTTTTTTTTAAACTACTAAAGTGAAGTGTGTGTGATTCTGTAGAAGATCTGACATTGGGTTCTAACTTTGCTGCCTGGTATTCAGACTCATTACTTCAGTGAGCAAGTCATGATACATCAGTTACATTATTTTGTCTGTATCTTTTTTTCTTAAAATTTGCTTTTTAAAGGTTTTCCTTAGAGCAGTTTATGCTGCAGATAATTATTTTGGAAAAAATGTTGTTTTTCTCAATTAAAGCAGATTCAAGAAGGAAAGAACAAAAAAAAGTTGGTAACTCAAATGTTATGTCATTCATATGTCAGAGCAGTTACAACTCCAAAGTATATGTCTTTTACTAGTATGCTTAACATGCATTGATAAATACTCTTGTTTTACAGTCTACCCACTACAAAACCAAAACCATGTAGACTTAAATTATCAAGTTATCATGGAATTCACCAAATACAACACACATCTAACCTTTTCAATGTGAATCTCAAACAGATTTTGTCCTCGTTCCAGACTGATGGTTTCATCAAAATCAGCAGTGGACTCGTTCTAGTGAATGTAAATGAGATTTATTGACAAGAAAATGTTCCATTTGGTTCGATCTCACGCCCTGTGACAAATCACAGTTACCAAGCCCGAACCAGAATTTTGTTTAGCTGAGTTACCATTGGAAGACAAACATGTATTTTCCCCGAAATAAAATAATTACGATGAGATGCTATTACAGATATTTGTGTTATCTTAATTTAGGTCCATGACATACAGCAAAATACAGGTGTTTTTAACATTAAAAAATTTAGAGTTCCCAGTTTGTCCAAATGACGTTAAAGGAAGTAATTCCCACTTACATCATCATCAGGAGGCGGCAGCCGGTACTGTCTTGTTCCATAGGCAACATCTCGGAGCTGGCTTTCAAGTTTCTGTTTGGTTCGTAAAATGACACAGCTTGGTAAAACAGTTCAATATTAATGAAATGAAAAAATTATAAATAGCCACACGTTTAATTCTTTAACATAACACCTTTCTCAACCTTTAAGTCTTCAACATCGCAACACGTGACAGTCATTACCTGTCCGCCCCAATCCTAGCTTCACTAGATGGACAATGTCGGACTAACTATGTCCAATCCACACCCAACTCACCTTTATCCTGGCTGCCCTGATGTCCAGAAGCCTTGCATACTCATCAAGCTTCATCTCGTACTCTTTCTTCACTTCCTCCAGTTTGCCTGTTGCTATGCCAACCTGCCAAACAACAAGAGCCACCATTATCTATCAGCCACATCAGCTGACCAGCACCATAAAATGTAACATTTGTGCATCCTTTCACTGCATTACAATTCTTTTAGTTAACTCAATCTAATATAGTTTATAAAATTTTTCTCCTTCCCGATCTCGACTCTCCGTCCAGTTTTTTTCAAAACATAAAACTACATATCCATATTCTGTAATTAAGCCTTGAGCTTCCTTTTTCTCCCATTCATGGCGTGCTCAGCAATATCCCAAAGTACAAAATCCTGGACTCAGTATTGTCCCGCCTACATTACAAACCGACAGAACGAAAACATCAACCTCACCTCCGCCTGATAGTCCTTGTTGATCTTGTGCTGAACCACAAGCATGTTGCGTGTTTTCTCCAGCTCGTGGACCGTCTCGGCAAACTCGGCCTGCAGTTCCACCAGAGCTCTTCTGTGATCTGAGGTGAGAAATGTTAAGGTCTCATGACCAGCTCGATAAAGCGTCGCCCTAAGCATCTTTTTTACCATCTGTCCTCGGTTTATGCACATACACACACACAAAAAAACGGGAATATTTTTTACTAGACACGCCGAGTCGGGGGTCCTTTACCTTTTTTGAGTTCCTCGTCGACTGCGTGTAAAAAGTCTGGAGGCTTCTGCTCACGCTGTTTCTTCTGTTTGATGAGAACCAAGGCTTCTTCAATTTCCGTGAAGTCCACCTGACTTTCCTGGACATGAAATAGTAAACTAAAGTGAATTTAGTGCACCTAGCTGTGTATGAAAGTATGACTTAGTCAAATGAAATTAAATCACCAAACGCATCCAAAACAAGGCTCCCCCCCCCCCCCCCTTATAAAGCAACATTTTTCTATTGTATCCTAAAACCCCTCATTTAAATTCCCTGAAATCTTTTACTACTCAGTGGGCTCTGTGATCTGAGCCAAGTGTCAACTCTGTGATCTGAGCCAAGAGCCAACTCTGTGATCTGAGCCAAGTGTCAACCCTGTGATCTGAGCCAAGTGCCAATTCTGTGATCTGAGGCCAAGTGTCAACTCTGTGATCTGAGCCAAGTGTCAACTCTGTGATCTGAGCCAAGAGCCAACTCTGTGATCTGAGCCAAGTGCCAACTCTGTGATCTGAGCCAAGTGCCAACTCTGTGATCTGAGCCAAGTGCCAACTCTGTGATATGAGCCAAGTGCCAACTCTGTGATCTGAGCCAAGTGTCAACTCTGTGATCTGAGCCAAGAGCCAACTCTGTGATCTGAGCCAAGTGCCAACTCTGTGATCTGAGCCAAGTGCCAACTCTGTGATCTGAGCCAAGTGCCAACTCTGTGATATGAGCCAAGTGCCAACTCTGTGATCTGAGCCAAGTGCCAACTCTGTGATCTGAGCCAAGTGCCAACTCTGTGATCTGAGCCAAGTGCCAACTCTGTGATCTGAGCCAAGTGCCAACTCTGTGATCTGAGCCAAGTGCCAACTCTGTGATCTGAGCCAAGTGCCAACTCTGTGATCTGAGCCAAGTGCCAACTCTGTGATCTGAGCCAAGTGCCAACTCTGTGATCTGAGCCAAGTGCCAACTCTGTGATCTGAGCCAAGTGCCAACTCTGTGATCTGAGCCAAGTGCCAACTCTGTGATCTGAGCCAAGTGCCAACTCTGTGATCTGAGCCAAGTGCCAACTCTGTGATCTGAGCCAAGTGCCAACACTGTGATCTGAGCCAAGTGCCAACACTGTGATCTGAGCCAAGTGCCAACACTGTGATCTGAGCCAAGTGCCAACACTGTGATCTGAGCCAAGTGCCAACACTGTGATCTGAGCCAAGTGCCAACACTGTGATCTGAGCCAAGTGCCAACACTGTGATCTGAGCCAAGTGCCAACACTGTGATCTGAGCCAAGTGCCCTGCTGGTGTTAACCAGCAAAAAAAGAAACATCCCTTACAGCTGACACAGGATGAGAACTGAAAGAGCTCTGAATTAAATATGCTACAGTGGTCAATGTCAGATGTAAGCAATGTCAGATGTAAGCAATGTCAGATGTAAGCAATGTCAGATGTAAGCAATGTCAGATGTAAGCAATGTCAGGTATAAGCAATGTCAGATATATGCAATGTCAGATGTAAGCAATGTCAGATGTAAGCAATGTCAGATGTAAGCAATGTCAGATGTAAGCAATGTCAGATGTTAGCAATGTCAGATGTAAGCAATGTCAGATATAAGCAATGTCAGATGTAAGCAATGTCAGATATAAGCAATGTCAGATATAAGCAATGTCAGATGTAAGCAATGTCAGGTATAAGCATTGTCAGATATAAGCAATGTCAGATATAAGCAATGTCAGATATAAGCAATGTCAGATATAAGCAATGTAAGATATAATCTAGTTTTTTTAAATAGATAAACTTCCACCTCATGTAACAAACCTTGGTGAAGAATTTCATTTTCTCATTCAAGTCATCCATCTGTTCCTTGAGCGTGTAGTAGTTGACAGACAGCTCCCTGTGCTCTGCTTGCAGCTTCTCGTGTGCATCTGATAAGGGTCAAAGGTTATAAGAAATATTTCATGATCATCCCTTAGAAGTTAGTGTGTGATAATTAATGTATTCACTTTTGAAGAATGTCTCATCCTTTCTTAACAACCAGTCATCCCTTTCTTATGTGTAGACAGATTTATTAGTTTGTCAAGGATCACTTTCTTATGCGTAGACAGATTTATTAGTTTGTCAAGGATCACTTTCTTATGCAAAGACAGATTTATTAGTTTGTCAAGGATCACTCTCTCAAGTGTAGACAGATTTATTAGTTTGTCAAGGATCACTTTCTTATGCAAAGACAGATTTATTAGTTTGTCAAGGATCACTTTCTTATGCATAGACAGATTTATTAGTTTGTCAAGGATCACTTTCTTATGCAAAGACAGATTTATTAGTTTGTCAAGGATCACTTTCTTATGCATAGACAGATTTATTAGTTTGTCATGGATCACTCTCTTAAGTGTAGACAGATTTATTAGTTTGTCAAGGATCACTTTCTTATAATAATAATAATAATAATAAAGTTCATTTGAAAAATCACGCTTCATCCCCAAAGGCTCGAAGCGCGGTACAAAAACTAAGTTGGGAGATAATAACAAGCTGGAAAAGATTGTAGACATCATCATTCCAGCAGGTGTTTGCGAAATAGATGAGTTTTTAAATTTGTTTTGAAGGACTCCAGCGTCTGGCTGTTTTTGAGAGCGTCAGGAAGGGTGTTCCAAATGGTTGGGCCAGCAAATGCGAACGTGCGCTTTCCGTAAGTTTCAAGGCGAACACGCGGTATCGAGAGTTTGCCACTATCGGATGAGCAGAGTTGTCTAGTGGGTACATAAGGCGTCATGAGCGCTTGGAGATAGGACGGCGCCAGGTCATGCAAGCAGCGGTAGCACAGAGTTGCGATTTTGTACTCTATACGAGCGCGGACCGGCAGCCAATGCAATTCTATCAGAAGAGTTTTAGCATGGTCGAATTTGCGTTTACGAAGAACAATTCGAGCCGCATTATTCTGTGCCTTTTGAATTTTATCAAGGAGCGTAGCTGGAAGACCCACCATGAGAGCATTGCAGTAGTCCATGCGTGATAGCACGAATGCAGACATCAGCCTCTTTGATGCACCCAACGTTAAGAAGGGTCTGATATGACTAATTCTGCGTAGCTCTAGAAAAATCGCCTTGCAAATCATGTTAATGTGATTTTCCATAGTTAGTGTTCTGTCTAAGTAGACACCCAGGTTTCGCACTGTATGAGCAAACTCAATCTGCACGCCTGAGAGAGTAAAGGATGGTGTATCTTTTAAAGATTTTAATTTTTGAGCGGTAGCAATGGGGATCACCTCAGTCTTTTCATCATTCAATTTGAGCTTGTTTATTGTCATCCAGTGCTTAACTGACTCCACTGTCTTCTGTGTCATTTTAAGAAGCTGAGGGAGCTGAGAGGGGATCACGGATTTCTGAAGTTGGGTATCATCCGCGAACATGTGATATACCATGTCAAACTGCTTGATCACTGCACCCAGGGGCTGAACGTACATAGTGAAAAGCACCGGGCCTAAGACCGAGCCTTGGGGTACTCCGAATTCAATAATGGATTTCTTGGAGGTCAAGCCGTTTGTGATAACTGATTGGACCCGATTTGTCAGATATGAGCGGAACCATCTCAGGACGGTATCGGTGAAACCGAACGTATATTGCAGACGTTGGAGAAGTATGCCGTGGTCAAGCGTATCGAACGCTGCCGATAGATCCAGTAACGACAAAAGGGATACCTGGCCCTCACCACAAGACGACAGAAGGTCATTTACGACGCGCAACAGGGCTGTCTCAGTAGAGTGATGCGTTCTGTATGCTGACTGAAAAGGCTCAAACAAGTCACACCGAGTGAGGTGATCCAGGAGCTGTCGAAGAACGACCCTCTCTAAAATCTTTGATAAAAATGGTAGATTAGAGACGGGGCGATAATTTTCCAACAGATTAGGGTCGAGATTTGCTTTTTTTAGCAGTGGAGTTACAACCGCCTCCTTAAAAGAGGATGGAACAAAACCAGTTTTCAAAGACTGATTTACGATATTAGTAATGATAGGGACAATTTCGTCTAAACATTCATACAACAGACCTGCCGGAAGAGGGTCAAGCAAACATGACTTTCTTGGGGAGTCAACCAGGATTTTCTTCACATGCGATTCAGTGACCTCCAAAAATTCGCTCATAGGAGTGCCATTAAACGGCAAGAATTCGGGAGCATCTGTGCAAATGTCAAGTCTCGCCCTGATCTTCTTAACTTTCATAACAAAGAAATTTAGAGCGTCTGGTAACTCGGCCAAAGCAATATTGTTTGGCACAGATGTGTCCTTCTGTTTACCGGTCAGCTGACCGACAATGCGAAATAAGTCCCTATTTGAACTGCAATCTACAATCCGGTGACTGACATATTCAGTCCTAGCTGCAAGGACCATCTGCTTAGTGCGTTCCTTGTTTTCAACAAAGATTTGTCGGTGCACAGTCAAGCCAGACTTCCGCCACTTGCGTTCTGCACGTCGCTGTTGCTGCTTTGCGTCCTTTATTTCTGGTGTGAGCCATGGGGCAGAAGGGCGGTCCGTAACGCGCCGTGTAGACAGAGGTGCATGTTTGTCTAAAATAACTCTGAGGCCACTGTTGTAGTCTGTTGCAGGATCATCTTCGCTATACTTGAGGGCGGCGACGTCACATCTAAAGGCCGCCAGATCTATCCTTCGGAGGTCACGGGATGTGATTGTGCGCAGAAGGCGCCCTGGCTTCCTTAAATCAAAGTCAAAGGTTACTGGGAAATGATCAGAGATCAGTTTGTCCTCAATTATGAGGTTGCAGATCATAGCTGCACGATCCTCTCTGACAACCAGCCAATCTAGGATGTGACCCCGCTTTTGTGTCGGGACACTGACAAGCTGAGTCATTCCGTGTGTGTCAAGAGCTGATTTTAAGGTCTTGACATAGCTGTCGGTGGTGGAATCGAAATGACAGTTTGTGTCGCCGATTATGACGACGTTTTTGTTTGTGGAGGCGTACGTTTCCAGAAGCCGAAGAAAGTCAGCAGTAAACTGACAGATCTTCAACTTATTTCGCTTATTAGGAGGTGGCCTGTATATGCATAGAAACGTTATCGCTTGTTCACCATAATTAAGTTGCATCTTGCACATCTCAAATGAAACAAACTCGTCCGATTTTGAAAACGCCACACCATTCTTTAAGGAGCTCCTATAAAGGACAGCAATACCACCACCACTGTGCGATTGCCTTGGGCAAGAGTGAATGAGGTAGTCCGGAGGTGTAATTTCTTGCTGCTTGACCTCGTCTCCAACATGTTTAAACCACGTCTCGGTAATGAATACAAGGTCAGCCTTGCTCTCTAAAACAAGATCGCACACCTCAAATGTCTTATTCCTGCATGACTGGGAGTTAAAATACAGTACCCCGAAATTATGTGATTGTGGCTTCACAACAGGCTGGCAGTCAACATCAATTAGATTTGATCTCTTCACGCCCCGTCGAGGCGGTGTGAAATCATGAGTTTTTGTTGTTGTTTTTTTCTCAGTGAAAAGGTCATTGATGATCAATGATGTCTTGACAGATGACTGCACATTAATGAGCGTAACATCATCAGTTCTTTGACGCACTATTGTCGTGGGAGCTGAATGTCGAGATCTCATTCTCCTTCTTCCCCCACGAAAACCTCTTGCAGTTTTCTTTTTTATTAAACATAATGATCGACATCGTGAAAGAACATCATCACTAAGGAGATAGCCATCAGGGGTACACAGACGACGCAGGATAGTAGATGAATATTCTTATGCATAGACAGATTTATTAGTTTGTCAAGGATCACTCTCTTAAGTGTAGACAGATTTATTAGTTTGTCAAGGATCACTTTCTTATGCAAAGACAGATTTATTAGTTTGTCAAGGATCACTTTCTTAAGCATAGACAGATTTATTAGTTTGTCAAGGATCACTCTCTTAAGTGTAGACAGATTTATTAGTTTGTCAAGGATCACTTTCTTATGCAAAGACAGATTTATTAGTTTGTCAAGGATCACTTTCTTATGCATAGACAGATTTATTAGTTTGTCAAGGATCACTTTCTTATGCATAGACAGATTTATTAGTTTGTCAAGGATCACTTTCTTATGCATAGACAGATTTATTAGTTTGTCATGGATCACTCTCTTAAGTGTAGACAGATTTATTAGTTTGTCAAGGATCACTTTCTTATGCATAGACAGATTTATTAGTTTGTCAAGGATCACTCTCTTAAGTGTAGACAGATTTATTAGTTTGTCAAGGATCACTTTCTTATGCATAGACAGATTTATTAGTTTGTCAAGGATCACTTTCTTATGCATAGACAGATTTATTAGTTTGTCAAGGATCACTCTCTTAAGTGTAGACAGATTTATTAGTTTGTCAAGGTTCACTCTCTTAAGTGTAGACAGATTTATTAGTTTGTCAAGGATCACTTTCTTATGCATAGATAGATTTATTAGTTTGTCAAGGATCACTTTCTTATGCATAGACAGATTTATTAGTTTGTCAAGGATCACTCTCTTAAGTGTAGACAGATTTATTAGTTTGTCAAGGATCACTCTCTTATGCGTTGATGGATTTATTATTAATTACCCCTATTCCTGTCTTTACCTGAACTTCAGTACTCCCTAACAAAAATATTACAGCTGGTTCTCATACCAGCACATATTATCCTTCCATCTATCTGCTTCTTAACTTTCTATAACTAATAATTTTTCTACCCCTCCCTGAACATCAAGATCTTCCATCTGGCACCTCGCCAGCCGACAACCTAAACCTTCCTTTTTCCAAGTTTTTAAAAATTTTATCACCAACAAATCCCCCCCCCTTACACATCTCCATGGGATCAAATTGCTCCCACCCCTCTCTATGGCATCAAATCGCCCCCCTTACCCCTCTCTATGGCATCAAATCGCCCCCCCCTTACCCCTCGCCATGGCATCAAATTGCCCCTGCCCCTTACCCCTCTCCATGGCATATCTGTCGATGATGCTGCCCTTCTCTCCCAGGTCAGACTTGAGCGTGGCCTCCAGCTGGGCGATCTGTACCTTCAAGGTATTTTCCTTTTGATGCCATTCTCTCTCTCTCTCCAAATCAAAGGCACTGAATGAAATGAGTTTGTACATAGTTTAATACACAAGAAAATCTCTGCCCTCCATTTGTGAGCACTGCTCATATCCATGGCTGAAGCTAAGGCAAAGTCATTGAGATGATTATCTATCTTTGAGGTTACAATAAGTTATCCCCCCTGCCCCATACCTATCTGGGATGGTCAAACAAACTCTGATGCCAAATTTAGAGTTGGACGGGTAATACTGAAAAAAACAAAAAACACAACCAACCATGTTTTGTGGTCATGATGAAAATCTCGAGTATTTTATCCCCAACGCAATATTACCTGCTGACCAGCTTCTCATTGGCTTCCCTGAGGATGTTGCACTCTTTCTGAAGATCTGACACTTGTTCTTGCAGCTGAAATAAAATACAAATTAATTTTAAAAACATGAACATGAATATAACTAAAGAATTTAAGGGGAAATAACTCTTAGCCCTCTGAATACTGACTTCGTGTCCGCATTTTTTATTAAAATTTAAAAACTTCAACTGTAGACCACGAATGTTAGCCATAATAATCATATTATGAGGAATTATTTACCACACATTCATGGAGAGAGAAAAAATGTAAAGCCTATGTTTACAAGTAGGGCCATATTGCATAAGTATGAAGCATAAAGACCATTGGTCCCTTGTAAATGAACAAAGTAGGGCCATATGAAGGATAAAGACCATTGGTCTCTTTGAAATGAATATTGGTCATTGTATGAGTGCACCCTGATTGAGCAAGCGCCAAAATATAAATAGCAACCCCAATGCTTGGATCCATCTGTCACAATGTGAGGATGGTGTAGACTTCGCAGGATGAAATCCACAAGGCCTGGGATAATTCTTTTTAGGATTATAAGCTGGTTTCTAATACAGGAAATACCCTCTCTCCACGCCGCTGGATAACCCAAGGGAACATCATAGGTGGATGATACAGCTTGACACCAGCAGTGTCGCAGGAGCAGTCAGAATTTTTCATCGTATTAATGTATCCGCCAACAGGACTCCATCAGCGGGGTTTGATTTCAGAGTTTACTTCTCTTGGATGAGTTGCCATCCCAGGTTAATGAGTCCCATCCACCCGGGGGGCTGGTGATGTTTTCTTTGCCTGACTTGGCTTTGGTGGGGATTGAACTCCAGACCACAAACTTGAGCAACCCTAATGATGTCCACAGTAAAGATCGACTCCATTATCTCTACAGTTTACTTACTGAGACATTCTACTTTCACCATCGCTACAATGTTTGGTAACTGCTGCCCTCCCTCTGGATTTTGCCATGGAAGATTGTACGGGCATGGAGAATAACATATTATATTTAAGACATTCTTAGAGCACAATAAAGTATCGCTCCCACCTCAAAAGATTTCTTCTGGTTGCTGTCTGTCATCTTCAGTTGATTCTGTAGACTCAAGTTCCGGTTCTGCTCTTCTTGGAACTGTAAGTTGAGGTGTTCCATCTCTCGCAGAATCTGATCATGACTGTGCTTCACTGCCCGACTGCTCTATAAAAGTAAGGCAAGAAATTGTATGTCACTGTCTAATGACATCATTCCAATATTGACTCATAATGACATCTTTTGAATATTGACTCATAATGACATCTTTCGAATATTGACTCAATCTGCTTGTGTCTTATGTACACATGCTCCAAACAAAAGTTGTCAAGTTGGGAATTAAATATGCCTATTAAAAGTTGTAAGTGATATTTTTAGTAAAAGGAAAATGAGTGTTCATCGTAAACTATACATTTTTTCATAACATTATTTTTAAGATTATTTCTTTAACACAAAATTTGAAAGCCTGGTTCCAGACCACCAATAAGAAACTGTTTTTTTTTCCATCTTGTTAATCTTATGACAAACGTAAACTTCTATTAAAGTTCCTACTATTTTTTTTTGGGGTAAAATGCACACAATCACTCTTTCTTTCACTTCTGATTTTTTATCAGATATCAAAATCTTGCATCACACCAGTGGGACACAACATAACAGTTATTGTTGATCTGGACTGGTGATGTTAACATCAATATTATTATTGGCAAACCAGTTATCGGATTTTGGAATCTGGTTTTAAACAGGTTAATGGTTTTTACTATGCATTCCCATTTCAAAACCAATCACCGGAAATCAAAGTGTTACATCCTCACTCTAGACTGACGAATTTCATTAGCCTGGTACAAATCGCATGAGAGGGTCAAGGTTGGTCAACATAACCAGGACTAACATACGGTGACAACAGGATGACTTTACACAAACTAGGTTTAAAGTTAAACTGATCTCCATGGAGACGGCATCATCATGTTAGAGGCTTAGGATTAAAAGAAAAATACACAAACTGTTTGTGTCTTAAAAGATTTTATCTCAGTCCAATTAGTTTAATCGGTTAATTCAGAATTTAATGATGGAGTGAGATTCTCAAATCTCCACCACAATGCAATGTTAATCTTACTAACTAGAAATAACCCGCCAAGGAATGGTGGAGGAAAGCATGAACTTATTACCATCAATTAAAGTTGCTTGGATAAAACATGTATTTGAAAGACGCACTTTATAAGATGCCAATCAGTGCTAAATTCAGGTCATTTTATTTTCTGATCCTGCATGTTACAGCCACACATTCATACCCAGATAATTATTATTTTTGATGATGCATCACTAAGATTCACAAACATGTAGTTAGCTACCTGCTCCAAATGTTCATATCTGTCCTGTAATGCTGTCAACATTGTTGACTTCTCTTTGACCTCTCGCTGGAGTTTTATCATATCAATATTCTCCTGCAAGTTGTGCCTTTAATAAGACAAATTAATTTATAAACCAATAAAGTTATCAATAATAATGTCATGCTTGTATTTAATTGATTCACAGGAGAAAAACTGAAGAGATCATTAAAAAAAAAAATTACATTAAAATGTTCTTTACAAAACCTATGCTTTTAACCCTTTCGCTACCTATGACCTTGACCCTTGTCACCATCACCCACTTTCAATTACCATGGACGTCACATAGTCGTCATAACAATGAGGCAAAGAACTTTTCTGAAATACCAAGGACGTCACGTCCACGTCATATTTCAATGCTACATATTTCTTTATTTGTTAATCTATAGAGAAGTTAAAAAGCGAATCGGATAGAGAATGAAAAATACCGAAAAAATATTCTCTTTTTTTTTAAATTTTTTTATATAAATAAAGTTTCTTTTACTGCTGAGGCAACAAAAATCTGTGCCAAAACCCAGCGGTAATCAAAGGGTTAAATTAACCTCTTGGATACAGCATTGCAGCTGAGTGTTTATCTTAATTTTTCTATTGTTTTGACTGGGTTCTTTGTTTAAATGTCCATTCAAGAAGGCTTCCTGCGACACATTTGTTGTTTTGTTGCGTCCTTTTTTTTCTCCAGGCTTCCCCATGCTTAGAGTGGCTTATTTTCTTCCACCCAGCCTGGCTGCAGTCTCTCCCACTAATTATCTAAAGTTGAAAACAGTGATATTTTCCAAGCAAAAAATTTTGAAACCAACTTTTGCTCTGAGGTGATCTGTTGCTTGATCTTGAGGAGATCCTCATCGAATGCCGCCTTCTGTAGTTTGTTTTGCTCAGTGAGTGTTTCAATCTCCATTTCATACAAATTAATTTGCTCTCGCAACTGGGCGATCTGGTCCTCTCTGAATTAAAGAAAATACATGTATTATGCAACACATTTCTTTCTCGGTGCCTCATTCACTATTTAAAACCCTGATGGTTAATTTAATAATTCAACTGATGGATGGAATTTGAGCAAATTCAACTTTTAAGGTGCATCAATGTTGATGCATGTGTCAAAATCAATGTCCAAATTAAACCTCGGATGTTATTGAACTTAAACTAAGACTGAAATTTTAATTTCTTTTATCTGAAAATTTAGTTTGTGTAAAATTCCAGCAACTTTTAAAATATAGCTGAGATGCTTAAAAATAACTTTACTGAACATCATTTGTTCACGTTAAAAATATGAATTCAAACAATCTAAAGCATAAGATGGACAATATTAGCTGAAAATCATACTCACAATCTATTCTTGTCTGCTCGAGTCGCCTCTAACATACTGTGTCCATAATGTGGGGATGGAGAACTGGTGAATAGAGATTTATAGAGTCCACCTTAGTATATTTGGTTAGTTATAGAGTCCACCTTAGTATATTTGGTTATTATTATTATTATTATTATATGTTGTCTTATATAGCGCGGTACCCCAGCCTAGGGCTAGGCTCACCGCGCTGTACATAAAATTAAAGTGCATTTATGTGATACAAAAAACAGCTGTATAGAGACAAAACAAAAACAAATTCATATTCACCCCACCCACCCCAGAACTTTTACATGACATACCATGGACGGCAGCTAGCAGCATCGTTTATCGGTCAGATGTGGGGAATCAGTCGGGGTAATAGAGTTTAAAGAGATGTGTTTTGAGTGCAGTTTTGAAGGCCTGTGTGGTTGGTATATTGCGGATGTTAAGTGGCAGAGAATTCCATTGTTTGGGGGCGCAGAAAGAGAAAGATCGTTCACCATATGTTTTAGTACGTGTCTTAGCAACGGACAGAATACGCGTGTCTGCGGAGGAGCGAAGCTGTCGAAGGGGTGAATAGACAGAAAGAAGTTCGGTTAGATAGGAAGGGCAGGAATCTGAGAAAAAGTTATGACAGAGAACAGACAGCTTGTAATCAATGCGTGCCTGTATAGGAAGCCAATGAAGTGAGTGGAGTAGTGGAGTGACATGATCACGTTTTTTTGCCTTTAGAACTAGCCTAGCAGCTGAATTTTGAATCTTTTGTAGTTTTTCTATGAAGTGTTTTGGTGAACCTGACAGAAGAGAGTTGCAATAGTCAAGACGAGAGAGAACAAGAGCACAGACTAGTGTTTTTGTTGCGCTAACTGTGAGGTAGTGGCGGATGGAGCTGATCTGACGGATAGCGGTGTATGCAGAACGACAAGTGTGAGAGATATGTTTATCAAGAGACATATTGTTAGAAAGAATATAACCAAGATTCCTAGCAGAGGATGTAAACTGTATGTCGGCGTTACCTACTTGAAATGAGTTGGGGAGAGTTGAGGTAGATGATGATTTGTGATTGTGAATGAGGAGTGCTTCCGTTTTGTCATCGTTCAGCTTCAACTTGCTGTGTGTCATCCAAGACTTAACATCACCAATGCACTCCTGCAAAGTCTGGACAGCGGAATCCACAAGAGAGGGATGGGTATGCTTGTATAGCTGCGTGTCATCTGCGAATGACTGGCTCTCAACAGCATGCCTCCCAAGCAAGAGGAGCAGTGGCCTGGTGTACAATGTGAATAGAACCGGGCCCAAAACTGACCCCTGTGGCACTCCGTACACCAAATCAGCACTGCCGGAGAGAAAGTCATCGATAGAGACCGCCTGCGTTCTATTGGAGAGGAACGACCTAAACTAGGACAAAACAGAACCAGAAATGCCAAAATAATTTTCAAGGGTTTTGTAAAGGGTTCCATGGTCAACAGTGTCAAAGGCCGCACTGAGATCTAAGAGGATCAGGATGGAGACATTACCGCTGTCCAATGCGAGCAAGAGGTCATTGGTGACTTTCAAGAGAGCTGTCTCTGTGCTGTGGAAAGGTCTATAGGCTGACTGATTAGGACTGAGAAGAGAGTGGTCATTTAAGTAAGCAAAAAGCTGTTTCAGAACTAGTTTTTCAATGACTTTAGATAAAAATGATAAATTAGATACAGGTCTGTAGTTTTTTAAATTATTTTCATCCAGACCAGGTTTCTTAAGCAAAGGTTTGATGATAGCTGACTTACAAATAGATGGAACAGTGCCAGAAAACAAGCTTTCATTGATTATGTGTGTTATCGTTGGGAGCAAATGATCTAATGACTCAACCAACAGGGGGGTGGGGATGGGGTCCAAAGAACATGACGTAGGTTTAGATTTTAGAATAATATTTTTGACCTCTAGTTCTGAAACAGGTTTAAAAACATCGAAATGTGAACTAACACAAGAAGAAGAAGGAAAATCTAGGGGCGGTGCGTCAAGACGATCAAGGTCAGCGCGAATGTCAGCAACTTTGCTTATGAAGAAATCACAAAAAATATCTGGTTGCTCGGGCAACGGAAACACTGATGGGAGAGCAGATCCTTTTTTACTCCCACTGAGGTGGCTACAAACATCAAACAACTGCCTGTTTGTTTTACCCATAATTATCTTTTGGCTAAAATATAAAGTCTTAGCATGACAAACAATCTGAGTGACACGCTTCTTGGCAGTAGAATAGATCTGCCTAAAAACCACAAGACCTGACCTTAGCCACTTTTTTTCTGCACTACGGCGCTCTTTCTTGGCACTGCGTAGTTCTTCCTTTATGGTCGCATACCAGGGAGCTGACCGTGCTAACCTAACATTGCGGCGGGTGACAGGGGCGTGCCGATCAAGCACAGCGCGCAATGCACGGTCTAGCGTTTCCAAAGTAGGGCAGAGGGCGGGGGACACTTCTAAACTTAGGTCGTGCTTAAAGGCATTCCTGTTTATTGTTTGCAGACTGCGGACCTCCCTGAGCTGAGGGAGAGGATTGGGGGCCCTAATGCTAAGCTCACAAATAACACAAAAGTGGTCAGAGGACAGCTCTTGAGTGATTGAAGCAGATCTAACTACACAATCCTGAGGCCTATGTATCACCCAGTCAAGAACATGTCCACGATTATGAGTTGGTTGGTCGACTGATTGGTGAAGACTAAATAAGTCCAAAAGGTCCATCATCCTGGCAGTGGAGGGGTTCTGTGGCTGGTCGAAGTGAATGTTCATATCGCCTACTACCATATAAGTGCCAGCCAATGTGTTGCAATAATCTAGCAGATCCGGAAACTCACGATGAAACACAGCATCAGTAAGTTTATTTTTCCTGCTAGGGCATATACGATAAATGCACATAAAATGAACGTTCTGCTGGGGCACTGACAGGGTAAGTTGAACGACTTCAAAAGATGTATGAGCGAATGGGAAGTCTGTGAGAAAAGCTGTATGATGGGACAAGGTGTCTCTGTAGATAATAGCAAGGCCTCCACCGCGAGTTGAACGAGGAAATGATCGGGCAGAATAGCCAGTTGGAGCGAGATCGGAACACTTCCCTTCATCGCCAGTCAGCCGAAACCAGGTCTCCTGAATAAACAGAATGTCAATCTGCCTATCAGTGATAAATTCGGAGACTGCGATGCGTTTCTCAAAAGAGCCAAGCGATTGTGCGTTGAATGAGGCGATGTGAAGCTGTCTGTTGCTTGGATGTGGAGAGGTTTTGATGTGAATGAGGTTGGAAGGGTTAGAGTAGCGTAGAGTAGGCCTTGGTGATGATTGAGTGACAAGTTGTTGTTGTTGTTGTTTTTTCCGTCTCCCACCACGACGGGTGCGCTTCCGGGGCAGGCCTCGACCAATCAGGAGTTCTTTTATTCGACACACGAGGTCACCGGTCAGATACATACGCTTGGTATTTAATGACAATAGCCGATCACGTGTGTATACAAGCACAGGTCGGTTACCTCTCTGGGGCCGGGGTGTGTCACTGACCGTATCATCGACTTGACCAAGTGATGACCTTGGTGACGACAAAGATGGCCGACCGTGTAGGCGGCAAATTTCACTGACCTTTGCAAAAAAGAAAATCCAAAACCACAAAATCCGAAGTCTGAAGGGACAGAAAACATAGCCGAATCAAAGTAGCGATCCATGGCGGATATCCAATACAGAAATAACAATACGAAAATCAGTAAAACACACAAAAAAATTGCAATCAATCGGGAGCTCGAGTCTATGCGTGCCTGCAAGGCGTAGCCTCGTTCTCGTCAAAAAAAAAAAAAAAAAAAAAAAAAAAAAAATATTTACAAAATCTATTTAATTCCACTTTACAAATCACACAGCCATGTATTAACCCTCTGCTCAACTGAATTATAAACATTTTATGGTTAGTTATAGAGTCCACCTTAGTATATTTGGTTAGTTATAGAGTCCACCTTAGTATATTTGGTTAGTTTTAGAGTCCACCTTAGTATATTTGGTTAGTTATAGAGTCCACCTTAGTATATTTGGTTAGTTCTTAGCACAGAAAAGAAAAGCATTAATTAGGTCTAAGTGGAAGGAAATGGTGAAGCAGGCCAAAACCCTAAATGGGCTATAGCGCCACAGGGATGTATTAGTATAGATGATTTTTATTAAGTACCGTATGCAAAATTAGTAAAATGTTCATCTCCCCGACCTGCTCGCTCACCTTTTAAGTAGTTGGTGCTCAGAGGAGGCATGGGTGGCACTAAGGGGTCCCATAACTCTGAGGTTTTTCTGTGTTATCCTTGGATCAACCTGGATTGTTGCTGCATGCTTACCAGTCGGAAGATTCTGAGAGGAGTACAACAAAAATGTGTTAGCATATATAGGCCATATATATATATGGTATCCCTCTGTCTTCGCGAGACAATGGCGTAGCTTTTGACACTTCATCAAAATGCTTATGAGGCTGATCCTGGAAGGGCAGCCTCGGCAAAACTTCTCGCAGGAGAACTTTGACCCCTGGTTGAATTTAGCCTTCTGTAATGCTCTTTTTGTTGCAAGGGTTTCGTTTTGTGCAATTTCTGCCTGCGTGACTCCTTCTACACTGCCTGCTTGACTCCTTCGTACACTGCCTGCATGACTCCTTCATACACTGCCTGCTTGACTCCTTCATACACTGCTGCTTGACTCCTTCATACACTGCTGCTTGACTCCTTCATACACTGCTGCTTGACTCCTTTATAAACTGCTGTTTGACTCCTTCATACCCTGCTGTTCGCCAGCTGGAATGGTGCTCAGCAATGATCTCCAGTTTGTTTGTTTTATATTTTGACTTCCCTCATGTTCCTTTTGCAAACATCCTTAAATCGCAACGGCAGCCATCCAATAAGTTTTTCCCATTCTGCATACTCTCCTTACAGCGAATTCTTTAGAAAACTGCTTTCCTCCATTCTCCTTAAAACATTGCCTAACCGGTGAAGGGGCCTCTTGCTAAGAGCGGAGAACATGCTACACATTTTCACGAAGCAGACATCTTTGATGGAAGCTGTTGAGTTTCCTCTCATGACTGGCACATGTGGTCCGCACTTCACTGCCATATAGGAGCATGAGCACAAATGAGTGACAGATGCTAAGTGTTGCACTTTCAGTTAGTTAAGGATTATTCCACAACCTCTCATGCAATTTAGCCATATGCCTATATCTCATGCGGTACTTAAATTTTTGTTGCATTTAGCCTCATTTACATGTGAAACTTTTCCCTTCCTCATGAAATGATGATAAATAACAGCCTCCAGTAATATGTGGCTCAGCTTTTTACAACAACAAAAAAATCATCCATACATGACACATAACTACCAGTATCTAAAATACTTCTTCAGACTTACCATGCAATCTTTAACACGTGATATTATAAAATATTTACAAAATCTATTTAATTCCACTTTACAAATCACACAGCCATGTATTAACCCTCTGCTCAACTGAATTATAAACATTTTATGTGTAAAAAAAAAATCCATAAACTTAACTGTATTTATGACTGCACGGACGTGGTTGTAAGTCCCTCGCTTGGGACCAACAGATATCAACTGCTGCTTAGTTAACATCAGCTGTAAAAAAAAAAAAAACAATGGAAAACTTCATGTATTGAAATAAATTCATGAAATATAATATGATAAACACATCTGAAATAAAAGATATGAAACAAATATAATCTGATGGAAATTTTTACGAAACCAAATCAGATAAACTTTGAGATGGCAGTGAATTTTTAAAAAATCCCTTTCTCAGAATTCTCAGTAAAAATATGGTTGGCTTAGAAGAACTGAATTAATAATTTTTCATGTTTTTCTTATTATGTATGTATATTAATTATAAGCTTGTCAGTTTATTGGAACAAAAATTGTCAGAATAGAATTACAAAAACAAATGAACTTTTACTTTTTCTCTCAGCTGGCTGTTTTGTTTTTCCAGAGCACGAATCTGTGCACTCATCTCATCAAACTTTTCTTCTACCTCGACACTACGACCACCTTTGCCTGTGGTAAAATGTATTTCTCATTAGAAATTATAAAGTTTCAAAGTTATAAACATAACACTGACATTTTAAAACAGTAATATTTATATATTTTTGTGACTTCAGCAAAATGAACTGGACATTTTCAAATATCTCTATACATTTTAACACATTAAAAAATGCTGCGAATTAACATTTTTATTTCACTGAATTTCCTCATTTAGCTGTCAGAAATTCGACCATCATTGAAAATAATGTCTTTTTCACTGTTTAAAGTTCTGCTTAAGTTTACTATTAAAAGTATCAAGGGATGTGATGCACATTACTTTGATTGGACAGTGGGCAGTAGGCCTGCGTGCAGCCACAAGACTTATTATTTAACAATGTTCATTTCAGAATTGCATAACATTTCTAGGCATACTACCCCTAAGCTTGTCAGAATGCTTGCATCAAACATGTCTAGGCTCACTGCCCCTAAGCTTGTCAGAATGCTTGCATCAAACATGTCTAGGCACACTACCCCTAAGCTTGTCAGAATGCTTGCATCAAACATGTCTAGGCACACTGCCCCTAAGCTTGTCAGAATGCTTGCATCAAACAGGAAATCAATGGGAGTCTTTATGCCTCAACAGCATAATCTAAGCCTTAGAAGGAAGTAGTGAGGCAGGCCAAAGCCCTACATGGGCTGTAGCGCCACAGGGATGGATTGATGATTAGTATGTTTTGCTACACTCTGTGACCCACATAATTATTTAAGCTTAGAGGATTCCTTTTCTTACAAAAAAAAAAAAAATTCAGAAGCAATCAAACTCTTAGATTTATTTTAATTTATTTGTTATTATCACATGAAATTGAATTACTCTTGTTTAAAAAAAGATGACAAAGATGAATTTACATCCTCACCTTCTTTTTCCAGCTTCTTCTTGTCATTGACAAGTCTGAGTAGCTTTGTTGCCATTCTATAATTTAAAAAAATTCTTAAAATAATGAAGTTTGTAATAATATTTTGTAACTAACATGTTGAATGATAACTTGAAAATATTAACTTAAGTTATGGAAATGAGTAGAAATAAAGATTACCTTGAACAAAGTTTTTTTTTAATTTGTAAAACATTTCATTTAAGAGGGCAAAACACAATGGGGTATAATCATTTAAAATTTTATAATAATCTTTAAAATGCTCAGTATTTAACAGCATGTAAAGGATCGAGTAAGAATAACATAATTTTAGCCTCACCTCTTGATCTTATCTTCTTGTTTTCTTGCATGTTTTTTGAGAATAATGTATTCTTCGTACATGCGCAGAAATTTGTCCTCAAGTTCATCTCTGGTATATTTACTGATTTGTGATTTTTGTAGGACAGCTAAAATTACAAAAAGAAAGAGCCAGGAATTCTTAGAAGACATTTTTAAACATTTATTTTTAAAGATAGCAAACAAATTTGTTATTTCAATAAATTGTATGTTTCAATTTAACAAATTTTGAAAGCATACATTCATATAAAAAATCATAAGAATTCCATATCATGGCAATTAAATGTTCTTATTCATGAATCTCAAACATATGGCCCACAAAAAAAGGCTGCATAGATATATATATATGTGATATGCAACTTTTGCTTTATCACCACACCTTCATTTGGTATATTCCTCAGAGCATTATTGCTTGTGTCTTTTGTTGGTATTAAATCATCAGCCATTTTTGAAGGTTGAGCCAGTAGTAATATTCCTTACTCATTTGGTTCATCTATAAAAAAAAGTATTACTAATTTAAGTATTAAGACAGACTTTATAATAATAAACATAACAAGCATAAAGAATAGTTTATGTTCTTAAACTATAAATACAATTCATCCTCTTTCTTTCACATTGAATAATTCATCATGACCATAATTCCCATGCATATAAAATTTGACTCTTTATTTAAAAATAATGATAAATATGTGTTAATGTACATGTTTTGTCAAATTAATTTATCAATTTTGTCTTATTGGAATACATTTAGATGAGACTTAGTAACTTATACCATATTTATGAACTTATTAATTAATAGGATAATGTCCACAAAAAAGAGAGGGGAAGAGAATATTTAATTTAAAATATACTTAATTAAACAGTGCTAACCTAAGCTTTCAAGCTAAATACTAAATCGTATAAGTAATACTAATAAAATAATGGCAAAATTTAAAATGAGGATGAATTTAAATGTTTTTCTTTTCCAGTCTTAGAATAATTATTCTTATTTTAAAATTCAAAAATATAATAGGTTCAACATTTTGGACTGTTTCGTTTAAACATTTTAACCTTTATAATTTTCCCATTTTAATTATTTTCAAATTGTTCATTTCAATTTCAGGCAATAGTATGAGTATGAGTAAAACTTGACTATGATAACTGAGAGTGAATATGACAGTCTAAGTATGAGTCACCTGTGACTGATGTGACTGAGGTCTAACAAATAAGATTATTTCTATGCCTAAATGAAGACCTCGTACTCACACGTGCTTTTTAAAATATAAATAAACCTTTAGCTAACCTAGCATTTAATATATGTTACATGAGGACATAGTAATAAAACAGATTTTTGACAAGACTTCTTTAAGACTTAACCACAAAAATTTAACTTTATCCGGAAGTGCACTGACGACCATATTAGCGTCGCTGAAACTATTGGAAACGGATTGGTTAAAATCAAAATGATTTGAAAATGTATACATTATATATTTGTGTATGATCCAAATTAAATTTGCTTCTTGTTAATCTTGTTTTTTTAAATAGTAGTTTGAGGTGCCTTCGTATGTAATTCCATTTGTATTTTTTTTTAAGCGCTAGGCTGAACAGTTCACTGCAGTTGGGTATGTATATAGTATATACGAAAAATTTGTACAAACAAGAACTGACATGCAAAAATTTCAACTTTAAATAACGAAACATTGAGAAAATACCATGAAAAGTTATTTCAACATGTTAAATTGTCAATATTGTACATTAATTATACCATATTTTCTTTCCTTAATTTCTTTCTGTAATAATAACTTACATGAAATGAATCAATGAAAGAAATGAATGCTTCCTATTGCATATAACAACACAAGTTGGTCTCACACGTAAAAATTTGAAAAAATATATGATGAGTTTAACTAGTACTTGAATTGAAGTAATGCAAACATTTTTCACGCCAATCACGACTATATTTTTGTGATAGTGTTTTTTTTTAATTTACCTGTGCTAAACCTATACATCAGAAACAAAAACTAGTTAAATATATGTTTAAAACATTTTATTGCTAATAATTACAACTATTTCTCTTTTAGAGACAGACTGGTCAATCTATAACTTCCCTAACCTCTCCATCCTCACTAAGAATTACACTTTTCCACCACTGGAACCCCTCCTTTACACTCATATAACCTCTACTTCCTTCTTCACATGTTCTCCCTCACCCAAAACTCTCTCTTCATCCTTTTTTACTTTCTCTCCTCTCGCCCCTCCCCTTCTCCCAACATACCATCCTCAGCTTTCTCTAACGTCTTCCCCTCATACTTCCATAAGCTCTCGTCATGACACATTTTCCACCACCTCTCACTTCCTACCTCTCCCCTAAAATAAATCCTTACTCTCTCCCCATTACCATATGCTTCAGTTAGCTCACCTGCCCCAACTCTCCTCATAATCTCATATCGCCTCTACAAAATCTTCATAATTCATCAATCATTCACTGTACCATAACCCTTGCATTTATAATAATATATTTCTAAGTGATAATTCCCACAATAGCGCGAAGCGAATTTATTTTTAAAAAATAGTAAACAAGATTTTCTTACTGATAGACACCTCAGCTAGAAAGCTGATTATTTCCCTTTAAAATGAAAACAATATCACAATGAATAGGTATGTTTAAAAAATATTTTAAAAAACGAATCTAAGGCGTAATTATTAGTCTATTATTTTTAGTTTGGTCAACATAGTTACTTGTTAATATTTTTCTGCTTTTTTTTCTTTTTAAAATCACGAATGAGAATGACACTAAAAACATTTAGATCATATCAATCATGATTTTAGAATGAAACACACTTTCACTTACTCTACGGTCTACTGACTCCTGAGTATTTAGACTGAGTCTTCTGTCTTCTTCAGTCACTGAGTCAGTCTTCATTAGAAGTCTTAGTCTTAGTCTTGGAGTCTTAGACAGTCTTAAGTTAGACATTTGTTCAACTCTTAGTCCTATGCCTATTAGAGTTAAGTAGAGTAACTAACTTCTTAGAGTTAGACTTAGTCTAGTCTTAGTAATGTAAAAGTAAATGTAAGGCTTCCGCTCAGTAACTTAGACTACTTCACATACTAGTCTATAGCTATACACTATACTAATACTATACTACTATACTAAATACTTACTTAGTCTAAGTATTTCATTCTAAAACTAAACACTAAAATTAAAATCACTAGACTATATCATTATCATTATTAATGATTGATATGAATCATGAATGAATTCTGAATATGATTTTATTTTTTAACTCCTCTGAAGAATAACTTAGACTTTAGACTTAGACAACATATCTCATTTTGATATTGCCATCAAAATCTTAGTCATCAAAATCTAGATCTGGTAAAATATAGTTTAAATGAATTTAATTTTAATTATTCGTTTAAATGTTGAAATCTATTTTTTAAAATTTATTATAGTTATATTATTATTAATATTGAACGTACTTACTTATGGACCATCCTTGGCCTTGACATCAAACTCATCTTGACCATTTTTACCCCCCACCCCTCTTACACTAAGTTTTTTACTTATAGCCTATACTTTAGGCTCTATCTTCAGAAATCATTTTTAAAAAATTACGAAAATTAAACATCCTCGTCACAAATACTAAAAACAATACATAATGGTCACATAGACACTATCGTGGGTGATCCATATATTAGTATTTTAATCAAGTATTTTCATACCTCCTCCCCCCAGATGCAGGGCCTTAAATAAATAAGGGAACAAGATATGTTTAAGCTTGAAAAAAAAACAGAACAATTTAAAATTTTGAATTTAAAAGGAAGTTTCAACTAAATGCCAGGGCTTGCGAAGGAGGCACCCATTGAAAATTGTAAGTTTTCATGCAAAATATGTGTATTATTATATACTTAATTCAGGCTTTGCCCCTGATGTAATTCTAAGCCTGTTTTACCCTTACATTTTTGGACACCACACCCTCTTAACAGGCTATTTTATTTTCATGTAAAAGCTAGACAGACACTCTCCCCCCCCCCCCCTCCCCACCCCTTTTACACACAAAATGTTAAATTATTGCTTGAACGCAATAACAGTAATTAAAAATTGCTTGCTGATCAGAAATTATATTTAAGTAATAAAGCTGCTGCAAAGAGATTTTTGTAGATGTTTAAAGAAAGAAACCCTTTAAAATTGTGTTTCCCCCTGTCAAAGGGCATTTGGGTGTGAGAAAAACTGTTAATAAATTGTATTGATTTCTTATTGTTAGAAACTGATATATATTATCTTATAGTGCAGCACCACACCAAACTGAGCTTTGCATTTTGAAAATTATTATTTAATAATTAAATTCATTTGGGGGTATAATTAAAAACAATATGCTACCCAAGGTCTAAACCTAATCCTAAGTCTGGGAGTAGGATTAGTGCAGGAGGGCCTACACAACTAGGTTGCCAAATGTAAAAATTTGACATAAAAAGCTTGTAAGACATTGTATTGTTCAAAAAGCTTTTGAAGTGAAAGAAAGCTGTACATCTTAGCATTTTTTAATTTCTTTTTTGATCTTGTTAAATTTGTAAGATCACAATCAGGAGAAACCCAACACAGCTGAGAAGGCTATACAATAAAATATCAAATTAAAATAGGCTCTAATGTTTCTTAAAAGTATGTACCTGTATTTTTTTTTAATGTAGCTTTATAGGTCATAAGTTTATTTGGCTAATGCGAAGAGATAGCACCGTGACTTTGTTTGCAAACAATTTAGGTTTCAGGTTAGGTTTAGTGATAGATTTAGGGTTCAGGTTAGGTTTAGGGATACATTTAGGACATTTTTTCATTATTTTAAAACGTTTTATTCTTAATTTTACGGCTCATGGCAATCAAGTTGGCGGCCATGGTAAAAACTCGTTGCTATCTCTTTGCATTTACCGTTTATTTAATTAACTTTGTTATGTCCATAAAAATTCTGAAGATTTTGAAATTTTAAAATTGTTTACCTACATTTTATCTTTTGAATTGGCAACCCTGCTGCTCAGCCTCCTTGTCATACAGATTCTAGGTTGACTCAATGTGTAAATCTGAAAATGATTGACCAGGGCTATGCCTATACTATAAATTTAATATACTTAAATGAAGCCTACTATAAATATGTTAAGCCTCTGTGACTTTTGTTGTTGTATAATACTAGTTTAGTTTAAATTTATTTGTTTGTTTTTTTTCCATATACTTGCTAAAACATAGGCCTAAGACTAAGTTTATAGAGAATGCCCATCTTAAGTATAAATCAATAGGCTAAATTATACATTCTTTTGAGTTAATTTCCATTAATGCAGTTTTAAAAATATTTGTACAGAACCTGGGGATGCCTTAGATCTTAATAACTTTAATAAAACCACATTTTTTAAAAAAATCTTAATTATGCATTTAGAGAGTTACAGCATTGATATATATAGTTCATTTTCCCCATGGTGGGGGTTAGGCCGCAAACAACAAAGCTTAGTGATGCAAATGTGCACCAAGCACTGCCCCTTAGGCACATACTTCTGGCGGCTCGACAACAATCGGGATCCTACCTGCCAGCATTGCAACCTGGCCCCGGAGACGCTGGCGCATCTGTTGACCGAATGTCCCTCACTAGAGCTTCCGGGGAAGGCCAGGGCGGAGGGGAAACCCTATGTGAGGAAAATGTTGTATGGCACAGCTCAGCAGGTGGAGCTGGTTGCCAATTGACTAGCCTGGGTCTTAAGAGAGTAATCTCACGACCTTCACCAGAAAATGTGTGTTAGTTAGTTAATTTTCTAAGATTATCCATTCACCCAGTCAAAATATATTCATAAAAACCACTTTAAAAATGATTTCATTTATTTCTACAAATCTTCTTTCTGGCATACTGGTACAAAGTGCAGCCACTAAAAAAAATGTTTCGATAGCCTACTATGATCCATTTATTATTATTTTAAAAAGCAGTATACTCTCAAACATTAGATATGTGCAATGAAATAAGAAGTTTTTTCTTACTCTTAGTTGAAGAGGTCGTCATGCCATGCCATGCCATTTATATTATAATGATATTTGTTTTTTCTTGTTTTTTTCTCCTTTTTTCCCAATCTCGCCTAGGTTTTGAACTAAACATTATTATGGCCTCTTGAAGATGCCAGAAAATTTTTCTTGGCAGACAGCGGGCAAGGATTTGATAGCTCAATCAAATTATCAACGTACTGTTCTTACATCAGGTAGATTGCCAACAGGCTCTCAGCGTATTGTGATAGCTCCTGCAAATCAAGTCACTTTTGTAAATAAAACATATCCAGGAACAAACTCAAAGAGAATTCAGCACAACAAAGATAACCTGAAACCTACAACTGTAACAGAAAATTCTCGCTTGGTTATCCCTAACACTAAAAGCTCTGCTTTGCAGTTTGATGACAATAAAGAACCTGTGAGGATAGTTCTACCACCGCAAAAAGGTAAAGGTGAACTGTCACAACTCATTTCCCATTTGTACGAGAAACCTTTACTTACAGCAGGCTATGTACCAATATTCAGATATTTTATTCTTGGTGCACTTCTTTATTCCTATGTTCTTTGTTTTGTAAAAGCCACATTAATTATGAGTCTCCTAAATTAGAAGCTTTATTAAGAACAAGACTTAAGGCAGAATGCTATCTGTCTGCAGATATGTATTTATCATCTATGTATTCATAATTATAACTTTCCTCACCCATGATCTTTAGAAGTTATCTTGCCATAAGAACCCTGTTTTCAACAATATATACATTTTTATTTAGTTCCAATTTTAAAAAAATTTTTTTTTAGAACATTAGCATTTTTATCCCCAAATTATTTTTTTTTAAAATTCAGGTCAGTTCAGAACTAAAATGTCTGACTCAGAAAGTCCAGGACAATCCAAGAGCCATTTATTCAAATCAGCAGTAGCAGTCAGTACAGACTTGCAACAAACTAAACAACGTAATAAGTCCTCACAGGATAAAACACAAAATCAGACTGTTGTAGAAAATGAAAAACTTCCATCTAACTCCAAAGTTAAACTGTCCACGCCTGAAAAATTGCAAACTTCGAAATCATCTCAGAAGTATCTGGATTACCTTGAGGAGATGGAACTTAGGATCAGGTATATGAAGAATGATATAGAATTCAAGCAGAACCAGATGCAGTTTAGAAAAACAGATAAGACTTTGCAAGAAAAAAAAACTAAACATTCCGAGCTCCATGGGAAGGAACGAGAGCAGATTTTAAAAACTGATAATGAAGCACCAGTCGCTGTTTCATCATTGAAATCAAGCAGATTTAGGGAATCAGGTATTATCACATCAGATACCAAGAACCTCCAGTCAACTAAGTGGACAAAACTGACATCAGATAATCTTAAAACTCTGGTGATTTCACAGCAGTTTGCAACAGTACCTTTACCTGGTAATAGTACATCTGCTTCCAGTGTCACCTCACGTCATTCAAGCTTACCCTCTTTCAAAGTGTCTCATGTAAATAGTATTCAAAGTTCTAGTACTCAGGCAGCTTCCCAACTCCCCAAACCTATGTATCTGTCCCCCAACAAGAGAAGTGCTATTTTTATACACAATTCCGCTTCAGGTCTTTCCGTGACCTCACGTGACAGTGTACGGCAAGCATTGTTTTCTTCACTCTCACAAGACGACAAAAACCAGTTGATCAGTAATGATAATGTAGCTCACAAAAGTGGTGTGCCACTCTCACAATCTCAGGAACTTTCAACCCACCAGACTACCTCATTGGATAATAAATTCAAACTTGTAAATACTGATCCATCAAAAGGCCCAGACCAGTTAGAGTTTAGTACCCCATTAAAAATAAGTGCACCCAATAACACCTCCACCCCTAATTCATCGTCAACTTTGGTACAACGATATCATTCTAGGAAAACCCCAACACTGAATACACAGAGTGCAGCTAAACTAGTCGGCAAATATAAATTGAAAAGATTGTCTCCCACGTCAGCAGTCAGATTGGCTCCACAGCTGTACCGCAATGCAACACATTCCATGCGGATCTCAGAAACCGTGAAGCCGTCATCTTATGATCAGCACAAAAATATTCACAAATTGGATCGAAGGAAGGCCTCTGAAATTCTAGATTCAAAATTGAAAGATTCCATTGATGTCATTAAAAATACACAGAAGCCACCCAACTATATAAAGCGTGATGGAGCAATAAAACCACCGTATAATTGGGACCACATGAAACTGGAAAAAATAGCTCAAACTGACACTGCTGTGCGAAGACTCGGTGGGCATTCGAAGAATTTACACAAGTTGGACAGGAGGACAGAAAAGCTTCCTGGCCATGTGTTTAGGCGACGACGGAGTAAACACCACTGGGTTAGCCATAAGCTAGCTTCCAGCCAAGAAGAAAGTTTAGTTGTTGAGCCGCCACATTTATCCCAAGATTACTTTCAGTCTTCTACCAGTAAGTTGATGTCGTGAAAATTTTAAACATATTATCATACACTTTGAAACACTGCAAAACAGTATGTATAATTATAAATTATATATATATATATATAATAATATGATATATGTGAATTTTTAGCTAAATTTTATCCAATGATCAAAATTAACTTGTCATCTATTAAATTTCTGTAGTTCCTGTCCAAAACCCAAAGTCCCAATTTAAATGGTTGCGACCCAGCCTTCATCAACTTCACGTTCAAAATCTCCTACGACAGAAAATGAAACAAAGACTGAAAATGGGCTATGGAAGAACTCATAAATATGCTGGGTATGCATTTTGTATAATTAGATCAAATTTGTGTATGAAAGTGAAGTTTATAATATCGAGATACATTTTTGTAAATGTTAAGAAGTTTAGAGATTCAAAAAATTACAGTCCAGATTTTAATCAGTTTTTCAACCAAGTAAATTTGCTAATATTTTTTATACCACTAAAGTTTCTCTATGCTTGTCAATCATTGACAATAAATTTATATAGAGCATTTATTATTACCATAATGAAACAGAAATCAACTGGCCAAAAGTTAATCATTTTACAAAGAGACATGTTCCATTCCTCTGGATGAATTGTCATAGTTTGATTATATCAGAAAACATTTATTCGGTTAAAAAATGGATAAAACGATAAATAAAAATATGGAATTATAGTTTTGAAGATAATTTATGCAACAACAACGAAAAGATTTTTAAAGGAGTTAAAGACATCCTCATGCTTTTTTTCTCTTTAAATAAGCTTCAACGCTGAAACGTCCCCGTGGCACCAATCTCAGTCTCTGAAAGCACGGCAATACAGGTTTAAAGGAAATATGATACACATTGGTGGTGTGCTTTACAAATCTTCCAGCAGAAAACTAATCAAGGCTAGGAGATCATCTACATCAAAAACAGAACTGACCTTTGATACAAGTCAAGCCAAAAGAAGACAGTCGTTGAAAAACAACGGTGGGTTTAAGAAGTGTCAAAATTGCTGACTGCGGCTAAGCTTTTTGTTCAATAAACTCTTTGAGAAACAAAATTAAATATATATATATATATATATACTAGCCGGTATACCCGGCGTAGCACGGGATTGCATTAGGACCCCAATCCCGGTGGCCTACATATCCCGTTAGGATACTGTACTCTGTGCGATCCAGTTCCATATAGGGACCCTTCTTTTAAATGTTATCCCATTTCCCGATATAATCCCGATTTGATCGTGACATAGATATGTCTTTTTAAATATATCGAACATTCTGGACATTTCTAGATTGGATATTCTTAGTTTTAAATCCACCGATATCTCAATACGGACAATAAAGTGTATTGCTACCAAGCTAGGCATAGATCCATGAATTCACATAGAAACTATAGTGTTGTCTAAGCCTATTAATATTTATATAGCTTATATAACGAACATGAAATGGGGCCCCTGGCCCAGAGGCATGGATATTATAAGTTCAGTACCCATCGTTATTTGAATATGGATAATAAAGTGTATGTGTATTAAGTTTGGTCAAGATCCATCTACTTATGTAGGAGTATTTGTTGTTAGTTTTATTTATATATCTCATATAAGGAAAAAATGACATTTTGGGCCCTCGGCCCAAAACGGAATGTCATAAAAAGTTCATAATGCCTTAAAAGATCCTTCCAGGTAATGATGGATATATGTGCCAAATTTGGTCAAGATCCATCCATTAATTTAGGAGTATTAAGCCGATTGACTAATAGAACTTTCTGGAACATTCTAGATTAAATGTATTATCCTCCTCGAACTGTGTAAAAACTGTATTTTCTAAGTAATTATTATTCGAATAAGAAAAATTACACAACTAAATGCGTTTTTATAACTATAGTACGTTTAAGTTAAAAGAGGGGGCCCATTCCATAATTGTACCGCATTAGTTTTGCCTGAGATTGGGGCCCTATAAAATCATGCAAGTAAGTTATGAAGTTAAAATTTTAATTTGTCCCATTAAAATCTATTGAATAATGCCATAGATATAGCCTTTTAAAGTTATCGAACTTTCTGGAAAATTCTAGATTGGATATTATTAGTTTTAAATCCACCGATATTTCAGCACGGACAGTGAAGTGTATTGCGCTCACCCTATGCCTATATCCATCAATTCACATAGAACCTATAGTGTTGTCTAAGCCTATTAATATTTATATAGCTTATATAAGGAAAAATGAAATGGGGCCCCCGGCCCAAGAAGAATGGCTATTATGAGTTCAGTACCCTTCGGTATTTGAATATGGATAATCAAGTGTACATGTACTAAGTTTGATTGATATCCATTCACGTAGGAGTATTTGTTTGTAATTTTTTTATATAGCTCATATAAGAAAAAAACAAATTCGGGGCCCCCGGCCCCAAACGGAATGTCATAAAAAGTTCTCAACCCCTTAAGAGTTCCTTCTGGATAATGATGGATATATGTGTCAAGTTTGGTCAAGATCCATCTATTCGTGTAAAAGCCTTTGTGGAAATGGGAAATGGGATAACATTAGAAAGCAGGGTCCCTAGATGGAACGGGATCCTACAGAGAACAGTATCCTAACAGGATCTGTAGGCCACCGGGATCGGGGTCCTAATGCAATCCCGGGCCACGCCGGGTATATCGGCTAGTATGTATATAGCCGATATATATATATATATAGGATTTGCTTTATTTTGAATAGAAACATTTTTGCCAGCTAAAATTTTTTTAAAAAGTAACTTTTTTTTCTCTGATCAAATTCAATTTGGTTGTGGGCAACTTTAGTCGTTCCTATTTTGATTAATTTAATGAGACTAAAATAATGAGGAAAGGCAAGCACGTCACCTGATGGCCTTCCAACTCGTCCATAACTGCTAAGGGAAGGTTGAAGCAATTGAAGAATTTGCACATTTACACTTGAAGTTCTCTTTATGTCATGTCACAGATTGGAGGCAGCAGAAGATGAAACTTATTTTGTTAAGGGGTGCTCATTTCAACATAGATACCAGACGCAGAAAACTTTCAAGGGCTGGTAAGGACAATTTCTACCTTTCAACATGCATTCATGTGGCTCTATGTTGTACAACTACCGGTATCTTAGGGAGACAAAATTGAATTGGCTTTATGACCTTGTGCTGCAGTACATCTGTGTTATTTACTTTGTTCACAGTTTTGTCAAATCCGGTGGGACTTTCAGCATCCGATTCTGGCTTGCTATCATTGAAAGTGGGTGATGAAAAGACCAGGATAGCAGCAAGGTAAATTGCAAAAATGATCATGTTCGCCTTAGTTGAATTTTGTCACCTCTTCTGGATATTCATGCACGTATGTCGTTTCGGCAACTAAACTAATTTTTTTTTAAAATTTGATAGATCTAAATAAAGCTGGACCCAGATGCTCATTTTAAGATGTTGCTTAACATTTTCAGAAGCAATTCTTATACGGTATCAAGTATGATGATTAATTTTATTGGACACCCGCTCCGACCCGGTGTTCGGCAAACATGGCCCACATACATCCGCGCAGTCGGTTTATATCCAGCCCATGGATTTTGAAGTCCTGGAAATAAAAGAGTTTCATGCAAAGGCCCCCCCCCCTCCCCAGCTCTTCTTAACAGACATACAAAAAAGTTTTCAAACTACTGTGCTATTGATTTCATCATTTTTTTATCTCATTATTTTAACGTTTCTGCTCTGATTTTACTAAGGTTGCCACCGCCATCCCCGCTGACGCCAAAGAAAATGTTTTTGTGTTTTTTTTTTAAAAAAATGGTATTAGCAAGAAAGGAATAGCATTAAATTTGTCGCACGGCTTTTACTTTTACTTTACTGGAGAAAAAAAAAATTAATCCTTGGTGATCCTCAAGTTTTGAATCAACCAATTTTTATTTTATTTTTAACAATAAGTTCCAGTTATTAACATTTTTTTTATATCATATCATTTCAGGCTATATTTACAATTGACTTTTTACATTATCAGATAATTCAAATGAATTAAATTTGTTTAAATTCTTCTAATAAAAGCTATTTTTCTCTTTGCAGTCGAGCTGTTTACCGCAGCATTGCGATAGCCACTGCAAAATTTAAAAAGAACAACACCAAATCGAGAACGTTGAAACAGCATTGCATTTTCTTTGGTCGTTTTGGAAAGTGCTTCCGAGGTGACAATTGCCCTTACATTCATGATGCAGCCAAAGTAGCTGTTTGCACCAGGTAGGCATACATGAAAAACAACGGGTAGGATAAGTTGAGGATTTTTTACTTGTAATATCGTCAAATGGCCTGATTAAATCCCCACACTATTTATAGCAGGGGTCTCAAACTCAAATGACCCCGGGGGGGGCTGCAGGAGGTAGAGTCTGAGTGAGACTGGGCTGCAGGAGGTAGAGTCTGAGTGAGACTGGGCTGCAGGAGGTAGAGTCTGAGTGAGACTGAACTGCAGGAGGTAGAGTCTGAGTGAGACTGGGCTGCAGGAGGTAGAGTCTGAGTGAGGCTGGGCTGCAGGAGGTAGAGTCTGAGTGAGACTGGGCTGCAGGAGGTAGAGTCTGAGTGAGACTGGGCTGCAGGAGGTAGAGTCTGAGTGAGACTGGGCTGCAGGAGGTAGAGTCTGAGTGAGACTGGGCTGCAGGAGGTAGAGTCTGAGTGAGACTGGGCTGCAGGAGGTAGAGTCTGAGTGAGACTGGGCTGCAGGAGGTAGAGTCTGAGTGAGACTGGGCTGCAGGAGGTAGAGTCTGAGTGAGACTGGGCTGCAGGAGGTAGAGTGAGTGAGACTGGGCTGCAGGAGGTAGAGTCTGAGTGAGACTGGGCTGCAGGAGGTAGAGTCTGAGTGAGACTGGGCTGCAGGAGGTAGAGTCTGAGTGAGACTGGGCTGCAGGAGGTAGAGTCTGAGTGAGACTGGGCTGCAGGAGGTAGAGTCTGAGTGAGACTGGGCTGCAGGAGGTAGAGTCTGAGTGAGACTGGGCTGCAGGAGGTAGAGTCTGAGTGAGACTGGGCTGCAGGAGGTAGTCTGAGTGAGACTGGGCTGCAGGAGGTAGAGTCTGAGTGAGACTGGGCTGCAGGAGGTAGAGTCTGAGTGAGACTGGGCTGCATGAGGTAGAGTCTGAGTGAGACTGGGCTGCAGGAGGTAGAGTCTGAGTGAGACTGGGCTGCAGGAGGTAGAGTCTGAGTGAGACTGGGCTGCAGGAGGTAGAGTCTGAGTGAGACTGGGCTGCAGGAGGTAGAGTCTGAGTGAGACTGGGCTGCAGGAGGTAGAGTCTGAGTGAGACTGGGCTGCAGGAGGTAGAGTCTGAGTGAGACTGGGCTGCAGGAGGTAGAGTCTGAGTGAGACTGGGCTGCAGGAGGTAGAGTCTGAGTGAGACTGGGCTGCAGGAGGTAGAGTCTGAGTGAGACTGGGCTGCAGGAGGTAGAGTGAGTGAGACTGGGCTGCAGGAGGTAGAGTCTGAGTGAGACTGGGCTGCAGGAGGTAGAGTCTGAGTGAGACTGGGCTGCAGGAGGTAGAGTCTGAGTGAGACTGGGCTGCAGGAGGTAGAGTCTGAGTGAGACTGGGCTGCAGGAGGTAGAGTCTGAGTGAGACTGGGCTGCAGGAGGTAGAGTCTGAGTGAGACTGGGCTGCAGGAGGTAGAGTCTGAGTGAGACTGGGCTGCAGGAGGTAGTCTGAGTGAGACTGGGCTGCAGGAGGTAGAGTCTGAGTGAGACTGGGCTGCAGGAGGTAGAGTCTGAGTGAGACTGGGCTGCAGGAGGTAGAGTCTGAGTGAGACTGGGCTGCAGGAGGTAGAGTCTGAGTGAGACTGGGCTGCAGGAGGTAGAGTCTGAGTGAGACTGGGCTGCAGGAGGTAGAGTCTGAGTGAGACTGGGCTGCAGGAGGTAGTCTGAGTGAGACTGGGCTGCAGGAGGTAGAGTCTGAGTGAGACTGGGCTGCAGGAGGTAGAGTCTGAGTGAGACTGGGCTGCAGGAGGTAGAGTCTGAGTGAGACTGGGCTGCAGGAGGTAGAGTCTGAGTGAGACTGGGCTGCAGGAGGTAGTCTGAGTGAGACTGGGCTGCAGGAGGTAGAGTCTGAGTGAGACTGGGCTGCAGGAGGTAGAGTCTGAGTGAGACTGGGCTGCATGAGGTAGAGTCTGAGTGAGACTGGGCTGCAGGAGGTAGAGTCTGAGTGAGACTGGGCTGCAGGAGGTAGAGTCTGAGTGAGACTGGGCTGCAGGAGGTAGAGTCTGAGTGAGACTGGGCTGCAGGAGGTAGAGTCTGAGTGAGACTGGGCTGCAGGAGGTAGAGTCTGAGTGAGACGGCTGCAGGAGGTAGAGTCTGAGTGAGACTGGGCTGCAGGAGGTAGAGTCTGAGTGAGACTGGGCTGCAGGAGGTAGAGTCTGAGTGAGACTGGGCTGCAGGAGGTAGAGTCTGAGTGAGACTGGGCTGCAGGAGGTAGAGTCTGAGTGAGACTGGGCTGCAGGAGGTAGAGTCTGAGTGAGACTGGGCTGCAGGAGGTAGAGTCTGAGTGAGACTGGGCTGCAGGAGGTAGAGTCTGAGTGAGACTGGGCTGCAGGAGGTAGAGTCTGAGTGAGACTGGGCTGCAGGAGGTAGAGTCTGAGTGAGACTGGGCTGCAGGAGGTAGAGTCTGAGTGAGACTGGGCTGCAGGAGGTAGAGTCTGAGTGAGACTGGGCTGCAGGAGGTAGAGTCTGAGTGAGACTGGGCTGCAGGAGGTAGAGTCTGAGTGAGACTGGGCTGCAGGAGGTAGAGTCTGAGTGAGACTGGGCTGCAGGAGGTAGAGTCTGAGTGAGACTGGGCTGCAGGAGGTAGAGTCTGAGTGAGACTGGGCTGCAGGAGGTAGAGTCTGAGTGAGACTGGGCTGCAGGAGGTAGAGTCTGAGTGAGACTGGGCTGCAGGAGGTAGAGTCTGAGTGAGACTGGGCTGCAGGAGGTAGAGTCTGAGTGAGACTGGGCTGCAGGAGGTAGAGTCTGAGTGAGACTGGGCTGCAGGAGGTAGAGTGAGTGAGACTGGGCTGCAGGAGGTAGAGTCTGAGTGAGACTGGGCTGCAGGAGGTAGAGTCTGAGTGAGACTGGGCTGCAGGAGGTAGAGTCTGAGTGAGACTGGGCTGCAGGAGGTAGAGTCTGAGTGAGACTGGGCTGCAGGAGGTAGAGTCTGAGTGAGACTGGGCTGCAGGAGGTAGAGTGAGTGAGACTGGGCTGCAGGAGGTAGAGTCTGAGTGAGACTGGGCTGCAGGAGGTAGAGTCTGAGTGAGACTGGGCTGCAGGAGGTAGAGTCTGAGTGAGACTGGGCTGCAGGAGGTAGAGTCTGAGTGAGACTGGGCTGCAGGAGGTAGAGTCTGAGTGAGACTGGGCTGCAGGAGGTAGAGTCTGAGTGAGACTGGGCTGCAGGAGGTAGAGTCTGAGTGAGACTGGGCTGCAGGAGGTAGAGTCTGAGTGAGACTGGGCTGCAGGAGGTAGAGTCTGAGTGAGACTGGGCTGCAGGAGGTAGAGTCTGAGTGAGACTGGGCTGCAGGAGGTAGAGTCTGAGTGAGACTGGGCTGCAGGAGGTAGAGTCTGAGTGAGACTGGGCTGCAGGAGGTAGTCTGAGTGAGACTGGGCTGCAGGAGGTAGAGTCTGAGTGAGACTGGGCTGCAGGAGGTAGAGTCTGAGTGAGACTGGGCTGCAGGAGGTAGAGTCTGAGTGAGACTGGGCTGCAGGAGGTAGAGTCTGAGTGAGACTGGGCTGCAGGAGGTAGAGTCTGAGTGAGACTGGGCTGCAGGAGGTAGAGTCTGAGTGAGACTGGGCTGCAGGAGGTAGAGTCTGAGTGAGACTGGGCTGCAGGAGGTAGAGTCTGAGTGAGACTGGGCTGCAGGAGGTAGAGTCTGAGTGAGACTGGGCTGCAGGAGGTAGAGTCTGAGTGAGACTGGGCTGCAGGAGGTAGAGTCTGAGTGAGACTGGGCTGCAGGAGGTAGAGTCTGAGTGAGACTGGGCTGCAGGAGGTAGAGTCTGAGTGAGACTGGGCTGCAGGAGGTAGAGTCTGAGTGAGACTGGGCTGCAGGAGGTAGAGTCTGAGTGAGACTGGGCTGCAGGAGGTAGAGTCTGAGTGAGACTGGGCTGCATCAAGTATTCTACCAAAAAAGCACATTCAATACAGTACAACTGTTACAATCTGCTCAACATTTATTAATAACAAATAAAAACATTGAGGGTTATCAAGAACTAGGCCTCATTTTCTTCCTCCTACTCCTTGTTGCCAGAGACCTGGCAGTGCTTCTTCTTACACAGCTGAGCAATATATGTCTTGAGTGAGGAAGCAACTGAGACCCTCATCCATGAGCTTGAAGACGCTCATCAGTAAGTTTTTGCCCTGAACTTTCACTTGTTAAAGTTCATAGTGGGAAAAGAGCTTTTCACACAGATAGGTATTCGGAAAAAGGCACATGATCCATTTGAACAAACTGGAAATTTCAGTGACGATGGAGGGCAATGCTCTCATATATTGTCCAAGCTTGTCTGTTTTTCCATTCACCTCCCTGAACTTAGCCTCGAGTTCAGACCAATGAGCTCCATTTGAAGTGCAAAGGGAAGGGGGGGGAGGGGGGGGGAGCATCTTCCACATTGAAGGAGAAGGTTCAGCAAAAATTTGAAAAGTGGCTCTGTGTGTTTTGAAGTGTGCCAACGTGATCAAATTCTTCCCGTAGCTTTTCAATGGCATAAGTACACTTACTACTTAATGAGTACTTTGCTAGTTGGGAAATTGCAGAGGCTGCTCTGAGAACCATAACACAAGTTTTGTGCAGAATGGCCTGACATTGTCATAGGCAGCCCTGAAAAGCTGCCCCTGGTCTTGTAACTTCTTGCTGAGTACATTCAGCTCATGTGTAATCTCAACAAGAAAAGCCATCCATGAGTTTAGTACAGGAACAACCACCCCATCATCTCCATTAAGGCTTTGAAGGCTGAAACATGTTCAAACAGTATGGAGGAGGAGCAGCCGATATTTATGAATTATTGATGCGAAGGAAGATGTTATTGTGGGGATATTGAATTTTGAATTTTTTTATCTTAGCAAATGCCTTTTTTGACTGCAGTAACACTATTTTGAAAGTGACCAACCAAGCTGAGAGCATGGGAATTTCCCTCACATGTAAACACTAGCGGCAATTTTAATAAGGGTTCTTTGATTTTGATGCTGTGTCAGATTGCTATGGTTTACAAAATTATGGTTGTGCATTACCCACCAACTGACTTTTTAAACTTTTTTCAAAACCTCACTTTGGCCATGTTTGTCTCATAAAATGCTATAAAATAAAAATGTTTAGTCCAATTTTAAAACGGTTTTTAACATTATAATTATAATCAAAGTCCAAATCTATACAAACATAATAAAAATCAGAATTAGTCTTAGACGAATCGGAGAGATTTGACTAAAACCGTCATGGAGCGTCACATTATAGATATGAGAATTGGGAAAATGTGCATTAGCACTAAACTTTGCAGTTAGGTATCGGGCTGAAAAATATCGTCTCAGGGGGCCGTGAGTTTGAGACCTTTGATTTATAGTCACATGTCCATATATAATTACCACAAGCCCGAGATGCTGTCCGGTAGGCGGTATGACATTGACACAATGAAAAATTCCGGCAACCCTTTGAGACGCTACTGGTGTCAAGCTGTATCATCTCCACACGATGTTCCCTTGGGTTACCCAGATGTGTGGCGAGAGGTCATTTGCTGTCCAGGGAACCAGCTTGTCCTATAAAAATCCCCAGGCCTTGTGGATTTCATCCTGCAAAGTCTACACCATCCTCACATTGTAATGGACAAATATCAGGGAAAAACAATTTGATCCCTCAAACATAAGTTTTCAATTCAGGCTTGACAGGCTATTTACCGAGCTTGTTTTATTTCTGCAGTATTGAGAAATCCTACGTGTGTTATACTTGTAATCTGATTTTTCATGTGCGCATTACTTCATCATGGATATTTAATTTTATCATTGAATGAAGATTTTTACGAGGGAAGTGTGAAGATGTCAACTGTCCCTTCTCCCACAAAGCATCGGTAAACAAAATGCCAGTTTGCTTGTTTTATCTACGGGGATCATGCTCACGGGATGGGTGCCCTTACCTCCATGTCAAGGTCAACCCGGATGCTCCAGTCTGCAGAGATTTTCACAATGGATTTTGTTCACTGGGTGATAAGGTTAGTAAAACTTAACCTCAGGTCTTGCTTACGCTGATGCTGGTACATGTATGCAACTAGTTTATATTTTACTTTCAGCTGTGAAGACCAGTCGTTTGTTGTCTCTAATATTTTCACTGTTCACTCAACAGACATGACAGCAACAAAATTAAACTTCAATATAAAATTTCTAAATAGTTTATTTGCAATGGATAAAAGTAAAAGAAACCTGTTACACTTCAAGTGCCAGAATTTAACATAAACATAACATAGGCTAAACAAAATTATTTGGTTTTGCAATGCAAAGATTCGGTCTATTATCTGCAATGCAATAATTCTATATCTGCACTGGAATTATTCTATCATTTGCAATTGAAATCACAGCTCAGAAATGGCCAAACTTTGCTAGCAGGAATCTGTCCACATTTTAGAAGGGACCCTTACCCAATTTATTGATTTGACCACCTTTGGTCTAGTTGAACTTGCAAATTTTAGCATCTGGATTGAACCATAGGATATTTTTTTGGCAAATTAAATGTCTTCAACTGCCTGTGCTTTGTCCCCAGTTATTAGTTTTGTGGATAAATATATGCATGTATGATGTAATCATTGCACAAGAAATTATTTCTACAGTGTATGAATTTTATGAGTTTCATTAAGTTTCAGGGTTTGAAAAATTTGTAAATGAAGTTTCAGGTTTCAAGGAATTTTTAGAAAGGGATTTCAGGGTTCACAGCTTTCAGTGAGTGACACCTCTGTGACAGCTTTCAGTGAGTGACACCCCTGTGACAGCTTTCAGTGAGTGACACCCCTGTGACAGCTTTCAGTGAGTGGCACCCCTGGGTTCACAGCTTTCAGTGAGTGGCACTCCTGGGTTCTCAGCTTTCAGTGAGTGGCACCCCTGGGTTCTCAGCTTTCAGTGAGTGGCACTCCTGGGTTCTCAGCTTTCAGTGAGTGGCACTCCTGGGTTCTCAGCTTTCAGTGAGTGGCACCCCTGGGTTCTCAGCTTTCAGTGAGTGGCACCCCTGGGTTCTCAGCTTTCGGTGAGTGGGCACCCCTGGGTTCTCAGCTTTCAGTGAGTGGCACCCCTGGGTTCTCAGCTTTCAGTGAGTGGCACCTCTGGGTTCACAGCTTTCAGTGAGTGGCACCTCTGGGTTCTCAGCTTTCAGTGAGTGGCACCCCTGTGTTCTCAGCTTTCAGTGAGTGGCACCTCTAAGTTCACAGCTTTCAGTCAGTGAGTGGCACCCCTGGGTTCACAGCTTTCAGTGAGTGGCACCCCTGGGTTCACAGCTTTCAGTGAGTGGCACCCCTGGGTTCACAGCTTTCAATGAGTGGCACCCCTGGGTTCACAGCTTTCAGTGAGTGGCACCCATGACCATAATCAAATTTTTACATTTCCAACAGTGCAAGAAACTGCATTCCTTTGTGTGTCCATCATTTGCTGACACTGGAACCTGCAACAGGGGAAGTGACTGCCCCATGTTGCACAGAATAAGTAGGAAGGAGCAGACAACACGAAGACAACTCCTAAAACAAAGGTAGGTATAAAAATAGTTTTTATTCATTCCATCGGGGTCTTTTTTTTTTTCTTCAAATTTCCAACTTCCATTTTTATTAGGTAATGAGTGGTTCTTTTTAAAAATTACATTGTTTTATTACACTGCGCTTATTACTATTGTTTCTACTTCATTGTCATCTGTAAGGATTGGGTTTTGTTTGAGAGAAAACACTTTTTGAGAACACTGATCATCTTTGTGAACTACTTCAGTAGTACCGTTACCAGTGAATGCATTATTATTAGTATATACATTAAAATTTATATACATAATTAATCAATATAATCTAAATTTATTATGAATATCTTTTCCTTTTTTTAAAAAAATTTTGAAGTGAACCAGTGAAGAAAAGGCGATTAGCAACTTCGCAAGCAAGTTCCAACACTGCTGAATCTCAGTTGGAATTAGTCCAACCCATGGCAGTGGCAATCAACTCTGCACCACTAACCTCACAACCTTCCTTCATATCCCTCCTGTCAACTGGCAGTAATCCTCAGACTCCAGCTGTTGACATCCACTCGCAGGTGTCGAGGGACAGTAAAGAGTTGAGAAGTGGGGAACAGGAAGTGCCTGCCAGAATAATGCCAGTTTTTCTAACCCAGCAGATCTCAAAATCAACCCCTCACAAATCAAGTCTTGATGTTTGTGAGCCCCATGTTACTGCTCAAGATAAAATTGTTGTATCTGAAACAGTCACATCACCTCCAGACTCATCAAGTTTTGACACAGCAAATGATGAGCAGGTGAAAACAGATTCTCAGCCTTCTGGGCCTCCAGTTCAGAGTTGTCCTGCACCCAGTTGGCCGGGTGTTCCAATTAAAATCATCCCATCCTTCTTGTCTCAGAAGAAGGATATAGAAGCGGTAGTTGCAAAGAATGTTGTGGTCCAATCAGGAGAGAAAAATTCCATTAATCTGTGAAGTCCAGAGTTGGAAGAAAGAATGGACCATTTATGAGATATTGATTAATCAAAAAAATTAGAGGGTAAAGATGTTACAAACAATGCCTAAAACAAATCATCCCATGGCCATAAAGGTACAGACATAAATTTTTTTTTTAAAGATGTCAATATTGTCAATCATATTTTACTTTAAAAAAAATTTTCATTTAAAATTTAGACAATTTCAGTTAACTTCTATTCTTTAAGAAAACCTCGCCTTCACTTTATACATTGTGACATTAGATACCGGTCTTGTTTCAGATGTTCTCATTTCAAACTTTGAAACTAAATTTTGTTTGATAACCTTATCCAATGCTAACCAACACCCTGTTTATGTGATGCCTTTGGTTGATGATGACATTCTATCATGTCCTATCTGAAGAGATGCTTCCATGTCCTATCTGAAGAGATGCTTCCAACATATATTTTATCCAAGTCATTTTGTTCCGCTGACGTCTTCCAGATTCAAATTTTGAGCTCAGCTTTAACATGCAGTGCAAGCTTTAATAGTTTGAAATGTATTTTTAATAGTTGAGCTATTGCATTTAAATAAATCACTGCAGTACATGGGCATTTCAGTTGTTGTAAAATTAATTTCCGACAATGAAATGGGTTATAACGGTGAACAGTTGAAGAAAGATCATATTTTTTTTCTGTCATTCTTGTCTCTTCAATGAGAGACACATAAATTATCATAATTCTCAGCCTCAGGTAAAATTTCCTTCAGCTGACCATTAAGAATTTAAAACATGATGTTCTTGAATCAAGATATCACTCTTGCCATATTGTAAAATCTCAAAACTGTTTTTATTCTTTAATCACACCATTTTAATTGATCTTTTAGGGTCGGTTCTCACAATCAGATGTTCCTTCAAGCATTTGATGCAATTCGTGTATGAAGCCTTGTCACAACTTTCAAATTACTATTTGATCAAATTCCACACAAAAAGAAACCACGCACAAAATAGTGCGTTCATACAACAATTTGACGCCAAATTTGATTGTGTGAACTGACACTTAAACGTACGTTTCTCAACAGATTGAAGTGTTAAATTTGGGCTACTTATTATTTTAATCTAAACCCACAGTTCAATTTAATTTTCCCTTTTTAAATATTTCTTTACTCAAGAATAATAATAATATTAACCCTTTTGAGACGGCTGGGGCGAAAGAGACAAAAGGCAGATTTATCTGCCCAATAATAAAAGCCTCAAGATTGGCTAGCTGGTCTTTGTACCAACTAATCAGATTGCTTCTCGCATTTCTTGCTCATCTTCTCACCATTGTAATGGCGGCTTTCATTGATTGATAGTTTACAGTTTCCTGTCATTTTATATCAATTTTTTTCTTTTACCTACCGGGTACTGACTCTTATAAATACAAAATATGTGACCTTGAAATATGCCAAAATGCATAAGCAGACCCAGGGAAATATTTTATGCTGTTGTTCACTTTGAATCTCATTAAAATGTTTGTTAGGTCTTATTTTGGCTTTAACAATCATAAAATAATTTAACAAAAATCTGCAAGCAGACATGTTTATTCTAAGTGTTAAAAAAAAAAAATTGCATTCATAATTTATGCAAATTGGGATATCTAATTTGCATAAATGTTGAGATTTCAGTTTGCTTCATAAAGATTGTATTAGTTCATTCAACTCCCTACAAGTAAGAATATATATATTTTTATATTTGTAAAGTAATTAGTCCTTTTTTAAATACATTTGTTAGCAAAGTAAGTGCAGGGCATGTGAAAAGGGCTCGGTCTTCTTGGCACCGACAGTCCAAAAAGGCTCCCGTCTCAAGAGGGTTATTATACCAAATTTTTTGCTGTGATATTCATTATTATTTCGTAAGTTATCCCCATGGTGCAGTAACATTTCTTGTCTCTTGACCAAGATGTAAAGTGTCTGAATTTTTTCTGGGGTCATCACCAGCAGTGGGTAAACAGCCAGGTGGAGTGGATTCTTCAGCCAGGTAAGGCAGCTATTCTTGGGGAGGAGGTAAGCCCTGATTCAAAAATCTCGGTACCAGAGTCGGAAGATGGCGGTCAGCTTGGCGTAAAAACTTTTGTCTGCGCAAAAATAGCTGTAGCCTTATCAATTAATTTAGAGCTGGCAGAGTAAATTTGGGATATTCAAATATAATTTTTTTCCTTCACCAGAGGGATAATAATAATAACACAATAATAGAATGTTTATTCCATAATTTTCTTTCAGTTCACTCAAGTGCCCATATTCCATTCCAAGTGCCATTTAATTTAACTGAATTCAGGTGTCATTTTCCTTAATTAACATGAGGCCAAACCAACATTTGGGTTCAAAGGCAAGTTCACTGGCAATAAGTAATAATAGTAAATAGCATTTTTTTAAAGAATTTTTTTTTTTAAATGGAGGTAGGAATTTAATCCATGACAATGGCATCTCATATATATAGATATATATAGAGAGAGAGATATAGATATATATTACGCTTCTGGTGTGACTTGTGGACCGTTTCCTAATTGACTGCTTCCTAATTAGCGAATTTGGTATTGAGATTATATTACAAATAATTATAGCTGTTTGAAAGAAAGTATGGTTCAATAATGAGTTCAATAACCCGCCAAATATAATTCCGGATAACTACGTAAAATGATTTTTTTTTATATAACCCGTTTGGTGCGTAATATTTTCTATTCGGAAAATGAAATCGTCTCAATTTAAGTATGGTGTAAAAAATATTTGGTTTAAAAGTCGTTGGGACATCAGAATATTTAATATAATTCATGGGCGTGAAATAAAAAGTGTGCAGTGACGTATTATGGGGGGGAAGGGGTGTAGCAAAATTGGGATTCTTAAATGTACGTTACTTGAGTTCATATTTTGTCAATGGGAAGTTCATGCACTGCTGCCGCCAATGTTTGGCGGGCTAAATCTAGTTATTAGAACATTATTTCAGGGCTATATCTAGTTATTAGAACATTATTTCAGGAATTGGGCAATTATAAATGTGTATATATTTTGTGGAATGGGAGTAGACATTTCAGGAATCAGGCAATTATAAATGTGTATATATTTTGTGGAATGGGAGTAGTCAATTTTTAATGAACTTTTTTTTTTCATTTCACCATGTTAATATTAACATAGAATTTAATTTTTAACATCAAAAATAGTTTTTTTTAACATATTTGCCTATTTTCTGACTTTGCTCTTTTCTTGGGACATTATCCCAATGACATTTTTAAATTTTTAAGAACCCACCTATTTTGTGTTCATCAATTTCACCACTACTATGGGCACCCTATACAAACATTGTGAATGTATAAGTACATGTTTGATTGGCTCAATATTATGGGCAGCTCTATTTGAGTTTTGTGAATAAATATTTACACATATGAGCAGGTCATAACTGTGTTGAGATTCATTTCATCAATTATAGTGTTGTAGTGTACTTGTTGGAAATGATATAAAATTGTCATCTCAAAGATTGGCTTTAGCTTCGTGCCGTTTAATTGTTGAAGATTACGATTGATACTGAGGCTGTTGGGCTGGTGGGGCACAGCTGGAGCATTCACTGGGGGCCTCAAATTTACACATGGTCCAAACATTCACTGGTCACTGACACATTAGCAATGGCTAAAAGTCATGGATGAGTAATAATTTTGGCTATTTCTAGCCCTTCATTTGAGATTTAATTATTATTACTATTACCTTTAATTTTAATGTTCAATTTAAATAATTTAATGCATGTACGGTACCGGTAATGTAAATACTTTGTCCTTGGCAACATCCGTTCAATGAAGCCAAATAGAGATAGGGAACAGACACACATTTGTTCTTAGGGCAGTTGTTGGGGAGTCTCTCCAGCTGATGTGTTAGTGAGACAAGAGTCTCAAGAAGTCTACAGGCCAAGTCACACCCAACCACCTCTGGAATATCCTTAGTGTATGTGTAAATTTATATATATTTAGTTGGGTGGTTTTTTTACACACAGAGCAAATCCACAAGACAGGGTACAACACGAGGGTATGACTTCCTGGAATGTGAAGAATAGACCTGGTGGACCATGCAGTAGAGATCCTTATGATCCAATGGGTGGGAAAACAGGTTCGGCTTACTAAGTCTTGATACAGGATTAAAATAGGCATGAACCAGAAAGTGAGGCTGATAAATGTGCATTCTTACCTCTCTTTAATTTATGACATTAATCAAAATAAAGCACATGTCAATGCTATGACTCATCATGTGATATAGCCTTGGTCATCATGTGACACAGCCTTGGTCATCATGTGATATAGCCTTGGTCATTTGCACATGCAAATAACCAGCAGTTGAAACATCACATATCAGTACACCTGTGATGGTCTCTGCATGATGACTGGCACACCTCTGACAGTGAGGTCTCTGCATGATGACTGTACACCTTTGACTTTGACAGTGATATCTCTGCATGAGGACCAGCACAAATATGATAGTGAATTCTCGGCAGGATGTCTGGCACGCCTGTGACAGTGAGGTCTCTGCATAATGACCGGCACACCTGTGACATTGAACTCTCTGCACAATGACCAGTAAACTTGTGGCATCGAGGTACCGGTATCTGTATGATATGATGACCAGCACACCATGATGACCGGTGTTTGGGTAAACATGGGAGACCTACACATTATTTTGTTTTACTATATAGTATAGTGCGTTCAAAAAGAAATTTGACGAACATTTTAACGTCTGAACTGAAAAAAAAGATTCGACCAAACTTCCGTTCGATCAAATTACTGTCGATCAATTTTCCGTCGATGAAATTTCTTTCGATCAATTTTCCGTCGATGAAATTTCTTTCGATCAAATTTCCGGTAACCGATGGAGGCATTTGCCCTCACTAGTCTCACACTACCCGTACGTCGCTGACTTTTTAAAAATTACAAATCTTTCCTCATGTTCTTGTTACCGGGTATTAATTAAACCCAGTGGCTATTCATGAACTGCGCCAAAATTGTGCAGATGAAACTGTGCATTGTTGAGTAAGAGACATGACATTCGACATTAGCCCGCGGGAAGAAGGAAACACTAATTTATGGAACAGACTGACATTAACATGTCACACGCAGTGTCTACCTACGTAAACCATCATCACTGGGCGACATTAAATGGCAGTCTAGCATTACTACACGGTCTACACGCCTCGAGCCTTTCATTTGCGTGTGTAGTTTCCCCTTCCACAATGATTTGATGATGTGCTGAATTCAATAAATAACAGTCATACTACATAGTAGTAGACATAGTTGAGTTGTAATTTGACTATTGTATTGTTTGTAATTTGTAGTTTCAGTCGACATTTCATAAATAGTTTTTAAACTCTTCTTATCTTATCTTGGTTGGAGGGTGGCAGACACTCCGCGATGGTTACTGTGTGTGCTTGACTGCATGGTTGTTACATCGATTATTGATGATAAACCGACAAGCTGAGCTGCGACTGTTGCTGCCTTTAACGCGGTGTGTTAACGAGTCCAGTTACCGAAATGGGCGTGGTGTCGGTGCACGGTGTCAGTACCCGGCGGATTGGACTTGCACTCGGCACTGTCACCCTACACTGACACTGTGGTAATAAAACTTCAACCAGAGGTATATTGCCCGTGTTAAAACCTCCTTTGATATTACGCATGGTCAAGTGTATGTAAAAATTTATTAAAACGCGCAATAGATGAACTGAACACGGAAAGGGGGGGGGGGGTGTAGGAGGAGAGGTGAACTAAAAAAAACGGAAACTGCCGATGTCTATTTATAGTGATGACCTGTTGAATAAAACGTCTCCCAATGGTGTGTTAAACCGTAATTCGCTTGCAGCTTAATGATTCGATTCTAGTTTCTAGAACATTCTTAAGTAAAAGCCAGTAAGCTTGATTTGTTCAAAATATGGACTCTTTCTGAAAACATACACAGTTAAACGGTTAAAATTAAACAAGTTCAGTTTTATTAACGGGAGTGAAAGCGGGCGAAGGGGAAGGTCATATGATTTTTATATATGTTTAATTGTACGTTTTCATGATCCCGGCACGTGCCTTAGCCGGCTTCTGAATGAAGTTTAGCATAATACTTGTTCATTATCGTAGCATTATGTGTTTGTTGTTCGAACATTAAGGATTCTACAAAATAAAATATATTTTTTTTATATCGGAAGAGATAAAACGTAAAATCGGTTCATGGGCCCTCTCTCGAGGTTTCCCTTCTTATTCTTCCAAGTAGTGTCATAATTAAGCTGTAGGCTACATAATAGTTTAGAATGGTATAAAATAATACTCTACTAATTATATTATGTAGTAGTGTTTAATAATTTATTGTGGTTAATAAATAAATGTAAAATTTATTTTTTCGTTAAAGTAGCTCGCATTGGTGGCTTACTCTTAGATCTCAAACGGGTAAAGGCCAGCGATATTTCGCCTCGCTATCGCCGAAGGCCTTGAGCAAGTTGCCTTAAAAATTGTTTTCTGAGCCCAACGATTGGCTGCTCCTGAAATAGTTGCTGTGACGTCGACCTCGCTGGTATAAAAGCCGACGGGAATACCCCCTGAGCCTGTCGTTGCCTTAGCTCTCAGCCTGTGCAGTTCGGTAGTTGTGCTGTGGCCGGACCGTTGGTGATATTTCGGTACAGTCTGTGTTTATAGCGTCCATTTTTTCAATTACTTGAAACGGTTATTGGTGTGTGTGTGTTTTCAAGAGGAATAAGCATAAACCGTTTTTTAAAACGTTGATTTTTGAACGTGTGAACAACCGACTTGCGAACTGTTAGCAAGAGTGTACGGCCTTCACTAGCAGTGACCTAGTCCTGGGAGCGAGGCAACCACCAGGATCTTAAAATTTTAGAATTAAAACTTGCCTTTAACCGGACTGTTTTTTTTATAAAGAAATCTTTAACAAACTAGATAATCCTTCAACAACTCTTTAAAACCATGGACGAGCTAGCGGAAAGTTACATTGAGAGCTTCGATCTTTTCATGGATGGACACGAATTACCCCAGCTGCAAAGCTCGATGGTGAAAACAGAGCTAGGGTTCTGCAGTGGTGCGGCAACCCCACAGCCGCAGCAAACCTGTTCTGGTGCTGGGGTCACAGGTCAGGTCACCGGGCAGCTGCAAGTCCCCCCCAGCCCAACACTGTCAGCTGTTGCGAGCAATAATACTACTTTCAGTAGCACCCATAGTACCCCCATCAACTCCATCCCTCCTTCTCCGAGCACACCACTCCCCACCTCTCAGACTTCACTCCCCTCCCCTACTCGTTCATTATCCAGTTTTGGCAGCGCTTTCGGAGACCGAGGATATTTCGAGGACTGGTTTCTAAAGTTGGGCTCGCAATGTTCAGACGTTGGAAACAATACTTCCAACAAACATGACGGCAAGTCCAACCCCCTTGAGGAGCTGTTGCGATCACTCGAGCCGCCTAATGTTCACAATAACCCAGTTTCGCCGTCTGTCAAGTCAGAAAGCCAAGATCTCTCGGGCAGGTGTAACAATGAATTCGATTTGGATTATGATGACGATAATGAATTGGACGTTGAAGATGATTCTCAAAGTGTTGCGAGTGGTTCTGTTATCTCTGCTAAACGATCCAGACGGAACTCTGCACGTTCACCCGGGCCCCCCATGTCCCCCGAGAGTTCAGTTATCGACGATGATGATTTGGTTTCATTACCGGTTAGAGAACTCAACAGGCGCCTACAAGGTTGCCCTAAAAGTGAAGTGCAGCGACTGAAACAGAAGCGGCGCACTCTGAAAAACAGGGGCTACGCCCAGAATTGCCGTTCAAAAAGAATGCAGCAAAAAAGTGAATTAGAAACTACCAATAAAACTCTACTCCAGCAAATAGCAGACTTGAAGCGTCAGCTGAGTGCCTCTGTGAGGGAAAGAGATTTCTACAGGCAGCGTTGTCACCTGCTCAAGACCGAGCTGGTACGAGCGTCCCGCGTTACCGTTTCAAGTCTCCGAAATGAACCAAGATTTGCAGAATTCTTCGCTAGAATAAAAGAAGAAGACGGCTCCAATAGCTCGCTGTCTACAACATCTAATACCTTAGCGTCTACTAAGGCCGCCCATACTGGCAATGACAATTTTCTTATCTAGGGTCTGGAGCTGGCCTCGGAATAATCTGGAGCTGGTTTGGAATAAGAACAATTATTATTCTATTACTACCATTAATGAAGTTTTATATATTTTTGTAGGAACCTCTTTTTCTTTCTAAAATAAGTTTTGTAGACAAAGTATTTCAAATCATGTCTGTGATTGAGTCTTTAACTATGGAATTTCGGTTTAAAAAATTTTCAGTATAGTATAGTAATTTAATATGGTAAGATAAGCAATGTATTTCCATAGTGTTAAATTATATACCGGTGTGTGTATATAATATATATATATATACCGTTATATAGGCCAATATATATATAATTTTTTTTTAAAATCCTACTACATACTTGAAGTAGCTATGATCTTACTTTAAAATAAACTAAAAGAGAGAAGAGCCATTTCTTCATGCATTCTTTCATAAATATTTTATTTTTGCCTAGAAACCTAAAATGTTCAGCAGAAAGCTTGCGTGGATCATCATATAAAAGTGATGTGGTAAATGCAACTACTCTTCTTTATTACATTTGACTTTCATTGTTCTTGAGTTAAAAACAATGGACATTCTATGTTTTGTTTGACATTCAGCTAATTTTGATTGAATTTGATTTTTTTTTTCCATTCTTTTTTGAGAGGCAGCAGACAAATTGTACCCAGCTTTCATGGAGCCCTATCAGGCTGAATAATGGCAACTTCCTCCCAACTGCCCCCTCTCCCGTCTTTAACCAACTCCCATTAAAAATCATTCACACTGCCCGTAAGAGCACATTTGATTGATATCAACTTTCAGATATTTATTAATGTTTGACTTGTATTTATATTCACTGGACAGAAGACAGTTCTAAAAATATCATTTGATAATTGTCTTAATGAACTCTGTCCAGATATATATTTTATATATCCAGACTACTATGGACAATATATAATATATACAAATATATTAAGATTAAAAATAATTTATTTTTGTCAAAGGCCATGAAACAAGCAATGTCCTTTGTCTAGCAACTGTCCAAAAAACATCCAGAACTGAAAATGGCATTACACAAAAAAAAAAAAAAAAAAAAAAAAAAAAAATATTTTTTTTTTTTTTTTTTTAAATAACAATTAAGCCTGTGTGTGTCTTCATATTTTAAATATTTACGCAATAATAATGTTGACATGTAGAAAATTGTATGAAGTGTTAATTTTTTTCCTTGTCAAAACTTTCATGACCTCCTTATGTTTCTTGTTTTTATCTGACTGTTGCGCTTAAGAAACACACTCTAAAAAGTCTTTCGTCAACCAATTACCCATTCAATTTTTTTTATGTGTAAATACATAGCAAATTTTGAAAACAAATTACATTAATTTTGTACTAACCAGCTTGTGATAAAACAGATGTTTTGAGAAATCATTTATGAATACAAACCATTGTTGGTTGATTTGAGCCCCCTCTACTATTTGCTTTCACAATGATCAGGGTGTTACTTTTTTAGTCTTATCCTTTAACCTTAATCTGTTTCAAAGAAAGTCTATTATATAATTGACAACATTATATGTAACTGTACTTTTTTGTGTAAATGTATTTTGTATCATATATTCTGTGATAGTTACTTTGCTGACTATGGGACGGTGACACATTTGGTGAAATTCAACACTTCATTCACATTTTTTTTTCTTAAAAATTCTTCGACAGGTAAACAATCCTATATACCTCAACTCATAAACCAGACAAGCAAAGTTTATTACCCTAAAGTGATTATTCTTTTAAAGACCTGTGTTAAAGTTGAATTATTTTTTTTACAAAAAATTCTTGTAGGAAATTTGTAAGTTTGAAAGAAAATCCCTGTTTTTAAAATATGTGATAGCATTTTATTTTTTAAAAGTTAACCTAAAATTTCTAAGTTTACCCATTGAGTTTTATTTCTTCTTGGAAAAGTTGATTTTCGATATTTAATGTAATAAACCTTTCATGAATTTGCCATTTTTATTGATAGATGTACAGGGATAATCAATTTAACCCTAAAAGAATTTCAGATGTGTTGTCATCATGACTATTTTTATAAGTATGTGTAGAATCATGTGAAATATGTCAAAGTGCAGTATAAAAGAATTAAATTTTTAAAAGTTAACTATTTTATAGCACAGTATTAACGTAAGACATCAGGTATATTGAAAATACTATTTATAATCTTCTTGTGCTTGGTCAACAAATGTGACCTTATATTACATCCATGGCAGTTAGCCCACTTGTTGTTGAGTCTTGAATGCTGTAACTGTAATTATTGACACTACTTTTCTGCAAGTTTGTAAATATTTGAGAGAAATAACTGTTTACATTCTGAATGCTCACTCTTTAGTCTTGAATAAATTGTGTAAACTTTTGGCACTGGTTTTTTGAAACCTTAAAATTTGGATTTTTTAATGTGGTCATGAATTTATTTCACCAAATTAATAGGAAGAACTTTATTTTCTAAATTGTTATTCAACTGAAAGTAAACTTTTTTAATGCAATTAATTTCTTCCCCATTTTTTTAATAACTAAAAAAAATTTTAATGTTGCTTTTGGAAGTGACTTTACTTCAAATTAGATTAGACTTAAAAAATAATATTTTGTTAAAAATAATTTACAGATATTTGAAGATGAAAATAAGTGATCACTTTGTCATATGATGAAACAGAATTTTAATTTGTAAAAAAAAAATATTTAAAAAATTGATTTTCATTGTAATTTGATTTATTGCATTATGGAAATTAATCTCTTTATTAACTAAAAATTATCCTTTTTTAATTCAATACTTTGAAGTGTTTTTATTTGTTTAAAATGAACAACCAGTATGCTGTGTTACTCTGAATATCTTGTCAGTGTTGTAATGTACCTCAGGCAGCTAAACTGTGAAGCGTTCATTGGCTGCTTACACCTTGGTACTTGCAAATAGTAAAACTCACACATATTTTATTTTTATGTAACAAATTATTGCACCGCTTCATGTTGACAGCTGTTCTGTAACTTTCAGTGGAGAATTTTGTAAATTATATAAGATCTGGTTCACGATGGCTTTGTAATCCAAGTTTAAGAAACAATTTTTAAAATTATTGTAAAACTTAAATTGTTTTTAAAATTGTTGAGCTACCGGTATATCAATTTCAAAAAGGAATACTTAAGCAGAAAAATTTTATTGTATAAAAAAATTTAAGTCGCTTGTCAGGTGAACCAGGAAAGATTTATTTGATACCCGCACTCTTTTTATATTTCTCGCAGTTGAGTTTTTGATAAGACCATGGATCATGAACTTTTTAAAGTTTTTATGAAATATGTTTCAACTATCTCAAATATATGTTAATAGTAATTTTGTTCGTGCAATGAATGAAAGTAAATTAAGAGCTTTTTATTTATTTAAAAAAATTATCTGTTTGGGTCTAGACCCAAATGTTGCCTTGTAGTAGTATTGTGGTTTGAAATTTGCAAATTAAGTTGTCCTATAAACATTCAGGAAATATGAAATTTTAGATTTAAAAAAAAAAATCTTGGTTTTTAATTATGCTTTTATTTACCTTTAGAAAAAAATTAATGTTAGAAATATATTCAGAGTTTTCTTTTGAACTACCCGGGTAAGGATGTTAAAAGGATAATCCCACTTCTGATTATTGGTTTTTAAGATTATTATAACTTGTTGGTTTTATCAAAACGATGAATGGAATTATAATTTTTTTCTAACTGCAAGGTAAACAATTTTTTGTAAAATTAAGGGGCCTAACTGAAAATATGGAGTTGCCGAAACTCATTGATTTTTTTCATAATCCATTAGAGAATCAAAAAGTTTTTAAAATTGAAACTTTATCAGTTTTAAGAAAATATATATACAATATAGCTAATTTTCCCAACTGATAATAAAAAGGACTCAATGGTTTGCTGGAAGCAAAGCTTAATTAACATCTGTTTTGAATAAGTAAATCTTTTTTAAAAGTTGCATAACAAATAATGATCTCATTTATTCTTCTCAGTACCGGTAGTTTATCTGGCCAGATATTGGATCAGTTTCTTCTTTCTTTTTTAAAAAAGTTATAATTCTTTTTAAAATACAAGTTCATACTTATAAAACAATTTTAGAATGGAACTTAGGCATGCTATTTTTTTTCTGTGTTAAAAAAAATATTTTAAAATAATGTTGGTGCAAAATGCACTATACTGGTTTGAGTTAATTTTTTTAGAATATAGTTATACATGCTTTATTCCTCTATATCTGGCATGTGTGAATGAGATTTTATTATTATTCATTGATGTAGCACATCATGCTTCCCCTGAGAAGGGATAGATCTATTAAATACATTGTGAGCCTCGACTAGCAGGTTGGACATGCTTTTTACTTTTATCCAAATCCATGATATGCACATACTGTGAAAATGTATGTAATATTTAGATCTAATTCTAAACACTTGCCAGATACTCAGATATTTACCATGCTGAGACCCGAATCAGGTGTTCTTGTGCTTTAATGTAAGAGTGTTTTTATTTCCTTTTAAAAAATCGTGCATCAATACAGAACTTGCCTACCTATATATGGTAGCAATATGGTAGTCTCCTGATTTTAAAACATTTTATCTTCTCTCTCTCTATAGATAAGGTTTTTAATTACCAGTTAGTGTTTTTCTGTTTAAATTTCAAAGTTTAATTTTCAAAAAAATATATTAAAATCATCAATTGTACAATGTGCTGTTTCAAAATGGAATCGTATGCTAAGATGATATTTAAAATAATTTTGCTTGCTGTGGACAATATGTGATGCTGTCAGCTTTGTGTAACAGCAAAATGACCCAATTTATCTTCAATTAGAATAGCTAGATAATCCATGTTTTCTGTTTGTGGAGGAGGCAACACATTAGATCTTGTGATATATAATCTTATGTTCAATTCATTCTATTTTTTATAGGGTAACAAATTTTATAAACACTATATAAATACATTTTTAACACAAATTTATCCTTCATCTCATAATGTGTAATCTGCATTTTTTTCCTCTCTGTTATGTCATAGCTGCCATTGTTACTATCACACAGCAATTTTTATTATGTCATGACTTGTGTTGAAATGTTGTGTATAATAATATTATAATAACTTTGTTTTAGTGTTATGTTTTTAACGTGCACTCACACACCAATGTTTTGTTATTTCAAAAAAGAAGAAGAAGAAAGGAAGTTGAAAAATTTGTACCTAACTTTATGTACATTGTAGAAATGTATCATGTGATAAGCTTCTCTGTGCCTTGTGTCTCCCTAACAAGACTTGAATCAGGCAACAGGTGTAAAGGTGAACTCTTGAATGTGTACAGTTTGTATGATATATATAATATTACTCTTCATATAATGCCATTGTGTATCATCACTACCAAATCTGTTACCTTGTCTGAGAGAGGTCTCAAAAAAAAATATTGATTTTCTTTTTTTTTTTCTCCCACCCCCAGAAAGAATGAGAGAGATATGGTCGAATGGAAAACTCAAAAAAAATATGTTTCATTGAGTTGTTTCCTACAGCACCTAAAGTAAGAGCATGGATGTTCTGTTCTTCTACAGCACCTAAAGTAAGAGCATGGATGTTATGTTCTTCTACATGTTGCTGTTTTATTTTCTCAAAGTAATAAAAATAACCTGATGGATTGAAAAAAAAAATGTGTCTCTTGTTTTTTGTGCCACGTTTTTTTGTGGACTCAATTTGTTAAAATCATTCAACTATGTACCAGTTATTGGTAATGAAAACTTTGCATATTTTTTTTTGCATGCCAATGATTTTAAAGTAAAGGGGGGTTTTAAAAAAAAAATTCAGTCCAACACCAGGTTAATTAATACAAGAAGTTGGCAAGTTCTTACGATTATGAATTTTAAGAAATGTCTTGACCCTCCGGCCAAGACAAATACATTTACAAATGAAATAACTGGGGTTTTGTTCTTAAAATTCACATCTGGAACCCACATGACAAACGAAGAACAAAACCGTTTAAACAAGACAGCCCTTGTTTCCTATGACTATGGGTTAAAGTTTTAGAGTTATGCCACAATGAGAGTATGGGACTGGTCTCACAAAGTAATTGTTACTGATACTGCTACTATGAACTTGCATGGTGCAGCATAAGGCAGGTGTCCTCAAACTTTGTAAAAAGGGGGCCAGCTCACTGTCCCTCTGACACTGTTGTGTGACGGACTATAGTTTGAATAAAATGAATAAGTTCCTATGCATACATAATACTATCTTATTTGTAGAAGAGAAAAAATACAACGGGTATATTTGAACTGAATAACTATTTATTGAAAATAAACTGCTTTCGTCCCATGAGATGGTCAATATCTGCTTCCTTAATTGTAACTGCTACCCTGGTTTAAATCACATTGGTGGACTGGATCTTGCCCACGGGCCATTGTTTGGTATAGAGTAGCGTTTCCCAACCTGTGTTGCTTGCACCTTCTGGCATTTTAGGGAGTGCAGGAAAAAGTGATTATAAGAACAGAGAAACCATTGACTTGAATTTATTTTTAAAAATGTCGTTATTAACAATTTACTTTAAATAAATATATTAATTTTATCAGTCTATCTACCGATCGCTTTAAGTCAGTCTTTCAAATACAAGTAAAAATTTAGATTTTTTTGGTTTCCATTTTGAAATGCATTGCTAGTTGTAATTTTAGTGGGCAGACCAAGTCAAACATTTTATTGTCTACTGCCTACTGGATGAAAAATATAGAGAAGGCTGGAGAAGTCGTATAGAGTAATCGATAAATTATATTGTTTCCTCACTTGATGTAGAAATCTTTTTTAAATATACGGATACGATATGACCAAACCAATGTTTTTGTAATGTTCCAATAAGTTGACAACCAAATGGTGAAAGATTTATTAGTCACTGGTTATTGATTAAGGCAAAGGGCTCAGTGACCAAAAACCCCCACGATTTTTCATCGTAAATATTTCTTTTTACTGAGGTACTACCACAAGTTTGCTATTACAATTTAAGATAGTAGAGTTCAAACTCTCTGCCCTTGTAATTGTAAGTTACCAACAATGGTAGGCCTATTCCAACCATGTGGTTGTGGGCAGGGTTTATATCAGCCATCTCTCCGGGCGGGGGGCACTGTCCTAATGGTACCCGGGTGCGAATGGCGGCGCGTGTCCGGGTCCATTTTGACTAATGCTATTTGGATGTCATTCGTAGTAGTTTATTTTAGTTAAACTGAAGAATTAAGTTTACAAACGTATAGAACATTCAATTATCTTTCATTTCATACCTCATTTGGTCTTACAAACCCAACAATAATATTTTAAATCGTTTTTAATCCCAACCTCTCAATTCTGGTACCCGTGTACCAATAGGTGCAGCCTTTTAATAAAGCTGTATTCAATTACCTTTACGTCAATAAAAAGGTCTACAAAATTAATAATAAGTTCTTGCTAAGTTTCAATCCTTCGCAATCTATTTTCAAATTTCATCATTAAAAGCATTACTTTTAAAGTAGGGATAGGTGCTAATTATAAATTGTATAATGGCATTGGTCTTTAAAATATAAATATATTTAATCGATTCCATGTGTATAAAGTTACATACAACTTACGGAAACTTTAAAAAATGAGATATTTATTTTAAAAATTAAGAATTTAACTGGTGCATACAAAAAGTGCACATTTAATAAATTATTGTATCAAAAGCGTTTGTGTTTTCCTTTTAATGTGCCACTTTCGTAGTGTTTCCTGCATAACAGTTTAACAGAGGTTAAAAAAAAATTTGCACGAATTTTTAAAATTATTATTATTTTTTATGATGCGAATCTATCAGAAAGCTAAAAGAAAATAAAGGTTTTTGTGAACTAGCATTTCTATAAAACAAATAATTTGTTCGTACTAGTTTTATAAAAAAAAATTCTTATTCCTAATTTATTCAATTTAAAGTAAATTCTGTGAATTTGGTTTTAAAATAAAAAGAAATGTTTTTAAGTATATCTAAGAAGCTATTTGTAATATATCTGAAAAATGTTATAATATAGTGATTTAAAATTACAAATGAACAATTCAATCAACTGAATATTGGGAAATATATACTTAATTTGCATACGATTTCCCTTAGATAAAATCATATATTAATAAATATATAATGTCTTTTGTAAACAACTTACATTTTTTTAAAATAGTTATTCCGTTCATATACGATTTATAAAAATGGCCAGTTTTCTAAACCCATAAAAATGTATAGACCTTTCTAAATTAAGTTTTCTTTTTTTCGTTTTGACTCTTGTAAAATTTGGAAATATTTAGAAAAGATAGTCTAATTATTTTAAGTATGTTATTTTTTGCATAACACAAGTAGGTCGAGCACATTTCCGTTTTGCCCCGTCCTTTTATTGCAAACTGTATTGAAAGATGATAATTAAGAAAATATCATCATCCCATCTTTGAACCTCTAAAATATCCGAGGCACCCAGCATCGTAAGGGTTGATGGGTGCACACGATAGTTCTAAGGTTAAGCGGCGCCTACATTTTTAAACTGGGATCTCTTCAGTTGCTCTCCGATTAGGTGTAGAATGTTTCAAAACTACATTCAGGTATGTTATAAAATGCATTCTTGTAATTTTAATGTATCAACAAATTTTCTATGGACTATAAAGAATAGGACAGTGGTCGGCAAACAGCGGCTCGCGAGCCGCGTGCGGCTCTTTAGCGAACTGAGTGCGGCTCGGCCACAAATGGGTTTTGAATCCGATAAACATGGTTCTTGACAAGTTCTTGAAAAATAAAATGGCTCTAAAAAAATTTTTAATGGTCCTGCTGATGATTTTTGGCTCTTTTGACTAATGAGTTTTCCGACCACTGTTTTAGGCGATATTAAGCTAGGGCAAAAGCTTAACACAACTAGAATGTATATAGTTTACATCACACTGGTGTGGAATTTAAAATGTCTTTAATCATTATTATGGCTAATTTTGTCACTCCCCAACCGAAAATTTGAAATGCAACCTCAAAATTGTCTGAAAGAAACAACAAATTCAAGTATGCGCCAAAATGCACCAGTGCATTTTGAATTTGCCCAACTGTCTTTAGCACCCTAAATTTCTGCACCCCTTCACTCACGCTGATCATGGTACATTATGGGGTTGATTATAAGCTTGTGCCAAATGATTACTCTGGGGCACACCACAAACGGAGTGAATTCAGTTTATGTTTGACACTAGATGCCATAATGCTTCCCACAAAACCTTAAAAATGTCCTTAACCGTTCAAAAAGTGTAATAGAAACATTGAAGTCAAGTATACTCAAAAATACACCTCTTGATTTTGAAATAATCAAAATTTTTCTGTCCCCCAGACCCCTCCATCGATCAAGATTCATCAGCGCCCTCAATTTCCCACCTACTTTCCGATGAAAATGATTGCCGATTTTGGTATCGATAGATGCACTGCCTAGTGGCGCATCTATTACTGGCGCCATGGGCGGGCAAATATTTTTGCCGTCCTCACTTTCACGATACAAACTCTGCAGTTGTCCGAAAATGTCACACCTGCATATAAAGAAAATGTCACACCTGCATATAAAGAAAATGTCACACCTGCATATAAAGAAAATGTCACACTTGCATATAAAGAAAATGTCACACCTGCATATAAAGAAAATGTCACACCTGAATATAAAGAAAATGTCACACCTGCATATAAAGAAAATGTCACACCTGCATATAAAGAAAATGTCACACCTGAATATAAAGAAAATGTCACACCTGCATATAAAGAAAATGTCACACCTCGGTGGACCCGCCCTATCTCAACGCCACTATCTACAGTGTTTTGTGTGAGGGGGCAAGATTCATTATTACGCGCCCCTCAACTCTTAAACTGCTAATTTTCAACCATTAAATATCATCATAGGACCCCCCCCCCCCGCTAGTCTGGCGTCCGAGACATATGCCCCCCAGTCGCGTAGTGAGGGGGGGGGAAAGGGGGGCATCATGCCCTGGGCGCTACTCACAAAGGGGTACCAAATGGTATATTTTACAAATAATATTGCATGGTTTTCGAATCGGGGGGGGGGGGGGGCGCTAAATAGGTATTGTGCCCCGGGCGCGAGTTAAGCTCGCTACGTCACTGATGCCCCCATCTGCCACCCCTTAGCTACGCCTCTGGTCATTGGCAAATGACAGACCCCCCCACCCGAACATTTGAAATGCTCCCCCCCCCCCCGGGGGAAATGTCTGAAAGAAACACTGGTTGTGGCATCCAGGGTAAAAACCAATATGCCCATGTTAACTCTTTACAACCGTAGGCATAGATGATAGGACATCCAACATACCCGTTACTACGGTACTTTCCTTAGAAATTATTGATCGTTTCCCGATTAGAATCCCTTAGTGTTATCTCCCTCCCCACCATAGCCTCACCACCATAGCCTCACCACCATAGCCTCACCACCATAGCCTCACCACCATATCCTTACCACCATAGCCTCACCACCATAGCCTCACCACCATAGCCTTACCACCATAGCCTTACCACCAAAGCCTCACCACCATAGCCTCACCACCATAGCCTCACCACCATATCCTTACCACCATATCCTTACCACCATAGCCTTAACACCAAAGCCTCACCACCATAGCCTCACCACCATAGCCTCACCACCATATCCTTACCACCATATCCTTACCACCATATCCTTACCACCATAGCCTCACCACCATAGCCTCACCACCATAGCTTTACCACCATAGCCTCCCCACCATAGCCTTACCACCATATCCTTACCACCATATCCTTACCACCATAGCCTCACCACCATAGCTTTACCACCATAGCTTTACCACCATAGCTTTACCATCTTTCATTTGATACCTCATTTTTGTCTTACAAACCCAACCAAAATATTTTAAATAGTTTTTTAATCCCAACCTCTCACTTCTGGTACCCGGGTGCGAATAGCCACTTTGATATTATAAAATCCTAGTTACACATGCGCCAAGTTCCACATAGATGATCATTTCAGGCGTGTACACCAGTATACAATTAGCAATTATAATTTGTGGTGCGTGGGTTAAACGCACTGCCATGCCTTAAGTCTTGAGTCGGCCTGGTGTGCGCGCCTGTAGAATCAAAACAACCATATCATTATAGTACATATGCTGTCTAATCGCAGGGTCAGCTCGGCAGAAAACAAATTCCCCGTCCCGAGTTGGTTTCGACATTGTCCCGAGTTGGTTTCGACTTTGTCCCGAGTTGGTTTCGACTTTGTCCCGAGTTCCTTTCGACTTTGTCCCGAGTTGGTTTCGACTTTGTCCCGAGTTCATTTCGACTTTGTCCCGAGATGGTTTCGACTTTGTCCCGAGTTGGTTTCGACTTTGTCCCGAGTTGGTTTCGACTTTGTCCCGAGTTGGTTTCGACTTTGTCTCGAGTTGGTTTCGACTTTGTCTCGAGTTGGTTTCGACTTTGTCCCGAGTTGGTTTCGACTTTGTCCCGAGTTGGTTTCGACTTTGTTCCGAGTTACTTTCGACTTTGTCCCGAGTTCCTTTCGACTTTGTCCCGAGTTTACAACTTCTCCAGTCATCAATATAAATGTTTGAAATGAAAGAATAAAAATGCTCTATGTTTTAATTCATTTTTGTTTGAGGTACTGGAAACGCATGTAGGGACAGTCAGCATAGGTGGCATAACAATCACCAACCTACGCTTTGTGGATGACATAGACGGACTGGCTGGAAGCGAAGAAGAGCTAGCCACACCTAGTAAAGAGTCTGGACAAGACTTCATCGTCCCTTGGCATGCAAATCAGTGTAGAAAAGACAAAAGAGATAACGAATAGCACCACTGGCATCACCACTGAAATTAAGGTCGGTGAGGAAAGATTAGAGACAGTTGGCAGCGTCAAGTACCTCGGAGCAATAGTTTCGGAAGAAGGCTCCAAGCCCGAAGTGATGGCCAGGATTGCGCAGACGACAACAGCACTAAAGAGGCTCAAGAAAATATGGAACGACAAAAATATAGCCCCCAGCACCAAAATCAGACTGATGCGCTAATTAATCCTCTCCATTTTCTTATATGCCTATGAGTCCTGGACATTAACAGCAGAACTTGAAAAGAAAATAAAGGCGATACAGATGAGATGTTTCAGAAGCATTCTTGGCATCTTCTATAGAGACCATATCACAAATGAACAAGTGAAAGAAAGGATTCGTCAAGCAACTGGGCAGTACGATGACCTCCTGGTGTCTGTAAAAAAAAGTGCAAACTTAAATGATATGGCCACGTGACCAGAAAACAAGGGCTCGCCAAATAAATCTTGCAGAGCACTACTAGAGGAGGAAGAAGAAGAGGAAGACAGAGAAAAAGATGGGAAGATAACATCAAAGAATGGACGGGATTACAACTAGGCGATGCTATGCATAGGGCAGGAGACAGAGAGGAATGGAGAAGAATAGTTTTTATGTCATCTGTGGCGCCCCGACGGTCGAAGGACTGCGGGACATGATGATGATTGAAAAGAAAATGACTAACGTTGAGTTATTGGTCCGCCATTCTGAAACCGTCATAGAAAAGACGTAATTTTTCAGTCTGAGAAGGGCTTGAGGTGGGGGTGGCCGGTGGCATGCTTTCAGATATGATATTATGAACTCGGATTCAGAGTTGAATATTTGTTAAGACTCCACTTCTGACATCCATTGTTGTGTAGTTCTACCTTTTTTTCATCATCGGGGAGATACACACACGGAGAACCAGGCGACGGCAATTATTCGGGTGTGTTATTTATTGATGAAACTGCTGGTCGATTCGATGAACGTCAGGGTCTAGCAATTTTGTCTAAGGCGTATCTGAAGCCGAGAGAGAGAGAGAGAGAGGGAGAGAGAGACAGACAGAGAGAGATAGACAGAGAGAGAGAGACAGAGAGAGAGAGACAGAGAGAGAGAGAGGGGGGAGTTTACAAATGGTCAAAAACGTCCCCCGAGCCTGCCTGCTCTGATGACACCCTGCTCTGATGACACCCTGCTCTAATGACACTCTGTTCTGATGACACTCTGCTCTGATGAAATTCTGATCTGGTGACACTCTGCTATGGTGACACACTGCTCTGGTGGCACGTGCATTGACAAAATAATTGACCTTTGCCAATTTTCAGTTGCGCGAAATCAGATGAGCGATATCAGAAGAGTGATATCAGATGAGCGATATCAGAAGAGCGATATCAGAAGAGTGAAATCAGATGAGCGATAGATGAGCGATATCAGAAGAGCTATATCAGAAGAGCGATATCAGATGAGCGATATCAGATGAGCGATATCAGAAGAGCGATATCAGATGAGCAATATCAGATGAGCGATATCAGAAGAGCGATATCAGATGAGCGATATCAGATGAGCGATATCAGAAGAGCGATATCAGATGAGCGATATCAGATGAGCGATATCAGAAGAGCGATATCAGATGAGCGATATCAGATGAGCGATATCAGATGAGCTACATCAGAAGAGCGATATCAGAAGAGCAATGAATTAGACATTCGAAGACCTCAACCACTGGCGTAGGAAGGAAGCTGGGGAGGGGAGGGGGTGGCACTACCCCTTGATACGCCCCCGAGCTCAGCATAATGATAATCTTGCAAGCCATCAACAAAATCATTGTCAAGATTCTACCAAAAAAAAAAAAAAAAAAAATATTTGAAGGTCCAGTGGAATTTGGTTGTGATATTCAATTGAATTTCTAAATTATATTTTTTTTATGTCTTTACATTTTACATTCCCAGACTAAGGGGGCTGTGTTCTGATAAAGACAGAAAGATTCCGACAAATGGTATAACATGCCATTAAGTTCTAACTCAGCTCGAAGTGAAAAAGGTTCAGTTCTGATGCCACGCTCCCAAATAATGGCAAAGCATCAGAATCATCATCGCGGGGAAAGACATACACAAGAATCGGGAAGACAATATTACAAAAAATGAGACAGAAACAAAACACACAAAAGTTAAATCAGGGGTTCTTAAAACTCGTTTTCTAAAACATTCCCCCCCTCCCAACCCCCCATTACCTTGACATATACTTGGTCTACTTGACATAGACTTGGTCTACTTGACATAGACTTGGTCTACTTGACATAGACTTGGTCTAGTTGACATAGACTTGGTCTACGTGACATAGACTTGGTCTACTTGACATAGACTTGGTCTACTTGACGTAGAATTTGTCTACTTGACATAGACTTGGTCTACTTGACATAGACTTGGTCTACTTGACATAGACTAGGTCTACTTGACATAGACTTGGTCTACGTGACATAGACTTGGTCTACTTGACGTAGAATTTGTCTACTTGACATAGACTTGGTCTACTTGCCATAGACTTGATCTACTTGACATAGACTTGTTTTTCAATAGGCCATTGCAGTTTCTAATCTCAGTTTCTACTACGCATGTCACATTTTGATATTATTTCCGTATATTTGTCGTGTTCCAGATGTTGTCCCTAACCCCTTTCCCTGCCCCCCCCCCCCCCCCAATCTTGCGAGTTGTAATCCTTACTTATGTGCAAGCTGTTGCCGTGGAAGTCCAATTGTTCCCCCTGCGTGGGATTGAAGGGAATATTTATAGAACGTGCTACTCAGAGGCGCACCCAATCACGTCAGTTACTAAATACTAAACGTCGAATCCCAAAACACCGAATACTAAAACGAATAGGCGAACCTTCCTCTCCCAATTCTAAAGCGGGATACTCCGTCACCGACTACCGAATGGCGAACGAATCCCCCAATCGAATACTAAATGGTTAACATTAAATCATCGATGACTAAAATGCGAATCTTTAAGCAGTGGCGTAGCTTGGGTCGGCGTCACCCGGAGCGGTAAACTTACAGTGTCAACCCCAGTGGCGTAGCGAGCTTAACTCGCGCCCGGGGCAAAATACCTTTTTAGCGCCCCCAATACCTTTTTAGCGCCCCCATTCGAAAACCATACAATATTATAGTAAAATATACCATTTGACGCCCCTTTGTGAGTAGCGCCCGGGGCATGATGCCCCCCTTGCCCCCCTCACTACGCCACTGGTCAACCCCACCTCCCCCTCCCACCGAATTCCACGATGGATTTCTTCTTGTTAAAATAAGTCCACAATGTAACAATGATAAGCACCCAAAAGAAATTAATTGAAGCTCATGAGGACCGCCCACTGGTAGCAATGGAATTTCTCATAATTTAGATAAATACAGCTTCCTGTCACCTACGAAAGTTACCGCACTATTCAATCGGCGCTGAATCATGGTTCAAAACGGGGTTTTCACGACCTAGTTCTAGGGGTCACCCCATTTCTGACAATTCATCCTTGAACTTTTAATACAGGATAATAAATGAAGGACTGCGTTCAAGCTGTGTTAAAGATATATAGTTGAACACGGTGTGTGGAAGCTTGAATTAAGAATAAGAGACAACAATTGATTGATGGACTGCAATCAAGTTGTGTAAATGAAATATAAGAACAAGGTAAGATAAACCCGAATTAACGGACGGGACAAAAGATTTGGACGTTTCGGCTCCGAGCCTTCATCAGCAAACAAGATGCAAAGAAATATGACAAATAAACAAATCACAGTAAGCATGAAAAAAACTTAAATTGAATTAAGAAGCAGGACAATGCGACATGACATTTCGGCTAACCGCACGGATTTGGCTTGGTTACACGTGTGGAAAATTTACGTGTCATCGGTTCTCCTTTTATGAAATTCGGTTAGACCGAGCAGCGTGTGCTCTGTAAATATGCAGTGTTTGAATTTGGTGTCACCCTCCACCCACCCTCCACCCCCACGAGATTGTGTCACTCGGTGCGGTCCGCAACCCCCGCACACCCCTTGCTACGCCACTGATCGTAAACATTGTATACTTAAGAGTTGTACTTAAATCACCAAGTGCATTTCAAGTTATCCAACTCACAAAATGTAGCCTCCCCTGTAATCTATGTTAGCTACATGAAATCTATGTTAGCTACGTGAAATCTATGTTAGCTACATGAAATCTATGTTAGCTACTGGAAATCTATGTTAGCTACATGAAATATGTGTTAGCTAAATGAAATCTATGTTAGCTACATGAAATCTGTTTGCTACAAGAAATCTATGTTAGTTACATGAAATTTATGTTACATGAAATCTATGTTAGCTACATGAAATCTATGTTAGCTACATGAAATATATGTTAGCTACATGAAATCTATACATGAAATCTATGTTAGCCGCATGAAATCTATATGCAGCAATGTCTGCGAAGCCGTTTTAAACCAACTCGCCAACTTTATTTTGTATTCTTTTTAAAAAATCTTTCCCTTTTTTTAGATCTAAAAATTTGTCTGGCGTGAAATTATATGTCTTAGCGATTTTGTATGATGGTCAAATTGAAATTTTTGAAAAAGTTATGCACTTGAAATTTCGAGAAAAGTGTGGAACCTCGGATAACGAACTTGAACCTTCCGTGACTCCGTTCTTAAACCGAAACGCTCGCTAAACGAAATCATTTTTCCTATTGAAATCTGTGTGAATTCAATTCATCAGTTCTTGTCTTAAATATAGGATTTTTTTTTTTTTTTTTTTTTTTTTTACATAATAAAATGTTCTTCCGAAATAATAATGAAAGAAAGAAACGAATTTCAATTTATTCTTAATTAGAGTCAGATGACACTGAAGTAAATTTTAAAACCGTACTGCCATTATCGCGTTTAACAGAAAAAAAAGCTTTCTTTAGTCTTACGCCAACGCGAATACTGTTGCTCACACATTTGACTTTAGGGGCCAGAATGACAGATAACATAGGAGAGAGAAAGTACACATAGAACAAAGAGTGGTGTGGTTTTTTTTTAAATACCACCCACACCGAAGATGTGTACCGCGAACGCGCCAAATCACGCACACCGTGCCGGTGGTATTGCGGTCTCTGTTCGCACTCCGAGTTTCGTTCGTCAACCGAGACAGAGGTTGTTCAAAAAACTTGTCCGTTTACCGATTTTGTTCCGTTAAATGGGGCGTTCGTTATCCTTGTTTCGTTCGTTATCCGGGTTTCGTTCGTTATCCGGGTTTCTATCGTTATCCGGGTTTCTTTCGTTATCCGAATTTCTTTCGTTATCCGAGTTTCGTTCGTTATCCGGGTTTCTTTCGTTATCCGGGTTTTTTTTCGTTATCCGGGTTTCCCTGTAAAAGCACATTTAAACAAACCACAAAATTAAAGAAAGTTAACAATAGTGTAAACCTCAGTTGGACCCGCGGGGCACAGTTGGCTTAGACGCGCAGGGCGTAACAGCACAGTTGGCTTAGACGCGCAGGGCGTAACAGCACAGTTGGCTTAGACGTACAGGACGTAACAACACAGTTGGCTTAGACTTACAGGCTACAGGACGTAACAACGCAGTTGGCTTAGACGTACAAGACGTAACAACGCAGTTATCGTAGACGTATAGGGCGTAACAACACAGTTGTCTTAGACTTACAGGGCGTAACAACACAGTTGGCTTAGACGTACAGGGCTTAACAACACAGTTGTCTGAGACGTACAGGACGTAATTACACAATTGGCTTAAACATGCAGGCACTTATTTTACCTAATTTAAAGACAGCTCATATAAAGAACGATTTGACCCAAGCGACGTAGCTTTCATCATTACAAAGTGCTATAGCTTCCATCATTACAATGTGCTATAGCTTCCATCATTACAAAGTGCTTTAGCTTCCATCATTACAGAGTGCTATAGTTTCCATCATTACAGAGTGCTATAGTTTCCATTATTACAGAGTGCTACAGTTTCCAACATTACAGAGTGCTATAGCTTCCATCATTACAGAGTGCTATAGTTTCCATTATTACAGAGTGCTATAGTTTCCATCATTACAGAGTGCTATAGCTTCCATCATTACAGAGTGCTATAGCTTCCATCATTACAGAGTGCCATAGCTTCCATCTTTACAGGGTGCTATAGCTTCCATCATTACAGAGGCCGTTAGCTTTCATCCTTAAATAGGGACATATCCCTCATCCTTTAAATGGGCTACAGTTTCTATCCTACCAGACAACTATATGTATTTTAGAAATGTTTTTGGCTATGAGCAGTTTTTGTATAGTTATATTTTTAAAAAAAATATTTTGGACAATTCAAGCCCTTTATGAGATAATCAGATTGGCTCCGGTGGTTGGAGTTTATCATAAACTTTTTAAAAAAATTGTTTTATTTTCGTAAACTTTTGAACGAATGCCATTCTTACTTATAACTCAAAAGACATATTCTGTTCCAATTGTGAATGCGCCACTGAAACAAAATATACATCTTCCACACGTGATCGGTTGCCTTTAACACGTGATCTGTTGCCACGCGTGGTGGGTTGCCTTAACAGGTATTTGCGAATGTATACCGCAGAGACAGTAATTTGAGAGAGTGTTAATTATTGACCACACCCAAAACTGCATGTTACACGGGTACCACCATCACTAGCCATTATAGCACACTACACACCTGTCCTCATCACTAGCCATTATAGCACACTACACACCTGTCGTCATCACTGGCCATCGTAACACACTACACACCTGTCCTCATCACTAGCCATTATAGCACACAACACACCTGTCATCATCAATGGCCATCGTAACACACTACACACACGGTCCTCATCACTGGCCATCGTAACACACTACACACACGGTCCTCATCACTGGCCATCGTAACACACTACACACACGGTCCTCATCACTGGCCATCGTAACACACTACACACACGGTCCTCATCACTGGCCATCGTAACACACTACACACACGGTCCTCATCACTGGCCATCGTAACACACTACACACACGGTCCTCATCACTGGCCATCGTAACACACTACACACACGGTCCTCATCACTGGCCATCGTAACACACTACACACACGGTCCTCATCACTGGCCACCATAACACACTACATGCGGTCCTCATCAGCTAACTCAAAATTTACATTCAAATAATACAAAACTTAAAAGACATTGTACACACAACTCCCACCCCCCACCCCATCAAATTTATGAGAATCTCAAGCGACCCATATCATTTTGTCAGGCGACTCCGAGGGAGCAGGGGTCGTGACCCAATATTTAAGAACCACTGCCCTGACCCATAAACATAACAAAAGTTATGCGTAGGCTGGTGACAGAAAAATGAAAATTGCTACCAACCAGCAACTGCTACCAACCAGCAACTGCTACCAACAAGCAACTGCTACCAACCAGCAACTGCTACCAACCAGCAACTGCTACCAACTAGCGACCAGCAACTGCTACCAACTAGCGACCAGCAACTGCTACCAACTAGCGACCAGCAACTGCTACCAACTAGCGACCAGCAACTGCTACCAACTAGCGACCAGCAACTGCTACCAACTAGCGACCAGCAACTGCTACCAACCAGCAACTGCTACCAACTAGCGACCAGCAACTGCTACCAAATAGCGACCAGCAACTGCTACCAACTAGCGACCAGCAACTGCTACCAAATAGCGACCAGCAACTGCTACCAACTAGCGACCAGCAACTGCTACCAACTAGCGACCAGCAACTGCTACCAACCAGCAACTGCTACCAACCAGCAACTGCTACCAAGTACCAACTGCTACCAACAAGCGACCAGCAACACTGACATAACGAAGCTACGCTCCATGTTTGATTTCTCATAACTATTTCTATCATCATCATGGCGATGCCCTCCTAGACTGTTATGAAGGATGAAGTGTTCTTGTTATTTATCTAATTCAGGTAAATGTACAAGATCATGTAGAAAAGGTGTATGGGTTCTATACGACCCTTTAATGCAGCGGTTCTCAACCTGTGGGTCGCGACCGCTTTGGGGGTCGAACAACCCTTTCACAAGGGTCGCCTAAGACTATCGGAAAACACATATACTCTACAGTTATGAAGTAGCAGCGAACATAATTTTGTGGCTGGGGGGGGGGGGATGCCAAAACATGAGGAGCTGTATTAAAGAGTAGCTGCATTAGGAAGGTAGAGAACCACTGACATTCGACATGTCCTAAAGTTTAAAACTAAACTTTTTAATGCCGTTAATTTGGCTAAATCACATTTAAAGGATTCTCAATCCAAAATGAAAGTTTGGTATGACAAAAAGTCGAAATTCAGACAGTTTGCTTCAGGGGACAAAGTGCTTGTACTTTTGCCAATACCAGGACAGGCACTACAAGCTAGATATTTTGGTCCTTATGTAGTTGAGTCCAAACTTAATGACTTAAATTACATTGTGTTAACACCAGATCGTAAACGAAAGAAACAGTTATGTCACATTAACATGTTAAAAGAATATGTAGAAAGAAAATGTGATGATAATTGTCCATCCTTAGAAACTAATGTTAACACAATCTCAACAGTAACTTCAGTACCTAAAGAAAATGTTACTGAAATATTTGACAGTGTCCCAGAAAAAGTTGGTCATTACAAACTTTAAAATTCAGAAATACTGGCCAATATTGATCAGAAACTTGGACATTTGTCATTGTCGGAAAAAGATGTTATCAAGTCTGTTATTGCAGATTTTGTTTCACTTTTCCCTGACGTGCCTAATAAAACCAACATTGCTGTACATGATGTTGACATTGGCAATGCAGTTCCGGTCAAGCAACACCCCTATAGGGTCAATCCGGAAAAACTTGAAGTAATCCGGTCTGAAATAAAATACATGCTTGAAAATGATATTATTGAACCAAGCTCTAGTAACTGGAGTTCTCCATGTATTTTAGTCCCAAAGCCTGACAAAAGTTACAGGTTTTGCACTGATTTCAGGAAAGTGAATTCAGTTACAAAGTCTGATTCCTTTCCGATTCCAAGGATAGACGATCTTATAGATCGAATAGGCGATGCCAAATATGTAACCAAGATGGACCTTATATCAGGTTATTGGCAGGTTCCTCTATCTGACAGAGCAAAAAAAGTCTCTGCTTTTTGTACTCCAGATGGTTTATACCAATATAAAGTAATGCCGTTTGGAATGAAAAATGCCCCAGCTACATTCCAACGTCTAGTTAACAACATTATTGCTGACCAGGAAAATTGCAGCGCCTATATTGATGATGTAATTATTTACAGTCAAGATTTTTCCAAACATGTAAATCAATTAAGATCTCTGTTTACAAAATTCTTGCAGGCAAATGTAACTGTAAATTTAAATAAGTGTGAATTTTGTCATGCAACTGTGGAATATTTAGGTCACATAGTGGGTCAAGGTCATGTAAAACATGTTCAAGCTAAGATAAATGCTATTGCAGCACTTCCACCACCCACTACTAGAAAACAGTTAATGAGATTTTTGGGAATGGCAGGTTACTATAGAAAATTTTGCAAAAATTTCTCAGTTATTGCTTCTCCCCTAAGTAATATGTTAAAGAAAAATGCAAAATTTCATTGGTCAGATGCCTGTCAGGAAGCATTCGAAAACACTAAAAGAATACTAGCTAATGCTCCTGTTCTCATTGCACCAGACTTTAACAAACAGTTTAAATTAGCTGTAGATGCCAGTGATGTTGGCATTGGTGCAGTTCTTTTTCAAGAAGATGACCACAGTGTAGATCATCCTGTTTGTTATTTTTCAAAGAAATTTAACTCCTATCAGAAAAATTATTCCACTGTAGAAAAAGAATGTTTAGGCTTAATTCTTGCTCTACAACAATTTGATTTTTATGTCAGTTGTTCCTTACATTCAGTACTTGTTTTTACTGATCACAATCCTTTAACATTTTTGAATAAGATGGTCTCCAAAAATCAAAGATTGTTAAGATGGAGTCTATTTTTACAAGAATATAATTTGGACATAAAACATATCAAAGGCAAAGATAATGTGATTGCTGATACTTTGTCCAGAAATTAATTTTCTCTGCACAAAAATTATGTAGTTGATTATAAGCTATTAAGAAGCTTGTTTAATATTTTTTTAAAGTAAGAAATTTATTTTCTTTTACTTGTTTAATGGAAAAGAATTCCATTTTTCGAAAAATGAAATTTTTTCTTTTAAGAGGGGAGGTGTTATGAAGGATGACGTGTTCTTAGCACACCTATCTCGCGTCCCACGTGCATGACCCCTCGTGAACTCTCGTGACCGCCTTTGAAGTGTGGCTAGAAAAACCATATTTACAACATAAATTCTAGTCAGGAGAACTGTCGAAAATAATAGAAGATTCTGGATAAAACGGGAAGTCAAAACAATGTGTTAGGTGGTTCGAGAGACCTTAGTAGGAAATGCCTATAAAAAGGGCTGACCGATAGAGAGGGAGAGAGATTTTGTTTTGATCACGAGATATGCTATGTCATAATTTGTTGTGTGTAGAGTTTTCTATTTCCTCATACAATTTTGTGCTCATTGTATTTTTATATACAGTACCGGTACCAGAAAATCTGTAAGTTTATAATTTTAATAATATTTCTCTTGCTGTTATTATTTACTTGAAGTTCACAAATTAAAAAAGGTTATTAATTGTAATTAGCTCTGGCCTTGATTGTCGTTATATTTGTTATTATTTTTAAATGTTGGTATCGTCCTTTATTATGGACCGTTTCTAGAACGAGCCATAGTCTAAAATTAAGAGATTACATTCTCAATTCATAACGGTCCGTAATATAGACTTCCTTCGGCAAAGTCAATTGTTTCACTTATCAAATGTGTGTTACATTACATTTGTGATATTGAATTCTATGACAGAACTTAGACATGATCCCCTCAACTCTCAGTATTAACCAGACACTCACCGTGTGACATGAAATATTAACCAGACGCTCAACGTGTGACATGACACATTAACCAGACGCTCAACGTGTGACATGACACATTAACCAGACACTCAACGTGCGACATGACACATTAACCAGACGCTCAACGTGTGACATGACACATTAACCAGGCGCTCCATGTGTGACATGAAACATTAACCAGACGCTCAACGTGTGACATGACACATTAACCAGACACTCAACGTGCGACATGACACATTAACCAGACACTCAACGTGTGACATGACACATTAACCAGGCGCTCCATGTGTGACATGACACATTAACCAGACACTAAACGTGTGACATGACACATTAACAGTCAATAGAAAGTGCCACGGTCATGACCAAAGATATGCATCTTGCTGGGACAAATAGTAACACACAATTTACAGCAATAATATTTTCAGAGCTTGGAAGTTTTATCTAGCTTACGTTTAGTTTCATTTGGTCTCGCATCAATCATAAGTTATTTTCCTGTTATTTATCTAATTCAGGTAAATGTACAAGATCATGTAGAAAATGTGTATGGGTTCTATACGACCCTTTAATGCAGCGGTTCTCAACCTGTGGGTCGCGACCGCTTTGGGGGTCGAACAACCCTTTCACAGGGGTCGCCTAAGACTATCGGAAAACACATATACTCTACAGTTATGAAGTAGCAACGAACATAATTTTGTGGCCGGGGGGGGGGTCGCCAGAACATGAGGAGCTGTATTAAAGAGTAGCTGCATTAGGAAGGTTGAGAACCACTGCTTTAAAGTGTTCCATGTGACATTCGACAAATACATAGACAATGAGATGATAACTATTCTGTATTATCACCCGGACCCGGTTCTGTTTCAGTACCAGGCTGAGCCACAGTGCACTATCAGCTGAACGATTTACTTAAGGATGAGTTTCTGCAGGACAAGGATCGAATCTCAGATCAATCAAAATCCCAGATGCTTCAACATCACGTGATCTTTACGTAGGACAAGGATCGAACCACGGGTCAATCAAAATACCAGATGCTTCAACATCACATGATCTTTACGCAGGACAAAAATCGAACAACGGGTCAATCAAAATACCAGATGCTTCAACATCACGTGATCTTTACGCAGGACAAGGATCGAACAACGGGTCAATCAAAATCCTAGATGTTTCAACATCACGTGATCTTTATATCTTTATGCAGGACAAGAATCGAATCACAGTTCATGTTACATAAATAAATATTGGGGAATAGGTAGGCATGGGTGGAAGAGCACCCCCCCCCCCCCCCCCACTAGCCATTAAAAAAATTTTGTTTAGGGTTTCCATTTTTGGCAAACTACAAAGCTTTCTTGCGCAAAAGGGTGGGGGGGGGGGGGGGGTTGGAAAGAAAATATTGGCCTTTCCGGGGCGTCGCCAACCCCCCTCATTACGCCACTGAGAAAATGACAGTCAATTCATTAAACTGTATGACACATACAAAAAACAAATTAAACGATATTGTACAGACAACTTATTGAATATAACGTAATGGCACATGTTGTTGGTATACTTGTAGCTGCCGGGACGCAATTATTATCCACCCGGGATTCCTCAACCCTGGCCGGCAGCTCATCAAAGAGAAGGCAAACTCTGAACTCAAGACCAGGAGATGGAGTCCCGCAGGCGGGATGACATTGACACGATGAAAATTCATACTTGTAGCTGCCGGGACGCAATTATTATCCACCCGGGATTCCTCAACCCTGGCCGGCAGCTCATCAAAGAGAAGGCAAACTCTGAACTCAAGACCCGGAGATGGAGTCCCGCAGGCGGGATGACATTGACACGATAAAAATTCCGACAACTCCTGCGACGTGGAGCGCATAAAGAGCTCAGTGAAACGTACAAGACACACGCTTGTTGTCATCTACTGCATCCTGGCCTGTAATCCCAGTCGCCTTGACTAGAATGAACAAAGTCTAACCATTGGATCAAATAGGCAAGGGCGAGAGAGTGAGGTTGACGAATTGAGCAACTCTTCCTCACTTTAAACAAAATACAGCTCAAGCCAAGGGCTACTACTCATGTCGATAATTGCCCTGGTTATCTTCGCATGAGAAGGAAGAACAATAATAAGTTATTATAGACAATAAGTGGGACATAAAATTTGATTGACGCCCAGGCCGCTAGCGCACAAACACGCCCACCGCTCACAAACACACCCACAGCTCACCAACACACCCATGGCTCACAAACACCCACCACTCACAAACGCTTCCACCGCTCACAAACACACCCACCGCTCACAGACACACCCACGTCACGTTGACACGTGGAGGCATCGAGGAGGTCGAGTGCATACGTGAGTTAAGTCGACTAAATAATCTGACTTGTTTTCTTACGCGAGATTCACACCATGACACTGTCTCGCAGCGTTCTTTCTGATCGACTTTGCATCTAACGCTATGGCCAAGTGATATTTAAATTATTAACTCTGCCCACCCACTCCGCGCCGGAAAGCTTGACAACGGTAAGTCTCGCACCTCTTCACGTTGTATTTAAAAAAGAATAATTCTTTAAAAATGTCGTTATTCTATTTAATCATAATAAATGTAGTGCTGGTCAAAGCTGGTCTTGATGTAAATGAACAGAAGACAAAATATATGATAATGTCACGAAACTCCAACGCCGATGACAACATCAATATAAAAAACCAAAATGTGAGAGTGGCTACATTCAAATATCAAGGGGCGACTATAAACGAGCACAATGAAATAATGTCGGAGGTGACAGGAAGGATAGCAGCAGGCAAACGTTCCCTTTTCAGCCTACAAAAGCTACTGGGAAGCAAAAACCTCTCAAGGTGAACAAAGAAGACAATAAACACCACTATCATAGAACCAGTAGTTACTTACGCTAGTGAGACTTGGACCCTTACCAGAAAAGCAGAGAACCTTCTCAATACATGGGGGAGGAAAACCTCAGGAAAATATATGACAAAGTGATTGCAAACGACGTCTGGAGAATCCGTACAAACCAAGAGCTATATCAATTGTACAAAGACCCATCCATAGTCGCAACAATATAAAAAAAGGCAGACTGCGCTGGGCAGGACATATTGAAAGGATGCCGGAATGCAGAGCAGCAAAAGTGATAAACAGGGATAAACCTAGGGGCAGACGACTCACCCGTTGCCCGAGGCTGCGATGGATCGACGATGTAGAGAAGGAGTTACACCCGTTGGGGGCTCGCGCATGGAGGCGGAAAGCCATGGGTCGTTCCGAAAGGAAGGATGTGGTGGAGCAGGCCAGGGCCCTTCATGGGCTGTAGCGCCACTGATGATGATGAAATGTAGCCGTGCATTCAAGCTGTGTGAGGGTCTGGGTTGCGTAAGCGACCGCGTCCTCGAAGAAATTCGGGGGCGTCCACATGGGGTTTTGCCTCTTCGCGGCGTGGCAGACTAGTAGGGGGGACTTGTCCACCCGAAGCTAAAAAACCCCGGCCAAACGCATGACTCCAAACGCAACGGGAGCTGCCACTAACATGATTACTAGTTGCTGTTAACGGGTATGAGGCTTGGGTGGCCCTCAAAACCCATGCCGATGATTTTAACTACGCGGCCGTGAGAAAGCCGCCCCTAGGCAACCGTTTCGTCCCGCCACTACTAACGTCCCGACCGAAAGACTCCCTGGGCGGTGGGGGTTGGTAACGCAACACCAAACCACCGGAGTGGAAGCAAAGCCGTCCTGACCCACAGAGAGTTAACTGCGGACGCTTTAAACGCAGCGTCCTCGGTCGACCGGGCCTCCTCTAGGTCAAGGGGGAGGTTCCCGGCGCCCTCCCGCACGGGCTGGAGTCGGGTTAAGTCCTTCAGTGCTCTGGTTTGTGTGGGGGAGCGCCGGGGGGGGGGCATTAAGAGCTCACGCTCGACGGCCCACCGATTCCATCTCTTATGCGACATTTGGAGCTGTGTGAGGGCAATAGTAGGACAAGGTATGTGGAAGCTTGAATCAATAAGATAATAAGAGCAGACAGAATAAATGAAAATACGAGAAGAAATAGGGAATAGTTAAAAACGTTACAGTAATCTACATTGTTATTGTCAGAAGTTGGATTTTTTTTCAAAACAAAGATTACAGGAAGTGAAAGAATATATTATCTATTGTTACTGTGAAAAGTAAGGTCTTAATATCTTTTAAGATATTTCTGGTCTTATTTTCATTTGTCCTGTCTGCTGCGGAAGGCTCTTAGCCAAAATTGCCCTTTCTTACTGTTTCGTGTTTTGTTTCAAGCTTCCACATTTCTTGCTCTACTAATTTCCTTTATTGTATCTGAAAGAAAATAGCAAAACGTAGAAAATATATATTTTTTTGCTTATTACATAATCATAAAGTAAAATGTTAATGAAGAATTAATATTAATTTAAAAAAACAACAACATAAAAGTCAATAACTCCTCGTTCTTATAATCTTTATCTCACATCCACCCCCCCCCCCAGAAATGCAACCCGGCGCCCCCTCGGGGGAGTGACCACCAAAGTTTAAGAGGCCCTGGTGTTGCCTCGTCTAGTGGAAATACAACTTACCGAGTTTCTTCACCACCAAACCCCCCCCCCCCCCCCCACTTTGTTTCATGAAACATTGTCTCATGGTTTGGATAAATTTGTCTGATCTTGGGACACGGTCTTAAAATGTATGGATGTGACGTCACGCACATCTATCTTTGCATTATTTACTCTGCTTTTTTGCACTATTTTATCAGCAGTAACAGATTTGAATAAAGTTTGACCAAAAACGCTAGTTGTGGCGTGCCTAGGTGTGGGGTGCCTCAGTGTGGGGTGCCTAGGTGTGGGGTTCCTCGGTGTGGGGTGCCTCAGTGTGGGGTGCCTAGGTGTGGGGTGCCTTGATGTGGGGTGCCTAGATGTGGGGTGCCTAGGTGTGGGGTGCCTAGATGTCGTGTGCCTAGATGTGGAGTGCCTAGATGTGGGGTGCCTAGATGTGGAGTGCCTAGGTGTGGGGTGCCTAGATGTGGGGTGCCTAGAACCTGACTTTATCGATCTACATTTTGTTTCTTGAAGCAGAATATTTTGTTTTGTTACATAGATTGCCATTGTTTCATTACATGTCGATGTCATTGTTTCGTTACATGTAAGATGTCATTGTTTCATTACATGTAAGATGCCATTGTTTCATTACATGTCGATGTCATTGTTTCATTACATATATGATGTCATTGTTTCGTTACATGTAAGATGTCATTGTTTCATTACATGTAAGATGCCATTGTTTCATTACATGTAAGATGCCATTGTTTCATTACATGTAAGATGCCATTGTTTCGTTACATGTAAGATGTCATTGTTTCGTTACATGTAAGATGCCATTGTTTCATTACATGTCGATGTCATTGTTTCATTACATATATGATGTCATTGTTTCATTACATGTAAGATGTCATTGTTTCGTTACATGTAAGATGCCATTGTTTCATTACATGTAAGATGCCATTGTTTCGTTACATGTAAGATGCCATTGTTTCGTTACATGTAAGATGTCATTGTTTCGTTACATGTAAGATGTCATTGTTTCATTACATGTAAGATGTCATTGTTTCATTACATGTAAGATGTCATTGTTTCATTACATATATATATATATTTAAGTGTGACTATGTGGTGGTCAATGTTAACTGTTGTCAGTGGCGTAGGAATGGGCGTGCTTGGAGGGGGGGTGGGGCGGTCCGCCCCTTACTGCACTTTATTTTCTTTACATGTAGGTGCGGCGTTTTCGACTAACTGCAGTTTTGTGTCTGTAGAAGTAACGGGTGGCGGCGGCAAAATTCTAGGCCCGCCCAGGGCGGCTCCACCCCTAGCTGCGCCACTGACGTTTACTAAACGTGACTAAATGTTTGTCGGAAGGCCAGTATGACTGCGCTCTGGTATATCTAGTGAGACACGTGTGTTTTTATGGCATGTTCAATTTTAACAGATATGTCCTGTGACGCGCAATGGGGGGAAAGGGGGGGGGGGCGAAGAGGGCACTCACCCTGGACTCCAGCGTAAGGAGCGGCGCCAAAATCGTCTTTAGAAAGGACCTTTATAACGAATTAAAAGATGAAGCACCGTGTACTTCACAAAGACAAGGGGTGCAAAACTGTTGTTTTTTTTATTGGTCCGCCCCATTTGCAGGCTTCGTCCCGGGCCCCGGTTTTCTTCGGCACGGCCCATGTGTATCTAACAGTTTACTACCTATTATATAGGTTAAATTTGTTCCAAGTTTGAGAGCCACTCCACAAGTCTGTCCCAGTGTTCGATCGGCCCCGGCAAGGCACAGCACACAACCACACTCCCTGCTGTGTGTAAGACCAACACGGCCCTGGCAGGGCTCAGCACACAGCACACTCCCTTCTGTGTGTAAGACAACAACGGCCCCGGCAAGGCACAGGACACTCCCTACTGTGTGTAAGACAAGCATTGCCCCGACAAGGCACAGCACACGCCCTAATGTATGTAAGACAAACACGGCCCTGGCAGGGCTCAGCACACAGCACACTCCCTACTGTGTGTAAGACAAACACGGCCCCGACAAGGTACAGCACACTCCCTACTGTGTGTAAGACAAAACGGCCCCGGCATTGCACACCAGACAGCACACTCCTTACTGTGTGACTGTGTGTAAGATAAACAAAAGCTTGGCCGTTCTTTCTGACTACAGCTGTGGGAAGCAGTTGAGTACGTTTCCTATCTATTATTCATTATCACCAATTCGCCAAACACGCCACTCCGTATCCACAAATTATACCCACAGTTATATAGGAATAATTTGCTGCTATTATAAATTTAATAAAAATAGGATATACACATTATTTTTAAAACATAGGGTGTGCTTTCGGGGGGGGGGGGGGCGGGGGCGGAGGTCATTATTAAATTTGTATATTTAATAATTTATCAACAATTTTTCAAATACGAATAACGATGTTAATTTTCAAATTATAAAAGAATTCTGTAGGAGATTTTAACGGTTATTTTTCAAAATTAATTTCAGATGACGTATTGCCAATAGATAAATATATTTTACCCCCTTTAAGGAGCGTGATTTCCAGTCTCATCAACTCATTTTCTCTTGTTGTGTTAGTGTTGATGTGGCAGTGTTGGTGTGGCAGTGTGTTGATGTGGCAGCGTTGATGAGGCAGTGTGTGGTTGTGTTAGTGTTGTTGTGGCAGTGTATAGTTGTGGCAGTGTTGATGAGGCAGTGTGGATGAGGCAGTGTTGATGAGGCAGTTTTGATGAGGCAGTGTTGATGAGGCAGTGTTGTTGTGGCAGTGTTGTTGTGGCAGTGTTGTTGTGGCAGTGTGTAGTTGTGGTAGTGTGTTGATGAGGCAGTGTTGATGAGGCAGTTTTGATGTGGTAGTGTGTTGATGTGGCAGTGTTGATGAGACAGTGTTGATGTGGTAGTGTGTTAATGTGGCAGTGTTGATGAGGCTGTGTTGTTGTGGCAGTGTATAGTTCTGACAGTGTATAGTTGTGGCAGTGTATAGTTGTGGCAGTGTTAATGCAGTAGTGTGTTGATGTGGCAGTGTTGATGAGACAGTGTTGATGTGGTAGTGTGTTGATGTGGCAGTGTTGATGAGGCTATGTTGTTGTGGCAGTGTATAGTTCTGACAGTGTATAGTTGTGGCAGTGTTAATGCAGTAGTGTGTTGATGTGGCAGTTTTGATGAAGCTGTGTTGATGTGGCAGTGTTGTTGTAGCCTTGTTGTGTTATTGAACTCCCCCCGCCACTGCTCCCGTATATGGCAGACGAGAGACAAGATTGGCAGACGTGAGAAGTAATTATTATTATTATCAGTGCTAAACCGTGAACAGCGCTATCTTCCAGCCCGGGCAGGGGCGCCAACTCATCTCGAAGGGTGATAACTCACCGGCGCACGCACTTCATTTTACTTGCTGAGACAATATCTTGTAAACATCTTGTGCCCAGAGCAGGAGACAAGGCAGCGGTGCTTGAAAAAAATAGCTATGACAAATCTACCTGACAAATCTATCCGACAAGCTACCTGACAAAGCTACCTGAAAATCGACATGACAAAGCTACCTGACAAAGCTACCTGACAAATCTATCCGATAAAGCTACCTGACAAAGCTACCTGACAAAGCTACCTGACAAAGCTACCTGACAAAGCTACCTGACAAAGCTACCCGACAAAGCTACCTGAAAATCGACATGACAAAGCTACCTGACAAAGCTACCTGACAAACCTACCTGACAAGGTTACCTGAAAAATCTACCCGACAAAGCTACCTGAAAATCGACATGACAAAGCTACCTGAAAAAGCTACCTGACAAAGTTACCCAACAAATCTATCCGACAAATCTATGACTATAGTAACCAAAATGTGGTAGGGCGCACTAAAGTACAATCAAATAGAGTGAGCGAGTTGGAAAAACAAACAGCAGTACATTGAACAGAGATCCGCAATCATAGGATCAAACTCAATACAGACTCATGCCACAGACTCAAGACAGACTCATGCCACAAACTCAAGACAGACTCATGCCACAGACTCAAGACAGACTCATGCCACAAACTCAAGACAGACTCATGCCACAGACTCAAGACAGACTCATGCCACAGACTCAAGACAGACTCATGCCACAAACTCAAGACAGACTCATGCCACAAACTCAAGACAGACTCATGCCACAAACTCAAGACAGACTCATGCCACAGACTCAAGACAGACTCATGCCACAAACTAAAGACAGACTCATGCCACAAACTCAAGACAGACTCATGCCACAAACTCAAGACAGACTCATGCCACAGACTCAAGACAGACTCATGCCACAAACTCAAGACAGACTCATGCCACAAACTCAGGACAGACTCATGCCACAAACTCAAGACAGACTCATGCCACAAACTCAAGACAGACTCATGCCACAAACTCAGGGCAGACTCATGCCACAAACTCAATACAGACTCATGCCACAGACTCAAGACAGACTCATGCCACAGACTCAAGACAGACTCATGCCACAAACTCAAGACAGACTCATGCCACAGACTCAAGACAGACTCATGCCACAAACTCAGGACAGACTCATGCCACAGACTCAAGACAGACTCATGCCACAAACTCAAGACAGACTCATGCCACAAACTCAAGACAGACTCATGCCACAGACTCAAGACAGACTCATGCCACAAACTCAGGACAGACTCATGCCACAGACTCAAGACAGACTCATGCCACAAACTCAAGACAGACTCATGCCACAAACTCAAGACAGACTCATGCCACAAACTCAAGACAGACTCATGCCACAAACTCAAGAGAGACTCATGCCACAGACTCAAGACAGACTCATGCCACAAACTCAAGACAGACTCATGCCACAGACTCAAGACAGACTCATGCCACAAACTCAGGACAGACTCATGCCACAGACTCAAGACAGACTCATGCCACAAACTCAAGACAGACTCATGCCACAAACTCAAGACAGACTCATGCCACAAACTCAAGACAGACTCATGCCACAAACTCAAGAGAGACTCATGCCACAGACTCAAGACAGACTCATGCCACAAACTCAAGACAGACTCATGCCACAAACTCAAGACAGACTCATGCCACAGACTCAAGACAGACTCATGCCACAAACTCAAGACAGACTCATGCCACAAACTCAATACAGACTCATGCCACAAACTCAAGACAGACTCTTGCCACAGACTCAAGACAGACTCATGCCACAAACTCAAGACAGACTCATGCCACAGACTCAAGACAGACTCATGCCACAGACTCAAGACAGGTTCTTGCCACAAACTCAAGACAGACTCATGCCACAAACTCAAGACAGGCTCATGCCACAAACTCAAGACAGACTCATACCACAAACTCAAGACAGACTCATGCCACAAACTCAAGACAGACTCATGCCACAAACTCAAGACAGACTCATACCACAAACTCAAGATAGACTCATGCCACAAACTCAAGAGAGACTCATGCCACAGACTCAAGACAGACTCATGCCACAAACTCAAGAGAGACTCATGCCACAGACTCAAGACAGACTCATGCCACAGACTCAAGACAGACTCATGCCTCAGACTCAAGACAGACTCATGCCACAAACTCAAGACAGACTCTTGCCACAGACTCAAGACAGACTCATGCCACAAACTCAAGACAGACTCATGCCACAGACTCAAGACAGACTCATGCCACAAACTCAAGACAGGCGCTTGCCACAAACTCAAGACAGACTCATGCCACAAACTCAAGACAGACTCATGCCACTGACTCAAGACAGACTCATGCCACAAACTCAAGACATGCTTCTTGCCACAAACTCAAGACAGACTCATGCCACAAACTCAAGACAGACTCATGCCACAAACTCAAGAGAGACTCATGCCACAGACTCAAGACAGACTCATGCCACAAACTCAAGAGAGACTCATGCCACAGACTCAAGACAGACTCTTGCCACAAACTCAAGAGAGACTCATGCCACAGACTCAAGACAGACTCATGCCACAAACTCAAGACAGACTCATGCCACAGACTCAAGACAGACTCATGCCACAAACTCAAGAGAGACTCATGCCACAGACTCAAGACAGACTCATGCCACAGACTCAAGACAGACTCATGCCACAGACTCAAGACAGACTCATGCCACAGACTCAAGACAGACTCATGCCACAGACTCAAGACAGACTCATGCCACAGACTCAAGACAGACTCATGCCACAGACTCAAGACAGACTCATGCCACAGACTCAAGACAGACTCATGCCACAGACTCAAGACAGACTCATGCCACAAACTCAAGACAGACTCATACCACCAACTCACCGCAGACTCATACCATAAGAATATAATCATAACGCTAGACTCCAGGCGCTCTTTTTACAACTATAATTTGATCCTAAACTTCAAACACACCCCTAGAACATAATCATAGCCTAGATACAGACCATGAGAATATAATCATAACAAAACACACTCTCAAATATAATCATAGTCATAGCCACGCACCCCGAGCCGGGTTTTCCAAATAATGTCGAAGACCCCGCGGTTAGGGGTGTTCGAATGATTCAGCTGAGTTGCAACCCCCCACCCCTCCCCGCCCCCATAAAGGCCAAAGAGTTTCTTCAAAAGAGCTATGTTCTTTAAATCTGCTTCCGGTAATGTCCACGGTACTTTAGTCTATTCTTCACATCTGCTTAGAGCAGGGATCACCAAACTGTTTTCAAGGGGGGCCGGATAACGGAAAAAATTGACGAGCGCGGGCCGGATAATCATTCTGTACAGTACTTGCAAGCCAGATAATCATTCCGTACAGTACTTGCAAGCCAGATAATCATTATGTACAGTACTTGCAAGCCAGATAATCATTCTGTACAGTACTTGCAAGCCAGATAATCATTCTGTACAGTACTTGCAAGCCAGATAATCATTCTGTACAGTACTTGCAAGCCAGATAATCATTCTTGTAAACCAGAACGAAAGCTCTGGAGAAAAAAAAGACGAAAAACTAAGTTAAGTATTCCATGTTAATCATGGCCGAGTGGCGTGGAATGTACAAACAAAAAAGAAAACCAACATATTTATTTACTTTAACAAGTTAGCAAAGAAGGCGACGTTAGCAAAAAAGATATTTACACCAGACCCAGTGAGCACATATTCGAATCTCACAAACTAAGCTGCAAAAAAGGTGAGTGAGATTTGTGAAACTGACGTTTGGCTCACAAAGATATCATCAATGTTTGGTTTGGAATTGCTGCATCCAATCAAGAGAATTGTTTTCAAATATTCATCAATCTCTCTCGTTCGATGTGTTGACTTCACAATCACATTCTTTATTATTTTTTAAAATGTTTGCTCCCAGGCATAAGTTGTTCCACGAGAAGTTGTGAGAGACCAGAAGCCTCATCCAATGCCAGAGAATACCACATCAAGTTCCTAGCTTTCTCACGTATCTGTAGCACAGTGTTTTCTCCAAATTCTTCTGTTCTCCGCACAACCGAACTTGCCGAAAAGCTGCTTGTTCCAACCGCGGCGATTGTGATTTTTAATGTCCCCGTTTGTTTCCAAAACTCCTCTTCCTTTCACACATTTACAGTTTGTGGTACTTATCCGATTATAATGTATTAGTGGGAATCGGCTTAATGGAATTTGATTCTTATTTTTTTTTTTCAAAACAAGATTTTTCTAAAACAGTACACAACAAAAGACGAAACCAAATAATAAACACAATAACAAAGAATACGATACTCAATACCAAGGCTAATTACCATTAATAAATTTTATTATGTTAATTATAGTGAATTACAAAATCAAAAGAAATATAATTTAAAGCTATCGACTTACAGTATGCTGTTTGGCTTGTACCGGTACAGTGTTGAATAAAACGCAATGTGCAAAAAGGGTACAATGATGAAAAGAAATCTACACACACACACAGTGAACAAAGCTCTGTCTCGTAGCAGAAATAACACACGCTCCAAGTATCTCATGATAAATGATCTCCTATTTTTTTCATTCAATCTATCGGCCTTATATACACGGTTTCTTTAGATGATTCCAGAAACAGAATATCCAATGTAATTGCTTCCCCGCTGCTTCTAAAATTTTCTACAGGATTCGAAGGGAACAGACTATTAATTTTATTTAGTTGTAAACAAGGTCAAGAGAGACTATTTTTAGCTATCCACACCCTAAATGCAGTTCAGAGATTTGGGTCAGGTAGAGTTCATTCACGGGGAAAGAATGAAATCAACATGTCGCCTACATAACAGGGTCACACTGAAAGAAAACGAGCTTGCGGGGCTCGATGTGGTCGTGTACTCGGACTCAAGAACTGCTCTCGAGATCTTGGGAAAGAGACAGGGTACCACTCACCTAGTTGATGTTATCTTTGAACACGTGTGCAAAATCGGCGAAATAGGAGGCAAGGTAACAGTGCAATGGATCCCCGGCCACGTCAACGTCAGTGGCAAATGAGAAAGCGGACACGCTGGCGAAAACCCGGGCTGCCCAGCCTCAGCCTGAAGTACCAATTACTTTTTTGGCAATAAAGAACTGGCTGGCAGACCATTTCAGGACGAAGTGGTACAGGCAATGGGCAGACAATACGACCGCTAGAGGCGTCTTTTAAAATTTGCTCACTCCTAGCAAACAAGACCTATGGTGGGGGTAAGGCCGCAAACAGCAGAGCTTAGTGACGCAAATGCGCACCGAGCATTGCCCCATAGGCACATACTTCTGGCGGCTAGATAACAACAGGGATCCTACCTGCCGGCATTGCAACCTGGCCCCGGAGACACTAGCGCACCCGTTAACCGAATGTCCCTCACTAGATGTCCCGGGGAAGGCCAGGGCGGTTGGGGGAACCCTACGTGAGGAAAATGTTGTATGGCTCAGCTAAGCAGATGGAGCTGGTAGCCAATTTACTAGCCGAGGTCATGAGATCGTAATCTCAGACCTTCACCAGAATATGTGTGTTAGTTAGTAGTATATAGTTGGATCACGCCAAGGGATGCTGATGCAAGTAACCATCGTATTCATGGCAGAATATAAGACGGTACTGGGGGTGATTTTTTTTTGGGGGGGGGCTTCGTAAGCCCCTGATCCGCATTAACTTAATTCCTCAGCTGTGAAGAATCATGTCTTTCTTTGCGACCTCCAGCCCACATTTACCGAAGCCACCTCGCTTGTTGTTGGCAATTACATCGACCCCTGTGTCCAACCATTACATCGACCCCTGTGTGGCGTTACAGCCCATGTAGGGCTTTGCCCTGCCTCACTAATTCCTTTCACTCAGATCCAACCAATGCTTTTTTCTTCCGCGCGTTGCTTCCCAGCTGCTGTAGATCCCTCTCCATATCACTCACCCATCTAAGCCTAGGTCTGCTTTTGAGCCGTTTTCCTCTGGGGTTTTGGTGTTGCATCCTCTTCACTCCTCTGTCATTTGGCATTCTCTCTAAGTGTCCTGCCCAGTCGATTCAGCCAGTAAGTTGTAGGCTCTCCCCCCTTTGTTCTGATAACTGCCAACACAAAATAACTTGTCCGTGTGTTGTCGGTGCATCATTCAAACTCGGCTTCTCTGGAAGGTTCCAAATTGAGACGGAGCGTTCTCGCTTGACCTTCTAGACTAGTGGTTCTCAACCTTCCTAATGCCGCGACCCTTTCATTTAGTTCCTCGTGTTGTGGCGACCCCCAGCAACAAAATTATTTTTGTTTCTACTTCATAACTGTAGAGTATATGTGTTTTTAGGGAAAGGGTCGCGCGACCCCCAAGTTGAGAACCACTGTTCTAGACTGAAGGTTCGATTCTAGAAACGTCTACTCTATAGACCAGCAGGTTGCGAGCCGCATGCGGCTCTTTAACGACCTGAGTGCGGCTCGGCCAGTCTGCCAAAAATCGCTTTGATTCCGAAAAACTTTCCTAGGCTATAAAATAAGGTAGTCGTACCTGAGCGTAGGGAGAGTTACAAGAAGTGTGTGTGTGTGTGCGTGCGTGTGTGTGTGCGTGCGTGTGTGTGCATTAATATGTTTGCCTTTCTGCTATTAAAGTTTATTGAGTTTTTATTTCTAAATGTTTGATTTTCTATGTTTATATCAAATCAGTTGCAGTAGTATGAATAAATTGATCATTGTCAATATGACTTGCTTAGGTCATGTTTTTTTTTTCTTTGTGTACTGTTGTTTAAGCCATTGATACGTGTTCGTTCATCTAACAGGCCGAATCTTAAAACTATCATCAATTTGTTCAACCTTATGAGGTTACGTAACGAGAGATCTCTGAAACTTTCTCCAGTGCATTTGACTTCTGCTGAGAGGACCGTCAGCGTAAAGCCCGCGGACCGGCAACGTAAAGCTCGCGGACCGGCAACGTAAAGCTCGCGGACCGGCAACGTAAAGCTCGCGGACCGTCAACGTAAAGCTCGGTGACCGGCAACGTAAAGCTCGCGGACCGGCAGCGTAAAGATCGCGGACCGGCAGCGTAAAGCTCGCGGACGGGCAACGTAAAGCTCGCGGACCACCATTCGGTGAACGCCCTTACAGACAATTTGTGTACAGTTTCGCTCTTGCGCATATGTGTCGCTATCAATGCAGTACAGACGTGTCGCCTCGGCAGAGGCAAAACAATGAGATATGGACGAGGGAAAAAACAACAGTATTCGTACGCAGTCGGGGGGGGGGGGGCACGTGGGCTGGGCCCCAAATGATTTAATGGGTTTACCCCCCCCCTCCCCAGAGGCGTGGCTAGAGTGTTTGGCGCCCGGGGACAAGATTCATTTTAAAGCGATTCCTTTGTTTTTTTCAACTCGCAAACCCTTAAATAAAAGTAGGCGCCCCTGACTACTCTGGCGCCCAGGGACATCTTTCCACCTTAGCTACGCCTCTGCATCCCCCTCCCCACAATACTATCGTTGAGATGTATCAGAAGGATTACTTTTGTTTTTAAATAGAAGCCAAAAGATGTCTTATTTCACTATAAAGGTATCAGGATTTGGTACCCCGCCTCCCCCCAGATTTCGGTGCCGCCTCCTTGTCCTTTTGTACTTATGTTTGAGAAAACTACAGAGCGGTACTTTGAATACAGTACATCATTATACAAATTACAAGCATTCTCTAACAATTATTGGAGCAGGGGGATCGGCACGGTGTACTGTTAATTTTTTGCACACTCCCACAAGTTGGATCGATGCTATAATTACAGAATCGATGCTTTAATTACAGGATCGATGATGTAATTACAAGACCACACAATTAGTCTCCACTGAAAATTGTGCCACTTTTGAGCATCCCACGTCTAACTCTTTCGTAGTGCAACGCACCTATTTCCATTCAGTAACACTGCTAATGATAGTTCACTTTCAGTCTCGGAGTACTGCTTTTTTTTTCTTTCCGGCCATATGTAAGTATACTCTGCGTACCTACTGCCTTGACCTTTACACAGTTATTAGCTGCAGAAGGGAACACGTCGTAGTGTCTGGAGTCTGGGGTAGCAGGTTCTAAAGATCTCAGTTTAAAATATGACTTGTCTTGTTTTAGTTGTCATTTTGGCAACCACTGCACTTATAATGGCAACCACTGTACTTATACTGGCCACCACTGTACTATTAATGGACACCACTGTACGAATTCTGACAACCACTGTAATAATACTAACAACCACTGTACTAATACTGCCAACCACTGTACTAATACTGACAACCACTGTTCTAATACTGGCAACCACCACAATCATCAAGCACTAGAGTTTACGTGGGACGGGGATTCTGAAGACTGGCGCAACACGCCCCGACCCCTTCATGTATTTTTGATTGGCCGTTTCCAGACCAGACGATCGGCCCTTAACGTCACATGACTTTAACGAAACAATTTTTCGGAAATAATGAAGAATAAAATATCGCTTTGTAATTTGTTTAAAAATAAAGTTGTTGCAGGAATCTGTAACGGTCTGTAAGGGGGGGGGGGGGTGCTGTTTTTTCATTACTGGAAGGTTGGAGGTCAATAATTCTTCTTTTTCTTTCTTACAAAAATCCAACCCCCACTCCCCCACCCCCAACAAAAAAAAAACCCAAAAGAAATAAATATAAAAAATATAATAAAAAGTATTGAGTAATTGGCTTGTTTTATTATCTATATTTTGTTTGTTACCTGGAAAAATTCAATAGACTGGCCGGGGGGGTTGTTGTTTTTTTTTTACCCCCACCCCCAAAAGGCAATTTAGAAGCAACTACTTCCTCAATTTCTCCCCTCCCCCCCCCCCCCCCCGACGCATCTGCTGTTGATTGAATAGTTTGAAGAACCTGGCTATAATTCGTGGTACTGTGTAGAAATCTCTAGTTGTGTTTTCCGTGCGCGGAGAGAAAGTCAGGAGAAAAAAACAAAGGGGGGGGGGGAGAGAGAGAGAGCGAGAGAGAGAGAGCATGATGCAAGACAAACGCTGTGCAGACAGACGGCAGCGAGGCGGCTCAGACAAGATGTTTTGATCGGCCTGCAAGTCGGCACACTAACTAGGTCACGCTAGCCGATTTGGGTGAGATTAGGGCCAATGGTTCTCAAATACGTAGGCAAATTCCCCCCACCCATAGATTATAAAAAGGGCTGGGGATAAAGCAGTGGATCAGTTAGAGCTTGATTGATTGATTGGTTGATTGATTGATTGGTATCCATGCTACACATGCTCACTGCGCTTTGATTTTCATAAATCTGTTTAACAAAAAAGTTTTAAAATGTTTCTTAAACGATGTTTTATCCTTTTCAATACCCCAGGGTGGCTGGTAATTCTGTCTCCCCCAACTCACAAAAACCGCATAGCATAAAGCATACAAATCAAACAGTGTATGATGTAAGTTACATACAGTGGACGAAAACTTGCACCCCCTTATAACGTCCATCTGCCCCTTTCTTCACACGTCATTGGGGATTAGAGACCGCCTCTATGTTGAAATTTGACTTATTTGATCTAGGTATAGATTGCGACCACGTTCATTCAGAACTGACCGGACTAAAGATCAGCATGGTAGCCGTCCATAAGGTAGGTCACACTCGGGAAGGAGTGTTGCTGGGTGGCCGAGTGGTCTAAACTGAGCAAATCTCAAATTGATGGTCTGAAGTTCAATCCCCACCTAAGCAAACACTGGATGGGACGCGCTAACCTTGGACGGCAACTCATCTAAGAGAAGGAAACAAACCCGGAGATGGAGTCCCGATAGGCGGATAACATTGGCACAATGAAACATTCCGGCAACTCCCGGGTGGATGGGACTCGTTAGCCTTGGACGGTAACTCATCTAAGAGAAGGCAAACTTTGAATTCAAACCAGGAGCCAGAATGATCAATAAAATGTTCATGGAAGAAGAAAGTGTGACGGTTTGTGACACGGGGTGGGATAGAGGTTAGATACTTATATATTATCATACGTATATAAATTGACGGTGACACTTCTGTTGTGTTGGATGTCAGCCGTTTCCTTGGTGTAGAAACTGTGTGGATTAAGTTCATCACTTAAACCAATTCAATCACTTATTCAGTCACGTCGTCTGTTCGGGAGAGACTCCAAGTACACCCGCCCCCACCCCCAACCCATATGTGAAATGTCTGAGGATGGTAGTGCTGTATGGACTGTTTCTTGCTTTCTTGGGGCTAGAGGGTGAGCTGCCATGCCAAGTGCCCTAAGACAGGGTGAGCCGCGGTAACAGGTGCCCAAGGCAGGGAGAGCTGCCGTGCCAGGTGCCCTAAGAGAGTGCGAGCTGCCATGCCAGGTGCCCTAAGGCAGGGTGAGCAACGAAGCGGAAGGTTTGGTTTGTTATCGTTTAGCCTGGAACATCTTACCCCTGTCGCCAGTCACGTGTCGTTGCTGTTAGCATTCGTACGAAATTATTACCACTCTATTTAGAATCCCAACACAGGCCTAAGTCGGGCAATGGCAAGCACACGGCGAGCCACTTACTTGTATTCTATTTATTTCTTCAGCTCAGTGATCCTCACATTATTCAAACGGGAATTTCTCATCTCTATTCCTTCACTACAAAAGATGTCATCTCTTTGGTGGTAAAAGCTTTGCTTCAATCGTCAATTTTTTGTTTTAAATCACATTTTTTAAATGAAATTAACTAATTAAGCAAGTTAAATTTATTTAATAATTTTAAAAAATATTTTTTTTAAGATTGGTGGATGACACACATTGATGACAGCAAGCCTCGCATTGAATCCATCCCCTGATTGGCTCTACTCACTAGTCTTGAGCTATACTGTGACACACACTTTCGTGAACGAGAACCAGTGCGGCCTGTCAAACTGTGTAATATCTATCTAGTGAAGCAACAGGGTTGGAAATGAGGTGAGGTCGAGGGTGGGGTGGGGTATCTTTTTAAGTATCTAACTTTCAACATTCGGGAAGATTGGGGGCTGGGAGGGTGGTGGTAGAAGGAAGAGAGAGACAGAAAGAGAGAGAGAGAGAAAGAGAGAGAGAAAGAGAGAGAGAGAAAGAGAGAGAGACAGAAAGAGAGAGAGAAAGAGAGAAAGAGAGACAGACAGAGAGAAAGAGAGAGAGACAGACAGAAAGAGAGAGAGAGAGAGAATGAGAGACAGAAAGAGAGAGAGAGAGAAAGAGAGAGAGACAGAAAGAGAGAGAGAGAGAAAGAGAGAGAGAGAGAGAGAAAGAGAGAGAGAGAGAGAAACCATTTGATTGATTTATTGAAGTACCGCATTTATTTCACATATCACATTTCTACTGCAGCCAAGTGAACTGCCAGCCACGCCAGCCACACCGTTAGATTATCGCACATGGTGGCGTTACGATTTTAACAGGAACAGACTATAAGCCCAACAAATGTTTTCTCGCCATTCGATTGGCTGTAACCGTTTGGCTGTAACCTTTTGTCAGGTTCGATAACGCCTCGAGGGCGGCTCTGGGGTTGGGGGGGGGGGGATGATAACAATCCAAGGTGCATTAATCGATGCAGCTGTGCTGGAATTGATCGGTTACATCAATACATGTGCTGGAATTGATCAGTTACATCAATACATGTGCTGGAATTGATCGGTTACATCAATACATGTGTTGGAATTGATCGGTTACATCAATACATGTGTTGGAATTGATCGGTTACATCAATACATGTGCTGGAATTGATCGGTTACATCAATACATGTGTTGGAATTGATCGGTTACATCAATACATGTGTTGGAATTGATCGGTTACATCAATACATGTGTTGGAATTAATCGGTTACATCAATACATGTGCTGGAATTGATCGGTTACATCAATACAAGTGTTGGAATTGATCAGTTACATCAAAACATGTTCTGGAATTGATCAGTTACATCAATACATGTGTTGGAATTGATCGGTTACATCAATACATGTGTTGGAATTGATCGGTTACATCAATACATGTGTTGGAATTGATCAGTTACATCAATACATGTGCTGGAATTGATCGGTTACATCAATACATGTGCTGGAATTGATCAGTTACATCAATACATGTGCTGGAATTGATCGGTTACATCAATACATGTGTTGGAATTGATCAGTTACATCAATACATGTGCTGGAATTGATCAGTTACATCAATACATGTGCTGGAATTGATCGGTTACATCAATACATGTGTTGGAATTGATCAGTTACATCAATACATGTGTTGGAATTGATCAGTTACATCAATACATGTGTTGGAATTGATCAGTTACATCAATACATGTGTTGTAATTGATCGGTTACATCAATACATGTGTTGGAATTGATCGGTTACATCAATACATGTGTTGGAATTGATCGGTTACATCAATACATGTGTTGGAATTGATCAGTTACATCAATACATGTGTTGGAATTGATCAGTTACATCAATACATGTGTTGGAATTGATCAGTTACATCAATACATGTGTTGGAATTGATCAGTTACATCAATACATGTGTTGGAATCGATAGTTTTAACAAAGGCTTCCTTACAACGCGTAACACTTTATATATATTTTTTTAAAAACAAATTTCACTTTTATTTGGCGTTGCATCACGAATGTATATTTTGATTTGTAGCTCTAACATGAACACGTGGTTTCCATCTTGTTAAAATTTTCAAAGATGGGGACACACAGGGGCGAAGTACTGTTTGGTAAAAAAAAAAAAAGGTGGGTGGGGGGGGGGGCGGTACCAAGGGTACAGGAAACAGGGGTATGCCAATTTTACGGGTTAGAGTCCTTATCACAGTTCTTGGCCCTCGGCTCACGCCAGTCATCTGTGGTGGTCGATGTTGTTAGTATTCATACGAGCAGTTGTTCGTGCAAAAGTAATTACCTGGCAACAGTCGGTTAGCTCAGCTGTTACATAAAATTAATGGGATGAGAGGGTGGGGGTGGTGAAATCATGGCGGTAGATGCAATTAGAATCATCCCTATGATCAGTGGCGGACCTGTCCCTATTATCAGTGGTGGACCTGTCCCTATGATCAGTGGCGGACCTGTCCCTATGATCAGTGGCGGACCTGTCCCTGTGATCAGTGGCGGACCTGTCCCTATGATCATTGGCGAACCTGTCCCTATGATCAGTGGCGAACCTGTCCCTATGATCAGTGGCGGACCTGTTCCTATGATCTGTGGCGAACCTGTCCCTATGATCAGTGGCGGACCTGTCCCTATGATCAGTGGCGGACCTGCCCCTATAATCAGTGGCGGACCTGTCCCTATGATCAGTGGCGGACCTGTCCCTATGATCAGTGGCGGACCTGTCCCTATGATCAGTGGCGGACCTGTCCCTATGATCAGTGGCGGACCTGTCCCTGTGATCAGTGGCGGACCTGTCCCTATGATCAGTGGCGGACCTGTCCCTGTGATCAGTGGCGGACCTGTCCCTATGATCAGTGGCGGACCTGTCCCTATGATCAGTGGCGGACCTGTCCCTATGATCAGTGGCGGACCTGTCCCTATGATCAGTGGCGGACCTGTCCCTATGATTAGTGGCGGACCTGTCCCTATGATCAATGGCGGACCTGTCCCTATGATCAGTGGCGGACCTGTCTGTATGATCAGTGTCGGACCTAGGGCAAGAGGATTTTTATTTATTTTTTTTAAAAGGGAGGGGTGGCAAAGTGAGCCGGGTTAATAAACCCCCTGGTGGGCCGGATCTGGTCCGCGGGTCGTGGGTTGAGCACACCTGGTATAAAGTATAAAAGTACGCGGCGCTTGAAAGAAAGAACAGTAATTTAAAAGTCTGCACGGGTTCACGATGGACAAAAGTTGTGTTTAATAATAAAAAAAGAAAAAGGACGGGGAAAAATTAATTAAATCTTCAAACTTCGACATGTTTGCAGAAACAATAATAATAACACATGTCACACGTCTTGAGGGTTCGAGCGCATGATAGCAACGCATGTGTTGAGCGTTTGAACGTTTGATAGTAACACATGTGTTGGACGTTTGATAGTAACACATGTGTTGGACGTTTGATAGTAACACACGTGTTGAGCGTTTGAACTTATAATAGTAACACATGTGTTGAGGGTGTGAGCGTATGATAGTAACACATGTGTTGAGGGTGTGAGCGTATGATAGTAACACATGTGTTGAGGGTGTGAGCGTATAATAGTAACACATGTGTTGAGGGTGTGAACTTTCCTAAAATTCGTATCCCCAAACGTGTACGAAAGAAATTTGGTCGACGGAAAATTGATCGACTTCCGGTCGCCACTAAACTTCCGGTCTGTACTAAACTTCCGTTCGACCAAACTTCTGTTCGACCCACAACTTCTGTTCGACGAAACTTCATTTTGACACTAAACTTCCGTTCTACACAAAACTTATGTTCGACCAAACTTCCGTTCGACCAAAGTTCCGTTCGACCAAACTTCCGTTCGACACAAAACTTCCGTTCGACCCAATTCATTCCAATATAAATGTATGGTTACCCTTAAGCAAAGTGTTTTTTTTTACCCCCCCCCCCCAAACCACACACCCTACTATATTCACAAACAGCATGGCATCATGAGATGGAGCACATGCCAGCCAACGGAAGACATGACATCATGAGATGGAGCACAAGCCAGCCAACGGAAGACATGACATCATGAGATGGAGCACAAGCCAGACAACGGAAGACATGACATCATGAGATGGAGCACAAGCCAGACAACGGAAGACATGACATCATGAGATGGAGCACAAGCCAGCCAACGAAAGACATGACATCATGAGATGGAGCACAAGCCAGCCAACGGAAGACATGACATCATGAGATGGAGCACATGCCAGCCAACGGAAGACATGACATCATGAGATGGAGCACAAGCCAGCCAACGAAAGACATGACATCATGAGATGGAGCACAAGCCAGCCAACGGAAGACATGACATCATGAGATGGAGCACATGCCAGCCAACGGAAGACATGACATCATGAGATGGAGCACAAGCCAGCCGACGGAAGACATGGCATCACGAGATGGAGCACACGCCAGCCAACGGAAGACATGACATCATGAGATGGAGCACACGCCAGCCGACGGAAGACATGACATCATGAGATGGAGCACAAGCCAGCCGACGGAAGACATGGCATCATGAGATGGAGCACACGCCAGCCGACGGAAGACATGGCATCATGAGATGGAGCACACGCCAGCCGACGGAAGACGAGGGGTGAGGCATAAGAGTCCACATACTGTTTCCATCAATTCTATTACGCCCCCCCCCCCCCCGTTGTACAAAGATCACGGGGCAGGCTCAGTACCGCGGAATGACATCTTTTGTTTGACATGTCAATGACATCAATTGGGACTCCCCGATCAATAAGCAAAAAAAAAAAGTGTGTGGGGGGGGGGGGGGAATATGGTCATGTGAGTGAATTTGATAATAAGTCCAATTTACGCACCACAGAGATGTTGCCGGGATAACTCGAGGGGGGGGGGGGGAATATGGTCACGTGAGTGAATTTGATAATAAGTCCAATTTACGCACCACAGAGATGTTGCCGAGATAACTCAAGGGGGGGAGGTGGGGGGATGACCTGAATATCGGAAAAGCTATGATAACTTCTTGAAATGATTGAGGTTTAAGGTTCAAACGTTTTTAAATAATATAGGACTGACGGGCTTTTCAGTATGGATTTTAAACAAATATTTTAAACATCGAGTTCTAGACAAGAATTGCGTTCTGCATGCTCACCAGGGCAGGGGCGTCTACACACGGGGGGGGGGATAGACGCCCCTGTACCAGGCGTTCGAATTCGATTACATACACTACAGCCAAGGAATGCCTAGTTTTAGTCATATTGCCAAAGTAAGACTACCTCTAGTACCATACAATCAATGTAAGACTACGGTAGCTCTAACTCTAGCCATGCCATACAGCCACATAATGCCTACATCTAGCCATACAGCCACAGAATGCCTACTTCTAGCCCTACAGTCATAGAATGCCTACTTCTAGTCATACAGCCATATAACGCCTATTTCTAGCCATACAGCGAAATAATGCCAAGTTCTAGCCATACAGCGAAAGAATGCCAAGTTCTAGCCATACAGCCGGGAAATGCCAAGTTCTAGCCATACAGCCGGGAAATAACAAGTTCTAGCCATACAGCCGGGAAATACCAAGTTCTAGCCATACGGCCGGGAAATGCCAAGTTCTAGCCATACGGCCGGGAAATGCCAAGTTCTAACCACATTTCCTACATATAAAGAGAGTGCTGGTACTTGTTTATAACCCGCCATTTTGGAAGTGCCTAGTGCCAGCATAAATACAACCTGTCTCACCTGACGAATGGCCTTGACCTTTACGTCACAAGACAGGTAGGAGAGCCTCCTGCTTCTAATGGGAAAGTGAAAGGGGGATGAAGTAATGCATTATTGGGGGCCGGGTTGGGGGTTAACCCTGTTATCAATTGCGGAAGGCATTATTCTCAGGGATTCTCACGTTCTAAGACATAGAAAATGATATTCCCGTGAATAATTGTTACCGAGGCAATCTGTGCCGTTCAGTGTCGCTCCCACCCTCCTTTCCACAACAACAACAACAACAGCAGCAGCAACAACAACAACAGCAGCAGCAACAACAACAACAACAATATCAAAAACTGCAGTTGTCAGAAAATAACACCCTTGAATATAATGGAAACAGTGACGCCCCATTGGAACACATTACGCCCCCCTTACTACGCCCCCCCCCTTACTACGCCACTGGATGCGACGCACCTGTTACATGACTGGTGTTAAAATGTATCGATGAGGAAGTGCGGGAGGCGAGTACACTACACTGCACATTTCCATTTCCGTTATTGAGATCATGTTGCATCTGAAAACAAAACGTTGATGTATGTACTTCTGTGTACTGTGTACTGCTGTGTACTGTGTACTGCTGCGTACTACTGTGTACCGTAAATGACAAGGAACTTAAATAAAGTAGGTAGCAAAAGTGGGCCACAGCTGCAATTAGGTGGGGGCGTCAAAGGCAAGCACCGCCAGGGGCGCCATAAACTAGTTTGTTATGTAGACGACGAGTGTTTACGTCATGAACTCCAGCAGACAACAAGCTCGAAACCGCATTTAAGGTGTGGGCAGCTAAAAATAGTATCCACGTGACCTTGTTCAGAACTAAATAAGTATTGTCCGTTTCCTTCGAGTATTGTAGACACATCTGGGGAAAACTGGAAATGAAAACAATGCGTAAGGCAGTTCTCGAAACATGAGTAAAACAGACTATAAAAAAAAAGGGGACACGAGAAGAGATTTTTGAGAGAGTAGATCATTTTATCACGAGATACTTGGGGGTGTGTGTTAATTTTGCTACGAGACAGAGTTTTGTTTACTGTGTGTGTGTGTATGTGTATTTCCTTTCATTTTTGTACCCTTTTTTGCACATTGTGTTTTATTTAACATCGTACCGGTACAAGCCAAACAATATACTGTATGTCAATAGTTTTAATTATATTATATTTACTGTGATTTTGTAATTCATTATAATTAACACATTAAAACTTATTCATTTGTAGATGGCCCTGGTTTTGAGTATCTTATTCTTTGCGATTGTATTTGATCATTTGGTTCCGTCTTTTGTTGTGGACTGTTTTAGAACGAGCCAGACACTTAAATAAACAGATTAATGTCCCCATACTGATAACAGTACGTAACAAATGACTCCACTGAGTAAACCTGGAAAGTATGTACAAGTACAGTGGCGTAGCGAGCTTAACTCGCGCCCGGGGCACAATACCTTTTTAGCGCCCCCCCCCATTCGAAAACCATACAATATTATATGTAAAATGTACCATTTGGCGCCCCTTTGTGAGTAGCGCCCGGGGCATGATGCCCCCCCCCCCGGCTACGCCGCTGAGTATGAATTGTACAATTCACATGTCAAGAATGATGAAAATAAAATATTTCAAAGTGACAATACCGTGCAATTTTTATATATATATATATTTTTTTGGACAACCCCAATTAGGTCACTCAATCAATTTTTACAGAACTATTTTTATTCAATCTACATAAACTCTTCTGACTAGTCATGGTCAGTATCATTGACAATCATTCAATTCCAATACGTATTCTGTGTGCAGACGACACCCCGTTACATTTTTTTTGGGGTGGGGGGGGTTTGTTTGCCACTATCGCATGGTCTACTCGTGGTTAAAATTTGACAGTTAATCTGTACAAGTCTCATTACTACGAGACCAACAACAAAAAAAAAAAAAAGAGTCCAAGAATTCAAAATGTATCTCGATAATTTATCTAAACAACCTGAGGATAAATATTTCCGAATCTTTAATGTGTTTCACCTTGCCAGAATAACATTTGGTTTGTATGTTTGAGATCCCATTAGCTGATTAATGGTTGACCCCGGCCCCTTGTTTAACAATACTGTCAATACATCTACTGTTTGAGATGGATGTAGGCCTACTCCTTTTTTTTTAAAGATGTCCATTTTTTCCCTCTCTTCAGAAAACGAGACTTCTAATCCATGTTTTTGTACTCTTAATTAAATTTAAAAAAAAAAAAAATCTCACAACCTCATGATCTCATACCATCATCACCTCATAACATCATCACCTCATAACATCATCACCTCATCATCTGTTGACAATTTCGACGACTCTATTTAAAAAGCTTAAAAGTGATACCCCGCCCCCCTCACACACACACACACTTTTTTCTCTCTCTTACTTAGAAATTAACTTTCAACACAGTGGTCCCCAAACTTTCAAGACAGTGGTCCCCAAACTTTCAAGACAGTGGTTCCCACACTTTCAAGACAGTGGTCCCCAAACTTTCAAGACAGTGTTCCCCAAACTTTCAAGACAGTGGTCCCCATACTTTCAAGACAGAGGTCCCCAAACTTTTAAGACAGTGGTCCTCAAACTTTCAATACAGTGGTCCCCAAATGACAACAGATCTGTAACAAGAATATTAGAATGTAATCAAGATGTCTCCAAGTAACAAAGTTACCAGCTAGACTTCGCAACGCGCCTACTCCCTTCTTGAACAAGGTCCAGCAGATCCTCGTTCGACTCATTTTTAACGGCAAGCCAGGGTTGCAATGACCACGTGATCTAGCGGCTCGGGGGCTCCGACTGCTGGGTTAATGACTTTGTTGCCGACCCAGATTCACAAGCAGGTGAACGGCTGGAAATCCCCCCACGGTCTGTGAGCGGGAGCCAATTTGAGGGCCAAGTTGAGAGGCAAGTTGACAAGGCATGAAGGCTACAACGCCGTAATCAAGTCAACATAGTGATGATTACCAATTTACCTGGGTGAGATCGGCAGCGTAGCTGGGGTAAGTGACGTCAGGGCAGGCCAAGATTTGCCACCCCATTGCACTAAAAATACATGCAGTTGACGAAAGTGAATAAACAAATAAACCGGTTTCACCATTTGGGGGGGGGGGGGGTGAGATGGCGGGGGGGGGGGGGGCTTTCAAAATATTTGAAATCGCGTGAAAAATTGCTAGGGTCGCCGTTGATCACTATGCATGCTAAAAATCAAGAAGCTAACAAGCTACCGTACATCTTAGTCTTAGGCGGATTTACAACAAAACGTGTTTTTGGGTGGGGGGGGGGAGGGAATCGGGGTCCCCAAAAGCCCTTTGGAGAACTAAAATGGGGGCAATGCGCTTTTTCTTCAGGGGTCAATCGCCACATTGATATTCACATTTCTTCACTTTGCTTTTGTTCACTTTGATAGTGAAAATGCCTTTGCGTTTCTAGTGAACCTTTGTTCTCTTTGGTGGTGAACATTTCTTCACTTTTCTAGGGAAGATTTCTTCACTATTCTAGTGAACGTATTTTCACTTTGCTAGCAAACGTTTCCTTAAGAAAATGTTTAAGTTAGGGAAGTGGTTCTTAGCCTGGCGTCAGTGGATCCCTGGGAGGTCATTGGGTTTCGCTGATAAATTAAAGGGAGACCGATGAGAGGGATGGGCAGAGAGACAGATAGAGGGGGCAGAGAGGGGAAGTATAGAGATAGACGGCAAGAGAGAGAGAGGAGCAAAGAGAGAGGCAGAGAGGGGGCAGAGAGGGGGGAGTATAGAGATAGACGGCAAGCGAGAGAGAGGAGCAAAGAGAGAGGCAGAGAGGGGGCAGAGATAGCGGGGTAAAGAGAGAGATTGGGGCAGAGATATAGAGAGTGGGGGCATAGAGAGAGCGAGGGATAGAGAAGGAAAAGAGAGAGAGAGAGAGAGAGAGAATGAGATTGAGAGATAGAAAGAAAGTGACGAAGAGAAAAAGAAGCCATGCGGAGACAGAGAAAAAGGTAAACATGATGTGGGGGGGATACAAACAAGGAATGAATACTTGGCATGAAAACCAACAGAATGTTAGACGATATGAGAGCTACGTGGTGTGTGTGGTAGGTGTGGGTGGTGGGTGTGTGTGTGGGTGGTAGATGTGGGTGGAGGGTAGGTGTGGGTGGTGGGTAGGTGTGGGTTTGTGAGTTGGTGTATGCGGTGGGTAGGTGTGTGCGGTAGGTAGGTGTGGGTGACTGATAAGTGTTTATGGTAGGGAGACAGTTCAGTGTGGGTGGTGGGTAGGTTTGGGTCGTGGGTTGGTTTGGGTGGTAGGGTGGTTGCGAAGGTAGGAGTCCGTACAGATGTTGTTGGTGGAGAAAGTAGGTGGATACGTGTGTTGTGTGGATGGTGGATGGCGAGAGACTTTTTGTGTTATGGTGAGTGATAGGGAGATTTATGGAGGTGTAAGTTTGGAGGTATAGCGTTGCTCGGAAGATTTATGGAGGTGTAAGTTTGGAGGTATAGCGTTGCTAGGAAGATTTATGGAGGTGTAAGTTTGGAGGTATAGCGTTGCTAGGAAGATTTATGGAGGTGTAAGTTTGGAGGTATAGCGTTGCTAGGAAGATTTATGGAGGTGTAAGTTTGGAGGTATAGCGTTGCTAGGAAGATTTATGGAGGTGTAAGTTTGGGGGTATAGCGTTGCTAGGAAGATTTATGGATGTGTAAGTTTGGGGGTATAGCGTTGCTAGGAAGATTTATGAAGGTGTAAGTTTGGGGGTATAGCGTTGCTAGGAAGATTCATGGAGTGAAAAAAAGTTATTTGCAGGCCAGTGGGTGGTGAAGATATTGGTAGGAGATTTGGAGAAACCAATAGTCAGTGTGGAGGAGAAAGTGGTCTGCAGTGTGGAGGAGAAAGTGGTCTGCAGTGTGGAGGAGAAAGTGGTCTGCAGTGTGGAGGAGAAAGTGGTCTGCAGTGTGCAGGAGAAAGTGGTCTGCAGTGTGGAGGAGAAAGTGGTCTGCAGTGTGCAAGAGAAAGTGGTCTGCAGTGTGCAGGAGAAAGTGGTCTGAAGTGTTTGGGAGAAAGTGATCTGCAATGCTTGAGAGAAAGTGGTCTGCTGCAGTGTGCAGGAGAAAGTGGTCTGCAGTGTGCAGGAGAAAGTGGTCGTCTGCAGTGTGCAGGAGAAAGTGGTCGTCTGCAGTATGCTGGAGAAAGTGGTCTGCAGTGTTTGGGAGAAAGTGACTGCAGTGTATAGGAGAAAGTGGTCTGCAGTGTACATTAGAAAGGGATCTAAGTTTGCAGGAGAAAGTGATCTGCAGTGAGCAGGATAAAAAAGTGGAATGTAAAGAGAGAGAAAGATATGTTAGAACGAGACAAAAAGGATACATTACCGATGAGATGTGGAGATTGAATTTTGTTCACACACAAAAAACCAGCAGCAACACGACCGACAGCTGAGCGGCGTCTGGCAAGTTGTTTTAAAACCCGACAGCCAGTGTCAAGGTCGTAAAAGTTAGGCCAGGGGGGGGGGGGGGGTCATATTTCAAGTTTTCACCTCGCAGCTGTCTGGCAGACGACGTGTCAAGGTTCAATGTCAACCTGACTCTGAATAGGAAGCCCTAGTTAAGCTCAATTAAAAAAAAAAAAAAAAAACTGTGAAAAGAAAGCACAAGAAAATTTAATCCAATACTTCTGGCAACGAGGCTATGCAATCTTGATATATAGGTCAGAGTTCAAGACATCTTACGTATACATACCAACACACCAGCTATAAAATATATACAGTTTACACTCCGCAACACACGCTGAGACGGTTTCTACTGCGTGGGGATTTGCACACGCACACGCGTGATCTCACAATAAACATGCAGAAACACAACACAAGTGCTGAAATATTAATTGTCGAGGAGTGTGCAGTCACACCACGAAGTGTGCAGTCACACCACGCAGTGTGCAGTCACACCACGCAGTGTGCAGTCACACCACGCAGTGTGCAGTCACACCACGCAGTGTGCAGTCACACCACGCAGTGTGCAGTCACACCACGCAGTGTGCAGTCACACCACGCAGTGTGCAGTCACACCACGCAGTGTGCAGTCACACCACGCAGTGTGCAGTCACACCACGCAGTGTGCAGTCACACCACGCAGTGTGCAGTCACACCACGCAGTGTGCAGTCACACCACGCAGTGTGCAGTCACACCACGCAGTGTGCAGTCACACCACGCAGTGTGCAGTCACACCACGCAGTGTGCAGTCACACCACGCTATAGATTTAACAGGACTGTGTCAGCTGTGTTGGACGTGTCTTGGGAGGGTAGGCATCCTATGGCCTCAAAATAAGCACTGTTGTATAAGGGGCCCCCCCCCCTATTTTACGACTCCTCTATACGACTCAATTCCTTCTTGAACACCTCCCAACCCACCCACCCCCAACCTCAACCCACCCAGCCCCACCCTAAACCCACAGTGGCGTAGCTAGGGCAATTGCCACTCAGGTCGGGTAAAAATGTGTGCCGCCACTTCTACAAAAAAAAAATAATTCCCCCACCATTTGGCGGAAAATCCCCCTCCTCCATTAAAGAAAGTATCCCCCCCCCCCTTTTTCCTTTTTTAAAATATTGAAAATATGTAAGAAGAAAAAGAGGGAATGGGAAAAAAGCTAAATTAAAAGAAAGAAAATATTTATCAAGAGAGGGAAACATCAGAGGAATGTACATGAAGATAAGCGATGAAAAGAATGGATACCAAGCCAGACCGCAAATGTGTGAGAGCCATAATGAAGAATTAATCACGGAGAATAGTCAAGTACTGGAGAGGTGGGCTTTAATATTGTGAGGATATGCTGAATGCAGACAACAGACAAGCTGAAAGGTTACCAACCAACACATGGAGGACCTGACCCTTTTATAAACTCCCCAACTCTAGAAGAAACGAAAGAAGTAATCAAATAAATGAAAAACCACAAATCCCCTGGAGAAGACCTCATCACAGCAGAACGTATTAAATATGGAGGAAAAGAACTACACACTCAGATACATAAACTTATAACTAGCATTTGGCAAGAAGAGAAAATTCCAACAGAATGGGAAACGGCATTAATAACCCCAATACACAAGAAAGGCTCCAAACTACAGAGGAATCTCCCTGTTAAATGTTATATACAAAATACCGACGAAGCCAATTGCCAAAAGACTACAACCGTACACTGAAGAAATCCTAGGCGATTACCAATGTGGATTCAGGAGAATATTCAAGGGAATTTCAGAGTAGACGAAAACTAAGACAGGGAGACTCACTGTCTTGTATGCTTTTTAACCTAACATTAGAGAGAGTTATGAGAAACATATACTTATTTACACCCGCGGAACAATAACGGGATACTTTCTGAGGGAAACCCAAGATCCACAACCAATGGGCACTCTCTACAATCAACCACTTCAGTACCCGGGATATTTAAGGAGCCAAAAATTGTGACGTTTTAAAAAAACAACAACAACTCAACTATCGACTTTTCAAGTGATATCAATAATTGAAATACTCAAATAATCAGAAGCCTCTGCCAATTTTTCCATATTCGATATTTCTCTGGATTATAAATTCTAAGTACGACACGAAGACGCGTGAGTTTAATCTTATAATATAGTAATTAAGGATCAATTATTAAAAACCTATACGCCTATCTTATACTTATACTTTCAAAAAACAACGGTCTATGAGATATGGCAGCAAAGAAATTAAAAAAAAAAAAAATTATATCTTTTTATAGTAGGGGAGAAAATAGCACTTGGACTTGAGGTTGTTCCACTTTCATATCATTGGTCGAGGCCGTCGTTTTGGCTATGTAAACAATAATTGGATGCAGTGGCGTAGATTAGGGATAGTGCAGCCGGAAGGGGGGGGGCGGGGCAAGCTTTGGCCGCAACCTGCTACTGAATAAAGCCCTGCAGCTGGCCAAAAGGCCGCCACTGCCCCCCCCCCCACCATTTTTACGCAAACAACGCCACTGATTGGGTGACCATACCCTGAATTGAAAGGAATTAGCTGTTATACATTATAAAATATATATATATATTATTGGGTCGGTTTTAATAAGTCCTTTTAGAGACATCAAATAGGAATTAGGCGCTTCGCGAAAGTAGAAAAAGTGCGATGTGCAAAGGCAAGCCAATCTGTATTACACAAATTGGGACGTGCCCCATAGCAGCGAATCGCAGCATGGATGAATATTGTAAGAGACGACTTCGCCTGAAACCCCGCCCCCCTTTTTTTTTTTTAAACCGCTTTACGTCATCACTCAAATTATGAAAATAAAGCCTAGTCTCTAAAAGCCTGTTCTAAAAATAACCATCAGCAGATAGTCGGTATGACAAACCATTTTTTTTTTTTTTTTTTTTAAATCTCGTCACCGACCGGCCGTGACCTATCATGACCCCGATCAGCTGTGCGGTGTTTGCGTTATCTTTCGCCCATTGAATAACGTCTACGACTGCTGTCAGAGGAAGGACATTCACCAATGAGTTGTTTTCGTCCTGGTTTTATCTCGTCAGCTGGGCTGTCTTGTCCAACATTGGGATGAGTTTTTAAAAATTAAATATTGTTATGTTTATCAATTTTTTTTTTAAAATCAGGGGCGTATTTAGAGATGTATTCCTACGTGGTATTATGTCAGTGGATTAATTTCTTTTTCTTTTTTTTTCCAGGAACCAACAATTATGATTTTTGAAGATAATATGTTTATATTTTGTTGCTGGGAACGTCAAAGATAGGCCTCAATGTATAACAATGCATATATAACAATACATATATAACAATACATATCTGACTGTACATATATAACTATGCATATTTAATTATAGGCCTACATATAAGACTATACATATAGAGGTATGCATATAGAGCTATACATATTATTTAAATATACACAAATAACTTACATATATAAATATACACATTCAACTTAAATATTTAACTATGCATATTTAACTTTACATATTTATCTATATAAATGATGTCTATGTCGTTGCTATATTGACGGTTAAAAAAAATAATTTGAAATTTATGCCTACGATTTAAAATGATAAAAAACTAATCTATTTTCTCATGTTATAACAATTTTTAAAAATATTTTTTTGTAGTTGTTATACATCAATATTATCTATGTATAAAACACAGTGTCATATTATTGATTTGAAACACAGTGACGCTACACCGTACAAACAGAACCACCAAATCTGTTTCGCTAAATCTTGGTGAAATCATGTCTTTGTTGCGGGGGACTTTTTTGTATTTTAACGTTGTAACAAAAATCCATGCTGGATATGTACGAAACAAATCGTTCGAAATCTGTTTGTACGAAGGAAAGTTGTTTTGGGCGGACGTTTGTTCGAAACGGTTTGTTTGGCAAGGGTTCTGTTATATTGTTCTTGCAGTTACAGGAATGGCTTAATGGATTTTTTAAATTGTAATTTTATTTATTTAAAAAAAAAAATTATTTTTTTTTGAGGGAAGGAACGAGTGACAAATGGGGGAAAATTTAAACTTTTCAATAAATTATTTAAAATTTAAATTTTGTTGTATTTTTCCATTACTTCGGTTCCAACAAATTTTGATAGGGCCAGAGGGGGACGACTAGGATTTCCAAGGTGACGACCACCGTCGCCGACCAATTTTACTTTAATTATGGGACTCGTTAACCTTGGACAGCAACTCATCTAAGAGAAGGAAACTCTAAATTCTAAACCCGGAGATGGAGTCCCGTAGGCGGATAACATTGATACAATGAAACATTCCGACAACTCCTGCGACGCCACTGGTGCCAAACTGTATCATTCACGTGATGTTCCCTTTGGGCTTTCGTTTTCCAGCGGCGTGGAGAGAGGCGATTTGCTGTGAAGGGAACCAGCTTATAATGCTAAAAAGACTAATCCCAGGCCTTGTAGACTTCGTCTACACTACACCATCGTCACACTGTGGCTGATGGATGCCACAATATTTTTTACTTTAAAAATTCCGATTTGAAATATTATTGTTTTTATAGATTTATAAAGACAGTTTTTTAAAAAAAATTCGGATACCCAAGAAGTGCCCGGGCAGTTAGGCTCGGGCAGATACCCGGTTGACCACCTTAGTGACTCCCCAACGATAAAGTCTGCCTGACTCCTTCCTGTGATAGGGCCTATTTAGCTCCACACGTGAAAGGGCATTTTTAGCTCCACACGTGAAAGGGACTTTTTAACCCCACACGTGAAAGGGCCTTTTTAGTTCCACACGTGAAAGGGCCTGGTTGACTCACTCGTACGACAGAGAAATTAACAAACTCTCAATGGACAGGTTGGCTGCCGTTTGGTAAATACAAAACGATTTTGGTGAACTCGGTGTGTCTGCTGGAAGGGACAGATTTACAGACGTTGTGATTTGAGCATTGACTTTATTAAATTTTTTAAAAAGTTCTTCACCTGTATTTCAGGTAACGTGTTAGCGCCCCAAGGGCGGGCCATCACAGGGCGGACCATCACAGGGCGGGCCATATCACGGCGGGCCACCACACTGCGGGCCTGTAATGCTACATATATTATGCTTCAGACAGCCCTGATCTCATATCTGTCAGTCACACACGGCTATAATGACCCGACACACATAGAGAAACACGCGTGCTACACACAGAGAGGGGGAGAGCTAAGGTTTGCCTTCAGGGTCTAACATGGTTGGCCAGTGCACGGAGAGAAAGAAAGTAATGGAGGGAAAGACAGAGAGAGGGAGAAAGAGAGAGAGAGAGAAAGAGACAAAAAAAGTAAGGGAGAAAGAGAGAACGAAAGTAAAGGGGGCGGGGAGAGAGCGCGAGAAAGTAAGAGAGAGAGAAAGTAAGAGAGAGAGAGAAAGTAAGAGAGTGAGGGAGAGATAAAGAAAGAAAGGGAGAGAGAGAGAGAGAAACTAAAGGAGGGAGAAAGATAGAAAGTAAGAAAGAGAGAGAGAGAATGAAAGTAAGGGGGAGAGAGAAAGCAAGTAAGTATCTGTCTATCTATTTATCTATATGCGGTATATAGTTTAGGTGGGAAGGTAGAGAAAGATAGTGAGAGAAGGAACACGTGAGGGAGGGAGAGACAGAGGAGAGGTTTGGAGACAAAATGGAAAGGGTAGAAAATGTGGAGGCTAGAGTGAAGGCTGGGATCTACAAAGAGATAGAGAAATAGGAGGGTAGAGAGTAGAGTGAAGGCTGGGATCTACAAAGAGATAGACAAGTAGGAGGGTAGAGTGAAGGATGAGGCAACCACTTTAAGAGAAGCACTTTGTGAATATCTTCACCACCCTGACCTTATTACACGTCACGTCGGAGCATTTTTTTTTCAGTCTCCACTCACCAGCGGCGGATCTAAAAATAAACACGATTTGTGGGGTCACTTATAACACGGCGAAGTTTCCCCCCATTAAGAAAATATGTTCTAGATGTTTTCTGCAAAAATAAACAAACAGTTGGTGGTGAGCAGGGGATGGGTGAATCAGAAACATTGACAGACATGTCTTCCACCGTACTTCTAAGTGCATACGGGGACTACAAGTCACGCTCTTCTTTGGAACCTAAAACACACTTCATAATTAAATGTTTAACAGTGACTTCTGGCAGGATACATCGTTCACAACAGAAAGTTCAACATCACTGTCAATTTTCAGGTTTTGTATGTGTAGAACTTTTAAATTTTAGGTGTGACGTCACACAAGATCTTTACCAACCCCAACTCCCCCCCCTCCCCGGTCACGCTTTCTTGTGACCTCCCTCCCCCACACCCATTTTTTCCAGGGCGTCACGTGCTTAATAAACGGCCCCTAAAGCTCTGACGTCTCTTCTACAGACAGTCTACGGTGCTGCTAAACTTCTAACCGCAAATACCCCAGACATCTCGTCCGCGGTGCTCCTTAGCCTTATCGCAGTCCAACCCTTTCATAATACTGGTGACGGAAAGGAACCACAAAGAATGGGAGAATCGTAGTTCTCCATAGAAACGGCGTCATAGAATGGCGTCACAGATTGTATTGAACGCGTTGGGTGGTCGTCACAGATTAGTATCATAGAAGGGCGCCATAGATTTGGTGCCATGGATGGGCGTCATAGAAGGGCGTCATAGATTTGGTGCCATGGATGGGCGTCATAGAAGGGCGCCATAGATTGGGTGCCATGGATGGGCGTCATAGATGGCCGTCGCGAGTCCCTTAAATTACCTTAAAATACCCATTGCCTTGACATCTCGGGGTCACACCTCGGGGGTGTTTTGAAATCCCGGGGTGCTTTGACAAAATAAAACCAGGGAGCCAGTACCCGGCATACTGCCGGGACCATAACAGTAGAGTCAGTAGACCATAATTGTGGAGTCAGTAGACCATAACAGTAGAGTCAGTAGACCATAATTGTGGAGTCAGTAGACCATAATAGTAGAGTCAGTGGATCATAACAGTGTAGTCAGCAGACCATAACAGTAGAGTCAGTAGACAATAATAGTGGAGTCAGCAGACCATAACAGTAGAGTCAGTAGACAATAACAATGGAGTCAGTAATCATAACAGTGGAGTCAGCAGACCATAACAGAGTAGTCAGCAGACCATAACAGTAGAGTCAGTAGACTACTGCCTTGAAAACCACGAGCCTCTCGCTAAGTGGAAAAAGTAAGTTTCTTTGACGAATGTCATTAAATCAAAGGATGCTTCCATGCTTGTCATTAAATCAAAAGGTGCTTCCATACTTGTCATTGAATCGATTAGGTTAGTGGTCGTCATCTCGCGGCCAACGAACCGCACACGGCTCTTTAGCGACCTCAGAGCGGCTCAGCCAGTCGGCCACAAATCGGGTTTGACTCCGAAAAACATGGTTATGGACAAGTTCTTGAAAAGAAATTTGGCTCTCAACATTGTTTTAATCGTCCTGCTGCTGATTTTTGGCTCTTTGAGCTAATGAGTGTGCCGACCACTGGATTAGGTTACAAAATGAACACACACAAACACACACAGGAATTATTTTGTGTGACTTTCATCACGGACAGCGACAGACAAACATTTGTTATAGCTGTATCTCTTTTCAGTTTGGGAACCGCTCTTGCTCTTGCTACATTTCGGTGAATGGTAAAAAAAAGTTAACAAAACAACTTATCTTCGGGGAGTTTTATAACTTTGTTTTTCAAGTGGGGTATCCATTGCAAGAAATGGAAGGATGGGGCGCCTACACGACGACGGGGTTTGAAAAGGGGGGGGGGGCGTAAAAAAATGGTTAGCTCTCTTAACACTACGTGTTCCTGCTCTGCCCATGTTGATACCTGTGTTCCTGTTCTGCCCATGATGATACCTGTGTTCCTGCACTGCCCATGTTGATACCTGTGTTCCAGTTCTGCCCATGATGATACCTGTGTTCCTGCTCTGCCCATGTTGATACCTGTATTCCAGCCCTTCTAATGTTGATACTTGTGTTCCTGCCCTGCCAATGTTGATGCCCGTTTTCATGCCCTGCCAATGTTGATACCCATGTTCCTGCCCTGCCAATGTTGATACCTGTGTTCCTGCTCTGCCAATGTTGATACCTGTGTTCCTGCTCTGCCAATGTTGATACCTGTGTTCCTGCTCTGCCAATGTTGATACCTGTGTTCCTGCCCTGCCCATGTTGATACCTGTGTTCCTGCTCTGCCAATGTTGATACCTGTGTTCCTGCCCTGCCAATGTTGATACCTGTGTTCCTGCCCTGCCCATGTTGATACCTGTGTTCCTGCTCTGCCAATGTTGATACATGTGTTCCTGCTCTGCCCATGTTGATACATGTGTTCCTGCTCTGCCAATGTTGATACCTGTGTTCCTGCTCTGCCCATGTTGATACATGTGTTCCTGCTCTGCCCTGTGTTCCTGCTCTGCCAATGTTGATAGCCGTGTTCCTGCTCTGCCCATGATGATACCTGTGTTCCTGTTCTGCCCATGTTGATACCTGTGTTCCTGCTCTGCCCTGTGTTCCTGCTCTGCCAATGTTGATAGCCGTGTTCCTGCTCTGCCCATGATGATACCTGTGTTCCTGTTCTGCCCATGTTGATACCTGTGTTCCTGCTCTGCCCATGTTGATACATGTGTTCCTGCCCTGCCAATGTTGATACATGTGTTCCTGCTCTGCCAATGTTGATACCTGTGTTCCTGCTCTGCCCATGTGGATACCTATGTTCCTGCCCTGCCCATGTTGATACCTATGTTCCTGCTCTGCCAATGTTGATACCTGTGTTCCTGCCCTGCCAATTTTGATACCTGTGTTCCTGCTCTGCCCATGTTGATACATGTGTTCCTGTTCTGCCAATGTTGATACCCGTGTTCCTGCTCTGCCAATGTTGATACCTGTGTTCCTGCTCTGCCAATGTTGATACCTGTGTTCCTGCTCTGCCAATGTTGATACCTATGTTCCCGTTCTGCCAATGTTGATACCTGTGTTCCTGCTCTGCCCATGTGGATACCTGTGTCCCTGCTCTGCCCATGTTGATACCTGTGTCCCTGCTCTGCCAATGTTGATACCTGTTCCTTACAACGGAACAACACCATTGTGCTTGTAGTTGGCAGCGAGGGACAAGGAGGAGGAAGAAAAACGCAGCAGGGAGGTACACACCGAGGGGGGGTTTCCATTGCACCGGTGCCGCCCCTGTGGTATTCTAACACCTTGATATATTACACTGATCGGTCTTTCCAGAATGATGGGCGCCGCCCTGAAAGACCAGATAATAGCCTACCCTGTCCCCAGCTGTGTCCAGTTACGACCATCTACGTTTTCTTGTACAGGGGCATTACCTGGTGCAGTTGGGTTGCTGTTGTTTTATTTGGGGGGGGGGGCAATAGGATATCCTGCGTGGACAAGACTGTAATCACAGTTGACATAAGACCACAATGACAAATGAACTTTCGCTGTTATACTGCATACCAGGCCTGCACAACATAAGGCCCGCGGGCCGCATGTGGCCCGCCAGCACCCACTTTGTGGCCCGCGAAGTAACGAACTATTCTCTATTATTATAATTTTCTTAATAGCTTTCCCCCCTGTCCTATTTTCTTTTGGCCCGCACAAGCTTTTCATAAAGTATTACGGCCCGCCTTACATTTTGAGTGGTGTAGGCCTGCTGTATACAAATACACCAGAACAGGTCGTCCATCATTGCTCCCCGGGACACCAGAAGTTCAATGGGGCACGGCCAAAACTGGGTTACAACAAAACACGGACATTGTTGGAAAAAGACACCGTGTTGCTCAACAGAGCGTGACGCGAATCCTGGAGTTCGCCGCACGTGACACGTCATTCACGAACGGTGCCAAACGAAGTGCCACCACTCTGGGAATGACGAATAACAACCGGGGTGGTTTTTAGGTCAGATCCGGGAGGAATCAGGTCACGGTTCCCAACACAGGCGACGTTGAAATCTTCAGGAAGCTGAACTAAAAATATTCGGCTAGTTCTGATATACGTCTGGCGGATCATAAGTAAAGAATTGGGGGGGGGGGGGGGGCCGGGTCCGAAGGATTTGCATCTATTTAATCATGACGCGGGTTTAGCACGACACTAGAAGTGTCAGCACCCGGTGGTAGATTCGTGGGGAGTGTCATTGACGGCACCTAGGGGTAGATTCAAGGGGGCTGGTGGTGTCATTGGCGGAACCCGGTGGTAGATTCAGGAAAATTTTGTTAGCGTTACCCTGTGTTAGATTCATTGGCGGCATATAGTGGTAGATACAAGGGTTTTAGTGGCGGCACCCATTGATAGTATCAGGGGAAGTATCCGTGGCGGCACCCGTTGATAGATTCAGGGGAAGTTTCCGTGGCGGCACCCGGTGGTAGCATCAGGAAGATTTCGTTAGCGGCACCCTGTGGTAGATTCATGGGACTGTCATAGGCGGCGTACAGTGGTAGATACAGGGGGGGTTTTAGTGTCGGCACCGATACGTAGATTCAGGAGAAGGGTCAGTGGCGGCACCAGGTTACTTATCTCCTATCGACCTGGAAGGTAGAAAATGTTAACAATGCGGATTTTAACACATTTAAAAGTACGATAGTGAAACTCGTGTTAACGATTCTTGGAGCTTGTAATTGCATGCACTTTCCCCAACCCAAAACTCATATGTTTCTCTGAATCTGTTAATAGTAATACTGTGTTGACCCCATTAGAGATAAGTGGGGGAGACAGGTACACGAATCTAGCACGTAGCACAGATGCCCGATATGCCATTAGTGGCAGGGGCAGGTACAAGGTCTGACACGTAGCACAGATGCCCGATGTGTCAGTAGCGTCGGACAGCTTTGCACAAACGCTGGTCCGCGGGCCTGCAACGGTCCGCGCGACAGGTCCGCACGTCGTGATTTTTACGGTCACATAAAAAGGACACATGGTTAATATATCCGACATCGGTCCCTGGTACAATTTTGAAACGTGACCACGGTGGTAGTGGCGCCAAACTTGACAGTTTGGGAAACGCCGGTGTAGGAGATACATTTCAAGCACGTAGCTCAGATGCCCAACGTGGCAGGTATAAAAAAGATCGAGTCTGCAAAAGATTTGTACTAGTTTTCAACGTTAAACCCATGTCAACAACTTCCCCCCCACCACCACTGACACGTCTCACCCCCACTATCATAGTCAGGTCTCACCATATTGAAAATGTATACCTACAATTGTCTCCCCGTGAGCGTAACGTCCCCTAAACTCTAGTCCACCGGGTCCTCAAATTATTATTATTATTATTAGTGGTTCAGACCTGTTAACTCTTACGATTTTGGCGTACAATGTGCGATTTTGACGTACAATGTGCGATTTTGGCGTACAGTGTGCGATTTTGGCGTACAATGTGCGATTTTGGCGTACAATGTGCGATTTTGGCGTACAATGTGCGATTTTGACGTGTGTACATTATCTTTATTGTATGTTATTTTTTTTTACTATTAAGATAATGTATTGAATGATTTTGTAACGATTTTGTACGATTTTAAGCGTTTAGGGGCAAACAGGTCCGGTGGTTTTATACATCTCACCACGCTGCACGTAAAATTTAACAAACATAAACATGAACTTAAAAAAAAAATTAATCAACATACATTAATTAAATAAATTACGACCGGCGGGCCAGATCCGGCCCACCTGCTCGCCGTACGGGATCCCGGTTAGTATAGCTATTCAGTCGGAAAAAGACGGCTAGTTGAATACACACTCTGCTGCCGTAACCCGCGGGCCGGGTTCTGGATGGGGAAGGGGCCACGGCGGTGGCGGGTGACTTTTATGACTTACGTCCACAGATTTCAGCTTCTGCTTTAAGGCTTTCAATCAAATTAAAAATAAATCAATTCAAAACTAATAAACCCCGTTGTCGGGGACAACACGCAGCTGTATTCCCCAAAACGAAACATAGACGAATTAACTGGAGATGTTTCGAAAGAAGTTTAATGTTAGAGTTGCAGGAGGCTCATTTTCATGGACAGGATATACAGCTTTACTGGACAGTGGCGTAGCGAGCTTAACTCGCGCCCGGGGCACAATACCTTTTTAGCGCCCCCAATAACTTTATAGCGCCCCCCCCCCCTATTCGAAAACCATACAATATTATAGTAAAATATACCATTCCCCCCCCCCCCCCCACTACGCTACTGTTACTGGAACCCATTTGCTGATGAAGATATTGATCCGATGTGTCCTAATAGGCCGAACTACAGAACTGTGAGTCTCCGAAAGACGCATCGGAGTCAAACAGCCATATTAATGTGGACACATGTCTCGCCTCTGCGACATACCTTAATCTTAGGAGCCATGCACTCAAAATGGCAAACATCTTTGGCAGGACTATGTCTGTGAACAGACTTTGTCCTGAATGAAAAGTCTTCAAAACAACCAGACTAACTAATATTTGTATCCATTGGCGTAGGAAAGGGGAGGGGGCCCTGGGGCGGTCAGCCCCGAGCGCCAGTTTCTTTTTATAGCGAGGGGCGGCATTTTCGGCCAACTGCTGAGGAGCGAGATTTGAGGGGTGACAGGGGGAGGCGGGGTGGTGTAAACAATTTGTGACTTCGCGTTTTTTTAACATTTAAATCTAATATTTTCTCATTTTTAAATCTCTTTATTTAATTAATTTAAAAAACCCTAATTTGAGGTCGAAATTGCCTCAGGTATTATAGGTGCTATGAAACTCAGTCGCTCACACCTTTTGCGCATATCGAAAAATGACGCAAAACTGTTGTTGCCATTTTACATTCGGCTTGTGGATGACTTCTTTGTTTCGCGACACAGTTTTCTAATAATACTACAACTTAATCCATTATGGGAAATTTTTTTAAAAAATACAATAAAATCTTAGTTTATTTATGAAAATTGTGTGTATGTATTGATTTTATTAGGTGTGACGTGACGTGGGGGGGGGGGGGGTTCGGTTAAGAATTTGTGACATTTCGTGACAGGGGGGGGGGGGGTGTCTAAACAGGTCGTTTTTGCGTGACGTAATTTACGAACGACCGCCGAGTTGAAAGTGTTGAAGGTAGATTGGTAAAAATGAAGTCAGTGTAAACTGCGCCTGGCGTCTTTGACTTCATTCGCCAAGAGACGAAATCAAAATATCGACTTATCAACGGTAATCAAAGAAATGTCGCGATGACATTATTCTAAATGTTTTCACAACATGAAGGGGGCGGTGAAGATGATAAACATGTAAAAAGTCAACTAACAAGTTCCAACAACGCTCACCTGTTGGTTATCTCAGCAAGTGAGAAGCAGCCCCCCCCCCCCCAAACCACTCCAACGACTTTTACCCAATCATGTCTATCAAAATGAAGCTAATGCACAACATAGCAGTAGTCTAAGGGAGGTAATGCTGACAACACCCTTAAAAAAACCGCTCTTCTTTCTATTACAAAATATGTTTCAGATTAAACAGTGTGCCATGTATTTGATGCAGTAGTCAAACCAGTGGCGTAGGAAAGAAGTGGGCGGGTAGGGCGGTCCGCCCCTGGCGGCACACTTTACTTTATATAAGGTGGGCGCTATTTTTTGGTGATGTGCAACAAAAAGAAAGATTTTAGGGATTAAAATGCGCTTTGGCACAATCTTATCGTCTATTGCCACTCACTATTATGAAATACTGGAACTAAAACTCACTACCACTCACTATTATGAAATACTGGAACTGAAACTCACTATTATGAAATACTGGAACTGAAACTCACTACCACTCACTATTATGAAATACTGGAACTGAAACTCACTACCACTCACTATTATGAAATACTGGAACTGAAACTCACTACCACTCACTATTATGAAATATTGGAACTGAAACTCACTACTGCTCACTATTATGAAATACTGGAACTGAAACTCACTACTGCTCACTATTATGAAATACTGGAACTGAAACTCACTACTGCTCACTATTATGAAATACTGGAACTGAAACTCACTACCACTCACTATTATGAAATACTGGAACTAAAACTCACTACTGCTCACTATTATGAAATACTGGAACTGAAACTCACTACCACTCACGATTATGAAATACTGGAACTGAAACTCACTACCACTCACTATTATGAAATACTGGAACTAAAACTCACTACTGCTCACTATTATGAAATACTGGAACTGAAACTCACTACCACTCACTATTATGAAATACTGGAACTGAAACTCACTACCACTCACTATTATGAAATACTGGAACTGAAACTCACTATTATGAAATACTGGAACTGAAACTCACTACCACTCACTATTATGAAATACTGGAACTGAAACTCACTACCACTCACTATTATGAAATACTGGAACTGAAACTCACTACCACTCACTATTATGAAATACTGGAACTGAAACTCACTACCACTCACTATTATGAAATACTGGAACTGAAACTCACTATTATGAAATACTGGAACTGAAACTCACTACCACTCACTATTATGAAATACTGGAACTGAAACTCACTACCACTCACTATTATGAAATACTGGAACTGAAACTCACTACTGCTCACTATTATGAAATACTGGAACTGAAACTCACTACTGCTCACTATTATGAAATACTGGAACTAAAACTCACTATTATGAAATACTGGAACTGAAACTCACTATTATGAAATACTGGAACTGAAACTCACTACCACTCACTATTATGAAATACTGGAACTGAAACTCACTACCACTCACTATTATGAAATACTGGAACTGAAACTCATTTCCACTCACTATTATGAAATACTGGAACTGAAACTCACTACCACTCACTATTATGAAATACTGGAACTAAAACTCACTACTGCTCACTATTATGAAATACTGGAACTAAAACTCACTACTGCTCACTATTATGAAATACTGGAACTGAAACTCACTACCACTCACTATTATGAAATACTGGAACTGAAACTCACTACTGCTCACTATTATGAAATACTGGAACTGACACTCACTACTGCTCACTATTATGAAATACTGGAACTGAAACTCACTACCACTCACTATTATGAAATACTGGAACTAAAACTCACTACTGCTCATTATTATGAAATACTGGAACTGAAACTCACTACCACTCACTATTATGAAATACTGGAACTAAAACTCACTACTGCTCACTATTATGAAATACTGGAACTGAAACTCACTATTATGAAATACTGGAACTGAAACTCACTACCACTCACTATTATGAAATACTGGAACTGAAACTCACTACCACTCACTATTATGAAATACTGGAACTGAAACTCACTACCATTCACTATTATGAAATACTGGAACTGAAACTCACTACCACTCACTATTATGAAATACTGGAACTGAAACTAACTACCACTCACTATTATGAAATACTGGAACTAAAACTCACTACCACTCACTATTATGAAATACTGGAACTGAAACTCACTACCCCTCACTATTATAAAATACTGGAACTGAAACTCACTATTATGAAATACTGGAACTGAAACTCACTACCACTCACTATTATGAAATACTGGAACTAAAACTCACTACCACTCACTATTATGAAATACTGGAACTGAAACTCACTACCACTCACTATTATGAAATACTGGAACTGAAACTCACTACCACTCACTATTATGAAATACTGGAACTGAAACTTACTACCACTCACTATTATGAAATACTGGAACTGAAACTCACTACCACTCACTATTATGAAATACTGGAACTGAAACTCACTACCACTCACTATTATGAAATACTGGAACTGAAACTCACTACCACTCACTATTATGATATACTGGAACTAAAACTCACTACTGCTCACTGTTATAACATACTGGAACTGAAACTCACTACCACTCACTATTATAAAATACTGGAACTGAAACTCACTACCACTCACTATTATGAAATACTGGAACTGAAACTCACTACCACTCACTATTATGAAATACTGGAACTGAAACTCACTAACACTCACTATTATAAAATACTGGATCTGAAACTCACTACCACTCACTATTATGAAATACTGGAACTGAAACTCACTATTATGAAATACTGGAACTAAAACTCACTACCACTCACTATTATGAAATACTGGAACTGAAACTCACTACCACTCACTATTATGAAATACTGGAACTGAAACTCACTACCACTCACTATTATGAAATACTGGAACTGAAACTTACTACCACTCACTATTATGAAATACTGGAACTGAAACTCACTAGCACTCACTATTATGAAATACTGGAACTAAAACTCACTACCACTCACTATTATGAAATACTGGAACTAAAACTCACTACCACTCACTATTATGAAATACTGGAACTAAAACTCACTACCACTCACTATTATGAAATACTGGAACTAAAACTCACTATTATGAAATACTGGAACTGAAACTCACTACCACTCACTATTATGAAATACTGGAACTGAAACTCACTACCACTCACTATTATGAAATACTGGAACTGAAACTCACTACCACTCACTATTATGAAATACTGGAACTAAAACTCACTACCACTCACTATTATGAAATACTGGAACTGAAACTCACTACCACTCACTATTATGAAATACTGGAACTGAAACTCACTAACACTCACTATTATAAAATACTGGATCTGAAACTCACTACCACTCACTATTATGAAATACTGGAACTGAAACTCACTATAACTCACTATTATGAAATACTGGAACTAAAACTCACTACCACTCACTATTATGAAATACTGGAACTGAAACTCACTACCACTCACTATTATGAAATACTGGAACTGAAACTCACTACCACTCACTATTATGAAATACTGGAACTAAAACTTACTACCACTCACTATTATGAAATACTGGAACTGAAACTCACTACCACTCACTATTATGAAATACTGGAACTAAAACTTACTACCACTCACTATTATGAAATACTGGAACTGAAACTCACTACCACTCACTATTATGAAATACTGGAACTGAAACTCACTACCACTCACTATTATGAAATACTGGAACTGAAACTCACTACCACTCACTATTATGAAATACTGGAACTGAAACTTACTACCACTCACTATTATGAAATACTGGAACTGAAACTCACTACCACTCACTATTATGAAATACTGGAACTGAAACTCACTACCACTCACTATTATGAAATACTGGAAGTAAAACTCACTACCACTCAATATTATGAAATACTGGAACTAAAACTCACTACCACTCACTATTATAAAATACTGGAACTGAAACTCACTACCACTCACTATTATGAAATACTGGAACTAAAACTTACTACCACTCACTATTATGAAATACTGGAACTGAAACTCACTACCACTCACTATTATGAAATACTGGAAGTAAAACTCACTACCACTCAATATTATGAAATACTGGAACTAAAACTCACTACCACTCACTATTATAAAATACTGGAACTGAAACTCACTACCACTCACTATTATGAAATACTGGAACTAAAACTTACTACCACTCACTATTATGAAATACTGGAACTGAAACTCACTACCACTCACTATTATGAAATACTGGAACTGAAACTAACTACCACTCACTATTATGAAATACTGGAACTAAAACTCACTACCACTCACTATTATGAAATACTGGAACTGAAACTCACTACCCCTCACTATTATAAAATACTGGAACTGAAACTCACTATTATGAAATACTGGAACTGAAACTCACTACCACTCACTATTATGAAATACTGGAACTAAAACTCACTACCACTCACTATTATGAAATACTGGAACTGAAACTCACTACCACTCACTATTATGAAATACTGGAACTGAAACTCACTACCACTCACTATTATGAAATACTGGAACTGAAACTTACTACCACTCACTATTATGAAATACTGGAACTGAAACTCACTACCACTCACTATTATGAAATACTGGAACTGAAACTCACTACCACTCACTATTATGAAATACTGGAACTGAAACTCACTACCACTCACTATTATGATATACTGGAACTAAAACTCACTACTGCTCACTGTTATAACATACTGGAACTGAAACTCACTACCACTCACTATTATAAAATACTGGAACTGAAACTCACTACCACTCACTATTATGAAATACTGGAACTGAAACTCACTACCACTCACTATTATGAAATACTGGAACTGAAACTCACTAACACTCACTATTATAAAATACTGGATCTGAAACTCACTACCACTCACTATTATGAAATACTGGAACTGAAACTCACTATTATGAAATACTGGAACTAAAACTCACTACCACTCACTATTATGAAATACTGGAACTGAAACTCACTACCACTCACTATTATGAAATACTGGAACTGAAACTCACTACCACTCACTATTATGAAATACTGGAACTGAAACTTACTACCACTCACTATTATGAAATACTGGAACTGAAACTCACTAGCACTCACTATTATGAAATACTGGAACTAAAACTCACTACCACTCACTATTATGAAATACTGGAACTAAAACTCACTACCACTCACTATTATGAAATACTGGAACTAAAACTCACTACCACTCACTATTATGAAATACTGGAACTAAAACTCACTATTATGAAATACTGGAACTGAAACTCACTACCACTCACTATTATGAAATACTGGAACTGAAACTCACTACCACTCACTATTATGAAATACTGGAACTGAAACTCACTACCACTCACTATTATGAAATACTGGAACTAAAACTCACTACCACTCACTATTATGAAATACTGGAACTGAAACTCACTACCACTCACTATTATGAAATACTGGAACTGAAACTCACTAACACTCACTATTATAAAATACTGGATCTGAAACTCACTACCACTCACTATTATGAAATACTGGAACTGAAACTCACTATAACTCACTATTATGAAATACTGGAACTAAAACTCACTACCACTCACTATTATGAAATACTGGAACTGAAACTCACTACCACTCACTATTATGAAATACTGGAACTGAAACTCACTACCACTCACTATTATGAAATACTGGAACTAAAACTTACTACCACTCACTATTATGAAATACTGGAACTGAAACTCACTACCACTCACTATTATGAAATACTGGAACTAAAACTTACTACCACTCACTATTATGAAATACTGGAACTGAAACTCACTACCACTCACTATTATGAAATACTGGAACTGAAACTCACTACCACTCACTATTATGAAATACTGGAACTGAAACTCACTACCACTCACTATTATGAAATACTGGAACTGAAACTTACTACCACTCACTATTATGAAATACTGGAACTGAAACTCACTACCACTCACTATTATGAAATACTGGAACTGAAACTCACTACCACTCACTATTATGAAATACTGGAAGTAAAACTCACTACCACTCAATATTATGAAATACTGGAACTAAAACTCACTACCACTCACTATTATAAAATACTGGAACTGAAACTCACTACCACTCACTATTATGAAATACTGGAACTAAAACTTACTACCACTCACTATTATGAAATACTGGAACTGAAACTCACTACCACTCACTATTATGAAATACTGGAACTAAAACTCACTACCACTCAATATTATGAAATACTGGAACTAAAACTCACTACCACTCACTATTATAAAATACTGGAACTAAAACTCACTACCACTCACTATTATAAAATACTGGAACTAAAACTCACTACCACTCACTATTATGAAATACTGGAACTAAAACTCACTACCACTCACTATTATGAAATACTGGAACTAAAACTCACTACCACTCACTATTATGAAATACTGGAACTAAAACTTACTACCACTCACTATTATAAAATACTGGAACTGAAACTCACTACCACTCACTATTATGAAATACTGGAACTAAAACTTAATACTACTTACTATTATGAAATACTGGAACTAAAACTTACTACCACTCACTATTATAAAATACTGGAACTGAAACTCACTACCACTCACTATTATGAAATACTGGAACTAAAACTTACTACCACTCACTATTATAAAATACTGGAACTGAAACTCACTACCACTCACTATTATAAAATACTGGAACTGAAACTCACTACCACTCACTATTATGAAATTCTGGAAATGAAACTCACTACCACTCACTATTATGAAATTCTGGAACTGAAACTCACTACCAATCACTATTATGAGATGCTGGAACTGAAACTCACTATTATGAAATGCTGGAACTGAAACTCACCATTATGAAATGCTGGAGCTGAAACTCACTATTATGAAATGCTGGAACTGAAACTCACTACCACTCACTATTATGAAATTCTGGAACTGAAACTCACTACCACTCACTATTATGATATGCTGGAACTGAAACTCACTATTAGGAAATGCTGGAACTGAAACTCACTATTAGGAAATGCTGGAACTGAAACTCTCCACTACTCACTATTATGAAATACGGGAACTGAAACTCACAACCACTCACTAGTTATACTATACATGAAAAGATTAACTGGGTTCATCTATTTCCTTCTGTTTAAGTCTATTGTTTTTCTCCTGTTGCACAGCTGTGTTCATTCATGTGGAGTGAGTTTCATTCCCAGAAAACTCATACAGTTTTCATGTCGCGTCCCCCTTACAAATGAAAACATCAGTATCACAACTATAACTCCTGGTTTGTTTTTGTGACCCCCCCCCCCATCCCCCCAAAACTCCAATTTTACAAAGGAAATCAGTTTTGCAACTATTACTTCTTCTGTTGTTTTTTTCCCCCACCCTTCCAATCAATGTGTCAGCAGACATCTGAAATTTGATCCCAGATCATGTCGTCTGCTGACTTCATTGGCTGAGTTTTGCTTTGCCCACCTTTTCTACCTGCAAGCACAGAAAAAATATGTACATTTCAAACAATAACCTCTCCTCTGTCATCTACAGTTTGGATATCAATTTTTTTTTTCCGATTAAATATATTGCCTTTTAATGCAAGGCAACAAGTTTTTTCGTGTGTGCAATTAACTGACCTGGCAAGTGATAAATAAAGACAGGGAACAGCAAACTAGAATAGAGGTAGATCTGATATCAGTGCGGTCAACTGTCCTATTCAATTGTCCCATTCAACTGGCCTATTCAATAGTCCCATTCAACTGACCTATTCAATAGTCCAATTCAACTGTCCTATTCAATGTCCCATTCAACTGACCTATTCAATAGTCCCATTCAACTGTCCCATTCAATTGTCCCATTCAACTGACCTATTCAATTGTCCCATTCAACTGGCCTATTCAATAGTCCCATTCAACTGACCTATTCAATAGTCCAATTCAACTGTCCTATTCAATGTCCCATTCAATAGTCCCATTCAACTGTCCCATTCAATTGTCCCATTCAATAGTCCCATTCAACTGTCCTATTCAATAGTCCCATTCAACAGTCCTATTCAATTGTCCCAATCAAGCCAAGATTTTCCTATAGCGTCTTTGTAAAAATCAATACGGTGGGCCTATTGATGAGTTGGGAAAATTCACAGTTGAGAAAATGCAAAGGTTATTGATATTATCTTGTACAGCAGCCTTGTGTCATCTGATGTTGACCAACATACAGCAGCCTTGTGTCATCTGATGTTGACCAACATACATCAGCCTTGTGTCATCTGATGTTGACCAACATACAGCAGCCTTGTGTCATCTGATGTTGACCAACATACAGCAGCCTTGCGTCATCTGATGTTGACCAACATACAGCAGCCTTGCGTCATCTGATGTTGACCAACATACAGCAGCCTTGCGTCATCTGATGTTGACCAACATACAGCAGCCTTGTGTCATCTGATGTTGACCAACATACAGCAGCCTTGCGTCATCTGATGTTGACCAACATACAGCAGCCTTGTGTCATCTGATGTTGACCAACATACAGCAGCCTTGCGTCATCTGATGTTGACCAACATACAGCAGCCTTGTGTCATCTGATGTTGACCAACATACAGCAGCCTTGCGTCATCTGATGTTGACCAACATACAGCAGCCTTGCGTCATCTGATGTTGACCAACATACAGCAGCCTTGTGTCATCTGATGTTGACCAACATACAGCAGCCTTGCGTCATCTGATGTTGACCAACATACAGCAGCCTTGTGTCATCTGATGTTGACCAACATACAGCAGCCTTGTGTCATCTGATGTTGACCAACATACAGCAGCCTTGTGTCATCTGATGTTGACCAACATACAGCAGCCTTGCGTCATCTGATGTTGACCAACATACAGCAGCCTTGTGTCATCGTTTTTTTGCCAAAAGTTTTAGAGCCCCCTGGTATGTGGTGACATCACAGGCTGCACAACATATTCATACATGAAAAATGTGTAAAAACATTGGTTTCATTGCCATATTAATATGTCACAGTAAATCACCAGTAAAATGAACATCCAATGCAATAACACAGTCGCTGTCCAGGCAAAGTAAATTCCTCAGGTGAACACACACGTCATTTACAAATGTGTATGTATCGAAGTCAAAATTACTTCTGATTAAACTTAAATCTAAATAAACAAATTATTACAGTGAACTTTATCGATCTTGATCTGAATGAATTTAATCAGGCTTTTTTTGAATGTAAACCTGGATCACATTTCATGGTTTGATCGGGTATCACAATTGAAAATTAACAGCACTATGTTCTTTCACACTTTGTTACAGCGATAGAATAATTATGTTCCTGCTTACAAAAAATTCGGTTCAAAATGACGTTTTAAAACTTTAAACCACCATACCCTACTAAAAATATTTGACATGGGCTAAATTTTTAACAAGCTGGAGTTTTCTCCCTCTTGTCAATTTCAATGACAAGTCTTCACTATGGAAACAAAATAAACATCTTAACTTTTTTTTAAAATTATTAAATTGAAATGAAAGGATATCTGGGTACTCAATAGTAAAAACAAAAAAACTGGTTAAGATATTGTATTGTAGGGGGGAGGGCCAGGCAAAAATTATTAAAACATTTTATGTTAAATAAAACATAAAATATTTATCGATGTGCAAATATTATGATTCAGAATTGTTGAACAGGGTGGGGGGAGGGGAAAGGGTGTTTAAAGAGCGGCAGAAGTGTGTTTATAGAGAAATTATTGAGTATCGTGTATACTCGCATATAGGTCACACCAGTGGATAGGTCGCACACTCAGTTTGGGGGGTTGTCAAAAGCCGTTGACCCTCACTTTGATCGCACCTTTAGTTCGGGGGAGTTACACTGCCCTTTTTTAACACGATATAACTAATCACTGATGCCCTCTGCTACAGCGTAAGCAAAAGAGCGAGGGAGAAAACGATTCTCTGTATTTTGGTATAAATGACTACACCACACTGAATAAGAGAAAGCCAAATTGTGATTGGTCGTAAAGACGTGTTAAATCCTTCACAAGTGCAGATATGTTCTGCTAGGATGAAAACTTGGATAACCGCTTCAGTTCTAAAGCCACTTTAAAATTATATTATTTTGTCATGAACCATTTAATAAAATGTAAATACGAACAGTGCGGATTGAGATCTTTAATTTGATGTGTAAGAGGCGATTGCAGAAAATTTAAATGTCAGGGAAAATTTGTTTTCTCCCCACGCTCCCGCTTATGCTCGAGTGCATGGCACACCCCAGTCTACTGATTACACTGCCATCCACTTAGATGCCTGTGATGGTCAGTGGATAGTTAGCAACCTTGATTTTTATTGGAATTTTTGGTTTAAAAAAAAAAAAAAGTGCAAACTATTTGCGACTATAAACGGTAGATGAAATAATACACTCGGCTGCTTGTGTGTGGGCAGTTGTTTGCTACTTAAATTATAATGGCAGACCTGTTTACCCTCAAACTCTTAAAATCATACAATATCATCACAAAATCGTTCAATACATTATCTTAATAGTAAAATAATAAACATACAGTATATATAATGTATACACCTCAAAATCGAACATGATACACCAAAATCTTAAGAGTAAAAAGGTCTGTAATGGTGACAGTGGTATTGAATAAAAACTTAAGGAACAGAAAAATCGAGGTTTTGTTCTAAAATAAACAAGAAATTCAATGAATTTAAATAAAATTGTTCACAATAATAATATAATCTCGGACTGTGGAATAAAAAGTAAAAGGATAGAAAGATAAAGGTTGGCAAAAGTCTCTTACAATCTTCATGGTTTACAATGAAGGCATGGAGCCAAACGCCAGTATTTGTAATTTCATTGAAGCCTAATTATACTGCTTACTTACTGAATTTGTGACTTAAATAAGGCTTTTTGTTCTCCTCAATTTTCTTTTCTTACTAAGTTAATATTTTTCAAAATACAAAACGGTACACCTCAACACAATTTTTCGATTGTGCTATTTATAAACATTCCAATTTAAATTACAAGACATGAATGATTGCCAGTGCTTGTAAATGATAAAACATTATATACTCTCACAGCAACATCCTACTTAAAACTTAATCTCTGTTTGAAATATGATTAGACCAACGTTATTATTGCCAACAAATCAACAGCGGTGGTGTCAATAAAACACTAAATGCACAGTTCTATTCTAAACAATGCTGAAATCGCTCACTCGATGCGCTGCGGCTGATCACACAAAATACAAGTGACCGAAAATATGGAACAATTCAATAAGTAAGTTTGAAAATAAATCCTAAATATGAGAGTATGTTGGGAAGAAGAAAACTTGTTCTCAATATCAGACATAAAAAATTGTTGATTGATTGATTGATTGAGCTTAATCTTACTTCATCCAAGATAATGGAATGTCATCATGCACGGGGTCATATGGCTGACTTCCTTCAACTAGTTGAATTAGACGAAATCAATGTGCTGGTTGTGGTCGTTGTCAAATATTTGGTAATCAAATGTGCAGGGCCTGGGCAATGTCAAATATTTGGTCATCAAATGTGCAGGGCCTGGGCAATGTCAAATATTTGGTCATCAAATGTGCAGGGCCTGGGCAATGTCAAATATTTGGTCATCAAATGTGCAGGGCCTGGGCACTGTCAAATATTTGGAAAACGTAACATTTATCTTATGTTACATCCCCAACCACCCATCTGCATACATCTAATAATACTTTGCATATTGGACAAACACAGACAAATCCATTGACTTGCAATGGGTCAGAAACACTCAAATTGTGATGGAAATATGCTAGCCCTTTTTTATAGTACAGGTAGTTCAAAATAAATGTGTAAGTTAATTTTAGCGCAGCAGTCCTCAGGTGTTAGCTTTCACCTGAAAATTCGTGGTTTGTCACCTATAATGTCATGGTTTGTCACCTATAATGTTGTGGTTTGTCACCTGAAATGTCTTGGTTTGTCACCTGAAATGCAGTGGTTTGTCACCGGAAATGTCATGGTTTGTCACCAGAAATGTCGTGGTTTGTCACCTGAAATGCTGTGGTTTGTCACCTGAAATGCTGTGGTTTGTCACCTGAAATGACGTGATTTATCACTGAAATGCTGTGGTTTGTCACCTAAAATGCCATGGTTTGTCACCTGAAATGCAGTGGTTTGTCACCTAAAATGTTGTGGTTTGTCACCTATAATAAAATCTCATAGCTTATCGCTAAAATGAAATGTCATAGCTTATCCCCAAAATAAAATGTCATCCATAGCTTGTCACGTCATTGTAATTAACAACACTGGTGCAAACTTCCACACAAAATCCATGGATCAATTTGATCATTCCTGGGTGTTGCCCCATTTATAAGTTTCTTTCCTTCAGGTTAGTTGGTTTGATACAACAATTAATGTACGGACCCGTAACAATTTAACACCCGGTACAATTATTGTACAATGCTCTCAGAATTGTACACCCTTACATGGCCCTAACATTGCACTCCTTTCCCCCACATACAACCCAGCCACTATGATGTCTGATGTCGCCAGTCCTGGACAGCCACAATACGATGACGTAGTCGTATGTCCTGATCAAAGTCATTGGTTAACTCACTTGTTGGGTGTGTTTTGTCCACTTCTAGCAGTCAAAAAATTAATTCTTACATAAGCGAAGAGAACAGGTGGGGAAGGTATCACAATAATTGTTTCATCTGGTTGGGCCATAAACTTCATTTAGTACAAATCTATAGTTAGGGCTTTACATTTATCCGTCCCTTTTAAATCACTGGGATTTACCGTAACTTCTAAGTTTATATATTATATGCGAAGTGGCTATTCGCACCCGGGTACCAGAAGTGAGAGGTTGGAATTCAAAATGGACCCGGACACGCAGCGCCGCCATTCTGACCTGGGTCCCATTAGACTCAATGCTATTCGGATGTCATTTGTGGTAGTTTATTTGAGTTAAACTGAAGAAGTAAGTTTACAAACGCATAGTCCATTCAATTATCTTTCATTTGATACCACATTTTGTCTTACAAACCCAACAACAATATTTTAAATAGTTTTGAAATCCCAACGTCTCACATCTGGTACCCGGGTGGGAATAGTCGCAGCCACAAGCCTATTACATATGCCTTGATTATAATATTAAGAATCCTGAATGTCTCGGCAGCTGCAATGACATGGGAACACCCCACACAATCCTTGTACAATACAAATGCTGATATTTTTGTTTTGCTTGGCTCCTACAGTAAAGCCGCTAGGCTTGTAATACACTTGAATTAGGTAGTCCAAACTAAAATTTTCTATACATTACAGACATATGTGGTGAGTTTCACCTGACAGAACTTTTCATTCTAAGATATAGGCCACTTATTTCATGTAGATATCTTAATAAACAAAAAAGTTATATGATTTTCAAATTTGCAGAAAATCGACCAAAAATTGATTTTTTCACCTTGTGAAAAAGTGCTATGTTTAAGGACCCATATTTTCTCAAATAATCAACAGAGAAGTCCAGGAATTGGTGTATGTGCTCCAAAGTTTACAAAATTTAAGCCCAATTTTTTTTAAGCAGCCAGATCTGTTAATTCTTAAGTTATTAAAAAATAAAAAATAACAAGAATGATTTTTAGTCGTTTTTATTTTCAGACAGAAAAAGTGTAAAAATACACATTTTCAAAAATTCGTCAAAAAATATTTTACAGACGTATATAAATATATCATAGATCAAATGAAAGGTAATTTAAAGCAGCACAACATGCACTGTGCCTTAATGGCAACAAGAAATACCTACAGGCACTAAAATAAGGACAAAATTACCCACGACACAATTTTATAGAAAATGAAGGTTATAAAAATGCGATTTAAAAACGCTTCATACCACATAACTGTTTCAAAATTTAAAAAAAATGAGGTTAGATATGTCTATTCATAACAAATAGAATAATAAGAAGCAAAGTCAATGTCCTACACCATGAAAAAAAGATATCTGGTTGGTAATGACTGTCAGGAAACAGCTTCTGGAACCATTTGATAACATCCTTCTTGGACTTGTTTCCCTGTAGTTTGATCGAGTGCAGCATTAACAGTAGGCTGTAAGTTCTTGGGACAACAGGGGGCATTGGTCTTCTCTCTTTCCCTTCAGTCAAAAATGAAGCACATAGGCCATCAAAAATTTCCCCAGCTGTTGAATAAGCAATGGAATTTTAAACAATTATTAAGTAAGAACACATTTCATTTTAAAAAAGTACATCTATGTGGACCAGAATTACATAATTCTCTATCATATCTAATGGTAGAAACATATAAGCCTCAATTGTTGAAAATTAATTGAAATTATACTTACATTTACATATTAGATTCCTAATGGTAATCAATGGACAGTTCACTGCAGGTTCTGTACTGTGGGTGTCAGCAGCCAAGTCACCACTTTCTGTGTTGTTATCCATTGTTACTTAAATATATAACATTGAAAGGAAAGAAATTATATTGAAATTGTTGTCACTACTACTAGTACTACTGTAATTATAATTATAAATAAGCATATAATTTATTCAAATAAACCCAAATAACTTAAACTTAAGTGAATTTTAACTGATTATTTGTGAGTGATAGGATAAGGGCTCAAGAAGGAGTGGATTGGGCGAGTCCATGTAATGGTGGTCAGCCGGTAAAATAATAAGCACAGTTCAGAACAATATAATAAAATATAACCAATTATTCCTTGATTTTTATTAGATCTTATGCTAAGTAAATTATTTAAAACACAACTATCAAAATAATCGCAATAATTTGTAAACAGTTATTTTGTTATTCACCGATGTTTAAATTATATTTATACCTCTTCTCCCGATATTAATATGAGTCCGTCCACCTAATATAACCCAAGTACACAAGGCTCTCGGGCAGCCATTTTGAATTTGTCGATTCACGTTTTTGGGTAGAAAGCTCATTTTAAAATTATTATTACGGCCTTATCTTATTTCCATTTTTATAAATTACTACAAATAATTATACATTATCCTTTCAGAAAGGTGTTGAACCATTATATGTATCGATGGACTGTCCTAAATTAAATACATCAACCGCTAATCACATCAATTGAATAAGCCTGTACACGCAGTGTACACGGCAGACCCACGAACTCAGTTTCGTTACAAAATACCCTGATATCTTTCATTAATTGAATAAAACTCAATCCAAAACAATGAATTCGTGTGTTAATATGTATATGAAACTTAAATTATAATACTTACGGGTAGATTGAAGATGCTAGCTCGATTAATCCGTTGCGCAAAACCAGTAGACAGAAGCCACAAGCACTCCGAGAGATTTTGTGAAAGGCGAATGACGGGTGGGGTTTTCTAAACGGCACGGCTTCGCGCCTATCGTCACCACTCATTTGATTTTACAACACTAATTTGTTATTAAAATGAACTTTCCATCGGTGTGAAGAAAGTACTATAGGTCCATTATTTTCAACTATTTTTCTTCAATTAAAGTTTTCAAACTGCATTTTAAAAAGAAAATAACCGAGGTATATATACTTTCTATACATAGAAAAAAAGGCCAGGATCTGCTCTTTCACGTGGTGGTAGCATTATGTCGCTAACTTGAATAGGCGCGAAGCCGCGAGCGTTTGAAGCACCATGGGGTAGATCGACACTCGCGAAAGCGCCGTAAAATTTGTCAAAACTGATACTTTTCAAACACAAAGAAAACACTTTAAGACACAAGTTAAAGACACAAAAGTAACATATTTTGACAGATAAAGACTTAAACTTTACTGACATATAAATTTTATTGGTGTAACACTGCCAGAAGTATTTTTTTTATTTTTTTTAAATTATGAAAAAATGACCCCAAAAAGCATTTTTTCTTCAGTTTGGACTACCTACTTGAATGGACACAACCATTTTCGTAACAAGAGAACATTTAAATAACAGAGAAAATATGGCGACCTTTATGACGAATATGTTTGTAAAAATCTTGTCCAACTATGGTAGTTAGACCAACGTAATCATCGGGTGGGCAGACATTTTAATGTGGCTACTTAATCATCGGGTGGGCAGACATTTTAATTTGGCTACTTAATCATTGGGTTGGCAGACATTTTAATGTGACTACTTAATCATCGGGTGGGCAGACATTTTAATGTGACTACTTAATCATCCGGTGGGCAGACATTTTAATGTGGCTACTTAATCATCCGGTGGGCAGACATTTTAATGTGGCTACTTAATCATCCGGTGGGCAGACATTTTAATGTGGCTACTTAATCATCAGGTTGGCAGACATTTTAATGTGGCTAATAAAAAAATGTGATTTGATTGGCTAACATTGCCATGTGATTGATCACAACTATTTTACTATACAGTCCTGTGACGTGTACACTAGTGCTCTCCACTGATATTGTAAAGTCATGTTTGGAGACTGCCAAAAATACTCTCCGATATATTGTAGCCGACTTGAGAGGGTGTGGTGCTCTGTTTCAAGCTGACGTGATGGTGTGGTACTCTATGTTAATGACACATTCTCTTCGCCAGAATAGTGCCCAACAGGCAAACAATTACAAGGGAACTCTACACAACACAGTGGTCACCTAAATGACCATCACGCAGCAACCATGGCAAGCTTTCTGTTCCTTTTCAGCCTCTTGTTCAGTATCTGTTCACTGGCACTCCACAGGGCGACCGCCATGGCTTTGTTCTCTGCTTGCTTGGACGGCTGGCAGCGACAGCAGTTGTTGAAGTACAGGCCACCCACATTGTTCAGTTCGTCTACCACAGCACAGTAAACTGTTGTCGCAGCCCCTTGTTGCTGTAAAAGATAATGTAATCTTGAATGCTAGCACCAGATGCTGAAACTAATTTTCAATAATCATACGCAATGATAGATTGTGGACTGCCATCTGGGCACATATCCTCATTCCACAGGACTCATTATTGTTTGGAGGGCATTGGTGAAAACTTATAAGAGGCAGATTGAGGGATAAAAAAAAAAAGTGTGGCTTTTGTTTCCTGTGTAACGCATCTAAAACATTTGATATGGCACGCGTTCACTTAATTCAGATGATAAAAATTACGAAAGTGTAGAGTCAATACAGAAAAGCAGAAAGATTTAAGCAGAAAAATTTGATAAAATTCGTAGAGAAATTTGGTTCTGCTTGTGAAGTGAACGCAGCTTCAGATGTTTACAAGACATAGGAATCCAAGATAACCATCCAATATTTCCTTAAGCATCCACTATTCCTCAAACTTTGTCCAACATAAAGAAATGAAATTCTGGAACACAATTCTCATAAACATCACCTTTACTTACATAATAAACACTATGACTCTCTGTGAATATTTTAGATTAAAACCACAAAGGATGCCATGCAGCGATGCATAGGTAATAAGTCCTCATGTGGTGAATCAGAGGAAAAAAATATTACAACCACAAAGGATGCCATGTAGCGATGCATAGGTAATAAGTCCTCATGTGGTTAATCGGAGAAAAAAAATCTAACTAAAAGCAAGTCAGTTGCCCGGTTGTGTATAGCTTAGTGCCAGGAGTAGGGGTGGGTGCATAGGGTTTCCGCCCAATAATCTGATCGTTGTTTGAGTTACAACTCAATGAGGCGTGACTATCAATATCTATTATTGTTCTTTTACATTTCAACCGATCGTATTGACTCATATACCGCACTAAACATTTCCAGACACAAAAGCCTTTATGTTTTAAAATATTTTAATTTTTCAGATAGTTTTACTCTACTTTTCCTTATCTCAAACACCACTGCAAAGCAAGTATTCAGGTATTTGCTTCATAAAGCGTGATTAATTAATCACAAACAATTTGTGTTAATATAACAATATATAATAGCTTTAAAAATAATTTTACACAATACACAAGCAAACGTGTGGCATCTGTGTTTATGGCAGCTCACGTGGCATCTGTGTTTATGGCAGCTCACGTGGCATCTGTGTTTATGGCAGCTCACGTGGCATCTGTGTTTATGGCAGCTCACGGCCGCCAGGTTTTTGAAAACTTTTAATTTAATGTAGTAATCTTTCCTTCACTTTATTTATTTTTGCTTTAAAACACATCAAATAAGGTCTACAGCCGTGATGTGCCACCACAAGAAGAATAGTAAACATTTTTGTCTAATTCTTATGGTTTAATTTACTATTATTTAGGCCCCCGAGGATATTCCAGGTTAAATCTGCAATGTATCGTATTTATTAAATCGATTTATAAAATATTTTAAATTTAAAGTAACATAAAAGTGTAATGGCCAAACATATTGGGGGGAATATTCATGTAGGGAATTCTACATAGGTTATTTTCTGTGTGCGAAATATTCAGTTTTTTGATAGGTTGAATCTTCTTATGGTGAATTTTTGCTTTGGGATTTATAGAACCATTTTCTGACCCATTCACTTTACATAAACACAGTTAAATCTCTATTTCTAAATGATATAGCATAGAAGAAAATGGGTTTACAACACAATATCTTTAGGAGCAGACCTAATCATTCTAAGGTTAAGAGGGGGTGGGGGCATTTCACACCACTAAAGCAGGTCTGCACAACAAAAAGCACTCAAAGTAACAAAATATTCTTATCTCCTTATTAGATTTCCATCCTGTCCCGTTTTCTTTTGGCAAGCACAAATTTTTCATAAAGTATTACGACCCACCATACATTTTGAGTTGTGCGGGCCTACACTAAAGGATTAACTGATTTGTTCGGAGGAGAATTTTAAAATGTATTCCTCAGTATGGAAAACAAAAAAAAATAAGAAAAAGCAGGGATTTCCTGGTAAGTCAGAATCATTAATAAATTGAGACGGGCTGCTCAGCACTTGGTTCTTAAAAAAAATAAATGCCTCACAGCCAAGAAAATATGAATTTAACAGACATTAAATGATGTCTGAAGCCAGCACAATTAGATGGGGAATTACAACAATGTTTTTACTGCTGCACCCAGTCATTCAAGGGAGGCTGAAGCCAGCACAATTAGATGGGGAATTACAACAATGTTTTTACTGCTGCACCCAGTCATTCAAGGGAGGCTGAAGCCAGCACAATTAGATGGGGAATTACAACAATGTTTTTACTGCTGCACCCAGTCATTCAAGGGAGGCTGAAGCCAGCACAATTAGATGGGGAATTACAACAATGTTTTTACTGCTGCACCCAGTCATTCAAGGGAGACCAAAGCTAAAAGAAACTTGTTCTCTTACCATTGACTTGGTGAATGGCCTGACCAAAGTGAACAGCAGTCTGTACAGCCACCAGTAGCGAGATATCCCAGAATACATCATATTCCCCGGATGCAAAGAGTTGGCCACGATTCCATGAGGGGACAACCGGTAGTTGAGCTCGTTGGTGAATAGAATGTTGCACAGCTTGGAGTTGTTATAGGCCCCCATGTGCCAGAAATTGTTGACCTTTGGAGACAGCTTCTCCTGGCAGATGTTGGAATCTTTCAGATCACTGAACCTGATGGGAACGAACAGAGAGGGCAGAGGGGAGCTTTCTTTATCAAGTCATGTAAAAAAAAAAGATTTTTAAAAACTAAGAGCTTTATGAATGAAGTCTTAATTTTTGAAGAGTTCATTTTTAATAGCCAAATAACACAAACGATGCTGCTGAGTGCCGTCCACGGCTTCACATGTAAATTTTTATGGAATGGTTGGGCGAATACACATTTGTTTTATTTTATTTTTTATATTAATGTAAGTTAAATTTTATGTTCATGATTATGTTTGTTAAATTGGATGTACAGCGTGGTGAGCCCAGCACTAGGCTGGGGTACCACGTTATAGAAAACTACCAATAATATATATAATAATAATAAAATTTTTAAAAAAGAGGTGTTTTTGTGAACAATCTTTTTGTTGTACTGTAGTTATTTAAAAAGGAATTAAAATTAAAGTCCCGGGAAATTGACAGGAGACCTGGCCCAGAACCACAGAGAAGGGTTTGCTGAAAAAGAGACCCTACTCTGCAGACAGCTACGAGAAATACAGATGATAAGACTGAAGTGATAGCTCTATGGCAATTGATCCCTTTCTTTTTCATTTAATCCCAGCTCAAGTGCATTAGGATTGAATGAATGAATGAATGAATAAGTGAATCAATCAATCATATTAAAAATAAATTCAATTCTTTTTTATTAAAAATAAATTTACTACTTTTTGGTGTTTATCGTATGTTGCCTCAGAAACCATTCCAACTACTGAGATTTTAATAGTCGGTTGGTTGTGCATCGACTGCTGGTCAAATGTTACGGCAAAGCTCACATGCAACATACAGAAGCAAGTCACGTACAAGCAGCACGGCGCACTGACCTGTGTGACTCGCTGGACACCACCACAACCCTGGCAGGAGCCGACCTCATCAACGTGGTGACCAGCAGTTTGGTCAGGTAGAAGTGGGACAAATGGTTGACCTGGAACGTCGTCTCCAGTTTGTCCTCCGTCAGGGAGTGACCGATGCCAAACACAGCGGCATTGAGAATCATCAGATGGAGTGGCCTGGAGAAGAGATAATTCAAGTCATGAAACATAAATGGTAGTCTATATAGGCCTGGAGATAAGATGATTCAAGTCATAAAACATAAATGGTAGTCTATATAGGCCTGGAGATAAGATAATTCAAGTCATGAAACATAAATGGTAGTCTATATAGGCCTGGAGATAAGATAATTCAAGTCATGAAACATAAATGGTAGTCTATATAGGCCTGGAGATAAGATAATTCAAGTCATGAAACATAAATGGTAGTCTATATAGGCCTGGAGATAAGATAATTCAAGTTATGAAACATAAATGGTAGTCTATATAGGCTCACAGACCCCCCCTATCATTCAACTATGGCTTTTCAGATCGGCTTAAATATTTCGCAGACTTGATTATAACTATTTGAAATAAAATGTCTTTGGTGTAATGCTATTAAAGCCAGTCCTATGTATATATTACTACTTTTCCAACTCTTAAAGTCAAATTCTGAGCAAGAGCCGACTGCTTGACTCTAAGTAAGAATAAATTGATGATCAGATTCATAAAAAATTTTTTTACAATAATTTCAAATAAAGATTGCGGATGAGAAAGCTTTTGGCTTAATCTAATGGACTAGTTGAGAACCAGGCTTGTAAGCTGGATTAAATTATTGACAAGCATTAGCATCACTGTAAGCATTAGCATAGTTGTAAGCATTTCAACTAAATAAATACAAAGATGGGGTGTGCCCGCTACTTTTCATGTTGCATCCAATGAAATAACCTTATGTCCGCTACTAAAGGAGGAAATATGTAGGCTTTTACAGCATGTAATAGGTGGGGAAATGCAGTTTTCATTGTAACAACATCATTATTCGTGATGAAGATAATACATTTTACTTATAGGCGGGATGTATTAACTTGTATTCTTCTTATTAACTTCTCATTAATTAATCAATTTCACCGTTACAACACTATCCTCAAAAACAGGAGTTAGAACCTCTTGATTTGTCATCACTATAATTTATTCATCGACTTGACACAACTCACAATAATAATAATAAAATCTCCTACACTGGACAAAAGATAATATACACTGTCGTATTCCTTCACACATATAAATCACAATTTCACACCATGTCATAAGATGTAAAACTATGGATCATGGCAAGGGCCATCCAGTAGTACATACTTCATATGCATTCGTTCCCTCTTGTACTCTTGTACTTCTGCGAATGGCATCAATAAACCTAATTAACTTCCTGTACATATTAAATTACCAAAACAATACATTATCAGAGATAAATTATTCTGTCCGCAGTTGAGCTGTTACATTCATGACCACATGTCATTATACGTGAGGCAGTTTGATTCGCTATTCTAAACAGTGCCATACGATGGAGATAGATCGTACCCCATATGCTTTTTAACTAAACTACACAAGTTAATATTTTTTTAAAATATGGCCCAACTTACCATCCTTTCTCCTCATACTGTTCAGCTAAAAGTTTGACACTTTTGAGAGATGCGAGGTCGACATGCATCACCTCAACCTGAGCATTGGGCTGCTCCTGGATGATCTGAGCCCTGCTCTCATGAGCAGCCTGCATGTTACGACAGGCCATGACAACAGTAGCTCCATGGAGGGCCAGCGAGCGAGCCGTCTCAAAACCTGCGTGTCCAAAGAAAAAGTATTTTTAATCCCAGATAGTAAAGTGAAACAAATATGCAGACTTGAATTTTTAATTTTTTAAAAATATAATAAATGCAGCAGTGGAACTGGCCATTTCAAGTTTTGCATCACTAATGGTGTGGGGATTGTGCATCACTACTTGTGTTGGTATTATGCATAACAAATGGCGGTGGGATTATGCATCACTAATGGTGGTGGGATTTAAAAAACAAATGACTGCTTAGAACTCTCTCAGCCCCCACCCTCCCCCCTGAAGCGGGTTCAAATTATTTTTTGCTTGCATACAAAGTCATAAGCTTTCAAGGCTTTTTCCTTATGATTTTTTTCCCATTCCACATGTTCAATTCAGAAGGCATCCCCGCTTGTTTCATGTGTGTTAAATATGTTTGAACTTTCCCTTTGGCTATGTATTTCCGCAGTGAATAAAGATCGCATATGTTTTTTTTTGTTGTTTTTCTGTAATGGGATCCGTTTGTCAGGATGGTGTAAGCTTCGCAGGACGAATTCACAAGGCCTGGGGTTTTTTCCCCCTTAGGAGTATAAGCTGGTTCCCTAGGCAACGCATCGCCTCTCTCCACGCTCATGGATAACCCAAGGGAACAGCATAAATGGATGATACAGCCTGACACCAGCAGCGTCGCAGGAATTGTCAGAATTTTTCATTGTGTTAATGCATCCATCTCAGGGACTCCTCCGGGTTTAGATTCAGAGTTTCCTTCTCTTGGATGAGTTGCCGTCCAAGGTTAACAGGTCTCATCCCCCAGGGTCGCTGGTGACGTTTTTGCTTGACATGATCTTTGGTGGGGATTGAACTCCAGACCACAAGTTTAGACCACTCCACAACCCAGCACCACCAAGGTCGTGTATATGCACAAGGAAGAACAGTATGAAGTAGCAGTATGAAGTAGCAGTATGAAGTAGCAGTATGAAGTAGCAGTATGAAGTAGCAGTATGAAGTAGCAGTATGAAGTAGCAGTATGAAGTAGCAGTATGAAGTAGCAGTATGAAGTAGCAGTATGAAGTAGCAGTATGAAGTAGCAGTGTGAAGTAGCAGTATGAAGTAGCAGTATGAAGTAGCAGTCCCGTTAAATCAAATGTCCAGGAGGAACACCCATTGATCAATATTTCTACCATAATGAAAAATAACAATACGGGCTCTATAGCATTTTGATGCTTAATTTTTACAACATACGAATAATAATATACCCGGGTATTTTAAACAAAGAACAATGCAGTTAGAAAATGTTTTATAGCAGAATGACAATTGTTAATTCATAATGCTTTGTTTACTAATTAGGATAATATTGACTCTTGCATGATAAGAGAGATACTACTGAACTTGCATGATAACATGGATACCACTGGACTTGCATGATAAGAGGTATACTATTGACTCTTACAAGATAAGGGGGATACTACTGACTCTTGCATGATAAGAGGGATACTACTGAACTTGCATGATAACAGGGATACTATTGACTCTTACAAGATAAGGGGGATACTACTGACTCTTGCATGATAAGAGGGATACTACTGAACTTGCATGATAACAGGGATACTATTGACTCTTTACATGATAAGGGGGATTCTACTGACTCTTGCATGATAAGAGGGATACTACTGAACTTGCATGATAACAGGGATACTATTGACTCTTTACATGATAAGGGGGATTCTACTGACTCTTGCATGATAAGAGGGATACTACTGAACTTGCATGATAACAGGGATACTATTGACTCTTTACATGATAAGGGGGATTCTACTGACTCTTGCATGATAAGAGGGATACTACTGACTCTTTCATGATAACAGGGATACTATTGACTCTTTACATGATAAGGGGGATTCTACTGACTCTTGCATGATAAGAGGGATACTACTGAACTTGCATGATAACAGGGATACTATTGACTCTTTACATGATAAGGGGGATTCTACTGACTCTTGCATGATAAGAGGGATACTACTGAACTTGCATGATAACAGGGATACTATTGACTCTTTACATGATAAGGGGGATTCTACTGACTCTTGCATGATAAGAGGGATACTACTGACTCTTGCATGATAACAGGGATACTATTGACTAAAAGATACATAATTAAGTGGCAACGCCGATTAAACAGTTAAGTGTAAATTGAATATTTATGCAACCCGTATCCCAATGAATCCCGTACACCTCACCTATCCCACTGTTGGCTCCAGTAATTAGGGCATATTTCCCAGTGAGGTCACGGCCATGTAAAATCTGAAGTGCCGTGCTGCTCCCATCAAATTTTTGCCTAAAATCCAATGGGCTTTCCTTGACCTCCTCGGCAAATGCAAGTCTGGGGTCAGTGTATGTGGTCTTTTCATTCACATGGCTGTATAGAAAGTAGGTCATCCAAGCAAACAAGAATACAATTATTCAAGGGAAATTCATAATTTATAAAATAAAAGGAATCTTTAAAAAATAATATTAATAGTTTAATGCACATATATAGTTTGAGAACCATGTGGTGTTACACATGTCTTAACACATTCATAGTTTGAGAAGCATGTCTTAACACATACATAGTTTTAGTACCGTGTCTTAACACATACAGTTTTTAACCATGTCTTAATGCATACATAGTTTGAGAACCATGCCTTAACACAAACATAGTTTGAGAACCGTGCATTTTAACACGTACATTGTTTGAAAATCATGTCTTAATACATAGTTTGAGAACCATGCCTTAACACAAACATAGTTTGAGAACCGTGCATTTTAACACGTACATAGTTTGAAAATCATGTCTTAATACATAGTTTGAGAACGATGCCTTAACATATCCATAGTTTGAGAATGGTGTCTTAACATATCCATAGTTTGAGAATGGTGTCTTAACCTACTGATATTGAAAAATCTAACAATTATATTGTGATATTTTGTGTGCCATCTTTTACTCTTTCTTGTTATCAATTTGATTTGAAATTTGTTTGAAATTTGTTTGAAATTTCCTTGAACTGACTTAAAAAACTATGTGACTCAATATTTAATTTAATTCTTTAAGAGAAAACTTACTCCACATAAAATACTGTTCCATCTTCAGTGACATTTCTCTCCCATCCATAAGGGAGCTCTAAGAGAAATCAAATAAATTAATAATCAAAATATGAAGAGCTGATTTTCCAAAATGCTGTATATCCATTTTGGGGGTTTTGAGATTATTCAACTTTTTACAAAAAATTAATAAGGCGTTTAGAGGATTAAATCATTTTTAGACACGAATAAAATAGGAATATAATGTGTTTAGTATATTGAATTTACCATGTCCTAAACGAACCTGGTTTGCTCTACAAAATGGTTAGGTTTTTTCTTTTTTTAAAAATGGTGGATACCGCGTTTTGAAAATAAGCTCTTCATATGTAATTCAATTTTTGAAAGATTCACAAGACATTCAAATATTTGATGAGACCTGTAGAGAAAATTTAATTGTTTCTTTCCTTTGCACCACATCTGTAATTATTTCTACACACACCAGGATGGCACTGCAGGTCGTGTGTCAACGGCCAACATACATCAGGTTGTTTGTCAACGGTCAACATACATCAGGTCGTTTTTCAATGGCCTACATACATCAGGTCATTTGTCAACAGCCTACATACATCAGGTTGTTTGTCAACGGCCAAGCCAACATACATCAGGTTGTTTGTCAACGGCCAAGCCAACATACATCAGGTTGTTTGTCAACGGCCAAGCCAACATACATCAGGTTGTTTGTCAACGGCCAAGCCATCATACATCAGGTTGTTTGTAAACGGCCAAGCCAACATACATCAGGTTGTTTGTCAATGGCCAAGCCAACATATATCAAGTTGTTTGTCAACGGCCAACATAAATAGACCCACTTTCCCATTACAAATGACGCCAGGTTAAGTTTCAAAAACAAAATGTTTTCAATTTGCTACAAGCAAAACCGAAGTTAAGTACAAAACTTTGAATTGATCTTGACTTACCTCCCTTAACAACTTTCTTCTTCCCAGTAACAGGATGCTTCCATTGAGTGTTTTTTGTCTCATGGCTGATAACATAACAAAATGTGCATATTAAAGATGTTCAGAGAAATCGCCAACTCATTTACATGTTATTGTAATGAATCTGGTGTACGTCCTTTTTTTAAATGCATAAATATCAAAGTTTATTTTTTTAAATTATCCCATCTCTTTACAAAAAACATTATAAACAAAATTAAATCCCTTCTGGGGAAAATGGCAAATTTAATACCGGTGGTGGAAAACAAAATTACTTACTATCATTAACTACTCATTTATTAATAAATAATGTTTAAATCTGTTTAGGGAAGGGCTAGAATACAAAAAGATAACTCTTCTTTGGCCATTCATTCATTAATAAGTATTTTTTTGTGTGCAAGTTTCCTGTATATTGCATAAAATATTTCTACACAGACAAAAATTATTAAATTGTCTGCAGTACTTTTTTCTCATTTATCTTATTATTACATTATTACTACTATAGTCATAAGTTGGGCAGTATTATTAATTATTTTATACAATTATTACTACTGACACCATAATTATAGTGTTATTATTCATTACCATATTTTCGTGTACATAAGACGCATCTTATACAAAATTTTACATACCCTGGCCACATCTTATATACGGTGCGTCTTATGAAAAATATTTTTTATACTAATCTTCAAAATCAGTGTTTTATATATGGGTGCGTCTTAGGTGTATCTTACATGAGTGAAAATACAGTAAATATTTTTTAGGACAAACAAACGGTACAGGGTGTAAAATTGAAGGACGATTATAGGGGTCGATATTCATGTTTCACAATTTTCATCCCTAGTTGAGAAAACAATTGGGTAAGAGTCCAGTAACTACCATGTGTAACCAATCCAATGCAGGCCACTTCAAATTTAAAATCCTTCCATTTTCAATATATTGAATGAAGCCGCCTTTACATCTGGCGTTTATTGTTTCTAGAAGATACCAGGTACTCAACACATCCGATATTGGCCAAAGTTCATTGATATTATACTGGTGTTCTATAAAACATGTCTCTCCTACAAATGATTTTTCACACTTTTTATATAAAGGATGATGTAAATCATGTTGCGACTTGTGCAAGCAAAATAATCTTTGAATCTGAATATTTTCAGAGGAAAAGTGATCTGATCAATTTCAATCATGTAGGGACATGTGTTACAATGGCTTCTTCGGTTGCAACTTTTGGTGCCTATATGTGCTTTAATAGCAGGGTGGTGGCTTCTAACAAGCATGTCCCTAAAGCTTTTGTCCTTCCGGAAAGCGATATAGGAGGTTTTTTTGAAAATCTCATTGGCAAAAGGGTCTGCCATGCCGGTTTTTGAGAACTAGATAACGAGTCATAAGGTTTTGGGGATGAAAAGTTAAAATAAATTTTGACCATTCCACGCTGTTCTAATAAGTCGCTTTAAACAAATCTTGTCTGGTCATACCTTTAATTCGAGTGGCAGGTGCTTTTGAAATTGGTTCAGAATTAATTTATGCAGAAAGATCAAAAATTTTCACCTTCCTTCTCAAAAAAACCCTCATCATTGCAGCAAAGTCTTCTTAGTGTATGCAATTGAGAAAAAGGGATAGAATTTTCAAATGACTGAGGATGTGACAATGAGTATAGCAGGAAATTTTCAAATGACTGAGGATGGGACGATGAGTATAGCAGGAAACTATGACTGTTTCTTGTCTTTTAATATATGGACATAGGTAATATGTTCTTGTTTAGGTTAATTTTGATGTCCAAAAAATTTACAGTACTCTTACAGATTGTTGAAGTTATATTGAATGATGGATGAAAATCTCCAATGAAGTCAATAAAACTTTCTAATTGTGTGTTGTATCCAAGTTGGTAATTCCTATGCAATCATCTATACCCACTATAATCTCTTGTAGTATTCCCGGGAAATGACCTTTATAGTGTTCTCTTCACAGATTTTCCAAATTGCCCATAAATAGACATGCATAACTGAATCCCATTTTCATTCAATTGCAACACAACTAATCCGGTAAAAAAATTCACCATTAATTTCAAAAGAGTTTAGTTCTATAAACCAGCGCTGTCAAGCTATAAGGGCACTTGTTGGAAACTTAGGCTTAGTCCCTCTGTGTGAGGAATTGACATGTACGGTGAAGAAACGTTCATTAGTTTAAGTGAGTGGGTTTCGTTAGGTAAAACCAAGAGTTTGATCATGTGGCTAGGGTCCTAAATATACGATAGCAAATTTGCAACAATGGGCTGGAAAACTGTAATTAAAAGCCTGAAATAAACTCAGTGGGACAAGAGCAAGCTGAGACAATAAGTCTTCCAGGACTTCCCTCCTTATGAATTTTTGATAACAAGTATAAGCAGGGTTTACCAAGATCACTGTCATAAATTCGTAAGTTTGATACAGATACTGGTAATTGGCTAACATGAATGAGATCTTTTATAGTGTCCTTAATGGGATTGTTTGGCCTTGGGGTGTAAAAAGTTTTATCTTATTATTGTTTGAAGGCTTCTTCAATGTATATGTTCTTATCACAAACAACAGCTCAACCTTTGTCTGTTGGTTTTATAATAATATCCTGGTATATATTAAAGTTTAACCTATATTAGTGTTATTTACACAAATTGTTTAATCTCATTAATCAACTTGAAAGCTTTATCGCAGTCCAACACTCTTATAATTAGTTAATTAGCAAATACAACATGCAGCTTAGATGTGAATATGTTTAATTGCGTAGTGAGTCATGACTGTCTAACCATAAATTGATTTGCTTATCAGTGATGTAGAAAGCACATTTTTCCACGTACGCTGATACTATTCTTGTAGCAAAGTGTATTTTATGACCGCCAGTGCATTTACCTTGATGTTTTTGTATGTACTTGAAGCTTATTATATTTTAATGTAAAATCTTATCACATAGTAATTTACTGTGTCACTGCTTTATTCATTCACAAATGGAAAAACTTTTTTTCGTTAATAATATTTTCGTAAAAAGGTTATATGTTTTAGACTGGAAGGTACAAGAAAAGGAAAATGTCAGTGGTCACCTGAGTCACCAAATAAAATTGAGTTGTCGGAAATGGTTCTTCTTATATCTTTAATATAAAGAGATTTTCATTATTGTTCCATATGTAAAAAAATCAGTGGAACACAAATCAGTTAATGGCTACTGGGAAACAGTTTGACAATATTATTATTAGAAATTAATACAACCCCATTGGCTTATTTAAACAGATTTTAGTAATGTTAGTATTGGTTGGAGTCAATATATATCTGATGAATTTTGGACTTGTTTATATTTATTAAATTATATAAATCAATAGACAATAGGCGTAGATATTACAGGTATTTATTTATTATAATTAATGGAATAATAACAAATAATGGCATAATAAGGCATACATTTAGAAGGTTACTCACAAGTTTTCATAGCTAATTACAAAGATAAATAGGCCAATTAGGGGCTTTAAAAAATTAACACACAAAAAATAATTCCACCTTTATAAAAGCAAAAAATATGAAATTTATATTTTTATGAAGCTTATAGCCAGCTCTTTAATATGATGTATCTTTTATTGCATTGAGACAATATTTAAAATGTATGTCAAAGTACTAGTCTGAAGTTAATACAGTATTACATAGGCAGACCTAGACTATTTCCTAGAAATTTTTAGCCTACATCATTGGGAGGTTAATTATAAATATTTACATTTTCCTGCATTTTGAAAAAAGGGTATTAGTTATATTGATTTTATTTTTGAATTTTATTTTTGGTGGAACCTGCAATAAAGTGTGTCAAAGTGTATTCTATGACAAAACTGTAAGTTTGGGTTTTCACTATTTTTACAAATATTTTGTATTGTTTTTCTTCATTTTTTACGCTGTTACTGTAGCAGATGTATTTTAGTTGAGGAAATGGAGCGACTGCAGATCATTGACAGTTCTTGTCGCATATCTAGAAGTATGCAATAAAATTGCTATGTTCGCCACAAAATTAGTGTACTGGCACTGGCTGGAACTATTTAGATACTTCGGTAAAGCAAAGGAGACTACTAAAAATTTTGTATGGGAAATGGGCGTCGGCTCGCGAAAATCCGTGTTTTTAATTTGTTGATGTTGGTGCAATTTCATTCATAAAAAAATTACTATATCCCACAATTGTGTTCCTTTTCCGGCCTTACGCTTTAGAGGACATCTTGGTCTACATTTTAATCAATCTCTTTTTTATTTACAATCGGTTAATATTTGAGAAAATCCTTGTTGAATATAAGGCAACTTTCATCTTTAATATAAGTCAAAGTACAAAATATGTCATTTTCATATTCATTATGCATCTCGGGCATACATTGATCTACCAGTATGCCAAATTTCAAAGCAACATGTCCTTCCGGAGAGACGCCATGGTTCCCCCATGAGCAGTATACTATGTAGGTCGCACTACCCAAATTCGCTAGGGTGTGACCACGTCCCCTTTTCAGTGGCGGAAGATGCCGATACTCGACAAATATTCAATTATTATCACTATTTACATCAAAACATTTGGATAAATTATAGTTTCGAGTGGACTTAAGTCTTTTAAACAAGAATATCCTAATTTGAGGTTTAAAAACCCGGTAGAGTCCATATTATAAATGATCACAATTTGCTGTGTGCAAAACGTTGTACTGGGTCGTGACTGGGCAGCCATTCACACAGCCACTTGCATTTGCATAATGGCTATACCGTAATACTATTTCATTCAAAAGAGTTGGCCGTGTGCAAAAACTATTAAACCATTGGTCAGGGAGAGCTTTAATTAATTATTCATGTGCCAAAGTTGAAAGATTAAAATAAGTCGACCCTAAACAGTATTTAAAGTAATAAGAGGATGCGTTGCCTTATTTAAACTATATAGTCATTGCGCATGACGCGATCAGCGGAATGAGGTCACAAGATGTGGAGGTTTCGTCAATAGTAAAAAATGACAAACTAAGTCGTACTTTAAAAATTCATAACTTTAAAACTACAACAGCTAAAAATATGATTTTGGTGTTATAATTCTGTTATAAATTAGCTCTATTCAACAATGCCATTGGTTTATTAAAAAAAAAATTTTGAATTTTTTACCAAAGTACCTAAACTATTTCATTAAATTATTATTTCTCTCTGTGAGTAGCTAAAACAGCACGCCTACACTACACATTTTTTTAACATACCCTTACTTATGATGTTTTTTTTTTTACATGGTCGCCATCTTGGTTGCCATGACATTTTCTCCATGGCAACCAAGATGGCGACCGTGGGATATAAGGGGTGTGCAGACCCAACATTACCGATTACTATTGTCATTGAATCGTAGTACCTACTATTTAGCCATAAGACAGTCTGTGTCTACTTAGTTAACTTAGTTACCGCGGCGGTAACCGTAGCTTCTAGCGCGTTAGTTTCACCGCCGCATTGAATGTAGTTCTGGTCAATTATGTTTTACATTTATAAATATGTATAAAATGCATTTAATTACTTGGCATAGTAAACTTTGCCATCGGTAGTTACTCTTTCTTCCCAACCCGGAGGCAATTCGTCTTCACTGTCAGAGTCAAACAACCGTGTCGCCATATTGTAAACATATACATGCGCAACAATAGATTCCGGTCTTCAACTTCCGGATAAAAATAGATTTGTTACAGCGATTCTCAAAGTGTACTGTCCATTAGTATCCAGTCTCTATATCGTGCGAACTTCTTTTAATACCTTTCATATTTTTTTAGCTTGTTTTTTTAAAACTTAAACTATCAAACTTTGGATTGGATGACAGTCAGTCCAAACATAACTAACCAATAACAACACCATCAACTGCAATTTCGTCTAATTGCCACACTAAAATTAGTCCATAACAATTTTTCTTTCGTATATTATTTTGCTACCTGGAGAAATTCAAAAGCCGAACACGCTGAGTGGGGGATTGAAAAGCCAGAGCAGAGGGTGTTTATTTCCCCCAACTCAGATTGGAAGCAGAAGCTTAGTCTCCATCCCCCCAACCCCCTCCTGTGTTAGACGCCCCCAGGCCTTGTCTATTTACTAATGAATATATAATGTTTCCAAAAAATAAAGCTTAAGACTATAAAAATACCTAGGTCACGACAATACCAAAGGATCTTGTGCAGTTGCGTAGCTTTCGTAAGTACGACCTGGGCGGGTCAATATATTTTGCCACCCACTCTAATAGAAACACACAAAAAAACCTTTGTAGTTGGCCGACAATGCCACCCCTCTCTCTCTATATATATGTAGAAAAATGTGCCCCCTGGTAGAGCGCCCGCGCCACAAATCCCCCCCCCCCCCCCCACCTACGCCAGTGATCTGGAGAATAGAAGCCGTACTCTGCAGGCAGCTCTCACAGCTTGGGGTTCTCGTTTTCCGGGGTTTATCTTATTCCGGGAAAACTGGATACAAATAAACATCTCATCCCGTGAAAAAAAAATTATTCATTTCAAAATATGATATAAACGGTATTTAAACTATACCATTTTTTTATTTTAGATTACTTAATTGTTACTGTAAATTAATGAATGAAAAACGATCTTGCTAGCTGCTTCTCCCCCCCCCCCCCCTGCTAATGCCTGGTAAAAGATAAGATAAGATTTTTTTATTGATCCAAATAAATAGAAATATTTTTTTAAAATTACAAGGTTCATATTTATATTCAGCACATACATAAATCTTCTTACAAATAAGAACATTTTAAACTAGAACAATTTAACACAAGACCTCTCAATTATTTCTCAAGGGCAAACATCAACCGGCACGTGCCAAGGAACTTCACTCATTTAATGAAAATATTGACTTTAATACCGGGTACTGATTATTTCGATGGTGTAACAGCCGGGGAGGAAAAGAGGGGGGGGGGCGGCACGCAGGGGATTGTGAAACAAATGAATTTTTCATATCTTTCGGTCCTAGCTTCGAGGGAAAGGATTCGTCTTGATCGAGCTGATCTTAGGTGCATTCACTACATTCCCCTTGCTGCCTCTCTCGTATACATGTGTATTATTATTATGTGTGTTACTCATTGTACTGTTCGCCGAGGAAGGCTTCTTGATAATGTCGACACGTTCGTTTGTTTTGTCGAGTCCAGTTTTCCCCATACCTTACTTCACATATCTCCTTTTACCTAACCTTATTGCAGCCCCCCCCCCCTTTTTTTTTTTAAATTTTCATTGAAAAAATACCTTTTTTTTTTCTCACATTAGGCTACATTTCTTCCGTTACCTTTAAAAAACAGATTTTCTTTTATTATATTATTAAGATTTATTTTTTTAACAAGTTATTAGTTGGGGACACTGACAGTCATCAGAGAAAAGTAGTTCTAAACCGGATGCAGTTGTTTTTTTTTTTACACCCGGTCAGGGTATTTTGAGATAATTCCCCGTAGGTCAGGGTGTTTGAAAAAAGTAATCATCTTATTTCGTTCTGTTATGTTTTTAGTCCAACGGGGACAAGTGCACGTATATCATGTATGTATAGAACCAGTAGCGTTCACGAAGGCTTCAAAACACTAATAGCTCAATAATATAGTCTTAACCAGCGGTTCTAAACCTTTTTAGTGTCATGACCCCTATATAACATTTGCCCATTTGGAAAGGGGAGGGGTAGAGGAGGGGTGAAAGGGTAGCGCAGAAGTGAAAGGGAGGACAGAGGGGCGAGTTGCTTAATGGTGACTTGTAAAGGACGACTTGCAGTAAATGGTGAGTTGCTGTGGTGACTTGCGAGTGAGGTGCTGTAAAATGGTGACTTGCTGTAAAGAGCCTTCCACGTATTATCCTTTTCTTCCTTTTTCCAAATGAATAAATAAAAACTTCAAATTTTTGTGTTCTTTTTAATTTTATTCAAATACATCTTTTTATCATTACAATAATTTTATTTAGTTATCTTCAGTGCCATCTGAAGATCAAAGGAATGTGAAGTCTTCCTTCATATTCTTTGCTTTGAATTGTTCAGCGCCATCTTCTTAGCCTTCAATTTAGTGTCATCTGAAAATTTAAAAAAAACGTGAGACATTGCAATAATTGTATCAACTAAGATTTGATATTATTCCTACCAGCAAAAACATACGGGTGTATCTTCTCACTTTCTTATACTATATTTTTCAGTTTTACAATGCTGTTTAACTTTAACATTAATTTAAGAAGGCTATATGCAATTTATAATAAAAAAATATGTTTCATTCCACATATGTCAGGAGCTATAGCTAATTTAATATAAATATTATGTCTTTTCTATTTTGCTTTTTAAAAAAATACATTATATACCGGTATGAATTTTTATTTTTTTTGGCATCTTTATTGACCTACAGATAACCCTTTCCACCCACCACTCCTCTCAGCCTTCTCAACATATTTCATGATATAATTCTGGTTGTTGATCGGCACTTAAAATGTTGAGAACCGCTGGGTTAGGATTATATTATTAAACTGCTATTAGTAATTAGTGTTTTGATGCCTTTGTGATCATTACTAGTTCTATATATATACACTTCTCCCAATTAATTGGAACACATTATAGAAAATGAGAAATCACTATTTTTCTTTTGTGTGTGTATAATGCTATACCCATCTCACAACATAACACTTTGGGATTCAATCTTACACTTAGCAACAAGAAATTCACGGATAATCTCTCCTTAGCTACGCCACAGAGCGAGCTATGCACACATTCAAACATTCTTCCCAAATGGATCAATTATTAATTGTTACTTAAAATTTGAAAAGAATATATACAAAAACAAAATAATTAAAAAATTGAGGTTATATATTTTTATATGAAGGAGCTAAGCTGACCACGTAACGCTAAAAAAAATTAATCAATTTAAATCTTTGATACGAATATTCCATTATTACGGGAATCAAATCAATTACAATATAATCAAATATATCTGCTTATAAAAACGTATGTTCAAGCCATCAAGCGTATGTTTAACAGTGGCGTAGTGAGGGGGGCAAGGGGGGGCATCATGCCCCGGGCTACTCACAAAGGGGCGCCTAATGGTATATTTTACTATAATATTGTATGGTTTTTGAATAGGGGGGGCGCTAAAAAGGTATTGTGCCCCGGGCGCGAGTTAAGCTCGCTACGCCACTGATGTTTAATTATTATAATAGCAAATTATCGTATCAGTATTACTATTATTAATTCATGATCACACTTATTGGTAAAAGTAAAACCCAAACATCTGTTTTTGTTGCATTGTTAATATAACGAAAATAAATTTATGCTATCCAAATGTCTTCAAACAATAGCACATGAAATTTTTAGAAAGAACTCAAAGTAAGAAAAATTTGAAGAATCATATGAGAACTTAATTTAAAATAGCAAATCATAAGCTTTTAAATTTCCTTGCGTGACTTAACTGATATCCCCCCCCCCCCCCCAAAAAAAAACCTTTAAAAAAAATTAACTCAATATAATTGATTGCTTTTTTGAATTGTTAATACACCTCATTAAACTTTAGCTTTGTATTTTTAAAATCCTTTATATTAACTTATCTTTTGTTTGTGGCTAGCTGGCAAAATCTTTGGACGGCTATCTGAGCCTCTTCCCGTCCAGCTATCAATTTGAAACTTGGCACAGGCTCATCACCGACGACAACACATTCTATCAAACTTTCATCCCCATCCCCCAAAAAGCCAGTTTTCCAGAATCTCAAGGGGAAGTTGAAGGAAATATGATTTCACTAAATTAAAGTCCAGATAACTGCGCTAAATGAATGAGATTCTTTAAAAACACATATGGCGATTGCGTTTGGTGGGTGAATGTCTTTTTTTTTCTCTTTTCTTTCTAAAATTTTGGTGGAATTAATCTGCACTGGCGGATGGGTCATTTTTGATAAGTGCATTAATGTTAAAATAAATAATCATAATCTTTCGGCAAAAAAGAAATGCCACATTTTCCTTTAAAAAGTACATATATTTTATACCATCTAAGAAAATATAGTCCCATTGCGTTGACAAACCATGGGTAAACTTACATACGGTATTTCAAAAAAAATATCTCACAACCCAATCATTTTACACAAGCGCAAATTTCATCTTAAAAGGGGAGCCACACTTTTTATCCTTAACAGTTCCATGAGCGTAAACAAAGAATATATGAAAATATATTTTTGTTTCCACTTTGCGAAACCAAAAAGTAAAGTTCATGAAAAATGGGAGTACATTTTTATGAGATTAATATTTCTTTAAAAATACACTTACGGATGTTATAGATGTGAAAACTGGGTTAAGAGATCTTCACTAGATAAAAGAATTATGTGTTTTACGATTTTATGATAATATAGAAGAGAAGCGAGGCAAAACATTTTTAAATTTGAATATATCAAGTTCTGTTAATGTAAAACAATATTGAGAATGTTACATAGATTTTTTTTTGGTGTACATTTAAGGACACATTTATACAATTTTGAGAAAAAAATGGTAGTTTAGGGGCACGAAAATGGATAGGCTAAGCCAGCGGTTCTCAACCTGTTGGTTGCGACCCTTTGGGGGTCGAGCGACCCTTAAACAGAAGTCACCTAAGAACATCGGAAAACACAACTCTACAATTATGAAGTAGCAACGATGAAAATTT